>CM062815.1:877425393-878025393 GCA_031772625.1 Pinus tabuliformis
GTCATTCACCCCCATGCCACATTCCAATCATGAATGTGGGATCTCATAGAACAAATCAATCAAAACCATCTAGGGCTTCCAGAGGCCATCCACCTCAACCCATCAAACAATGATTCCACCTCATGTCAAACATCGCAAAAACCATCATCAGATTAGTCTCTATCTAAGCCTTCCATAGCTTCCAGAGAATTTGTACAACCAAGGCTTCCAGGACTAGTAACTCAACCCACAACTTTTATTGGGCTTCCAGAGTGTTTGTCCAACTAGGGCTTCCAGGACTAGTAACTCAACCCACCAAGGGCTTCCAGAACATTTTTCCAACCAAGGATTCCAGGACTAGTAACTCAACTGAAGTTGTTACAGGGCTTCCAAAGCATTTGTCCAACCAGGAATTTTAGGACTAATAACTTGACCCAAGCTAAGGAAACATGAGAACCAACCAAAACAAAACAAGGAAAACAAATCCGCAATCACCATGGCTATCCAGGAAATGGAAAGGCTAGGAAATCCAGTGTGAACCTCGATCATCCTCCATGTCAATGATAGATCATAACCAACAAACCACATGCATATGAAATGCATGCCAAAACTAGTGAGGAAACATACATGCAACTCGGTACCTGAGGGAAAAATTAGTTGTAGTTGTTGATATCGATGTCCTCTTGTGCTTTCCTGCACTTCCTTTTCCTTCTTGCTCCAAAAATCCAAGTATGCCACACCCTCAAAGAGTGTTCTAGTAAAACTCTAAGTATTCAAAGGTATGAGAGAGAGAGAATAATGAGAGAGCTCAAAACTAAACTGAAAAAAGGCTACCAACTGATTCTCATAAGACTTTTTATGAATGAGGCCTCTATTTTCTTAATTTTCCATTATTTTCCTTCATTTTCCTCCTCACATGCAACCTGTGACCTTTCACCTCCCTTTTCTTTTAATTTCCATTATTTTCATAACCAAATGTGCCAAAAATGCCATTTTGCCTTTCCAAATCCTTAGTCGTTGCCTTTGTGAATTTCCTTAGCCATTAATAACCAAATGAACACCCACACTATGATGTATTTCCATACATTCAACTTCGAATAAGTGTCCCATCAACCATGGTTATTATTTTTTCCTTTATTAACTTTTATTACATGGAGTTTTCACCAAGGTTGTTACATATTGGTACTCAATTAGCTCATAGCTCATCTTATCATCCTCATTCTGATGGGAAAACTCACATAGTGAACAAATGTTTGGAAGGATATCTTCATTGTTTTTTATCTGATAAACAAACACAATGGGTCAAGTGCCTACCTCTGGAAGAATGGTGGTATAACACTTCCTTCCATACAATAGCAAAAAAGACCCCATTTATGGCACTTTATTGATATCATCCACCATCCATCACATCATCTCTAAGAGACAATTCTCAGGTTCAAGTAGTGTTATATCATATCAAGCATCAACAACAAGTTCTCTAACTCTTAAAGGATAATCTGACTCTAGCACAAAATCGAATGAAACAACAAGAAAATCAATATTGCAGAGAAAGATATTTTAACATGGGAAATTAGGTATTTTTGTGGCTACAACAATACAAATAAATGTCCCTCAAGCAAGCTAACAAGGATAATAAGTTATCAACCAAGTACTATGTCCCTTATAAGGTGTTGGAAAAGATTGGTAGTGTGAAAATTCCAAACCAAAATCCTATTGCGGTAACTGGAAATTATTCTCCTAACTGTTAATTTAATTTAACAATTTATTTTTTGTTTGTTATGGAAAATAATAAATAAATCACACTGCAATATATACAAATAAAACTATGAAAGAATGGAAGAAATGTTAGCACACACACATAAAGTAACACAATTATTTTTGGACAAAAGTCCCCGAAAAAACCCAACTCGGGAAAATTGGTGCAACAAGTGAGTGTTTTATTATTAAGCACTTGTGAGAAATTTTGAGTACAATTGGATGCCAAAATACTGGCAATCCTACAGAGAAAAATACTGGAAAAAATCTAGTGAGGAGTTTTCCTCACCCCACAAGCAATCTCTTGGCACAACTTGCCTTCAGAAACTCGACCCTTTAACCATCTGCGTCAGCCTACGCACTGCACTGCGTAGCCTGTCTGATGCCAAGCCTCTAACTGGTCTCTGATGAAGTTTCTCAACCTTATACTAGCTGGAAACATGCTTCTTCGACACTCTGGGACTCCTTCATGGCCTCTGGAACTAAAGACATCTACCCCTCTCAGTAAATCGAACTTGCCTCTAGAATTTGTTGCATAGTTCCTGAGTTAGCTTCTTTGTGGCCCTTATACCTCTCTACAAATGAATTCGCTGGATATGGAATCACTTCCTCTAGCCTCACTGTCTCTACCACTCTCTCAATTCTTCAATCTCTGACTCTCTTTCCTGCAACTAACAGTTTCTACTCTGGAAATCGATCTACTAATGAAATTGAAATGCTGAAGTGATTTCCTGATCACCACATCAACCTCCTCTTATAATCCTCTATTGGAGCACCAACGTCCAAGATTAAAACTTAATCAATGGCTAGGATCATCTATGGATCGATTTTTGTGAGTTTCTAGACTATTCTCACCTTGACTTATTTAATACTGATTAATTAACCAGTTTTCTAAGTTTAGACTTAGGAACATTAAAAAATTGGAATAATCTAATTAATTCATTTCTAGGGAGAATTTTTGGAAATGATTTTTGGGTTTTGGGCATATCATGTATTCTAGCCTCCCCACAAAATTTTGTGGCTAGAACACATCTGATGCTACAAAAAATAACACTCACTCTTAGCGAGGAATGTGTTCTAGTATTGTTGCACACCTGGCAGCAACACCTTGTTTCTACACCACCTCCTGTCACGTTGTTGATGTATGGATGATTCTACCCACCAATCATTGTGAACCCTAGTATGCGTTACATCTATGCTGTTGTTGACCTTGTTGAACCGCTGCTAACACTGCATCTTCACTACAACTCTATTGTTGCTGCTACTACAACATCTGTAGACTGCAATTGAAAAACATCCAAAACTGAACCAATTGTGTTTAGTATGATGCATATTTCACCCAAGTCCTAAATGCTACTATCTATTGCTCTATCTACTGAAGACTCTATGTTGTTGTTGACTCTACATTGTGCCAACTTCATTGTTGCCAACTCTACACTGCGCTACCCGACATCTTACTATTACTAGTTTCTACAATTATCACTCTGCTATTTGACTACACCAACTGCCACTGGTCGATCCTGCTATTGAATACCGTGGGTACCCATAGCCAGGTAATGATCCATGAGGTGGAATCCTCAAGGACCCTACCCATATGTAGCTCTCTTAGGCTACAACTCCAAATCACCCCACCTCACCTGTGGAGGTATATGGGCAATCGTGGCGAAGTCTTCCTCCAGCCTAGAGGACATCCTATCAATCTCAGCATGAGTTATCGCCTGGTCCTACTTATCCTCTTTTTCCTTCTTCCTGATAGGACACTAGGTGTTGTAGTGGCCAAACTAGCCACACCAAAAGCACTTGACCTCTGATATGTCCTTCTTCTTCTTCCTTTGCTCCCTATGTCCCTGACTGGAACCCTTCGATGCGAGGACCACATCCTCCTCCTCCTTCACAGCCTTCGGCCCATTCTTGCTGCTGCCACTGATGGAGTTCTTTAGAAGAGCTCGCCTCAACTCCTCCTACTGTAAATTAGCCCACATTTTGTCCCAGTATGGCAGGCTATATCTATCCAACATGCTTTGGAAAAAGACTTGTCAATCCTCTAAGACAATGTTAAGTGTCAATCTCACTAGCTTTGTGTGTTGAGGCATTGCCCCAACAGCTAACAACTAGTGTCAAACCTCCTAAATCCTGGTGAGGTAGGGGTCTATGCCTTCCCCTTTCTGCATACGAATGAACCTCAGCTTCTCTTCAAGGTACATATTTCGCTACTCAGAAGTACCTTGATATAGCATGGCGAGAGCATCTCAAATCTGATTGGCAGTATCTTTTCTAGCTATATGTGAGACAATATGATCCCAGACTCCATCCAATATCAACTACTTCACCCACGCCATCTTCTTCTTGTACTCTTTCTATTGATCTACATCTTGGGGAACCGCCACTACTGCATCAATATAGGATTTCAAGCCATATTCATCTAGAAGGAAGGACATCCTTTCCTTCCATATGACATAGTTGGAAGCTCTATCCAACCTATCTTAATCACGAAGCCCAACAGTGACCATCTCAACAAGGTGTTGAACAGGGAAAATTTTAGGGGCGAATGTTCGCCCTTTGGCAAAATTAAGGGGTTTAAATTTTTAGTGGGCGAATATTTTATATCATAGTACATTTTTACAAATCACCTCAAATAGCCCACCTTATTTTAAGGGAGAGGGTAAAAAGGGTAAATTTAGCCCTTGAAATTAAGAGTTACAACCTTCCATTCACCCATTTTCAAGAATAGGTTTTATTTAAGTGAATCCTATGGGCCAAATGCCATATTTATAAAAGACGTATGGTAAATTAATAAAAATATAAATAAATGAGAGGTATGGAAAATAAATAAAACATTTTTTATATTTACTCCATAAGTCACCTTATATACATGCAAGGGTGTAAACAAATAAAAATATAAGTAAAGTGGAGGTATGGTAAATAAATAAAACGTCTTTTTATACTTACTCAAAAGGTATGGTAAATAAATAAAAATATAAATAAACTAGACATATGGTAAATAAATAAAACCTCTTTTTATATTTAGTCCATAACCCTCGTTCCATTTATGAAGGCTCAAGAAAGAGGTTTTATTTAAGTGAATCCTATGGGCCAAATACATATGGTAACTTAATAAAAATATAAATAAACGAGAGGTATGGTAAACAAATAAAACATTTTTTTATATTTACTCCATAAGTCACCTTATATTTAAGAACACTCAAAAAATGCGTTATATTTAGGTGAAACCTATGGGCGAAATACTATGGGAAAAATACCATGGACTAGATTGTTATTAATACCATGCAAAAAAACATTATTAACCCTAATATTAGTATTAATAAAAATAAAAATGGCACATGGTATTGACCCATGGTATTCACCAAAATGGCACATGGTATTGACCCATGGTATTTACCTGGAATGTAGCCTATTTAAATGGGGGAATTAGACCAGCATAGATCTATCTTTACTCTAGATCTACTAACCCCCGAGAGGTATCAAATATCATGATATGCAAATTAGCATAGAGTGAAAAAATATTTGATCCCTCTCGGGGCTTGGTGGATCAAGAGTAAAAATGGATGTTGTAATTTAATGTATGTTAAACATTTTAGCTTGGTTAAAATAAAAATCAATTATTAATTTTATTAATTTTTAAGCTCTAGGTTTATGATAACCCATGGTATTGACCCATGGTAATACCATGGTATTCATGTGAGCATAGACTATTTAAAGGGGAAATTTTATCATCTTAGATCCATCTTAATTCTGGGTCTACCAAGTGCTGAGAAGGATAAATAGATTTCATCCCCCTAAGAGTGGTATATGTGGATTTAAGATGGATATAGGTTGGTTTTTATGATAATGAAGATATTAAATAGACTTAGGAAATTATATTGTAAAAACATCTTAAGGTGAATGGTTAAAGCATAGACATTGGACAAGTATATTTGTATACTTCATTTTAAACTAAAACAAATCCAGGGCTAAAAGGAATGGATTGATTGCACTAGTCATCCTTCTATAACTTTCCAACATAGGCTAGAGTAAACAGATTGTAATTTGGGTAATTTTTCTAACTGCAAACAAGAACATACTTGTGTATTGGCAGGGTGGTTACAAGGTCCCTAGAAGTGATGAATTTGAATTTTTCTTGGTTTATATATAGTATTAGGTTTTTTCTCATGCTTTCTGTGAATGACACGCGTGAATTTTATCCTACACCCATTAGGTTATCGATATGTAATTTCGGTAATTTTGATTTCAAAATATATTTTAAAGAAATGCAATGATTTCATTTGTGTATTCAATAAACACAATATTCTAATGGAATTCTACATTTGTGGTTTACCTACACAGATTCCATGGAGAAGTATTAGTGGTGTGACATCAATTGTCCTCAAGCAGAGCCTTTAGTTTAACTCTTTTCTGGAAGCAAATACTTTCTTCCAACATTTTTGAGTTCCATGAAAAGTTTGAAAGTCCTAATAGTATTCAATTATGGGTTCAAGAGAGACATAGTATTCAATTATGGGTTAAAGAGATCCACATTGAATGATCTATCGGCCTTATATTCACTTAGTTTAAGAATATTCACTTGGAGAGGCTGCATGTGCCCCCACTTCAAGAGCATAGTAAAGTCATGTAGAACTTAGAGAAGCTATCTTTAAGCTTTTAGTGAAGATTGGAAAAATGTCTAGGTTCAATAACACCCAGTCGAGCATTAAGCTTCCAATAATGTTAGATTTTAACCTGGAGCAATTTTGTGATTTGGAGGAGATGCCCCCTTGTATTTGTGACACATCTTCAGTTGTGAATTGGACTATTACTAACTGTCATTTCCTTCGAAAGTTACCTGATGACTTGGGGAACCTCAACTCTGTAAGAATGTTAAGTAAGGAAAGAAAGTACATTATGCTAAGTTCTCTTATGCTTTTCAATTTTTTCTTGGATATCTACAACGTTTCAGGTAGGAAAGTACATTTTGTTAATGAAAATTTGTCTTGATAGAAAGGTCCAATTTCAAATTCTAATGCTTTCAAAAAACATTGTATAACTGTAATGTTTCTAAAAGGAAAGCATATTTTTTCAATTTAAGTATCATGATCCCATATTCCAACTTATTTTTCAGTAACCCATTAGGCTTTGTAGCTTTGAATAAATCCATGTCTTTTGATAAGATCCTCTTCCAAATTAGAACGCAGTTTCCTTTTGGCAATAACCACATATAATGTCTTGATTTTGTTATTGAGAAAATAGAGGTTGTGAAACAAGCTTGTGCCATACAAGGACTTGATTCATTGATTATGTATCAATTATGGCTCTTGATGTAACAATGTCTTGATTTTGTTGCTTGAAAATAGAGGTTACGCTTTACTATTTCACAGAATTTCTTACAATCTTTCCATAAGTATTGATTTGTAATCTCAGTCACTGAGGGATGACAGTAATGACAAAGGTAATATTCCATGGTTTGAAGTTACCCTCTTACTAAATATTTAAATATATCACCACAATTTAACTGTTAGTTAAAGGAATTGTATTTGATTTGTAAACAATTCATTGCTTGATTTATAGATTTTGATTTTTTCCCTTTTTTATTTTTTTCTCGGATTTGGTATGAGATATCTTCCAATATTTTGGTTCCCTAGTTTCCCCACCATAGCTACGAGGTTCAAATGTTATCATTAAATATTCTCAGAACGTTACAACTTTTCCAGTAAGTGTGCTTTGAAACATTGTTGTTGCTTTTCCATGGTGTTAATGCAAATAAGCACTGCAACTAGTGCCATTATTTAGATTAAGTGCCAAAATCTAGGTGGTCTTGTAATGATGGAGTGATTGTTTTCTAGCTACTAAGGCCATATGCATTTTTATCTCTTATGTTGTCCCGAGCTATTCAAATTTAGAATAATAATTGAGGTCTCGTTTCCACTGTAGATTGCAGTCAATTTCTTGAACATAATATATAGTAGATTATATCTTACTAATCAACTGTGGATGTGATCCCTCGTAGGAAAGGAAATTCAAAGTGACTTTGATTTCACATTGATTTGTCAAAACATCCACACAGTAAAGGAGATTCAAAGTGACATTGATTTCACACTGATTTGTCAAAATGGAGGCAAGAGAAAAGTAAACTTTGTATTCAACAATGTTCTTAATTTCATATGTACATGCACAGACATATTAGTAGAAAATATTGAAGGGTTTCCTAAGTAACATTTTCCATTCCACTACATTCTTTACAGCTTGTAAATAAATAACTCGGAACAATTCATTACACTACTTGTTATTCCTTATTAATCAGTGGTTAAGATTTTGAAATTGAACTAGCTAAGATTTTTCTTCCTTTTGTGAAATTGTGTGTTCTATAATGCTTCTTTTCCATTCACTATGTATAGCATATAAAGTGTGTCTAATGGAGTAGGAAGATTGGACAGTCTTGTGATCCTTGAACTATGTTACAAAGCAGAAACCCAACGGGGCAGGGTAGGTGCATCCCCACAAAGGGGTCAAAAATACCAAATTTGGTATTGGCTAGTGCCTTGAGCTAGAAAATTTCCTTTACCCTTGTATTAACAGTGAATCTGGAGAGGATTCTAATATTATATTTATAATATTTATATCAGTTAATATTGATGAATAAAATTCATGAGACATGAGCTAGGATGTCCTTGCAAGGTGGTCGTTGATTATTGGAAGCTATGATGGCCATTATGTCAAGCCAGGTGGTCGCACTCCCTTGATCGTGAGCACGATTGTGGTCAAGATGGAAGACTTCATAGTCTAGATTGATTGTTTAGCAGTGATAATTAGTAGGCTCATTAACAAAAGCTTGTATTTCACTAATCCTTTTTATAGAGTTGTCAGATTCAATTTCCAAAGGTTTTAATTACACTATAGAGTTGAGTTTTGAGAGAGTTGTGATTCACAGTGTTAATTATAGCAGCTATGACACTTGAATGAAGACAAGCATAGTAGATGTATCAGACTCTGTTATAAGCTTACTTGCATATTATAAGGGACTTGGTTCGCTTTTTTATAATTTTATAAACAAGTTCCATGTCGTGGAAATGTGAAAAAAAACAGTGATATTGCCACCATGTGGCTCTTGTCATATATGGTTTTATACTTTTTCAAAAAAATCTCTAAGAGTGCACAATGCTAAGATTCACTAGGACCTTACAAAGTTTTATTATTTAGTGAAAGACTTGCCAAGATCTTACAAGATTTTATAATTGAGTAAAATATTCGCCATGCCTGGTGAGTGATTCGCCAAAAAATTATATATACATATTATATTATTGATAAAATCGCCTCATTTTTCCTATATACCATGGAGATTCGCCCATTTATTATACATATAAATTTAGAGGGGGTTCTTAAAATTTTCTGTGGTGTTGAAGACTCCCTCTTTCTTTCTACCCAATTTTTTCTTTGCTACTCGTACTCCCTTCTGCCCAATTATTGCTCTGCTACTCATACTCCCTTCTAGAGTGAGAAGATCTACTCACAACTACTGCCAATCTACAAGGAAATATCAAACTTCCTCAGACTAGAAGTTCCCTGAGAGAAATTTTCCCTCTGTGTGTGCTCTTCTTCCACCCGATGCAGGTTATGCACTAGAAAATTGTTGCAAAACCCTCTGCGTCTAGCTAGAGATTTTCCCAATGAAAATTTTGAGTTGCTTCCTCTACCACTAGAATCACTGGATCTGGAAAGATCAATTTTTTTCCCCTCACTCAGAAAAATTGAACCTCCACAAGTAACTTGGCCTCCTGGCAAAGTGATTTCATTGCCCCTGGGAATTTCGATCTGTTTCCCACACTGAACACCGAAATTCCTTTCTTTCACCTCTAAGCTCTCTAATTGATAAACTGTGCTCTGATACCAAGGAAAATTTTAAGAATGGAAAATTTTCTTGAAGTTTAAAAACATTAGCGAATCTCACTAATCCCTAATATGCAAACTATAAAATGTTTATTGATATATTTGTAAAATTATTCAAATTTATAATGATTTTATATATATTCCCTATATAACGTTTGTGATTTCTAAGGTAAAATAGTTATATATTCTAAAATTTGGGCGAATCATCTTTTATAAAAACTGGAAATTGGTGAATCTTTTTTGTGGAAAAATCATGGAAAATTAGCCCATTGGGCAAACATTAGCCCCTAAAATTTTCCATGTGACTGATACCATGTGAAAATTCCAAACCGGAATCCTATTGCAACAACTCGAAATTATTCTCCTAAATTTTAATTTAATTTAACAATTTATTTGTTGTTTGTTACAGCAAATACTGAATAAATGAAACTGCAATCTACACAAATAAAAGTGTGGAAGAATAAACACTCGAAGAAATGCTAGCACACACTGATGAGCCCCATAAATGGGTAATTATATGGGCTCATTTTGCCTCCTAACATAGTTAAATCAACCATTCTCTTAGCTTATTGCATGTTTTTTTATTATATTTATGCTTGTGGAGTGAGTTGGGTTAGTTATGATGCCATGAGATGTAATATGTGTTTAATGTAGATTTTTGTTGAATTTTGAAGACAAAGTCAAAGATTCAATGGACAATTGGCAGTAATAATTTAAAGTGGACAAAGGAGAGGATTTATAGGAGGGAATTCCCCTCATTTATTACTCCCCACTTTGAATTCCCCTTCATGCAGCTCAGGGCACAAACAACCAAATCAATGCACTAGGAGGCAGCCGAGCAAGTGGAGGATAACTTATGTTTATCTCAAGTTTTGGGAGCCAAGCCTCCCTGATTTTAAGGAAGCTGTTGGGAGCTTCAGTTGTATAAATAGAGAGGCCTAGGGCCTCACTAGGGTCAATTTTTTGTTGAATTTTTGTTGCAGTATTGTTGTTGTAAAGCTCTGCTCAACTTCGAGCTTACTTTTGGTGACAGTTTCATGTAATCCTATTGTTATTTTGATAATAAAGATGAGATCCTTCTTGAGCTAGCACTGAGTTATCTCAGAGGGTTGAAGCTCTTGGGTTAGGGCCCAATCCAAGCAACCAAGCTCCTCTTGTTTGTATTTATATGCTTTGTTTCAGTTTATGGATTAGTTGTTGTTAGATGAATTTCCTTCTTGGTTAAGAATAGGTTGCTTTTGGTGATTCAGAAGGTTGTTTCCATTTGTGTTTGCTATAGCAGGTTAAGCAGTGATAGAAAGAAGATTAAAAATGCTAACAACAGTGCCTTGGCCTCTTTTCCTCCCTTTGGGACCATGAACTGAGGCAAAGACCCTCTTGCTGCCCCAAAAACATGGATTTTCCTTCTCCATAGGATTTCTAGTGTTTACAGTTTGTTAGAAGGTTAATGCTTTGCTTAGATCTCTTCCACCATGCTCATTTCTATCTTTTCAATAAGTATTCTTCCATGTTTTCTCTCCTTGTAGCATTTTTCAGCATTTCTTTCCATAGCTCATAATTTAGATTAGCTTGATGCAAAATTTTGTTTTTTGATGTACTTAATTTCTTTGCTTGCTTGACCTCATTGTTTGACTGTCATTTCTTTTGCAGAAGATCTCTTCTCTCAGCAGGTCAGCTTATCTGCCATCACATTCTCTCCCAGATCTATGCCCTATAGGTCGCCCAAAGTTCACCTCAAATCTCCCTTAGTTTCTGCATTTTATCCATAAGACTTCTTCCTCTCTCCCAAACATATTTCCCTCTCCTAGTGACTCTTGGTGGACCCTAGGCACCGTAACACATCATCCCAACCTTTATTTACCTTTTCCATCCACTCTCACACCTTCAAAACCTTCAAAACTGCTCTCGACATCCTCATGTAGATCTCCTGTAGATCCCCTGCGTCCTCCTGTAGATTTTCCTATAGGCTTTCTTTTAAAGGCTAAGTGTGGGAAAAGCCTCCAGAAGGCCACCGGAGACCTCCTAGGACCCATATACACCATCCTACATCTCCTCAAATCATGAATTCACCCTTCAACGCCACCTATTCGCTTCCACCTTCACACACAATAAAATACATGCATGTTAATTTCGCATAAAAATACATAAAAATCCAAAAAGATGTTTTTTGCTCATTTACTTCTAGAAATAGCTTGAATAGATGTTGTTTACTTCCTTGAGTAGGTAATGGCATTCATTTCATGGTTTTCATAGTGCTTTTTGCAAAAGTAAGATTAGTTGGTTAAGTAGGGTTTGCTAGGTTTACTTTACATTTTAGTCTTTTTCCTTTCTACAAGTAGAGCAGCCTCTGTAGAGTAAGCTTTCCTTTCTTTCATCACATATAGAGCTTCTTCTAGAATCCATAGAAGTTGGCTTGAGCTTATAGTGATCTTGCGCCAGCTGACCAAGTGACATCTTGCAGTAAGAACTAGTACTTGTGCATACAACACCGTCATTTCCAAGTTTGTTACGAACTACCGGTTTGATAAGAGTAAAGTAGGCAGCCTAGGAGTTGCAGCATTATTGCTGCAATATTGATGCTCACTACACACACATAACATAACACAATTATTTTTGGACAAAAGTCCCCGGAAAATCCCAACTGGGGAAAACCGGTGCAGAAGTTGAGGTTTTATTATTAAGAAATAGTGATAAATTTTGAGTTCAACTGGATGTTGAAACAATGGCAATCCTATAGAGAAAAATACTGGAAAAAACCTAGTGAGGACTTTTCCTCACCCCACAAAAAATCTCTTGGCACAACTTGCCTTCAGAAACTCGGCCCTCTGACCCTTTGTGTCAGTCTCTACATTTCATTGCACAACCTGTTTGATGTCAATCATATGACTCATCTCTGATGAAGTAATTCAACCTTCTGTTGGCTAGAAAGATGCTTCTCCGACACTTTGGGACTCTGTTCCGGCCTCTGGAACTGAAAACGTCAATCCCTCTTAGCAAATTGAACTTGCCTCTAGAATCTGTTAAGTAGTCCTTGCATCATCTTCTCTGTGGATCTTCTGCCTCTCTGCAAATGCACTCATTGGATCTGGAATCATTTCCTCCAACCTCATTGTCTCTTCCCCTCTTTCATTGCTTCGATCTCTAACTCTCTTTCCAACAACTAACTATTTCTACTTTGGAAATTGATCTGCCAATGAAATCAAGTTGCTGAATAGATTTCCCCATCACCACATTGACCTCCTCTTATAATCCTATGTTTGAGCACCAATGACCAAGATTAAAACTTAAGTAATGTCTAGGATCATCTCTGGATCGATTTGTGTGAGTTTCTAGACTATTCTCGCCTTGATTTAATTAATATTGATTAATTCACCAGTTTTCCTAAGTTTAGACTTAGGAAACATTAAAAAAAGTTAATAATCTAATTAAGTCACTTATAGGCGGAATTTCTAGAAATGATAAATGGGCTTTGGGGATCTCATGTATTCTAGCCTATCCACAAAATTTTGTGGCTATAACACATCTGATGCTATAAAAACTAACAAGTACTATGGCATACAAATTTGAGTTTCCTACATCTTCGTGGGTACACATAGTTTTCCATGTTTCGAGCTTAAAGAAGGTTATAGGTGACAAGCTCCTAGTTCAAACCATATTTCTAGAACTTGACGAGGAAGGAAAAATCATATTGGGGCCTAAAGAAATCATAGAAGTAAGAATCCAACAACTATGGAATCGATTAATTTTAAATTCTCATTAAGTGGAAGAATTTAAATGTTGAATATCCCACATACGAGGATGAGTATTTTATATAGAGGCATCCATAACTACTCAAGCATTGAGGTCAACACATTTTTGAAGGAGAGGGGCATGTTAGGTCTGTATAATACTAGTGTAGACCCTATATTATTATTATTGTGTGCCCCATAGAATCCCACTACTATTATTGTTGTTCCTTTACATTATTATTGTTATGTAGGCCCTAATTATATTTTGACCCTTTAGACTCCTATATATACCAAGGATGTCTTGTCATTTAAATCATCCAAGGATTGTTCATTTATGTGATATGAAGGGAGGTTTCCCCCTCGAAGTGGCTTAATATCTAGTTGTTGACCTATCTTTTCTTATGTTTGTGTGCTCTTTTGATCTAGATACATAACAATTTATTTAGAAATTAAATATTCAATTTTTTTAAAATATATTGAGAATGTTATTCTCTCTATATTATAGATTTAGCTATAGTTTAGTGAGGGGTGGGGGCAGGTTGTCACTATCCCACTAGGACATATGCCCAAGATACATTGCAGCATGCCCCTTACGAGGTTTGATATGTCATGCAACTCTATCAAGGTTTAACTTGCATGTTGGGAACATGTCCTCACTCAGGCTTCCTCTCTCACTCAATCACTCATTGTTCAATGCAATCTCTGATACACTCGATGTATCACGTATCCATTATGGAGCTTCACTTGCTTGTGAGATAGGTCACATCACTCAAGCTCGTTAGTGGTGTTCACCTTCCCAAGCTCACCACAATAGTTAGCATGGGGACTATTCTCTAAGATTATATTATGTCTTGGTTTTCGAAGGGGCTTTGGATTGTTCTCGTCACTTTGTCATCCCTTCATGAGTTTTCTCCTTCTTGACTTTGTCATTTCTACTATGGGTAGATACAATCTAGGAATATGGTGGTATGGCTTACCTCTTGGAGGATAGTATGGACTCATCTCCTCTTTAGCCATGAATTGATACTCATAGGTTGGCATTGTTATCCTTCCTTAGTAGAATCTTGGTGCCTCGCTTGCTCATGATCCGCCCCACCACCATTGAAGCTCGAGTGTGGAAGGAAACAACCATACATGATGACTATTTCCTCCCCCTCTCTTCTCATGGTGTTAGCAAAGGAAACAACTCCATCTCTAGGATTATTCTCATACTTTCATGGTTCATTCCCCATGTATGTTTCCTTTATCATTCTTTGTGTTCATTTCTAAGTTCTTTTTAATCCTCTCCACTGTAGCCAGCATGAAGCTCTCCCTTCACCATGGACTTGTATGCCCCCCACCACTCTAGAACCTCGTTGTCAAGAAGGGGAGTTTCAACCCCTTATCCTGTATGTCTATCCTTCTATTTATTTTCTTTGTATGACTACAAGACTTTTAATTCTAGTATGTCTACTTCTATTCAACCTGAAGTCTCATTTTCTTAGCTTTAGAAGGAACCCATGCCACGTCAAAGAGCATGGGTTCATCGAGGTGCAGCTTATTACTAGGAGCATGAGCGAACTCGGGCTCAACTATAGGCTAAAATATATGTAGCCAAGTTTCGAGAACTAACCCCACAACCAATTTAGGGTTAATTTACCTAAGTGGAAGGTAATTTGGCAGATGAACAATGCATCCTCACTAATTTTGAAGGGCTAGTTGAAGTGGTTGAATGGGTACCTGATCCAAGCCATACTTGGGGAAGATAATACATATACACAATGGACATATATTAGCATCTCAAATTTCTACTTGGCGGAGTTCTCCTTTACCGAAATACCACCAAAGAAGACATGTTTCTCTCCCTAGACTGCATTCAACAACAGTTGGCTTATCTAGACAGAAAGCTAGGACACATTGAAAGACACATGGGCCTCCCTCCAGACCCAGGTTGCTCTTGGAAACAACAAGGAACCCATCCAAGTAGAAGCCATTGACTCTAATTCTACCTCTTCAATATTTGTTATCAAGTTATATCAATTTTCATGCATCATTCTTGTATGTACCAATTTATTAAAGGCTATTGAGGTCTAGTTCCTAATTTTAATTTTCTAGATTTAACTGATAGAGTTATACTTCTTTAGACAAAGACACTTTTGAAAAGTTTGAATTTTTTCATTTAATTAGACTTATCTAATAACATTTCGTATCAAATCTAAATTATAGTCAATATTAATAAGCAATGCAATACAAATTTTAAGTTCAATAAATAAATAAATAATATATATATATTTCCTTATTTTAGAATTAGTAGGTCGTCCTCTTTAATATTCACATTACATCATGTAAGTCTCCATCTAAGATTGTATAAAAATAATATTGATATATGAAATGAGTAGGATAATTCCCCTCATACCACCTAATCAAAGTTGAAGCACTCATCTCAATCTTCAAGAAAATGATGATAAGACAACAATTCACTTCAATCGTTTAATCCATGGTTTTATACGTCAAAGCTTATTTATAGACTAAGGTAAATATTATTTACCAATTTATAGGATATCTAATGCGGTTGGGTTGCATATGCCCACTGTTAGATTTATACTGGTTTAAATCATGGGCATATACAATCCGACCACATTAAATATCTTATAGACTTATAAATATTGATTGTCGTTTTATACTGGATTGATATCTTCTGCAAACATGTGCAAGACATACATGTGTTTTTTTTTCCCAAGGAGCGACACACATGTTATAAATTAAATGGATTTTTTTACAATCATATTATATAAAAAAATTATAAGTGAAAAATAAACCAAATAAAAAGTAAATAATATTATATAAAAGGAAGGTTTAAAAATATTAAATTTAATGGGGAAATGTAAAAGTTTTGATTATTGGATAATATCTAACTCATGTTGGTCTAACTTAAAGCTATAAAACACCTTGATGTAACCGTAGAATGTATGGTTGCACCCAAAGGCATTATATTAAATGGTATCTTGACACATGCACACATAAATGGATCAAACATAATCTCTATGTCCTTTTTTTTTCAAAGGGGTTGGATCTAATGGTGGAAAGTGAGGAGTTTTCCACTATTAGGCAAGGTTCAATTTCCATGAGGACTTAACCTGAAACTATCTGTACATATTGAGGTTGAGTTAGTACTTGAATGTGTAGTTGTAGGTAAAGTTGGTAGTTGAATGCGTTGTTACGGGTAGAGTTAGTAGTTAAATGTGTGGTTGCACCCAGAGAGATTATTGCTACCATGTTGGTCATGATAAAGAGGCAAATCTAATTTTAAGAAGTTTCATCTAATTGGTGATTAAAATTTAGACAAAAAAGGGTTGTAACACAATCTTAAAAAGATTTTATGAAAGAATATTTCAGGGGAAATAGACAAAATATGCATAGTGGAAATTCAAAGAGGACCCATATTTGGAAGCTCCTAAAATTTATTGTCCCTTTAAAATGTTCAAATCTTATTGAGATTCTAGGGAATGGAAAAAACATGACTATATGGGATGAAAATATATTGAGAAAAAAGACTTTATTAAACAATAATAATTTAATCTCTTTAAAAAATTAGGATGAAAATATAGTGAGAAAAAAGACTTTATTAAACAATGATCATTTAATCTCTTTAAAAAATGGTATGGAAGAAAGAAATTTAAAAACTCTATATGGCATTTCTTGTTAATCTATTACTCACATAAACAATTATTAAATCCTAATCTACCACTTTGGTTTATTTTACATTTTAAAATATAATTTTTATTCTAAAAATGTTTTTTTTTTCCTAAAACTTAAATATTATTTTCTCTCTTCGTTATTTATATATTTTATAAAGTAAACATATCAAGTGATTTATTCAATTATATTATAAATATTCCTATTATTAAACATGGACAGAATACAATCAAACTTAAATCTTTTTGGGCCAGCTTTTGTGTCTCTTGTATTTTTATTTTATTTTGTAAGATTTTCAATTTGTATCAGAGCTTTAATGGTTCTTGGGGCCTAGTGAGATGTAATGTATGCGGAATGTGTGCTTATTGTTCATGGAACATTTATGAGCGCTGATATTTTTACATGCTTGTGAAATTGCAATGTGAGAGGCAAATTTGGATGTCAGAGAAGAGAACGGGGAAAGAGCTGACTCAAAAAATTCCTATTTCTCCTTTTTTCTATAGAGTCTGATATGATTAAATCAACTCCAAACTAATTTGTATTATTATTATTATTATGAAATCTGGATATACGAGCACTGTGTTTCCTCTAGAGTCTGATATGATTAAATCAGTCTTGAAATTTAATTTGTATTATTATTATTATTATGAAATCTGGATATACGAGCACTGTGTTTCCTCTAGAGTCTGATATGATTAAATCAGTCTTGAAATTATTAATTCTTTTAGGAAGTCTGGATATATGAGCGCTCCGTGTTTTTTAGGCTCAATCGTTTATTGCAGGGTTAATTGCTCAGCGTAGTGTGACTAACACGGACTCAGTTACAAAGGCGCATGGCTTATTGGACAAAGCTTCTCATCAGCATTTTATTTCAACCTGCGTGGAAATTATGTCACAGATATCTCTTAGAGTTTCTGCAAGGTCAAGTTTCAATGATACAATTAGTGGAAGATGGGTTTTATTAGCAAAGGAACCCAGGATCAAATTTTTATGGAAGGTGTTGTGTCTATGCTGAGGAAGGAGACACCCTAAAATTCAATCAGCTTAACGCCCAAACAAGTGCGATCCCTGGATGATTTTGAAATACTTTTTTTTCAGAGAGAAAATTATCATGGATTATATTAAGAGAATATAAAGATCAAAATACATGAAAATCGAAAAGCATAGTCAACATAATTACAGATTGTCTCAGATACTATCACCGATGATCAGACAGCATATTAGCCAGAGAAAAACAAACACATATAATGCTTCACGAGGAGGCATAAGTGAATCCAACAATCAAAATAGATTTAAAATGTGCAGGATCAGCAAGAGCCGCAAATAAGAAAGCATATGGGTCCAAAAAGAGCTTGCTAAAAGCAGACCAGGATCTGTGATTAATCCGAAGGAGGTATGAAACCCGAAATTGAGACCAGGATAGAAGCAAGGGGCGTCCTGGAAAATGCTATCATTTCTCCATTTCCATAAGAACCAGCAGGTGAGAATGAATAAAGAACGCCAGGGAGGATTCTGAACACTCCACCAATTGGAACCATCCTGAACAGATGAAAAAACCCATGAGAAAAACCATAAATCAAAGACAAGTGATACCAGATTGTAGAAGATGAGGCACATTGGAAGAACATGTGTGTATTGGATTCAGCTTCAGAAAGGCACATTAGACATCTTCTCGGACCCTGCCATCCCTTTCTTTGGAGAACCTCTCAGGTGAGATTCCTGTCCGAGAAGAGAAGCCATGAGAATAGAATCATCTTGAGCGGACAAGATGTTTTCCAAAATTTGAGTGGAAAATGGGGGAAGAAGGCGGCTGGCCGGATGAGAAAGCAGCATATAGATCTCTGACGCAGATAGATTGAGAGGATTTCTCGAGTGACCAAATCAGTTCATCCTTTGAACCCGATTGAATGATTCCTTTGCTTGAAACGCTGTTGATAGCCGATAACCATAAGGGGCAAAGAGGGAGGGGCAAGGATAATTCGATCCCATCCTTCCAAACTGGATTGAGAGAACCATGATTTAATTAGCTTATTCCACGCGAAGAGGCCTCTTGAGTAGAAGAAGGAGAGCAAGGCACAGGGAATCATCGATTCCAACTTATACAGGGTTGAGTCAAAACCAATATAAATACTCGATCCTGAGGAAAGTCTCCATCTTAAATTCTCCATGAAGAAAGACTGGATCTTTCTAAAGCTTAGCCATATAGAGGATCCTCTTCTGATGCCCAATGATTGCCTCCTGTACCAGAATACCATGCTCCTTCCTTTGAGATATTTTTGATTAATGATGATGCTCCACTGACTTTTGCCATAAATTCCTCTAAGAAGAGATTTGCAGAGAAGGGCTTTGTCGAAAGATCGCATGTGCAGAAGGCCCCATCCACCCAACTTCTTCGGCCTTGAAATAGAATCCATCTTCACTAAATGGATCTTGGACTGATATGATCTACCACCCCATAAGAAGTTGGCTGCCAAAGAACCCATTTTGTTTGTAATGGATGCACGAAGAAGGAAGAGGTGGGCCCAATAAACCGCCAGTTGAGATAGAACGGCCCTGCACCAAGGTAAATCTACCCGCCAGGGATAAAAATCGCATCTCCCAACATAAAATTTTGTTATAAAAACGATCAATCAGCCACTGCCAGTCCCGAAAGCGATATCCCTTAGCGATTTTGAAATACCTTGCATACTGATTTTTCAAAACACAAATCAAACCTGAAAAAATACAAACAACTTGACCCAAAAAAAAGTTCCTTCAAATCAATGATGGCTCTTCGACGGAGATTGGCTTTTCTCCGTCTCCGTCGAACGTAGTCTCAGATCTGATAGGCTCGCTGCAAAGGTTGGAGTTAAATGGTGGAGGATCATCAACCCCAGTAGTCGCTCCTGGCCTTCTTAGTGGCTTTACGTTGAGGCTTCCTACGCTGCATAGAAGCTAAGCGTGCAGGGCCAGGGTTGCATGCCATATTGTGTAATCAGGCTAAAATATTATGTGTAATAGATTTGATTATCAAAGCATAGTTACATGCTTTTGTGCTTGTGAAATATATGCTTTTGTCTATGTCATTATAATTGGGTGATTGTCTCTGCCGTGTGTGCGTTGTGTGCGCGCACAGTGAATATGATACAATTTCTCTGTCTATGTGATTATAATTGTGTGATTGTGAGAGATGAATGGCATAGATCAGTTGAATTAGTTACTCTTTGGTCAAACCATAAAAATACTTCTCTATCATTGATTTGATCAAATCTATAGTGGCTTTTGTAAAAAGTCATCTGACACATGGATATTGAATATATGATTTCGAAAAGTCTTTTGACACCTGGATATTCAATATATGATTTGAGCATAAATATCTGCGTTTGGAAAAGTCTTTAGGGCGCAGGGTATTAATATGTTTCCAATTATGTGTCCCATCGTGAAGTGTGCAGGGAGTGTTTTTTCATTTCCTCTTTGAATAGAAGCAAACTTGTAATCTTATGGATGGAAGAACGCAAACCCTGTACTAATCAATTCTGGCTCTTAAGTCTCATTTGTTCATCTCCAGATCTGCTTTTATTTCTTCCTTTTTGTTTCTATCATTGTATTTGTATGGTATATAAATGTTCAACTATCTCTGGTATCAAGGTTACATATCAGAATCCGCATGTGGTGCATAAAAGTTTGGATCAGTTTATTTGATGTGGATCAGCTCAGATCGTTTTTTTCCTTATGGAAGGACACATCCTCTATTTTTTGTTTATAAGTGGAAGACTTTCCAGCTTCTAAAAGCTCGATAATGTACTATATAAAACTTTTATATAGTCTCAATATAATACAATTATGTTTTTTCTCACTGAAAAAAAAAACCTGTACTAATCAATAGCAGATTTTCTTGGTCATTTGCATAAATCGTTTGGCGAGAATCACCTTCAACAAAATTTCCATGTGACAAGGTAGGGCAGCATTGAAGTGGCTGAATCCGATGAAAATTTTGAATGGATTGTGAGAGAAAGCAAGTCGCCCTTGTATACTGAGGGCATTAACCTGCTTTAACTATTGTTTAGAGTTTTTGTTGATTGACAACTGAATCGTGCAGAAGTTTACAATTCAATTCACACAACTTCTCATCTCAGATCGATCAAATGAAGATGCAATTAATGCCAAATTGTTTTTATTGTAGATGTTAGACTATTGTTGTGTAGATCAAATTTGATGTAACCAAACATTGATTTCGATATTGCAAACATTGGTGTAGATAAAAATGTTTTATTATCTTAATTGGTGAAAGAAGGAAATGCCTGATTGTCGTTGTGCTGTTGGAACGAAGCAGTGAGGAAGATTGTTAGTCCAGGACCTACTTGGAAGCACCGTGAGACCATCGTCGAGGAGCCTGCGCGGGACCACCATCAACGTATAGCCAGCAATGTGGAGGAGTTGTCACAGTCTTAATGGAGCAGGGCGTCTCTGTTAACGGATCTGTCACTGTCGACGGTGTAAACTGGTATGTCTTATGCAACACCCCTTTATAAAGAGTTTGTGTTCATTTGAGAAAGTAACACACTTTTATCCCATCCCACGTGAGGCATCTCTGCAACTAGAGATGGACTTTGGTTTGCTAGGTTTCAAGTTACCTCTGCATTTAGTGATGGACTTTGGTTGGCTAGGTTTCAAGTTCAAGTCTTTTTTAGTGAATAATGTGATTATATGTAATATAGTATCAGCCTTCAGAAAAAGGGAAGGAACACACTTTTATTACTTTTTGTTCTAAAAAGTTATTATTCCAAAGTATTACTATTTTATTACTTTATGTAAAAATTAAGTTTTCCAAAGAGCATTTTTTTTTTAAAAAGAGTGCATAAGATTTGATGTAATTTGAAGTTTCTTATTTCAAAGGGAGCTAAATTATAATTTGAAGTAATGTTTACTTCAAGGGGGTTTGAAAAGTCAAATTGTGAGCATTGTAAAAGTCAAATCAAATCAAATCGTATAGTAACTTGTATTGGGTGCATTTTTGGTTAAATCCAACACTCAAACCTTGATTGAATCATTAAGTCATAATTGATAGGGGTTGATTTCTTTCAAAGTGAGATAAGAAGTCATATGCTCATTATATTGTAAAAATCATTAACTTGGGTGCATTTTTGGTGGTATTCGACACCCTCAATGTGTTGAAGCAAAGGTCAAACGAGTGAGTTCAAAAGTTCAAGCGAGTGAATGTAAGAGTTCAAGCAAGCGAGTTTAATGGAGCAAACTATGTAAGAGTCTCTAAACACACTAATATTATCTATGGTTGAGGACACAGTGAAAATCAACAAAACCACTCTTACTGATATTAAAATGTGTCTACATCATGCACAGGAGATGATTGAGTTTCTTTAACTTGAGTCACAACTAAAACAAGAGGAGTTGCAACAGAAGAGATGTGATTCTGAATTAGTTCTAGTTCCTAACAACCCTCTTAGCTGCAAATACAAGTGTAGAAGATGATAAAGTTGTACATGATCAAGTTTAGCCTTCTTTTTCCAAGTCAATCATCAAACTGTGGGAAGAAATTCAATGCAACAAAAATCGATATGGTTTAGGATATGAAACAGACTATTACAATTTGTATATTCTTGATTATTCAAAACTAATCAAATTCATCAATGGAGGATTTTTTTATCAAACAACATCAGCAATCAACGAGAAAGTTAAACAAAAACCAAAATGTCAGCATTATCAAAGAGTTGTAAACAAAAACCAAAATGTCAGCATTATCAAAGAGTTGTAAACAAAAACCAAAATGTCGGCATTATCAAAGAGTTGGGGATATGGAAGATAATTGTTTTGATCTGCATCTCTGTCACCATTGACGTGGCAAGATGAATCATTCATGAGAGTTGTTCCAAAAGAAAGAAACCAACCAAATTGAAGATTAATTATGCATGGATTTCTCCTTGGGATTGGTTATCAACAATCAAATGATTAAGTATGTTTTATCAAAGAATTCAATCGCACATGAAGGCAAATATTGCAGCCAACAGTGAAAAGAAGATGGTACTCTCATGTGTTTGAAAGGGGGAGTACAACAGTAAAACTCTCCTACATCTTAAGGGGGGGAAATTCAAAAATCAAGTGAATTGGTCTCTCCTTTTAGTTGACAAAGAGGGGAATTGATGATGAAATTCAAATTAAATTGATGATGATGGTTGTTAGACTGAAAGTTTTGAAAACAGTACAATTTTTCAGTGGACAACAAACTTTTCCAATGGGAAAGCGATTAGGATGTTGATTGAGAAAATGTGTACATTTTTGTTCACTTGGATGGTCATTGGACCTAGCAAAGGATAGATGGATCCTTTTTCATTGCAATTTGGCATTAGATTGAGTTGTCAAACAATTTCAAGGATGTATTAGACTTGTAGCTAATTCATTTCTCTTGGTGTGCTCTCTTCATATTGGAGTTTTCAACATCCAGTTTTGGCAGTTTTTCAGGAAGTTCTTCATTGCAACTCAACACAAAAGTTTCAACATGAATACTTAGAGATATTACCAGTCTATATTGAATTTATGGTATTATTGTTCAGACTTATGATTGAGGGGGGGGAATGTTAGCCTCTTACTCATACAAACATGCATTGCATACTAATGTACAACTTTTGGTTATTTTACATCTTGGGATATAATTTTTATCCTAATAATGTTTCTAGAGTTTCTAGATCCCAGACCCTATTTTCTAAAGCCTAGATCATATTTTCTCTCTTCCTTATTTATCTCTTTTATAAGGGATCAAGCTAAGAACATATCAAGTGGTTCATTTATTATATTATAAATATTTGTATCATTAAACATTGAGATAATAGAATCAGACTTAAAGCCTTTTCTGCCAGCGTCCATCTCTTGTATTTTTTCTAATATTTTTATTTCTATATGGACAGAAAACTCTAAACAATCACTAGGTTGGAACATATGGATTCCCTAGAGCCATTGCGCCCCTTGCTTCATATTCTCTATCAAACACTTAGTGGGTGTGCCCCATGGTATATCCATGCCAAAGTCTGCAAATTTTGGGGTCATTCATTTTATAGAGTTAAGGATGGGTACCTGATGTAATTATCATCCCTTCCCATTCCATAGTAATATCCAATTTGGAATCAAATTTTCCACAACAATGGGCTCCCAAAGATCAACATTTTTTGCTAGATCGTGATATATGACAAGCTTCTAATATCTCAAAACCTAAAAAATGGGAATACAAGATCTTTCCAGGTGAGATTTATGCCAATCAACAAAGGAAACAATACATCACTTATTTTTGGAGTGCAACTCTACAAGAAAATTTTGGTCTTTTTCCTTTCCAAACATAAGTCAGCATGTGATATGGCCCTCCTCAAAAGAGATGTTTAGCTTATGGATCAAGAGTTATCAAGGATATTTTTAAAACAAGATTAGTTTCAAAATTGTGTGGAATGCACTCCCAAAATATATATTTTGGAAGATATGGGTAGCACATAATAATAAAATATTCAATCAAATTACGGATACGCTAGTCGTGATCACTTCCAAAGCCAAAGTACTTGTTTCAAATTTCTTGAAATTAGACCCAAACTTGATGTGTTTGCCTTGGACAAGGATGAAGAGATTTGGCTTAATCAGTTTAAACTTTGGAAAAATTAACTGTTCCCCCATGCTTATTAGACCAATCAACAATCCACTCCCAAGATATATACATTGGATGATATGCTTAGCACATAAAAATATAATATTTAAACAAATTATGGATAATCCAACTATGATGATTTCCAAAGTCGGTGTGCTAATTTCAAAATTTCTCAATGGCGGATGTAGACCTAATATGCAGGGCTTGTTTAGGGAAGAGGAAATTTGATTAGGGTAAAAGCATGTTAATGTGTATCACTTTTTCCCTTTTTGTGGCAAAGAAGTTTTATAAAAATAAATGGAGTTGGAATGTTTACTCTTAAAATTACAAAATCATCAAAAACTAGGTGGTGGTAAAAGAAGACAAAACATGTCAATTTAAATTCAATTTCATGTCATATTTTTTCTAGAATTTAATATATAATTTTTATCTAATTTATTCATTTTCTTTAAAAGGTATCGTTAATATTTTACATAAATTTTTAAGTAGTGACAAAACCGCGACCCCCGATTTCTCTATTGATTTATGTTTTTTAATTCCAATTTCTTTAAGAGATGTGTTGTAAACATTCTAAAGATTGCTAAACAAATTTAAAAATAAAAAATAAGCATATTTTTTAATTATTATTAAAATACTAGTAAAAATGATCATATTTTCGTATATATAAAACCGCGACCCAAGAAACTACCCTTTCAAGTTTATAAAATCAATTTTTTTTAATAGAAATTTGAAAATAACATATAAAAAAATGTTAAAATTATTTTTTGAAAAATTTTAAAATATATAATTTTATATTTTTTATAATAAAATTTTTAATTATGATTATAATAACATATTTTATATTATTCAAAATATAATATAGAAAATTATTTGTTTAGAAATTCTACTTCTATTTTTATATATATATTTTAAAGAGTTTTAGCATTTCATTTAACTTTACATAAAGTTATTTCTATTTTGTGAGTGATTAACCATAGCTTTTACCAATATTTATTATTAGTTGACTTATTTGCAAATTTAGTATTTACTTTTTATAACATTATTTATATTTTCTAAACCCAATAAATAGGTTCACTATAGCTTTTACAAAAATTTATTGTGAGTTAGCTTTGTTACAAATTTAGCATCTATTTTTTATAATTAACAAGTATGAAACTCAACTCATTTAATTGATATTTTTATATATTTTTTTTTTATCTTTTTTCATTTGAGTACTTTTTTGCTTTTGCCATATAATGAGACACATTAACATGCTTTTACCCATTAACCAAATTGAACTTTAGAAAATAAGCATTCTCCCCCCATGCCAATTACACAAATCAAGTGCATAATGGGAAATTTAGATGGAGGCACATAAAAACTTCAAGTGTAAATCTTAATCATGTTCCCACACATTATTTTTAGTTGGTGTCAAGGAAGAATCTAGGGGTTGCAGGAGTGGGAGGCAGTCTTCATGGTCTTAGAGGAACAATGGTATTATCTTATACATGGGTACTTAGTCAAGTTATAACCAACTAAGAAAAAGTTTATGTACTATCTTATCTTGGCTAGAGAAACCAATATTAGATCATTATAAGTTTATGAAGACTCAATGATAATTATCAATGAAATGATTGGAAAATCTTCCACCTTGAAGTAAATTAGCACTTATCCACACTTACCAAAAAAATAATCTAGGCCCTTCTTAAACATCTCTTTCTTTAATATCAAAAGATACCTTATTGTTGAAGTAGATTATTAAGATAAGAGAGCCACATAGCTCAACCAAGGAACATAGTTTAAAAAGGGGTATGAAAAAATCTCCATCCCTAAGTATTATTTTGAATGGCTTATGGAGTATAATTTGGAGGTGTGTATTATTCTCATTTAATATCACATGAAACAAATCATTTTACATCTCCATAGTGGCATCAAGAAGACGGAGTCGAGGACACCCCATACACTCTTCAACATATGCATTCCCTCTCGATTCACATTTAGTGAATGCTTCATTCACGTTTAGCTCAATCCTTGTGGGTTAATGATGAGGTTGTGTATCGAAATTAGGTGTAAGTTTGGTTGTTTCCCTAGAGTTTTTGACAATCTAATAAGTGCTCCTCGTTATAGTGGTTCATAGGTATTTTCTCTCCAATTTGGAATGTTTTAAATCTTAGTGTTGGAAAATTTGAAGGTTAGGTGCTAGATGATTTTTCGAATTTGTCTTTCTATAAGGAAGAGTAGTTTAATTTGGTCCTTTGTGCTTCTATTTGTATGTTCATCTTGTTCACTCTATTTGTTTTTAGGTATGTTTCACAAGGAGAACATGGTGAAGGATGGGTTTTAGAGGGATTTCGGTTTCCATCTTTCTATGAGAAGAACCTTTATCTCCTAGTCTCTACCCATATACTTACCTATTTCCCCTGCTCTTGTGAATAAATTTGGTGTTCACATTTGTGAAAGTCATCTCAATAAAGAAAAAAGGATTTTATGATTCTCTTAAAAGTCTGTTGACACCATACTTGTCCCTCTAAATAGGGTAGAAGTTACTAGTTTAGATTTTGTTAATTTTAGTTAACAATGATATGTTTTATGCTTACAACAATTTCTTGAATGTTATTTAATTATCCCAATGACAATTTCCAATTTAATTTCCAATAGCAATCACATTAATCATCATATTGATAGAAATTGTAGATAGAACATAAACAATAAAAGAAGAATACAAGCCACGACAAGAGAACACCAAGATTTGATGAATGCCAGGAAAAATCCCAAGATGTGGATAACCCTTTGATCACTTCTTCTTATTATTATATCAAATATTTAGCAGAGAGAGAGTACAATAAAGTCAATATTGAATTGCCAATAGATGATCAAAAACATTGTCCAAAACAACCTAATCAATATGATATTTTCTTGCTTCTATATAACAACAGTCAATAGCCCTAACCAGAAAATAAATGTTGGTCAACACAATAACAAATAGTCCTCAATGCAGCTCAGTCAAACCCAGTCAAACTCAACCTTCTTTGTTTGTCAAAGTCAATCCAAAACAGTGAATAAAACAGTGGTCAAACTTGGTCAAATTCTACACTTCTATCTTGTGGTCAACCCTACGATCAAATTAGTCAACAAGCCCAGAAAATATCAGTTTTTGTGCCAAGCAATGCAGCCTACCCAAACAGAAATATTCCCACAAAAATCACAATCAAATTTGGTCAAATACCCCTTGGAAAACATTGGTTAAACCCTACAACAGATATTAAATTCAACCTGTAAAATTCGTCCTTCTTTCTGCCACACGTGTGAGAAAAAGAGATGCCCAATAAGGTGTACAAACCAATCAGATGAGGAGAGAGAAGAATGTATTGAGTTAATGAGGTTCCAAATGAGAATGGAGGTCTATCTTATTCATACAAGTCGTTGAGGGTCAAGAGACATGTCCATTGGGTTTCATGAGCCTACATGATGATGTGGCCGACCTTGACAATTTGCACATGTGTGGGCTTCGCCTCGAAAACATATTTTTCCTTATCCAAATTTTATGATCTTTAGGTTGATTTTGGTCTCGAAAAGAGGAATTCAATGCAATAATCATGTCCATTAAATGAGTTGTTCAAAATGGAATTTGGCCCTAGTTGCCAATTTTAATAGATTTCCACGTCAAGTTTGGTTTTATAGGTCTAGAAAATGTAGAAAGAAAATATGTATTGGAGCCACATAAGATATTGATAAGGCATGAGGACTTTATCCAATCGAATAACTTCTAAAGTACAATAAAATCAACACCATTGCATTTCTCAACATGCAATTGTTATGAGCATCTTAGTGTAGCAAAAGAAAAAGATAGACACCCTTAAAGCAAAATGTAATATGTGTCACAATTTGGTCCTTCACCTTTGTAAGGACACTCCATCCACTACCTCATACAACTAGACTACAAATAATTTAATCCAAGATGGGTTCAAATAAGATGAAATAGTGCATCAACTAAAATATCCAACAAAAATTGGGAAGTAAAAGTTCCACCATACAATGATGTCATAATAAAGAAAATAGTCTCCATGTTTATCATCGAGTTTTATGTTTTTTTTTGTATTATTAAGCTATTAGGTGATGATATAAATACCACTTATAAGTCAACTTAGAAAATTATATTTTTAATATGTTGTAGGCTCTTTTTTGAAATTTTAGAAAAGTGTTTTTGAATGATGAAGCATAAGGAACAACCCCATGTACTTTGATGCTAGACATAGTTGTAGCTCTTTAATTAATATAACATATTTATGTTTTTGCCAAACAAAACAATTCCTTTATCTACACACATACTTTATTGAATATTAAATTATATATTGAAATAAAAAATTGTTGTGACTATTTCAAAAATATGGTATGAAAAAAATGTGTATTCTTAATTATAATTTAAATATATAGCAAGCGTAAAATATGCAATGCATCATAGTCCATGGCTCTATCACTAATTAATCAATTAAGGAAATGTCAAGTTCGTGTTTTGTCATTACTTGAAAATATTTTATTTTCATAACCGTCTCTGTAATATGTTGTTATTCTCGTCTCTGCACATGCTTCCTATGCACATCCACACTCTTCACAATAAAAGCCACCTTCGCACAACTTCTTCCACGCATACTCCCTCTACATTCTGCACTTTGCACAATGAAAGCCACATTCACACAACTTTCTGATCCATCTCCACACAACTTATCATTTCCTATACATTGATGCCTTCATTCAAAATTGAAATTTTGACCCTAGATAAGCTTCATTGGTCCCCCAGATTCTTGAAAGTGACAACGGACATCATGCCTCATGCACACAGGCATTATGGTTATGTTAGTGCACTCATATATGTTTCACATCAAACATTTTCAACCTGCAACGAACTTGAAATAACAAATTCAGTCAATTTTCATTTGCTTTTATTGTTAGCATAAACTGGCAACTGATGTATAATCCATCATTACTTACAAATGTCTTGCGTAGAAATATTTTATATATGTAGTATGGCATTTACTACTGATGTTTACTGTTGACAAAAGGAAACCCATTCATAGTCAAGATATGGATGGAAGCACTTGCAGAATTATGGAATGCTCTCAAAGAAGTTTTACAATTCTACAAGTTCCCTCTGCACTCCCGCATAATGAAATCAATGGTTTGTGGGAATTAATTTTGAGACGCGGTCATTTCGGTTTCTATACCATATTAATTAATAGAATCAAATTTAACTAGGAAAAAGAAAAAGAAATGGAGGGTGTTCTTCCTTACATTCATAAAGTTCTGACTCTTCATTATGGCAATGGGGCCAATCCTTGTTATCACAATCTTCATTTGAAAAAGAAATCATAAATGTTTACTATTGAAGGCCCTAACGTGAGAGTACAAGGTTGTTCCTTAGAAGTAGTGTCAAATTCGTTTCAGAACATCAAGTCATGTCTACCAGACTTCATGCCTGCCAAGCCTCCAAACCCACTTGTTCATGAGCGAAGAATGTCATTTACTTCATCTGATGAATATGAAGATGTTACAATCCTCAATATTGGGTCGTCTCACAGACGAACCATTTTGTGTTATTTTGGCGCACTCGATTACACGAACCAAGTACATAATGGACAAACATAAACTATAAGTGGTAATTAAACTTCAAAGGCCACTTCTTCCAATGCGTATGTTTTTATTTTATATGTTTTGCTAGTTATAGGCTATGGAAGTATCAGCAGAATTGTAATTTATGTGTTCTTTGAACTGCAATTTAATATGTTGTCAAAGATATTGACAGACACCACCGTCAATGGTAAAGTTTTATGGCTCCTTTTGTTGTACATTTATGCTTTAAATGTTGTTGAACCCTAAAAGAATCTTCCAAAAAACTTTGAGAAGGATAAAAAGTGTAAATATATCCTAGAAATTGAATATACATGAGAAAAGTTAATTTTTGAAACTGAAATGATCACATCAACTTTCCTATAATTCAGAAATGTATGGCTACGTACAATTGCAAGTCTCTCACTCTCCTAGTTGTATGGGTATTTTCACTTTCTACCTACAGAAAGAAACAACATATGCACATTGTTTGAAGTTGATGAAACCTTGTGCAGAGTGCGGAGGAAGCTTCCTCTGCACCTCCGCACAATATATTCATGCAACATACTTTCCAAATGGATTTTCTTTATCTATTACGTTAACTATGTATTACCTGACATAGAGCATGGAGATATGTGGCATTTGGCACTAATCCACCTGCACTAGTATTTGGAATATGGTTTTAGTACTTTATTAGGTTAAAGGTAATTACACATCTTTTGAGCACAACCCAACCCAATGAATCAACATATGGAATTTCACCCAATATAATAACCCAAAATAATTCTTTTTTGGCATTCTTCCCAATCATTCTCATGGTGTATGCACTCGTTCAATATTCCTTAGTGATGAGTGCCAATATTGTAGCAAGAATGTTGCAACTCCATGGGCTACCAACTTTACTTCATCAACCTAGGGTTCGTACAAACTTGGAGGTGACAGTGTTGTATACATAGTAGATGCAATGGTCTACTCTTTTCACTTTTCAACTGGGGTGATAGACCACTAGGGTTTTTCAAACCAATCTTATATTGACTAGAAGGAACCTGACTACCAACTCGAAAAGGGAAAATTATTCTTAGTGAAAAAAAAAGGAATGATGCCTACTCTAGGAAATGAAAGTGTTGAATTGGAAGGTGCTATAAAGTGACATGAAATCATCTAGCTAAGGATCTACACATTTTGATTGCAAAAGAGACCTAAATTAACCTTATATATAACATCTAGTGATCTCGAGTAACTAAGTATGGAATTTTATCTAAGAACTATTGCCATTGCTGCATGCATGTGGTAAATTAGAAATTGCAGAAAAAGCCTTTTTAATGTTTTAGTTTTATGAATGAAAATGCTAATTTCCAATTTTTTCTTTGGCAAGAGAGACGAGTATGGGGGGGAAGGTCTAGAATAGTTTCAAGTGTATGGAAGCCAAGTGGAGGCCTAACCTAAGCTCAGTAGTAGAACTAAGACATCCTATAATACTACAGGAAACCCTGTAGCAGCCTGTTTTACTATAGGAAACATGTTGAAAGCTTATAAGGAGGTAGAAAAGGTAGAATGAAGTGTGGGAAAGGTGTCTGATGGAGAATAAGGCATAGAGGAGATGCACACTATCCAAGGCTCAGTCAAATGCTTCAAGATGGTTGGATTTGCTCAAGGAAAATTCCCACTTTGCTTACAAAACAAGGATTTAGATTAGGATTTGGTGGACTTTGATAGCGTGGGTGGAGAAGACTTGGATGAAGCGAATGAGATGAGGTCTCCATGCAGATCAGAAGCTCCTGCAACCACATACACTCTTTTCTTCATTTATGCACAATTTCATTTATACATGGAAAAGATGAGTTGAATGGAAGAAAAAAAAATTATTAATAGCTAATGGCTAAGTTTATGAATGGAAGTGCTTCTAAACCATATCAAACTCAAGAGATCAAAATGGAATTTATAGATACTTCTAAGAAATTTAAAGACGGTGATCTATTCAACAAGAAACCATAGGTTATGCAGTAATCAAACAATAAATCTGTTTTTTTTTGTATGTGTGAATGGAACCCTCAAATCATCATCCCATAAGGGAGATGAGGTGAAGGCCACTATCACAAGATTTTCTAAAGTGTTTACTTTCAGTGTGATACCACTGGTCTATCTATCCACAAATGGAAGAAAACTATGTAAACATCCAAATACTTGCAGATTAAAAAAAATCCAAAATCACTTTAGCAACTATCTATAAATTAAATCTAAGAATACACGTATAGAAAGATGAACCTATGTTACTAGGGTTGGTCCCTAACCCAAGAGCTTTAGCCCTCTAAGTTAACTCAGTGATGGGTCAAGGGAATGCTTCTCATTTTCATTAAAATATCAAAATTACATAGGAGTTATCAGTCACAATGTCTTAGCTTGAAAATGCCTCTTAGTTGCAACAAAAAAAGTCTAATCTTAATGAGGCTCTAGGCCTTCTTATTTATACAACTGAAGATACCAACAACTTCCTTAAATTTAGAGAGGCTTGGATCCCAACTCGAGATCAACTTGTCTTCAACTATCACTAGCTTGGCTACCAATGACCTTAGTGGATTGGTTGCTTGTAACTCTGGGTTGATGGGGTCTGGTGGAGGAATCTTCGAGTGAGTGAGGATTTAAGGAGGGAGATACAATCTACTAAAATCCCTCTTGCTTGTCTACTTCGAGTTCCTGCACTTTAATTAGCCAAAATTTGCTCCAAATCCTGCAATTAATGCACATTAGGCCACCTGACATAACATTTCATATTTACCCTTCTCATTAAGAAAAATATAACAAAACGTGTAAAGAAATGTGATAAAAGTTGATTTTAATAAGATGGAGAGTGGAATTAAGGTCCATATAATGTACCTATTAATGAGCCTCATCATTACCCCCCCACTGAAATTGTTGTTCATCCTCTGAGCAACTTAACCTATGTCCATGTCTTTCATTGCTCTTGTGGCCTCTCTAACATCTCAGGCTTCTGTTGATGTATTATCCTCTTATGGATAAAATATTGCATGCTTCTCTATTTCCTCCCACTGCTTTCTTTCTTCTTCTTCATTTCTTCCTTCTAACATACCCAGGAGCAATGGTGGGCTAAGTTTCAAGCCAATCCATTTGATTTTGAGTCTCTGCAGTGCCTTCTTATACAGTGGGGTCCTCTCTAGTGCATCCCTCATTCTTTTATGGGAATGATACTCCCTGCTCTTTAGGTTGTATGGTAAGGTTCCCCACCTCTTTTGGCATGCTTTCTGGCTTTCATCCCCTAGCAATCTCAAAGTGTCCTCAAAATGAGTGACTGCTTGCTCTTGTGTAGCTAGGTATCTTGGTGCAAGTTGGGGATCATTGGAAATGAGGTTGTGGGTGCTAATTATAGCCATGGAATTGATATATTCTTCTCTGATGTAAAGGGGTTGTTTTTCTTCTCTTTCCAACAATCACTTTACTTCCTTAGCCCTGGCCTACCCATGAATCATCCATGATGCCAAGGCCGTGAGTTATAAGTCCACCAGCTTTGGATTGGGGTCCCACACATTGAAGTTTGTTAAGGCCAAGTTATGTAAGTATCATTCAGATATCTTAGTGTCACACGAAATAAGTCGATCTTGCAAGCAAGATAGACCTTCCTAGAATCTAAAGAAGACCTAATGACAAGCAAACCAACCAGACACTATCTTTCTCTAAATATGCTTTAATTTACAATAGCAAACAAGTGTTTTTAGGGCCTACCTTAGGTCCAACGCAAGCTTGTGGATGCCCTCGCTCCTTCGATCCAAATGAGCTCCTTTGTCGCGAATCTGCAAACACAAACAAGGCAAACAAATTAAATAGCACCTAAAAAGCCAATTGCATAAAACATATTTAACATGAAAGTCAAGGAGTCCATGAAACAAATAACATGAGATACTTGTTGAGAAAAATGAGTTTGATTGTATTAATTCAAAAGAAGAAGAACTTTACAACCTTTGCCTTGATGTTGTACAAGCTCCTCCCAGGGTCCAGCAAGAAGTCTCCTCTACTTTGACAAGTTTCTCTCACTCCCAATGAAACCAAAAGGGTATGTGATCTCTCCTCTTAGGCTTAACTAGGAAGTCTTGATTTCACCAGCATTTACCCTCAAAAATGTTCAGCTTCTAACCTCTTCAGCAACCAGCCCAATGCCTGTATTTATAGTGCAATGGAGGGAGGTTACTAGGTCCTCCTTCAAAGGGATAAAGCCCTCCTTCAAAGGGATAGCTCCTCTCATCAAGGGATTAGCTCCTTCTCTTTTGGGATGCATGAACCACCTCGGAGCGAACAATCCATGTCAAAATTGCTTCTAGAAACCTCTAGAATTAACCCAAAGTGAGTTTTTTAAGATAAATTTTGACTTTCACAGGGGTCCGCACCTACACCGTTAGGGACAGAGCGGACAGGTCTGCAGCTTTTGTACACAGAAGGTGCGGGACCGCAGGTGACAGTGAGAGAAAGTGTGGAACCAGAGTTACATTGATTTTTCATGTCTTTCTCCCATTTCCAAAGCTTGATTTGAAGAGCTGAGGTCTGAGACTTGCTTAGGAGGACAGTACAAGTGATGATAGACCCATACTAACTGCAAATAATCATGGTGACGATATTTTTGTGTAACAGATTGCCCCCTAAAGTGCGAAGTCTATAGTAGATGAGGATTTCTTATCACTTAGGAAGAGTGAATTACTTTATCATTTCGAGGATCATCTTGTGGAGAGCCCGGTTGGAACCTATAAAAACATTCAATGCAAGATATATGTATGAGATCATATCATCGTTGAGGTAGGCATTCCCATACTCAGATCAAAACTGACTAGAAAAACTAACTACTGCTCTGATATAGGAATGATCTTGTAAAACATCACAAGTAAAGACTCATGTGGACACAGTATGGACGCAGCCATCTGTTTATGAATAGTCCATTATATAATGAATACAAAATTCCTCGTAGCCTGGATTATGGAAACTAGATCCAGGGTCTTCATTTCTACTTCCCGAAACAGTACGATTCTATCCATGCGAATGAATGTGTTGATGTCGAACATGGTAGAAACCACTTGATTACCAATCGATGATGTAAACTGTTAACAAGTGTGATAGAAACCACCAGTGATGTCAATGGCTCTCAAAGTACCCAGTACAATCCATGAGATGCGAATAAATGTGTTGATGTCGAACATGTCACGGAATCCTTTGGTCGAAAGTCAATGATGTAAATTGTCGTCAAAGGCGAGAAACCTGCCATTGAGGCATGCGGATCTCAAGGTACTGACAATTTCTAGATCATCTTTCTAGATAATGAGTTGATGTCGATAGAAAGCGATCCGTCATAGGCAAGCCCACAACACGAAATCATAGATCAAGTTGAAGAAATTTAGTTGCAAGGACTGACTCAGGGATGGTCAAGATGGATGACAGATATTTTGCAGATGAATGGCTTATTGGCAGTGATCTCTTGAACACATAACGACACAACAGATGGCTTGGTGACAATTGACCCAAAGTTAATACCCAGAAACCGGCTGAAGACTTTCAATGTGGTTTGATCAACTGTTAGGCAAAGGATTTCCCAACCCAGGTGAATAAAAGTGTCGTTTTCAAGAGTGGTTACAAAGTATGACAAACAGCTCATTTTTCTCTCTTTTCCCCCACCATTTCTGGCAAGTACCTCTTTATTTTTGACAAGCTTGAGGAGGATAACATTTGCTTGATTATAAGCTCATCCTTCGGATGAGTCCAACTTAGTTTAAATTCGAACCCTAAGAAGGAGTGGTTCGTTCCTGTTTGTAATTGAACATGTCCTTTACTGTGAAATTGTAACGAGTCCAGTATAGGAGAAACTCGGTGTTTTTCAATTTTAGAGAGTCTGAAAAAACTTAAGAAGACTCCAGGGTTGACCTTTTTCATAAATTTGTGTCTCCCAAGCCCGAAAAAGTATAAAATAATACTTGAGAGAACCACTTGATCTTTTACGACCAAGCAGTACTTTTCGTCATTAGTGCGTTTGACCCGAAAAAGTAAAAAAGCAATCAACGACACGTCGTTTTATGACCGATATCAAATTTGAAACGACAAAAATCTAGCAATCTTTTCATGTTTTTTACGGTCGGAAAAGAGCTGTAAGTGGACCGTCTTTTAATTCCGTTTTAACGAGTTTAAAAGAAACACTCAGCAATCTTTTCATGTTTCAGGAGTTAGAAAAGAGCTTAAAGATGACTCTACTTGTTTTTTCGTTGAAAATGATAGATTTCGCCTGAATAATCCTTTATTCTGCACAAAAACACAAACACTACTCATACCTGTTTGAAATAGATAAAAATGTCGCAAAAAAACCTTTTCAAAGTGAAACATAAACAAATTTGCAATTTATTTACTCAAAAAACTTATAAAAAGGGTCTTTGTCAATTCATTTTTACCGTTTGAGTTTGGGTGAGAAAATAGTGCTTTTGCTTAGAAAACTTCCCGTGAAGATTGCGGAAAATCCAACCGTCGGAATCGAACGCCGTCTTCTCCAGGTAATCCACATCATCCCACTCTTCATTTTTAACCGTTTAATTTCTTGTTTTAGTCATTTATTTCATTTTTGGGAGGGTTTTTAGGCGCAAAACCCGTGCGGGGGCCCGCAGGTTTACCATTGTGGGCCTGTGGACCCCAACTTTTTCTCCATTGGGAAAAAGCTCGGGGTCCGCACCTTCCATGTAGACAAAGTTCGGTCCCACGCACTGTGTCTAACTCGGAGGGTGTGGTCCCCGTCGCAAGGGTTTTTAACCCAAAAATTCTCAAAAATGGAATACACAAAATAATTTCTAGCATTTTAATTTGTCGTTATACTTGATGCAGAGAGTATATCATGCTAGATTGGCGTGAACGAGAGCATGAGGACGTGGATGCTGCCGCATGGAATCATCAGCCTTCACTTGATGCTTTGAGGGCATGCGGTTTGTACAAATACTGGGCCATTCCTGGCATGAGGGCTCAGGTGGATTTCTTACAGTGGTTGGTTGACAGATGGAGCATACAGGACCAGTGCTTCTTCATTGGTGGGCACCAGCTCGAAATCGAGCCGGCGGACATATATTTCTTGACTGGTTTGCCTAAGAGAGGTGAAGACTTGACTCTGTTTGGGGCTATGCCAGGTGGCCAGACTGTTGATAGCCTCAGGCTAGAGTACTGCAACAGCCAGGCTAGAGACAAAGGGATAGACATAAAAACCATATCCCGTCCTGAGCTCATGGTGATTGCGTTCACTGTCACCAGACTTTGCGGAGCTATCACATTACATATTGCCACCGGATCCCAGATGCGTATGGAAGTTGATTGCTTTCGAGGCACCATCTTCAACTGGTGTGATGCCGTGTTGGCCATTCTAAAAGGCCAACTGACTAGGGCCAAAAACGGACAACTAAAGACCTTTGGTTATGGGACTTTGGTTGTGAGTTTTGGCCTGGAGAGGGTTCCTATGCTGATCCCACAACACCTTACTGTTGGAGTTGGGCTTCCTCGAGAGCCCAAACTGATGCGATGGGTCGCAGTTATGGCCCGTCACCCGGACGAGAGGACAGAGCTTGCTCGATTCAAACCTGAGTATTTCCAATGGCTGGAAAACCAGGTCTTTTCCATTCAGGACTTCCCTTACGCTGGGATAGATTTTCGTGGTGACCCAGACATGGTTCTTCCACCAGGAGAGCAGTGGGATGAGTCAGGTAAAATTCTTTTCAACATTTTTCCTATTTTAATTTTTTGTTATTTTTTCATCATCTCAAAACTGATAGTAAAAATTTCAAATGCAGATGTGGGTCCACAGCGACCAGCCGCTCTCCGGCCTTACGAGAGGAAGCAACCAGTTGCACCCGCGCTAGCCCCACAGGACGAATCAGCAGAGGTTTTGGCCGAGTTGGAGGGTCATCTCAAGCGCTTGACAGGAGACATTCCTGAGACCACTATAGATGACATTCCTCGTCGACTTCAGCGCTATGTGATTGGGGTCCCGGGACCTTTTAGGAGGTTCCTTTGCAAGGTGGCCCGTGCAGTGATTTCTTATAGAGATCATCACCAGTGATAGTATGATCGCCTATTGTGGGCACATGTGACATTTTTGTTTTTTGTACTTATCATTTTTGCCGATCATAAGGTGTTTTTCAACCTATGATCGAGGACGATGTATTTTTTGACACACTCCTATATATATATATATATATATATATATATATATATATATATATCACTATTACCGGCTTATCTTGTAAATCATGTTATGGAATGGTTTTAAATTTACATGTATGATTATTGCAAATGTCTATTTAACATTCGAGGAGCAATTGCATCTGCTAATGTATTTAAAGATCTTGGAATATGCTGATATTCAATATAATCAAATTCACGTTCCAAGAGACGCACTCTCAAAAATAATCTTAATAACACTGGATTTCTAATGGCATACACTCTATTAAGTTGTAATACAACGAGTTCAGAATCTAACCTCACTATCAAACTCCGAATCCCAAATGAAATAGATTCAGATAATAACTCAATCACTGCACTATACTCGGCAATGTTGTTCGTTGTTTGACCAAGGCTTACCCCATGCATAGATACTAACTCATCAGAGGGCGAATAGATAACCCAAGCTGCGGAAGAGATGTTCTGTGTATTACGACAAGCACCATCAGCGAAACCAATGTACGTTTGGAGAGGCATCGACATCTACAATATCAAGATTAAAACCAAGATAAGCAGGAATAATGACGAAAAACACTCTCTAAGCTAAGCACATTGTTTAAACTAAAACACACCTGCTAGAAAGAAAAAACTATCCTAACTAAAAATCTCCATACCCATTCTTTTAAGCATAATACCTCTTCAAGTAAAGGCCATTTCTGGGTTTACCTGAAGAGTCCCCGTCAAAGTCTACCAATTCATAGGCCCCTTTGGCTAGCTTTCGCTTGACAACATAGGGACCATGCCACATAGGAACGAATTTTCCAGCACCTAATTTATCATTAGCTTGATCATAAACTAAGACTAGATCTCCTTCCGAAAAATTTCGAGGGGTCACATTTCGATCATACTGAGCTTTCATTCGTTTTGCTTGAGTCTCGATTGCCAATGCAGCATCACGTCGATTCTCATCTAATTGAGCCAAGTATAACAAACGCTTTTCCTCTTCGGAAGTGGCTGGAAGTAACTCGATGGCCATTTGTAGTGACGAGATTTCGCATTCAATGGGTAACATAGCTTCCAAACCATAGACTAGTTGGAAAGGAGTGAACCCTGTTGATGTTTTTACTGAAGTTCGATACGCCCAAAGCGCTGAGAATAACATGTTGTGCCAATTCGACCGATGAATCCCAATGATTCGTCGGATCATGATAACTAAAACTTTGTTGATGGATTCAACCAGACCATTCACTTGTGGATAGTAAGGGGTTGAACTATCGTGACGTAAACCAAGCTGGCCTGTAAGTTCGGTCATCATAACGTTTCGAAAATGACGCCCATGATCAGTGATTATCGCTTATGGGACACCAAACCTAGCAATTATATGATTGAACACGAAAATTACAGTTGTCTTTCCGTCTGCCTCAAATGTAGGCATCACCTCAGCCCACTTAGTAAAATAATCTACCGCAAGGATGATATATGCATGCCCCCCGGCCGAGTGAGGGTTACATGTAATAAAATCGATACCCCATTTGGCAAAAGGACCAACGGAAATTATAGGGTGGATAGGAGTAGGTGGAGCATGCATCTTACGATCAAGAATCTGGCAGTTGTGGCATTTTCGGACCACCGTAATACAATCTTTAAATAAAGACGGCCAGAAGTAGCCAGCGCGCAATATCTTTTGGGCTGTGGCAAACCCAGACATATGACCACCACACGCTCCAGAGTGACAGTCATTTAGAACCCTTTCAGCTTCCTCGTGAGTTAAGCAACGTCGAAAAACAGAATCCGTCCCACGGTGATAAAGAGTATCTCCAATAATCCTGAATTGTTGGGACTGGAAACGAATCTTTCGACGTTCTGACTGTGAAATTTCTGGCCAAAAGGATTGGGTCTGGAGATAAAAGATGATATCCCCATACCATGGATCTAAAGTGCTGATTAGAAACAAGGATTCATCCGCAATGGGCTCCTCCGCCACATTTTCCGTGTCAGCACGCGGGAAGTCACACGTTAACTCCGCAAAAACTAAAGATTTCGTAGACTTAGATTTCTCAAATTCCAAGTCGAACTCCTGCAGGATAACGATCCATTTAGAGTACTTGCCCCCTAGCAATTTCTTGGTCAAAATGTAGATCATAGGGTTGCAATCCGAAATTACCGTAGTTTTACGTAGTAGAATGTAGTGACGAAAATGTTGGACAGCTTGAACAGCTGCCAATGCCAATTTCTCCACATGTGAGTATTTTAGCTCAGTTGGATTTAAAGTTCGACTAAGGTAATATATCACATGTTCAGTTCTGAATTCATCTTCCTGAACTAAAACCATTCCAATGGTGGAATGAGAGGCGGCGAGATACAAGAAGTAATCCTAGTTGTAGTTGGGAGGATGCAACAACGATGCATGGGTCAACGCGTGTTTGAGTGCATCAAAAGATTTCTGAGCTATCTCATCCCAATAGAATGGAGTATTCTGTTTCAACAACCGGGTAAAACCCTTTGTGACCTCGGCGTAGTTAGGAATGAATCGTCGTAAAAAATTTGCTTTCCCTTGCAAACTTTGGAGTTGGCGAAGACTCGAAGGAGGAGGCAATTTGATGATAGCTTCGACCTTCGAGGGATCAACGTGAATGTCGGCTTTCGAAACTACAAACCCCAACAATCGACCCGTTTCTATACAGAAGACACATTTGTGTGGGTTCAACCGAATATGATAATGCCTACACCTCATAAAGATTGCTTGTAAATGGACGAGGTGATCAGCTCGATGTAATGAATGAGCAGGCATGTCATCGAGATAGGGTTGCACAATGTGCTTGATGTCATGAAACGCATAAGACATCGCCCTTTGAAAAGTTGCTCCGACATTCTTAAGCCCAAAAGGTAACTTGCAATAAGCAAATGTCCCCCATGGACAAATGAAAGCCGTTTTTGGTTGATCGGCAGGTAGAATATTGATTTGATTGTATCCAGAAAAACCGTCCATGAAGGAGAATATTTCGCTGCCGGCACAATCATCAATTATTTGATTGATATAGGGAGTTGGGTAATTGTCCTTTGGACAGGCTCGATTAATATCCCTATAGTCGATGTATATTCTTATTGTTCCCTGCTTTTTGTTAACCGGAACAATATTCGATACCAAATCCGTAAACGGGATCGGATAAATGAAACCTGCTTTCAATAATTTTTCAACTTCTGCTTTAATTGCAGCAGCTTTTCGTGGGTGAATCTGACGCAAACGTTTCCGGACGGGTTTAGCGTCCGGGTAAGTCTTGATCTCATGAACAACAATCGCAGGATCAATTCCTGGCATTTCCTCATAGGACCAGGCAAACACGTCGCGGAATTCTTGAAATAGGGCCTTATATAATTGAATTTCGTCATCTGTACACGAGGCACCTATATGAATGTTCTCAACAATTCCGGGCTTAACCGAAATGTCAATAGGAATAGTTCGAGAGATGTTTCCCAAATTTAACTCTGAATCGGGATGTTTCATTGGATTCTGAGGTTCCTTGACATATTCAGTTGTAAAAATTGATGAGAAGTCATTTTCAAAACGATCATTCTCAGGTAAAAATGAAGATCTGTGATGGAGATCTTCCCATGGTAAATCATCTACACATAGGATTTCACGAATTTGCTCATCAGAGTGAACAAGTTCAGAAAACGTAGTTAAATTCGAGGTTGATGTGAAAAGTGATTCCTCACGGACCACATTCATTAAGTCATTTTCGGTTGAACATGGGTCGGCAAACGACTGCACGACTTCATAGGCAATTTCATATGGACTCAAAGGCATGGCATTACCAAATGGGTCTATCTCAGATTCATAAGGGACAATCCAAGGATCATCATAAATAATGGTGTCTGATGTAATCATATGAATGGTTGCAAATGAAGATGATGCGTTGATTGGAGGAAAAGGAAAAGTTCCCAGTAAACCAGCATCTTTAACTAATCCTACTCCAACATCCTTATATGGGATAGTCGTTTTACCGACATGCTGAATACTCTCCGAAGAGGCTAGGTCAGATGAAAAGTAAGCCAACTGGTCTATTGTTACGATCTTTCCATTATGTGGAAACTTTATTACTCGAAAGACCGATGAAACGACCACTGTCATAGCGTAAGACCAACTTCGACCCAAGAGAAGGTTGTAGTCTAGAGGGGCATCAACCACCTCCACATCTAGACTAACGGTTTTTCCTTCAACCCCTATAAGCAAATCCTGTAAAATTCCAAAAGAATGAAACCCACGGCCATCAAAGGCCTTTAGAATCGTCGGGGATTGATTTAGTGAAGGAGAACCAAGCGATCTCCAACACTATATCGACATAATACACATTGAGGCTCCCTCATCAATTACAGTCCGATGAATAGGCCTGTTTTTTACTATCACTAGTATCTGGAAAGCCATTTGATGAGGAAAACGCGGTGTACTATTTTCTAGATCAAAAATTATTAGGTTCGGGTCCTGAACGTCAACAGCTCCTATAGCCGACAAAAGTAATTTATGTTGTGTTGGACATGATTGCAGCACTTCCAAAGCTGACATTGTTGAGGGTGAAACAGCTAAATCCTCAACAATGTTATAATTCTGAGCCGCTCTCGCATGTGGATTGAAAGCTGACTTTCGAAGTATACCCTTGGCGGGTAGTTTGATTACCAAGTCTGGATTAGGTTTCTCGATCTGTAGTGGATCGGAACCGGGAGATGAGGTTGATGGATTAGAATGAGAATATTCTGCTTCTTTACCATCAACAGGAATTTTACTACCATAATCTTGCGATCGAGTCGCAATACTAACATGGGACATCATCAGTATGGGTTCTTCATTGGCATTCGAGGATGAACCTATCATCTTACTGTCTTGAGCCGGAAAAGGATCCTTCAAAACAGCAGGAGTTTGGGAACCCTTGACAATTTTTTCAACCTCTGCACGATGAGGGCAATCTCTTGTAAAATGTTCATCGTCACAAATGAGGCAAGGATAACGAGGTTTGCGCTTTTCATCATCGGATTCCACCTTTTCAGGTTTCTCCTTTGAACTTTTGTCCATTTTATTCTTCTTCTTTCCTTTCTTCTTCCCACCGGATTTTGATTTGGCTATAGATGACTCTACAACGTGAATATCAGCGGAGATTTCTGCAGAAGAATCTCCTGTTGGGGAATCAGGCAAGGTTATGATAGGGGAAGAATTCTTGGAAGACTTCTTCTTACTTTTAGTGTTAACCGTGCCAATCATACCATCAGCGGCATGAGATCCCGAAGGAGCTGCAGTGATTTGATTTTGCTTGGGAAGATCGGGGATTTTTTCGTGTAACGTACCCGACTGAGAATAGACCAATTCAAGGTACTGTGCTTGAGTAATTACTTGCTCCTCAGTAACAACTCTGGCTTTATCAACATCTTCAGTGATCTTTGGCAACAAAGATTTTACAAACCACTCAACCAAGATCTGATCCGGAATAAATACCTTCACTAAACGTCGTCGACGTCTCCACTCATGAATATGATCTGAAATGTAAGTGGATGTCGATTGTTTTAGCGAAGTTAACAATTCCGTGCCATTGTCATATCGGATTGGCAACTGAAAATGAGTTAAAAACGAGGTAGCTAACTGACTAAAATTATAAAAAGTGCCTCGCGGTAACTCAATGTACCACTTGGCCGCGAGACCAATTAGAGTGCGTTGGAAAAGTCTAAGATGGATTGAATCATCTGTAATGGAGTTAGATGCACACCAGAGGTGGTAAGTCATCACATGGTTCGACGGGTCCTCTCCTGATTTACCTTCGAACTTGGGAATGTCACTGGGCAACTTATTCGGCATTGGCAGCCAAAACGAAGATAATTAATGGGATCGTTCATTAGGCGCGACAAGTCAGGTAAGTCCAAAGTTGTGATAAACATTAATTGCCGATTAGGATCCCTAAAACTCTGGGTCATGAGACCAGCCCCAGGAGGAGGATATCTAGGATAACTAGGAATAGGAATCGCGTTCGGGATATTGTATCCTCCCGGAAAACCAAGATCAACCGGACCATACTGGGGTTGTTGAGGTTGTTGATAAGTGTACCCAGGGTACGGTTGATACTGATAGACTGGCTGCTGCACAGCAAGACCGAATTGGTACTGTCCCTAGTACGGTTGATAAGTGAATTGTGGTTGACTTGTGACAACCGTACTTAAACCAGGTTGTCCTACAAGCATCTGAACCGAAGTTTGAATCGTAGATCCAGACGGTGGTAAAGATGTCTGAGGAGTAGATACAGGAATAGTAGAAACCGGAGTTGTCGATACTCCAGAAGTAGGTGGGGTAGATTGAACATATGTTGCGGTAGTTGTAGCAGTCGTTTGAGGCGGAGTACGAGGTGTACTAGGCCCAGGCTGAGAAACTACCGAAGGTACAGAAGTTTGAATGTTAGACTGGACTGGTTGCTGGGGTGAACCAGAAACTAAGGGTTGTCCAGTTTGAGATGACAGTTATACACTTGGCTACAGTACCTGTTGAGCTTGCGATGGATCCCACACTATATTCATTCTGGGGTACTAACCCATAACTGGTTGAGAATACTGAGGACCATAACCGGATTGAGGGTAGGATTGATAATTGAAAGGTACATTTCCCGTTCCTTGAACATACGTTTGATCGGAGGGTGGTTGGAAACCTTGGTTCGAGTATTGACCTTGGGGTTGATACCCTTGAGGCACATACTGATACTGGGGTTTACCTTGAGGTATAAATTGATACTGGGTTGACCTTGGGGTACATATTGATTCTGGGGTTGACCTTGAGGAACATACTGTCCCATAGGTATGTACTGTCCTTGAGGTTTCCCCCCAGATGAAAATTGTGTACCTTGAGGTTTCCCCCCAGGCATTAATTGAGGCTGCCCCCCAGGCGGTAACTAACCACCTTGAGGTTGAGGGATTGGGAATAGAACCTGACATCATGAGAATGTCTTCTATGCTCAATGGCTAAGTACCATTGTTTCCAGTTAATAACCCTTGCTCAATGGGTTGAGGAGATGCTCGCGAAAAAGTACCAGAAAGTGACTGATACCCAGAGGGAACAGAAGGACCGCCGTACAAAAAAGATTCGGGCGATTGAGTAAACATGGATGACTGTCCTGCCATATTGACAGGAGTATAAAAACCCCTAGGTGTTGGGTGATAAGGAGCACGAGGTGGTGAAAAACTTAACCCTGAGTTTTCTAGAAAATTAGTCAAAGAAAGATACCAAGAACTACTCCTAGGTGGACTGTAAAAAATTGATTCACGCTCCCTTAGTTCAATAACAGGTTGATTTTCAGGGATAGGGATGCCTACTTCTTCTTCTGGAGCAAGTTCTTCAATAGCAATAAGTCCAGAAGGAAGATCTCGGGTGATTACTCTTTCTACCCTAGGTGAACCAGGACCACTAGAAGTTGGAGAAACAAATCCTGATGTCGGAGTAGCAGCAAATTCACTTTCAGGCTCGGATATTTCAGGTTCCTCACCTATATCGCTAGTAGATGAAAAGCTACCATCAATTTCGGAAACAGAAACTGACTGTGGATTATATAATCTGCTACTAACGGTTGAAAATCAGGATGTACTCTCAAAGAAGATTCTCCTTCCTCAGGTGACCCAACTCTACTGTCTCTAGGAGTTACGAGGACTTTCAAGCCTTCAAGCTGGCTCAGTACTTCCTCAGGAGGTTGGCCCCGAAGTCTACGGGACTTCCTCAGTAACTCAGCCACGTTTACAAACTCAGGAGACTGGCCCCGAAGTCTATGGGACTGTCTTGGTAATTCAGCCACAGTTGAAAACTTTTAACTACTTCACATGCAAACAAAGTAAAATCTCAATGAAAAGCACCTAAAGTCTCTAAAGAACCAAACAAATTTGAATCACATGCCTAGAATCTAGGAGATCAAACACACACAAACAGTAACTTTCCGGACTGAAAACACTAGTTGGTGATGAAATCCAATGTCGCAGAGTTCAATACAAAATGGCGGTTGGAACAGTTACCCCGGCATCTTGCTTAATGAATAGACTGGCACAAGTTCCTCCACTTAACCATCTCGAGTGAAGAGAACCCCCCAGAAAATCCAAGTGAGTCTAGCCGACGTCTGCTCCAGGTACAGTGGGATCTTCCCACCACTGTCACCTCAGGAAGATTCCTAAAGAATATGGCCACTAAGGTTACCAACTGAGACAAATATACCTGGGGGAACAGTCTACGATCCAATACGCATGCAAGGGCAGAGTAGCAAGCTCAATCCCCTTGAAGACTCCTTGACATAATCCAAGGTTTACCAACAAGTGACCCCAGGCTCCTCGACAATGGTTAATCCGAGGTTTACCGTTTTTAATACGTGAATATCTGGCATCGTTCCCAATGAGGAAGGACTGATTCCCACACTGGTTCGGACACGATCTCGTGCTTCTCCTTTAAGAGGAGATTTCCAAGAGCATAAATGCAACAATTGGATTTCTTCCCTACCACAAGATACAGCTACTTGTTTGTTTTTACTGTCTTGGAGAGTTAATTACTCTCCTACTCCAAGACACTAGCCTAAGCTAAGTTGGTGTATCAGAGCCCTAGAAATAAAAATGTTACTAGGTGAATTTTACTTTAAGCGTTAATTTTAGTGGTTTTTGTTTAAGTCCAAAGGTGCGGAGATGAAACTCGTGGTATGAAGACTCGACTCAAAATCAATAAAAATGCACCTAAGATGATCTAAACAATCTTTTTCTCTTCGATGAACTTCTAACTAAGAAAGAGTTTGAGAATGCAAATACTTTGTAAACACAAATCTTTCTCAATTCAACAAATTAAAAGAAGAGTTTTTTCCTTTCCAAAGCACTCAAAACGAGACAACTAGTTATTTCACAAAAATTTCCCTTTTTCGTTTCAAAGCACTCAACCACTACAAAACAAACTTTTTCCCAAAAGAGATTTTTATATTTTTTAAATAAAACACTCAAAACTATGAAAATGACTAACTTTGAGATCTACAAATTATAAAAACCCATTTGAAGTCAAAGCCTACTAAAAGTCTTTTTTAAGGATGTTTTACTTAGCTAGATGTAAGCTAATGACAAATTTATGCAGAATCACAAATAAGTCAAGAACAACCAATTTTGTTTTCTTTTTTAAAATGAAAATCCAAACTTTTAAACACAAGCTTTTCAAAGTTTTGTAAAGAGAAAACTCAAAGCGGATTCCTCAAACAAGGGGAGATTTCATAAATGGTCAGACTCATAAGAAGGCTGGTAGACACTAAGGCGATTTGAAGTCCCTACAGCTTCTAAGCTCAAAGCCACTACACAACCAAAATGAAAGACAAACCCAACAAGCAAAACTCCTAGGAATTTCACCTAAAACCCTAACACTAGCGAAATCAATCTAAAGAAAGCTTCTGACAAGTTATATGCAGGTCTGGGCAGTCGATAACAATTTCTAAACAAACACTAAGCTGCCTAACAGAGGAAATCTTAGGGTTTTTCAAAATTTTGACAGGGTCCGGAGGCCCACAGTTGACACAGGTGTGGTCCCGCTCTGTGCTAAAAGCCAAGCTGCGGGTAGGTACGCACTGTGTCAAATGGCTAGGGTGCGGTCCTCTCCCAAAGCTATGAAAAACAAAAAATAACTCTGGATCTACAAACTCTACCCAATTTTACACACAACAAGCCAAAAACATAAACAAAAACACAGTTTATCAGGTCAAAGTAAAAACAAGGAAAACAATCAAGTCCCCAGCGGAGTCGCCATTTTGTCACACGGAATAAGTCGATCTTGCAGACAAGATAGACCTTCCTAGAATCTAAAGAAGACCTAATGACAAGCAAACCAGCCAGACACTATCTTTCTCTAAATATGCTTTAATTTACAATAGCAAACAACTGTTTTTAGGGCCTACCTTAGGTCCAAAGCAAGCTTGTGGATGCCCTCGCTCCTTCGATCCAAATGAGCTCCTTTGTCGTGAATCTACAAACACAAACAAGTCAAACAAATTAAATAGCACCTGAAAAGCCAATTGCATAAAACATATTTAACATGAAAGTCAAGGAGTCCATGAAACAAATAACATGAGATACTTGTTGAGAAAAATGAGTTTGATTGTATTAACTCAAAAGAAGAAGAACTTTACAACTTTTGCCTTGACGCTGTACAAGCTCCTCCCAGGGTCCAGCAAGAAGTCTCCTCTACTTTGACAAGTTTCACTCACTCCCCAATGAAACCAAAAAGGTATGTGATCTCTCCTCTTAGGCTTAACTAGGAAGTCTTGATTTCACCAGCATTTACCCTCAAAAATGTTCAGCTTCTAACCTCTTCAGCAACCAGCCCAATGCCTGTATTTATAGTGCAATGGAGGGAGGTTACTAGGTCCTCCTTCAAAGGGATAGCTCCTCTCATCAAGGGATTAGCTCCTTCTCTTTTGGGATGCATGAACCACCTCAGAGTGAACAATCCACGTCAAAATTCCTTCTAGAAACCTCTAGAATTAACCCAAAGTGAGTTTTTTAAGATAAAACTTGCGCCTTTTGACTTTCACAGGGGTCCGCACCTACACCGTTAGGGACAGAGCGGACAGGTCCGCAACTTTTGTACACAGAAGTTGTGGGACCGCAGGTGACAGTGAGAGAAAGTGCGGAACCAGAGTTACATTGATTTTTAATGTCTTTCTCCCATTTCCAAAGCTTGATTTGAAGAGCTGAGGTCTGAGACTTGCTTAGGAGGATAGTACAAGTGATGATAGACCCATACTGACTGCAAATAATCATGGTGACAATATTTTTTTGTAACACTTAGTGTTGGCATTATGATACAGGTAGTGTCCTTGATGGCAACTCACTGAGATGAAAGATCACAGTATAGCAAGTAAACAACAAAGAATTACATATCAGTCTTCACAGAATGAAAAAAGAGAGGTATATGCAGGTTCACCATTGACCAAGCTACATATACACGTAGGTTCACTGTATACAAGTCACGTATACGTACACACGCACTTTCACCAAAGGAAAAGCGTATACCTTGGAAAACTAAGTTTTTGGACTGAAGTATTTAGTCCATGGTATTTTGATCCATGGTAGTGGTCCAAGGTATCTGGTCCGAGGTATTGACCCTAGGTATTTGGTCCAAGGTATTGGTCCTAAGTGGTTTTGGTCCATGGTATTGAGAAAGGTCTAAAACTATAAAAGGAGGAGAAGATCATTAGGCCAGGGTGTGCAAGTATCGAATATCTAATGAAGTGTGAGATCTAGTATGCAGGTTATTGGGTTATGGTGCATTGTTGGATCTGAACCAAGGATGAACCTTAGTGGATGATGAGGGATTATATCTAATGATGGATCAGGATCTTAAGGCGTAAAATGAACTATCATTATGTGTTTTTGCTCATGTATATTCTAGATCTGAATACGAACGCATATATTATTCTGTAAATGATATGATCTAGGTATAACTGAACTTTGGAATAGCTACAGAATTCTGAATTAATATTTGCATATGTATACACTAGTTGGCTTTGAGAAAAGCGCGTATACGCACAGGTTCAACACATGGAAGTAGCGTATACCTTATAAAATATGTTTTAGTTGCTTCTATTTGTTGTTGCAGAGTTTTGGGTTCTGGTTTGGGTTCTGGTTACTATATTCTGGTGACAGTATTCTGAATGATCAGATTGATGGGTTGTCAAAGTGATTGATTGATTCGGTTGTGGTTGGTTCAAAAAGTGATTGGTTGATGCAGATGTATTTGATGATTGAATTACAGTTATGATGTTGTTGATGGATCTAGTCTAAAAATTTATGAAATGTGGTCCCTGGAGGAAGAGAGAAGGTTGTAGCCTTCTGTAGGTCGGTGCCTACATACCAACAAATTGGCTAGTACAAGAGCTAGGGGGTTGTATCTCCCTTCTAGTAGTAGCTGGAAAACAAGAGAAGGTTGTAGCCTTCTGTAGGTAGAAGCCTGCGTACTGGTATAAGTATGCAACAGTACAAAATTGTAAACAGATTTTTCTTATTATTAAAAGAAGACAGAGATGACAGCAATAGGTGGTTTTTACCCACATTGGGTTTCCACCTTATATCTTGGTGTTCATGTGTGATTCTTATGTGTAATGCTTTATTCTGCTTTTACTGCATTGTCTAATTAATATCTGACATACTGGTTAAAGTTCAATGCATGATAAATTGGGTAAATCAAAAGTTCTCTGCATATACACTGGTTGCTTTAATAACAGTCGTGTGTAGACACTAATTCACTTAGCTAAAGTAGCGTATACAAATATGCCTATGGAAATGAAATATTATTGAGTTACTAATACTGATTCACCCCCCCTCTCAGTATTATTTCCAACAATTGGTATTAGAGCAGGTCCTTCAGAAGAAGCTTGATCGCTTGAAGGAAGATCCATCATCATTAGTAATCAAGAGATCGGGGGATCCATCAGACCACCAATCTTTGATGGGAGAAACTTTGTTTATTGGAAGATAAGAACCACAACCTATCTTCAATCACTTGGAAAAAATGTTTGGGAAATCGTGGAAGGAGGATATACATTTCCATCAGCAATTCCTACAGATACGGCTAGTAAAAAGCAATATGAAACCAATGCCAGGGTTGTCAATACATTATTGGGAAATCTGTCACAATCAGAGTTTGTCAAATTTATGCAGCTCAAATCAACCAAAGAAATATGGGACAAAATTGTTCTAAGCTACGAAGGATACTCTCAGTAAAACGTGCTAAACTGCAAACTCTCAGAATTCAATATGAAACTCTTAAGATGCACAATGATGAAAGTATAGCTAGTTACTTCTTACGTATAGATGAGGTTGTTAATTTCATGAAGAATCTAGGTGAAGAGATAAAGGAAGTTACCTTAGTTGAGAAAGTTTTAAGATCCTTGTCTGCTAAATTTGAATCAAAAGTATCTACCATAGAAGAAAAACAGGATCTATAGACTATTACTATGACACAGCTTCACGAAATCTTAATTGCCTTTGAGATGAGAAAAGGAGGCCCATCAAACATGAGAGAAGTGGCATTTAAAGCTTCAGCTAAAGGAAAAGAAGAACTCAATGAATCAGGACATATTTCAGAAGAAGAAGATGAAGTAAACTTTGTCAAGAAGCTTCAACGAGGTTCCGGAATATTTAGAGGCAAACTACCTTTCAAATGTTTTGCCTGTGGTAGAGTCGGTTGTTAGTCCTCATAAAGATAAATATGATAAAGGGAAGGAATCTACAAAATGGAATAGAAAAAAAGTGTAAGTAAAAAGAGTTACTAGACTCATGAAGATAACGATGGATTATCAAATAGTGATGAAGATCAAAATAGTAATGACTATAGACTTCTAATGGCTTATGAAGATGATAAATTTTTGGATGCTTTAGAAGAAGATGACCTTCATGAAGAAATATCTAAACTCAAAATCTGTTTAGAAGAAAAGAATATGGTTATAGATACCTTGACATATCAACATGCTGAAAGAGTAAAACACAATGAAAAACTAGAATGTGAAATTGTGGGTCTAAGAAAGGATCTTGAGAAAACAAAATCTCTCAATCTTAGATTTGCTAAAGCATCAGAAACCTTAAATGAAATTATCAAAGTGCAGCGTTCTCCTCTGATAAAGACAGGTCTTGGATATACTGAATAAGCACCTCAATCACAAAAGTCGTCAACCTCCACTACAAGCTATCTTGATGCAGCAAAGAATAGTGAACAGTATGACAATCGTCAGCAAAGTAGATCACCAGGTAAATCAAGCTCAATTTGCTTCAAGGATGAACAGAAGTCACAAAAAACCTCAGGTAAATCATACTCAATTTTCTTCAAAGATGAATAAAAACTACAATCACCAGGTCAATATATTCGATAATCGCAGGAACTTCTTCAATGGTCAATGTTTCTCATGTCATAATTTTGGACACAAAGCTACTCAATGTGTTGCTTACAAAATCATCATGACTAGAGAAGCTCGAAATAAAAGGAATGTGACAGGGATCAATAAAAGTTCCTATAATAAATTTTCTCTTCTTGAAAATGAAATAGAATTCTCAATCTGTAACAACTTTGGCCATGAAGAATCTGAATGCAGGAGTAAATTTCAGCAAATATCTCAAAAGGATCAAACTCCAATAAATCCCAAAATATGGAGAAAGAAAGAACCGTAAACAGAAAGATGTGGTATCTAGCCTTGTATTTAGAAAGACAAGAAAACCAGTGGTACATCGATAGTGGATGCTCAAAACACATGACAGGTGACAAAGAAAAACTACACTCATATAATGCCTTAGAAAAGGAAAATAATGTCTCATTTGGAAACGACACTCCTACTGTCATAAAAGGCAAAGGCTTTGTTTTCTTGAAAGAAAAAGTTAAAGCTGGGAATGTTATGTATGTTGATGGTCTAAACCATAACCTGTTGAGTGTTAGTCAAATGTGTGATCAAGGAAATGAAGTGGTGTTTCGATCAAACGGATGTGTTGTTCGTGAGCTTGATACAGGAGAAACCGTAATCAAAGGTACAAGAACTCCAAACAGCTTATACATTCTCAAGGGAGGACAAAAACAGTGCTATCTAAGAAAAAATGATGAAAATTGGCTATGGCACAGAAGATTGGGACATCTAAGCTTTTCTCAAATAAGAAAATCATGCAGATTCCACGTTGTTCGTGATCTTCCAGATATCAGCATTCCTGAAAATACAATATGCAAACCATGTCAATTCGGTAAGCAAACCAGATCTCACTTCATTGAAAAAGAAGGGTCAGCGAGTAAGCCTCTTGACCTTATTCATACTGATTCATGTGGACCATCAAGGAAAAAGTCACCTCATGGAGAAGAATACTTTATATTGTTCATTGATGATTTTTCCACAATGTGTTGGATAGGTCTTCTAAAGCATAAAGATGAAGCATTTGAAAAGTTCAAACCCTTCAAATCTTTGGTTGAAAATGAATGAGATCGCAAAATCAAATGCCTTAGATCTGATCGAGGAGGGGAATTTACCTCGGATGAATTCTTTGACTTTTGTGAACAACATGGAATAAAAAGGAAGTTCTCCACCGCAAGGACTCCTCAGCAAAATGGAGTGGTAGAAAGAATGAACAGAACTGTTCAACAAATGGCTCGAGCTATGCTAGATGAATCTGGAACTCCTGCAACCTTCTGGGGTGAAGCTACATTCGTCGCCGTCACTATTCTCAACCAAGCAAATGTTCGGGTAAACAGCACTCAAACTCCACATGAACTTTGGTATGGTAAGACTCCTACTGTAAAATACTTCAAAGTTTTTGGAAGCAAATGTTACATCAAAAGGACTGATGAAAAAATTGGTAAGTTTGAACCCAGAGAAGATGAAGGTATTCTTCTTGGTTACTCTTCCTGAAGTAAAGGATATAAATTTTATAATAAAATACTTGGGAAAATTATTGAAAGTATTGATGTTGTGGTTGATGAAGCATGCAAAAATCCAAAACAGATAAAAACCGAAGATTATGACAATGAAGAAGATGAGGATTATTTTCCCACATCAAATCACACTGATTCTGAAGAAGAAACCAATGAAGCACCAGAAGAAGAGATAACAGTAGAAGAAAAGACTCTATCCAGGTATGTTCAGAAAAATCATCCAAAAACTCAAATTTTAGGGGAAAAAGAGGCGAGTGTGCAGACAAGAAGAACTATTACAGAAGCCTCAAACTATCTAGCATTACTATCTTCCACCGAACCTCAAAATGTAAATGAAGCATGCAAAGATGAATGTTGGGTCAAGGCCATGAATGAAGAACTTGAGCAAATTGAAAAGAATAATACTTGGGAATTAGTTCCTAGACCTCATGATAAGAATATCATAGGAACTAAATGGATATTCAAAAACAACCTGAACGAAAATGGAGAAGTTATTAGAAACAAGGCCAGACTTGTTTGTAAAGGATATGCTCAACAAGAAGGTATAGATTTTGAAGAAACTTTTGCACCTGTTTCTAGACTTGAAGCCATAAGGATGTTCTTGCTCTTTCTAGTTTTCAGAAATTCAAAGTATACCAAATGGATGTAAAATTTGCCTTTCTTAATGGAGACTTAGAAGAATAAGTCTATATTGAGCAACCAGAAGGATTCATTCTTGGAAATGATACAACACTTGTATGCAGACTCAGAAAGGCTCACTATGGTCTAAAACAAGCTCCAAGGGCTCGGTATTACTGTCTTGACAAATATCTCCACCAACAAGGTTTTTCAAAGGGATCAACAAATAGCAATCTATATACAAAGATTGACACTAATAAATTGCTAATAATTTTTGTTTATGTTGATGATATCATTTTTGGTAGCAATGAAGAATCCATGAGTCAAAATTTTTCTTCAGTAATGTAGAAATAATTTGAAATGTCCTTGCTTGGTGAGCTTACCTATTTTCCTGGTCTACAAATTCAACAAAATAAAGATGGTATTTTTCTTTCACAAACCAAATATCTCAAACAAATCTTGAAAAAGTACGGCATGGAATATTCTAAACCAGTATGTACCCCAATGGTAACAGGATGCAGTCTTAGCTCAAATGATGAATCAGCAGCAGTACATCAACCAACTTACAGATCCATGATTGGCAGTCTATGTTATCTAATAGGTACCCGACCTGACATCATACATGCAGTAGGAATAGTTGGAAGATTCCAAGCAAATCCAAAGGAATCACACCTTCAGGCAGTCAAAAGGATTTTCAAATATCTTCAAGGAACATAGAACTTTGGTTTATGGTATCCTAGAGATACAGATCTTACACTCCATGCATATATATATGCAGATTGGACAGGAAGTGTTGATGACAGAAAAAGCACTAGTGGTGGTGCATTCTATATGGGTTCCAAGTTAGTGTCTTGGTTCAGCAAGAAACAAAGTTCAATTGCATTATCTAGTGAAGAAGAATACATGGTTGTTGCATCTTGCTGCACACAACTATGTTGGATGATGCAAACCTTGCAAGACATTCAGATCACATGTACTCCACCCATATCCATTCTATGTGATAATACAAGTGGCATCAGTATTTCAAAGAATCGAGTCATGCACTCCAAGACCAAGTGCATACCCATCAAATATCATTTTCTACGTGAACAAGTGCTTGAACAAAAGGTCAAATTGGAATATGTTCCCTCCAAAGAACAGGTTGCTGATATATTCACTAAACCAGTGCCTAGAGAGACATTTGAATATCTCAGACAAAAGTTTGGAGTAGTTGCTGCATCATCCTGCTGTTAAATCCTATTTTTCAGAGAAAGGTTGTTATACACGAGTTTCATGAAGCGTAGTTGCATACATACGTGGGTTTCTATGGGCATAGTCGCGTATATGTTGGTTTGAAGAAAAGCAGTGGGCCAGACTCAAGAAAAAGGGGTCTGCTATGGTTCTGTCAATTATCTGCTCTGTTTGATGATGGTTACAATCTACTGATAACATGTGGAAATATATTGGTCCTCATAAAGTTGTTGATAACTTGATGTATAGCTAATTGATGATGATGTTTTGATATCTCTTTCTAACATATGCAATGATCAAATCTAACAATGAATAGGTGGAACAGGTTCAGGGGGAGAACATGGTATGCTTCTAATAAAGCATTGTTGGCATTATGTCTAGAAGTCTTCGGTACCTAATCAATGATGATGAGTTCTTACTTTATGATGATAGGTTGATACTCACATATGTTGATTATCATGGTTGATGATATGGGATGTTCCCTAGTTATGATATAATGAAGGTTCTTGTGGAAAGATCATGATGTTCTTGATAATGATGTCTATGGTGTCTTCACATACATATGATATGATGTGCATGATTTTGTGCTACCGCTTGGAGATATGACATATGCTTATTTGATTCATGGAAGGTTATGATAAGGGAACGCAACAAGTTGATCTTGATGAGGTCAATAGGATGAGTTGATATATGCCGACATACTTTGACACAGGTTGATGATATTTTGGGAACTAATGATGGACATATACAGGTTTCTTATCTGGATGCTGTTGACATATGCTGCTAATGATACAGATCATATGATAGTTGTTGATGACTATCATGGTCTTGTTTAAGCTATTTGGTCTATGTTATATATGTCATGCATATCATTTAATGTAAAGGTCATGAAAAGACCTAATTTGTAACCCCACTATGCATGGGATGGATGATGTAATGTTTCTTGTTTTTGTCATGTATAACAATTTGGTATATCCCCAATTGGTTGGGAGATGGATGTATGTATGAGTCATTGGTGATAGGAAGGTAATTGGTATAGAATCATGTTCTTCTTTTAGAAAATATTTTTGCAAACTTTGCTTGTGCTCAGGGGGAGCATGGACTCAATCATGGGATCTCAATCAATACACTTCAGCATATCAGAGATTTCAGCATGTACTCAGGGGGAGCATGACCCTTTCCCTTGATGTCAAAGGGGCAGAGTGACTTGGTGTGGTTGTTTCCATCAAGTCCAAAGGAGGAGATTGTTGGAATTATGATACAGGTATTGTCCTTGATGGAAACTCACTGAGATGAAAGATCATAGTATAGCAGGTAAACGACAAATAATTACAGATCAGTCTTCACATAATGAAGAAAGAGAGGTATATGGAGGTTCACCATTGACCAAGCTGCATATACACACAAGTTCACTGTATACAAGTCGTGTATATGTACACACGCACTTTCACAGAAGGAAAAGCGCATATACCTTGGAAAACTAAGTGTTTGGTCCGAAGTACTTGGTCCATGGTATTTTGATCCATGGTATTGTTCCAAGGTATCTAGTCCGAGGTATTGAGCCTAGGTATTTGGTCCAAGGTATTGGTCCTCGGTGGTTTTGGTCCATGGTATTGAAAAAGGCCTAAAACTATTAAAGGAAGAGAAGATCATTAGGCCAGGGTGTGCAAGTATCGAATATCTGATGAAGTGTAAGATCTAGTATGCAGGTTATTGGGTTATAGTGCATTGCTGGATCTGAACCAAGGATGAACCTTGGCAGATGATGAGGGATTAGATCTAATGATGGATCAGGATCTTAAGGCGTAAAATGAACTATCATTATGTGTTTTTGCTCATGTATATTTTAGATCTGAATACTAATGCATATATTATTCTGTAAATGATATGATCTGGGTATAACTGAAGTCTCGAATAGTTGTAGAATTCTGAATTGATATTTGCAAATGTATACGTTGGTTGGCTTTGAGAAAAGCGCATATACACGTAGGTTTGACACATGGAAGTAGTGTATACCTTATAAAATATGTTTTAGTTGCTTATGTTTGCTATTGCAGAGTTGTGGGTTCCGGTTTGTGTCCTGGTTACTATATTCTAGTGACAGTATTATGAATTATCAGATTGATGGGTTGTCAAAGTGATTGATTGATTCGGTTGTGGTTGCTTCAAAAAGTGATTGGTTGATGCAAATGTATTTGATGATTGAATTACAGTTATGATGTTGTTGATGGATCCAATCTGAAAATTTATGAAACGTGGTCCTTGGAGGAAGAGAGAAGTTCATAGCCTTTTGTAGGTCGGTGCCTACATACCAGCAAACATATTGGCTAGTACAAGAGCTAAGGGGGTTGTATCTCCCTTCCAGTAGTATCTGGAAAATGAGAGAAGGTTGCAGCCTTCTGCAGGTAGAAGCCTACATACTGGTATAATTCTGCACCAGTACAAAATTGTAAACAAATTTTTCTTATTATTAAAAGAAGACAAAGATGACAACAGCAGGTGGTTTTTACCCACATTGGGTTTCCACCTTATATCTTGGTGTTCCTGTGTGATGTTTATGTGTAATGCTTTATTCTGCTTTTACTGCACTGTCTAATTAATATCTGACATATTGATTAAATTTCAATGCATGATAAATTGGGTAAATCAAAAGTTCTCTGCATATATGTCAGTTGCTTTAATAACATTTGCATGTACACTCTAGTTCACTTAGCTAAAGTAGCGTATACAAATTTTCCTATGGAAATGAAATATTATTGAGTTACTAATACTGATTCACCCCTCCTCTCAGTATTATTTCCAACACTTGGCCCTATCCTCCAGGGTGCTTTGGCCATAGAGCTCAACGAACTACCTATAGTCTTCAAAAGGCATAGTCCCTGGTTGTGCTAGAGTCTTTATCTGAAATTGAATCCATTGTTCTTTTAAGTACAAGGCATATGATTTTACTGGCATCCTACACTGGAGTGTCTCCATAGAGAGACTTTCCATAGTGGCCAATTGGCTCTCTTTTTCCTGTACCTGCCTCCTCAGCCATGTGTTCTCAACCTCTAGTTGAGATTTCATCACTCTTTCCCTATCTCTTCTCTCACTTAACTCTCTGCCCATCTCTAGAAGATTCTCTTCCATATCGCCCACATCCTCTACATTCTTTGATTTAGCAATTTGCATCGAGCGATGTGTCCTTGCTCTCTCCTTTCCAAGCTCAAAGAATAGAGGGATGGAAAATTTATGTCGTATTACTCTGCCTCCCTCAATGAATCTATAATAGGAGATGATATTGGGTTGTGGGCTAGGTTCATGTAGCTCTTGGGATTCTCCCTTTACTGTCTTAGGATTATTTTTCTCCCCTTGTACTTTTGTTGTTGCTTCCTTTCCTTTGTCCCAGTTGTCTTTCCTACTACCTTTTTCGTGTTTCCTATAGTGTTGACAAAGTTTCTTGTAGGATTGTCTATGTTTCTTGTAGGAGGATTTTCCCTTTTTGAAAGGGGGGAAATTTTCTTTGATTTTCTTTGCTAAGGTTGACCCGGTGACAAACCTCCTAACATAGGTGATTGGTGACTTTGGGAAAGTTTGTTTTGATGTGCCCTCTTCACCTTTCATTTCTGGCGAGACTAGCTTTTCTTTTCCTCTTGGTGAGTCTTCAATGATGATAAGAGTATTGGTAGGTGTTTGTGGCCTCCCTTGTTTTATCCTGGTGCTCCTCCTTGTTTTGAAATATAGAGGAGTTTGTCTCTGCCTTTTCCCTATTGACTTTATGGGTGTGCTTAGGTAAGTCAAGGAAACAGTTGCCTCCTTCTCTGTGGGTTTAGGAGACACTCTTGGGGATTCCTCCCCTTCCTTGCTATGTGTTTCAGGGCTTTTCTCATCCTTTTGTGCTTCTTCCCCACTGTTCTTATCTCCCTTTGTTTTATTTATCTATGCCTCCTCTTCTTCCTCTGGCTAATCCTCTTCTTCTTCATGTTCTTCTTCGTGTTCTTCTTCTGTTTCTTCTTCCTCTTCCTCATCATTAGAGGTGGGGTCTCTTTCATACTCAATTTCTTCAATTACACCTTCTCTATACATGTCTGTAAATGTGGACCACAGAATAGGGACTCTTAATTGGCTTAGAGCATCTTCTAGTATGAGCTTGATTAGTCCATGATGTGGCAATTGTTGATGCTTTCCTTCCTGTACCTTGATGCTCATGTCTATTATTGATTGCAACAAGAAGTATGGCACACTAAGTCTTCTATTAGGAGGTAAATCTTCTCCAAATATCAGCTAATGGAGGAGTCTAAACTAGTAACCATATACTATATTAAGCCTTTCCTCACAAGAAATATACTTAAGAATGTGATAGCTTACTTCATCCCAAGGATATGGAATGCTCTCCCTTCTAATCCCATTTTTTTCCTCAATTGGTTCCTCTTATTCCAATAAAAATTTCTTATTGGCATAAGTGTTTCTAGATTTATTCTATTTTCTCCATTGTAAACCTAGAGGAAGTGTAGTGATTATGCTAATGCTTTCAAGGGTAATTGTTACTAACAATACTCTCACATAGAAGTGGCACTGACTCTAGCATGAGGTGTGAGTAACATTGAAAATTCTTGAGCTACATCGTCATCATATCCTCCAACTAGCTCGAAGAGTCCCAACCATTGATGCCTTTTAAATATCTCTACCACACAAGGATGGAGATGTATTCTAGATGTTCTTATGGGCTTCATTTTGTTGAAACCTCCTATTTTCTTCTCTCTCTTTCAATCTCCTTTTAGGTAGTTTGGTGGCTTTAGCTTAAGATCTTTCTCAGGTGACTGAGGGTTTAGGGTCCAGGAGGGTGATGACTACAATTCTCCCTTTATCTCCACACAATTTTGTCTATCTCTATGCACACTGCAATTACTAGGAAAAAAATGAAAAATTATTTTCCTTTCCTCTTTTCTAGCTATGAACTTAAAACACAGAGGATATGGGTCACCTACCTTTCACTGTAATGCCTTGCTTGAGGAGAATTTTTGAATATTTGGACCCTAGGCACCCCCTTGTAGAATTTTTGACAATTCCCACTGTTTCCTGCAGTTTTTTTCTTTTCATGTAGGTGCTCATTGTAGGATGGCTGAGACTAGCTTTCTTCTTCGATGGCTCCTCCAGGTGGTCCAGCTCTAAAAATATCGAAATGAACAATGTATTGCATGAAATTCAAGGAATATTTCTATTTATGGTTTATTCCTTAGAGCGATGTGTTGGCTGGGTGGGTACATAATTTCTCCTTTTTAACCGTTGGCCCACTATTAGTTATCATGCATCACTTTCTTGTAATTGTCACCCACTCCTGTACAACTTAAATCGATCACCTTTCCGACTTATTTCCTTTGATGTGACCTTGTTGTAATTCCCTACTTAATCTTATCATGAAAATTGTATTAGTGTTTAAATTACCTAAAAATATTGACTTATAATTATCAAGAAATATTCGTACATACCTACATTAGTGAAACTGTAAATTTATTACTAATATAAATTTTATTATTGTTATTATTCAATTCCCAACTTGTCTTCTCAAATTTAATTTTTGATAGGATATGGTCTCCTTCCATTTATTCCAATTTAAATATCCATATCCCCAAAATGTCTTCTCAAAATCTCCTTGGGAGAAGACATGGTCCTCCCCAATTAATTACCAAATTAAATATCCATATCTTATCCCCAAAATGTCCTCTCAAATTTACTTGGAAGAAGATATGGTCATTCCCAATTAATTACCAAATTAAATATCCATATCTTATCCCCAAAATGTCCTCTCAAATTTACTTGGGATAAGATATGGTAAGAAAAGTCAAAAGAAAGGATGAGGAGGTAGTTATGACATTAATGATAGGTGGTTGAGGTGGATGGGAGGAAGATGCATAAAAGGGGAAGGATGATGTGGGGGGGGGATCCTTGGTCTTGGTTGTGGTTTTGGAGGATTTTTTTTTTTTGGAGGAAGGTGGAGAAAGGAGAAGAGAGAGAATGAGAGTGTTTGTTTAACTTGGACACACTATATCTGGTTGGACTTGGGCTCGGAGGGCTAGGGAACTTGTGGAGATTCCCTGGGCTAGGAAATACTTCCTAGTTGGTTGCGAAGCAAATCCAATCAGGTAGTCAAGAGGGTCAAGAGCTCAGGAGCGTCTCAACTAAGCTATTGGAACAAGTATTCCTCCCTTTATTGATTACTTATGTAAATGGTTGCAATGAGATTCTTACTTATTTAATTTGAAGTAAATAAATTTTAATGGTATATTATCATCAAATAAATGTTTACATAGAAATAAGTTATTTCCCATTTTATTGTATTTAAAATTAGAGAAATTTGATTTTTAGTTAGAGGACCCTAGGACGGAGCCTCACACATGGTATCAGAGCTAGTTTCAAAATTTGGACCGAAAACCCACTAGACCCAAATCTTCGCTAAAAGAGTTTATAACCCTCGAAGTTACTTGTAAGAATTTTGATTATAAAAATTATGTGGAACTGATATAATTTAAGACTAAATTAATGATTTTTTTTCATTCTACTGGCAATTTAGAACTTCTTTTATCACTACCATGTGTATCCTTAACTACATCACTCTGATCTCTTTCCTTTCCCTGCTCAAGTTCTCACAATTGGGTGGACCATTGACATAAAAATCATACAATCCAAATTTCGTTTAAATAAAATCCTCTCCAAAGTTTCGTACAAGAATCTTAGCTCTACAAGATGTGGTAGAAACACCATATCTAAAACACTCTGACAGCATATTAAGTGCATTCAGTGTTTGTTCTACATTTCTCTTACTCGGAAATAGGGAAGGAAGTCTTTTCATGTTAACATGTAAAGACCAATCTGCCAGGAACCCATCTGTTATCCGGAAAAATAGTGTCTATGCAGAGCTTCTAGTCCCACTAAGGTTGGTAGCTACCTTAGAAACAAACACATTAAAAACTACTTCCATTTTCCTTTATGAGCAACAGATAAGAGAAGAATAAGGAGACCAACCTTTGTCTTGCGCTTGGTTCCTTGCTTGATTCCTCTCTCTTCCGGTAGGTCTTTGCCGCTCGCTTCCTTGTCTACCCAGCTTCAAGGAGTACCTATAGAATCAAAGCAGCATAACACTATCCAAGAACATAGATCTATTATCATAAACAATATAGGATCAGATGTACATTGACCACACAAATGCATAAATCATCAATCATACAAGAATGTGGAGGAAAACTTGAATAACTTTATTGATAATCAAGAAAGAGCAAAGAGGGTTACAACCAATTGTTCTGACCCAGCATCATCCTCTCAGCAAGAAATCCCTTCTTCACCTCATGAAAAGCTTAGATCACCCAACACTATGATATTGCACCAAGAAACCAATAGCACTTCCTTACAAGATACAAAATTCCAGCCTCTGGATCTCTGGGATGAGGGATCCATATATAGATGTCTGCAAGGGAGATGAGTCAGCTTTTGAGATTTGATTAGTGTCTTCTATCTGATATTTCTTTATTCCACTTGGAGATTGATGATCTCTTACTCATCCCTGATCGAATTCAGAGAGGCAAGTGTCACAGGAGAGGTTTCTGGAAGATTCCATGCTCCTCCACCTTGTAGATTGACCCTGCCATTTGTCCCTTCTTGCCCATGACACCCCATAGAAGGGTTTTTTGACATGCATCACACCTATTGTGTGTATTCAGGTAGGATGCAACGCACTTTGCCTATGGAGCAGGTGAAATGGTCCAGTTTTGACCAGTTCTGAGTAGTTTTTCATGGAGAACTTCTGGGAGATGTTGTAATCAGTTGACCTTGTTCTTTTAGGGGTTGGAACAACACCTTTAGGGACTTAGGAGCCCTTGGTTTATGGAAAGTTATGCTTTGGGTTGCAATGCCCAAAAATGTCTATAACACCATCTCTTCTAGCTCTCCCAGCTTCCTAGTAATAAGATTCCAAGCTCTGTGGCTAACCATAATGAATAATTCACCACACATTTGCCTTATCAATTCCCATCCCAAAAGAAATAGTTGAAACAACCACCTGTAGTTTATCATGATGAAACTGTGCATGGACTTGCCTCAACTGGTTCTTTTGGAAACTTTGCATGATAAGTTGTAGCCTTTACACCAGACTTGCTAATAAATTTCGCTATCATTTCTATCTCTTTTCTTGTGGGTGTGTATATGATACTTGGACCCGATCCTAGTATAGGGAGTTCCTCAACCAGTACAGTTTCAAAAGAACCACTTTCTTGTTCTAAATGGTGCTCTTCTTTGAAAAAATAGATCCTTCAAAGTCACCAAATGTCACATCAAAGTCTTCGGCCATATGCTCATCAGCCTCATCCTCAAGGTATTCGACTATCATATTATGAACTTTACAAGTATCTCCTCCATCCTTTATTAAACTGGTTTTTTGCAATGATATCATCATCATCAGTCTCCTCTTTATTGTTGTCTGATTCATTTGAGGATGTTTCATCTGAATCAGAATCAATTTCCCTTGCAGATTCCTTTTTCCTGTCTATAAAATCCTTTTGAAAATCAACTCCTGCTTTGTTATTCTTTGACGGGACCCCTTGTCGAGTATAAATATCAAGTATATCTTGAAAATCAACTTTGTAAGATGATGGATAAGTGGTTTGGCTATGATGCACAGAGGACCTCAAATTTGGTATGAAAAATGATGACAGGACAATTTTTGTGTCTAGCTTCATGCCCAGAGAATTCATAATGTCTTCTCGAACACAATGTATAGCTGTAGCAGTAAGTGCCATAATCGGTATATGATGCTTTACCGACTCAACGTTTCTTACCCAAAATTTTTCTCTCAATACAGAGAAGCTCCTGTAATCAGGTCGAAAATCATGACCCCATTTTCACACACAATGAACTTCGTCAGTAGCAAAAAGAGTAATACCACGACTTTCTGCAAGCTTCTGTAATGACCCAATTACTTGTAGAAGTGTCTCTAGACAGACATAAATAATGTCATGCATGCCTACCATAGCTCTATCCTCAATGCTTTTGTCAACTTGCCTTGAACCAAGGAAACAAGCAGAAACTCCATGTTTTGCCAGCTTCAAGCATTGAACATGCATAAGGCTGATTAATGGATGTCAGGCCATGAGGTAACTCCTCAAAACGAGATTATGTCATTCATTTAGGTTGTTCATTATTATATACATGAGGGAGTGACTGTTGAGTTTCATATCCCGATGACTCTCCATTTTCTCTATTATTTATTTAAATTATTTACAGTTGTTCACCCAATCCCTATGATTAGGTGTCAACATTCCCCCCCTTAATCTGAAGGGATGTTGGTGAGTCCAAGCATCGTTCTAAATCTTTCAAGCTTTTCTCTTCCAAGCACTTTGGTGAAGATGTCTGCAATCTGCTCATTAGTGGAAAAATGGCGAAGATGGATTGTTTTGGCCTCAACATGATGTCGAATCAGATGATATTTTGTATTGATGTGCTTTGTTCGATCATGTAACTTTGGGTTCTTGGCCAACTTTATTGCTGGGGTATTTTGAATCATGAGTGGAGTTAAATGTACTTGTTTTACCTGCAAATCTTCTAGAATTTTCCTGAGCCACACAATTTCTTTTGTTGCCTCAGGTGTTGCCACATATTCTGCCTCTATTGTGGAATCTGCTAGAACTGGTTGTTTGCATGATATCTAGGAGACAAATCCTGATCCAAGACTCATAGCATAGCCCGAAGTAGATACCCCAGTTTCTTTGTCTCCATCGAAGTCTGAATCAGAGTATCTAATCAAGCTGAAGTCACCCACCTGTGTATACTTGAGTCCAAAGTCTTGAGTTCCCTTCAAGTACTTTAGAACTCTTTTTGCAACAGACCAATGTCCCTCACAAGGCTTTTGCATAAACCTGGAGAGGATTCCAACAGCAAACGAAATGTCTGGTCTGGTATTAGTTAGGTAGTTGAGACTTCCTACAAGCTATCTATACTTTGTTGCATCCTCAAATTATTTTAATTCAATGGATGTGAGCTTCAAGTTTTGTTCCATTGGAGTAGTCAGAGGATTGCATTTAGCCATGACAAACTTGTTCAACAGATCTCCAATGTACTGCTTTTGAGAAAGGAATATGGACTTTGGATGTTGAGTTACTTCAATACCAAGATGGTAATGAACATAGCCCAAATCAGTCATTTTAAAACCTTTCCTCAATTCCTTCTTTATGGATGCAATGTAGCTCTCATTATTCCCTGTCATCAAAAGATCATCTACATATGCCACAAGATATACAATTGTTTTGCCAACTTTTTTGACAAATAAAGTTGCATTATCAAGATCATAATGTTTGAAATTGAGTTTCAAAAGATGCTCAGTTAGTTTTTCATACCAGGCTCGCGGTGGTTGTTTGAGGCCATACAAGGTTTTCACAAGTTTGAATACTTTATGGTCATTTCCTTTCACAACAAATCCTTCAGGCTGGGGCATAAAAACATTCTCTTTTAAATCTCCATTCAAGAAAGCAGTTTTTACATCCATTTGATGGACTTTCCAATCGTTCTGAGTTGCTAGGGAAAAGAGTGTCTGGATGGTAGCCTATTTTTCTATGGGGGCAAAAATCTCCTCATATCAATCCCTTCCTTCTATGCAAAACCTTTTGCCACAAGCCTGGCTTTGTGCTTGTCAAGTGAGCCATCAGCTTTATAGTTGTTCTTGTAGACCCACTTGCAACCAATTGGTTTGGTTCCCAATGGAGGATCAACTAGATTCCAAGTGCCATTCTTTATGAAGGCATCATACTCCTTTTGCATTGCTTCTTTCCATTCATCATGAGAAGAAACTTCTTTGAAGGAATTTGGTTCAAAATATGTAGGCAAATTCAATTCGCAATCATAAGAAACATCCATATCAACAGGTGAATCAAAGTCATTTACATCACCTCCATTTTTCCGGGTTGAATTTCTAGTTCCTATCTTTCCAACCTTATCAGGATGAACACTTTCAAGTGTCTTTGTCGGCCACTTTGGGGAACCTTTATAAGATGGTCCAGGCTGCCAGGGAAAATTTTATGAACCCCCCCTAAATTTATAAATATAATAAATGGGCGAATCTCCATGGTATATAGGAAAAATGGAAGGCGATTTTATCAATCATATAATATGTGTATATAATTTTTTGGCGAATCTCTCACCAGGCATGGCGAATATTTTACTCAATTATAAAATATTGTAAGATCTTGGGGAGTCTTTCACTAAATAATAAAACTTTGTAAAGTCCTAGTGAATCTTAGCATAGGCTACATGCTGGTTTAATTCCCCCATTTAAATAGGCTACATTCCAGGCGAATACCATGGGTCAATACCATGTGCCATTTTTATTTTTATTAATAAGGTGACTTATGGAGTAAATATAAAAAAATGTTTTATTTGTTTACCATACCTCTTGTTTATTTATATTTTTATTACTATACCTCTTTTACAAATATGGTATTTGGCCCATAGGATTCAATTAAATAAAACCTCTTTCTTGAGCCTTTATAAATAGAACGAGGGTTATGGACTAAATATAAAAAGAGGTTTTATTTATTTACGATACGTATAGTTTATTTATATTTTATTTATTTACCATACCTTTTGAGTAAGTATAAAGAGACGTTTTATTTATTTACCATACCTCCACTTTACTTATATTTTTATTTGTTTTGAGTGTTCGTAAATATAAGGTGACTTATGGAGTAAATATAAAAAAATGTTTTATTTGTTTACCATACCTCTTGTTTATTTATATTTTTATTAATTTACTATACCTCTTTTACAAATATGGTATTTGGCCCATAGGATTCACTTAAATAAAACCTCTTTCTTGAGCCTTTATAAATAGAACGAGGGTTATGGACTAAATATAAAAAGAGGTTTTATTTATTTACGATACGTATAGTTTATTTATATTTTTATTTATTTACCATACCTTTTGAGTAAGTATAAAAAGACGTTTTATTTATTTACCATACCTCCACTTTACTTATATTTTTATTTGTTTACACCCTTACATGTATATAAGGTGACTTATGGAGTAAATATAAAAAAATGTTTTATTTATTTACCACACCTCTCATTTATTTATATTTTTATTAATTTACCATACCTCTTTTATAAATATGGTATTTGGCCCATAGGATTCACTTAAATAAAACCTATTCTTGAAAATGGGCGAATGGATTCACTTAAATAAAACCTATTCTTGAAAATGGGCGAATGGAAGGTTGTAAGTCCTAATTTCAAGGGCTAAATTTACCTTTTTTACCCTCTCCCTTAAAATAAGGTGGGCTATTTGAGGTGATTTGTAAAAATGTACTAGATACGAAATATTCGCCCACTAAAAATTTAAAACCCCTTAATTTCGCCAAAGGGCGAACATTCGCCCCTAAAATTATCCTTGCAGGCTGCTGAGTTGATTGAGTTGGGACTGAATCAAGATTGAATCTCCAAATTCTGTCAATCACATCACTCAAAGTATCATTCATTATTGGAGTTTCATGTGGGGGAGAGAGTGCTTCAGAAGAAGACTCCATAGGTTGATCTAGTATAGGCATCCCCCCTTCAAGATGTGGAGTCTGATTATCAAATTCTTGAAATGATTTTGCATTTGCAAATCTATCCAAGCAATCAAGTTATCGCTCAACAACATTGTCAGCTTTGGATGATTCAAGAAAGATTACATCTCTGGATACAACAAACTTCTTATTGACTTCATCATAGAGACAGTATGCTTTGGAGGTGTTTGAATACCCCAGGAATATACACTTACGACTCCTTGCACCAAGTTTGTTTCTATGTACCTTTGGTATCAAGGCATAACATGTGGAACCAAAGACCCTGAGATGCTTTACCGAAGGAATGTGTCCATACCACATTTCATAAGGATTCTTATTTATAATAGCATTAGATGGACATCTATTCTTTACATATACAGCACATAGAACTGCATCAGCCCAAAGCATCACTTTTACATTTTTGAAAAACATCATGGAGCGCACCATGTTTAAGATTGTCCTGTTCATTCTTTCAGTTAATCCGTTCTGTTGGGGATTATAAGGCACAATTGTTTGATGTTTGATCCCATTTTGGCGAAGATAGTTTTGAAATTAATTTGAAGTGTATTCTTTTCCATTATCAGTGAATAGAGCCAATATCAAATTGTGCATCTTTTTCAATCCATGTCAAAAAGTTCTTGAATTTTTTAAAAGCATTAGATTTGTTCTTCAATAAATAAACCTAACACATTCTAGTGTAGTCATCAATAAATGTAGGCATATATGTATTTCCATTTGTAGAAGGAACAGGCATTGGACCACATAAATATGAATGAATTAGTTCAAGTTTTCTATGTGCTTTAGAATGGGAATCATGAAAAGATTGTTTGCTATGCTTTCCTAGAATGCAAGCATCACATTGCTTAAGTTTCCTAGGAATTGTAGGCAAACCAGTAACACCATTTTTCTTCAACAAGCAGAGGTTGTCATAGTCTAAGTGTCCAAATCTAGCATGCCATAATAAACTTGATCGAAATGTAGCTTCTTCATAATGAGAATTGTATGAGAAATTTTGTGCATGAGAAGAGGTACCCTGCAGCTTGAGAAGCCTTTCTTATTCTATCCTTATCATGACAAGTGAGTGATTTGATGCTTTTCGCACCTCAACCTTGCCATCAAACATATGAATGGAGTGTCCTTGCTGGAGGATGTGGACCAAGGATAGCAAGTTTCTCCTCAGGTGTGGGGGATATAAAACATGATGCAAAAGAAAGTCTGGAAGACCAAAAAATTTGAGCATGATTGTGCCAAGCCCAGATGGTTTGAGTTTTGATTTGTCTACCAAGTATACTAATCCATCAATATTGTCAGTAAAATATTTAAAAAAATCTCTTCTAAAAGTCATGTGGCAAGTTGCTCCTGAATCAAGCAACCAATCATTTTTCCAAGAAGCAAGTGAAGCATTAAACAAGTCTTCATTTACTCCAATATTACAGTGTGCCACAACATAGTGAGCGGATTCAGGTGCTTTACCTTTCTCTTTGTCATTAGTTTTTCTTTGGGTTGGTTTCTTTCCTGCTCAATTCTGTCCCAAGGCAACTTGCATGCGGATGCATCATGTGATCCATCTCTTTTGCAACGTATGCAATGCAAATCTGACTTTTCTCCCTGAGTGTCTGCCCCCCCTGCCTCTGAAATTTCTTCCTCTTACACTTAGACCACCTCTTCCTTTGGAAGAATCTTGAGCAAGATTCTTCTCTCTTTGTGCAAGACACACATCCTCTTCAGAAGACTGAGGAGTTGTCTTCTTCCCAAAATCTTTCTCTCTTTCAACAAATTTTTTCACAAGGGAGTCAAAGGTAATATCTTTGAGGTTTCTATTTTCTTGCAATGACTCAAGATAACTTGAGTAAGTGGGATAAACTACCTTGAGAAAAGCTATCAGAGGAACGTCCAGTTCAACATTAGTGACTTTGATATCATGCATAATAGATTTTACTTATGATGCAAGAGCAGGAGGATCATCATTTTGTAATTCAAGGGTGAACAATTTAATCATGATTTGAACAACTTCAAGTGCAAAGTGTGAGTCATAGAGTTCCTTCAGTTTTTGTAAGGCTTCGAAAGAATTTGAAAATGGTGAAATATGGCAACTCACCTCTTCATTTACTGATGCTGCAATCAATGCATAAGCCTTGTTGTTCTTATTTTCGCAAAATTCCTTGTCTGAGGTAGGTTGTTCTGGATCTTTGTCTCCATCTCCAATACACACTCCTTTCCACAGCTCATTAAAAATGAGAGTGCGTTTGATTTTCTGTGACCATTCTGGATAGTTCTCCTTGCCAGTGAGAACCACTTCCACAATAGAAATCAATGAATGCATTTTAAAAATTTTGTGTACTGTAAAAAAAAAATACTTTTGTTGCAAAATTTTACTCTTGATGGTAAAAAAAATCTAATTTTGATATATATATGGTAGAGGTATATTTGATGGTATTTGAAGCGGTATGGTGGGGTATATACCAATTTTATATACCATTAATGTGTGGTTAATATCCAAGACAAAATTCATGTCCTACAATTCGATTCAAGGCGTTGGTCCGGAATATTTATTACAGAAAAAAAGGCTCACATGAAAGGCAAATGCTAGCTCTGAAGATACTGTTCTACCACTATCATAGAATCTAATTAAGCCCACTTCAAAATCCACAATCTACAACAAACTGACGGACAGAAAAATGCATACAACTGATCCTTGGAAAATACTAACTTCCAAAGGAACTCTCCAAGCATTAAATCAATACCCCAATCAAAAATTCATCGCCCATAACTGCAAAAAAGGCATAAACCAAACCCAACAAAATGAAACTTACAGAGTCCATAACTTATGCGCTACAACAATAAATAATGAGACAAAAACTGCACGAGTATGGAGGCTGAGTGTTAGGGCTACATATGCATGTGGAGGCGAACAAGTCAGATTTCTACAACTCTGCGGAAGCGGCATCATAAGAGTCGAGTGGTGTTATTACACAGTTGACTGATATTGCATTTAAAAAATGGAATTCAATATCATTGAGCCATATGACATTCCACTACTTCACTCTAATGCCATTCCACTTTGATGTTGAATGCACCTCCAACAAACCATGCATCATACACCATGTCCAAGCGGCACCATCACCAGAATGAGGTCTCAGTTTCCACACGACCAGCAAGGGCTTGACAGGTCTCTGTGCTCAACGATGGAGTGGTATGCGGAGGTGAGTCGTTAAGGCAAGGAATAGAAAACGCATATGACAGTGTAGGTAAGGTGGGTTCAGGCCTCAGGAGCATAACAAAGGTGTCAGTTTTGCAAAATAGGCAGAACATAGGCAGGAGGGAGTTACAAGGGCAAAGAGGGAAGCCAAGAATGGAGTTGGCTCTAATACCATGTCAGGCCAGGAGGTAACTCCTCAAAATGAGATTCTGTCATTCATTTAGGTTGTTCATTATTATATACATGAGGGAGTGACTGTTGAGTTTCATCTCCCGATGACTCTCCATTTTCTCGATTAGTTATTTACACTATTTACAGTTGTTCACCCAATCCCTATGATTAGTTGTCAACAATGGAGATACCACCACTACAACTTTCCCAGACAATAATGCAGGAAGTTGGAAGCAAAGGAATTTTCCTGAGCCTATTGCTGCAAGAACGAGGTAGTCTTGATGACATGCCCATGCCTTCAAAGCCTCTTTCTGAAAGTACTTCAATTTTTTTTATAGCCAAAGCGTTGTTGTAAAAGAGTTCTTCTTTCTGTTCCCAATCCAGTTATGTGTCTTGTAAAGGATCAACGTGTAAGTTGTTGCCATGAAATTCATCCTGCAAAAAATGCAGTTGCATAGTATCTGCAACATTTCCGGCTGCATAACTGGAGGATATATTGTCACAACTGTCGATAGATCTAGACTCTTTGTGTCTTCGTTTCCATCAGTAAACATAAATCCAGCTGAATCAAACTTTGTAGAACAAATAAGGTTTTGCAAAATAGAGTAAGCAGGTAACCCAACACTGAGTATTTTTCACTTCGCAGTACGATTCCACTCTTCTATGTCTGAAATTTTAATTACATTTTCCTCAACCAGGATCTTTCCATTACACTCAGATGACTCAAAAGATAATCCCACATCTGCATAGGCTTCATTTATTGTATGTTCTTCTTCAAAGACTTTATGCGCTAGGGACCTGGCATTTTGTTACCTGGGCTGATAAATCCATTCCTTCCATATGATCCATCCTTGCCAATTGAATATCGCCTTCATAAGGTTCTAGACAAAGGCATGCTTTGGTTGCGGTACTTAGGCCTTGGAAAGCAGGATCCTTCTCGCATATACAAGAAATCATTCATGTATTCATCAAACAGTGCTATTACAGACACAACACATGCTAATCCCAACCTAATTGAAGATTCTTGATACACAAGAACAGCGGCATAAAAGCCGAGGAAGAAGCTTGACACAAAGGCACTTAAGACAGCAACAATCACCACTAGAGGCCAAAGAATTATGGCAAGACCAGAAAATGGTACACAAACGGTGTTTGGAAAGTGTCCAACAAGCTGGCTGGGTACGTGCGCTCCCACTCGAATCTCACCCATGTCATTGTGGCACGCTCAGGCCATCTTGTTCCGGCCGATCAGAGTCTTCATTCACAGATTATGATTGAATCCTGGGTCAGCAAAGGATCGCCCTCCACAGGATCAGTTGTAGACCTTTTGGGATGAATCTAAGGACATCATAAAAGAAACATGGGGAAGAAAGGAAAATGCAGGTGAGAAATTGACCTTGGCTGATTCAATACAATGGGTTGTAGAAATGCATATCAAATTGTCAAGATGTGTTTTCTAATAATATATACATCCGTTATATTTTCGTAAAATTTTCAAGATGGAGTATGAATATTGTTGGCTTTTTAATATAAAAAAACAGGTTTCCTCCATTATAACAAATTTTGCAATCCAAAGTACCTTCCAAAGAAGCTCTTTGCCAATTGAGAGACCCCTTACAAGAATATTTTTCCCTTAGAGTGTCCATTTCGTATGCAGATCAATACCAAACACTAAGCCATAGACATAGAAAACATGAGATAGTTATAGCAAGAATTTGCAAGGAAAAACACATAACCAAGACGCTGGGATCACTGTGGATTAGTCTCGAGCAATTACTGGTGGTTTCAATTAGCTGAGAGAACTTTGAACAGTCATACATCTACCATAAAATTATAGCAGCAAACAATGAAAGAATGCTCACCTACAACCACGGGCTAAAAATAGAACTTGTCCAAGGAGAATGAGAGAGAAGAGTGAAAGAGAAAGATAACCACTGCCTATATGAGACTATAACAAAGACTACCAAGGTATTAAGTGAGCGTTACACAAAAAAAAAATACAACTAAACTTACAAACTTGATAATAGGTTGAGTTGGGGACCAAAGAGGTAAATCATTGGGTTGAAGAGGAAGCCTGCATGTTAGATTCAATGATTTTCCTTAAGAGGAAAAATTGCTCGGTTGGAGGGGCAAGGAGGCAAATTGTTGGGTTCGGAAGCTCATTGGTCTGTCAACCTAATGATTTATCTTATCTTGGCTCTGAGGGTTTGAAAACAGTGAGTGTTGTCCTTTTCCTAGCACTAAGAATGGAAAATTTCACCCAGTTCAACATCTGAGGGGCAAGTTGCTAGGTTGGAAGATTTGTTGGCCTTTCAACCTAGCTATGTAGCTTTCCTTAGACAAATTTTTAACTTGATAAAAGACCCCAAAGTCAATGATTTCACTTTGAGTGAAGCTCTACCAAAACTTGAAGGTGAATGCTGCTAGGAAGTCAAACCACTCCACTTCAACAAACTAACTAAGAACTCAAACCAAAAAAAGGGGTGGCCTCTAGATGTCCAATACACATAGATATAAATACCCATTGAAGTCACTATCTTTCTTTGAAACTTAGTCCAGAGCTCTTCAATAACCAAGAAAATTGCAAAGAAGTGTTTGATGAGAACAAAAATCAGTTCTACATACTTGGGATTGAGCCTGCCTTTCATAATGCCCCTCAATATACCAATCTTTCCATGCTTACCATCGAGTTTACAATGCTAAAATCCATATGTTGCCTCACGCAAACTTGTGAGATACTTGTGTATGATGTTATATCTTTAGTCTTGCACAACATACACACAAAATGGCTTTGCAAACATGTTAAAGCCATGCACATAAAATTATCCTTGACAACTGTAATGGCACTTCCTCCATCTGAAGTATTTTTCCCAAAACAAAATATCTTATTATGCCAAATATTCTAAGAGAGGTGAGAAAGGTAAAGGTAAATTAAATGATGACATCCTTGATAGCTAGAAAGAAACTCAATAGTTTCAGTACATCCATAATTGAATGCCAACAATAATCTTTACCTCTTAAACTAAATCAAATATGTTATTTCACTAGAAGATGTTTCCATTATGCTTTCACCAAACTGTTAGTATTACCATAAAAAAAAAATTGAATTGAGTCATCAACAATGCGTGAAGTTCTCGTGTGAGAAGAAAATTTAAAGAGCCTTCTTGTAGTGTCTAATGATATGAAGGAGAAGATTTCGGGAGTGATAGAGAAGTTAATACATGCCAAAGATTTTCTCATAACTAGCTTTCCACAGAGAGCAGCAGAGGTTGGTGGAAGAGTTCAAGAACTCCGACAAGAGGCTCTAACAATGGCATCTAAAGTTGCTCAAGTTTTACAGAAAACCACAGGATCTACGATGGCTGGACTAACATCCTCTATTAGGGAAGGTACGAAGAGGCTAGGTGATGAATGTAAAGGAGGAGCAAAAAAAAAAATCTCAGAAATTTAAAGCATAGGGAGCTATCACATAAATAAGTTAAAGCCTTACTTTCTTCTAATATATAATTGATTCTTAGGAGGAGTTTCTAGTGAACTGCCTAGTTGTGGTCCTGTAAACAATTTTGTAACACTTGTCTTCGAAAATTCCGAATAAATAAAATTTAAAAACCAGAAGCTTCCCAACATAAGGTGGACTCACCATTGTATATAGTATATACCAGTCAAATCCCCTTGGGATTTCTGAAGCATAACTCTTTTTTGTAGTAGAGCAAACTTCTAGATACAACATGATGTCATTTATTCCTATATCTTGGCTGCAAAATTCAATGTTTTGATTGTAGTGAGAGCATTTGGAGTTCTCTGGACATTATTTATCAACATCAGGAAAAGAAAACAATGTTCTCTCTTTTTTTCCTTTTCTAAACACTTCAGATTCGGGAGAAAAAGAAAACACTTCATGAGTTCCATAAGTCACACTTGATGAAGGATTTATATATAAAAAGATATAAATCTTTGTGAATGGCATTCATCTCCCTAAACTTTTGGCATCATGTTATTACATTACATGCTTGATTAGTCTAATCCATATCATTTTTTTCACAATATTGAATAAAGAGTTATTCTTTTTTTTTCAAGGTTGAGTGCCAGATGGTGTTTGTAAACCCTAACCAAGCATGTTGCACATGGAGCATATCTTGTTACCAAATGAACTTATATAAGTGACTATCAATTAACATCTTTTTTGTACTAAGCTTGCAATTGTAGGATTATTTGATGGAGCTTAATGCTTTTATTGAGGGAAGTCATGGTTTGTGCTTACATTCTCCTTGACACTTCCCTCATGACATTGTTGATCACCTCTGGTGAGTGTTGAGGTGTCTTAAGGAAAGTTGTTCTTATGCGCACTTACCTAGTGTCATTGTCCTCGAAATCACATAACCATGGGGGTTTGTTACTATGATTTATTATTGATATCCCATGTTAGATAATGCACATTATGTCCTTGGTTGGCATCATCATTTCTTGTTTGGAGGCTTACATCTAGCACATATGGTGTTTGAAATGTGATTGAGGGCCTTGCATAACATTGCTCAAACATTTGATTTACCCTTAGCACATTTATGATGAGGGATATCCATCAACTAAGAGTTTCCTTAAGTATTGTTGGTTAATTATTGCTCCTTGACATAGTGAATTAGTTGTTGGGCATGTTTGCATGTGTTCATAGGGTTTCACTTGGATTATTGTTTCATGATTTTGATTGATGAACCTTGAAGTAGTACACCCACCCTTTGTTGCATAATTGATGTCCCTTTTGGTGGATGTCTTGATGACATGGAAAAGTGGTTGTGGTTTGTTAGAAGAATGCCAATGGATATTTATAGTTTGGCTATGATGTGGCATGTTGTGAGTAGTTATTTTCTTGATAGAGGAAATCACTCCCCTTATTTGGCATCTTCTCATGCATTTGGAGGCATTCAAACCTTGCTTGGGTGGTCTTCTACATTGACACCCATGGTTTTGGTCACTTGGTATGTTATTTTCACATTGTATCATATAGTTTCTCTTGGTTTGGGAAGATCCTTTATTACTATATTGGAGAGTGTCCTAGCCTCATTACACAATCTCTTAGGGTGAACTATTTATCATATTCCTTGGAGGAGAGGTGTTGGTACATGTGCATTTAACCACTTTGGCACATTGATTGAGGACGCCCCACTTCTTTGAGGAGTTTATAACAACTTTATGGATAATTGTGGCACATGTTTCTATGGGATTACTATTTATGGCCAATTTGGTTGATCCTTGGAGATAATTCCCTAACATCTTTATACTATTTCCATTTGGAGGAGTTACGTTGTTTGTCTACAAGAATCTAATTACCTTGGCATATTCTTTGAAGTCACTCCACTTAAAAAGGTGGTCATGACCATCATTTGAAAATATATATTTTTTTATGGACTACTCTTGAAGGATGAGTTGCTTTCTTCTTGGAGAAACAACCTTAACATCTTCTATTTTGGCCATATATTGGTATCTCTAGGTGGCTAACTACCTTGTCTAAGAGACTGCTCCCATTTTGGCATGAGTATTTATAGGTGAAGTTATCTAGCTACATGGGTTACCCACAAAGATCATTTTGATAGGGACTCTCACTTTACATATACATTTTGGACAAGTTTGTAGTTAGTGTTGGGGACTTAGTTAAACCTTAGCATTGTGTACACCTATAAATAAATGGAAAGACTGAAAGAGAAAATCAGGTTATAAGATATGCTTATAATGTATGTCATGGATAATTAAACTCAGTGGGAAGAGTACTTACCATTGGTATATTTTTTCTATAATAATAATTACCACAATTCAATTAGGATGTCTCCTTATCAAGCTCTCTATGGGAGGCCATTCAGGACACGATTGAGTCGACAAAAGGATGGAAGACACAGTAATAGTCATGATATGATTGTTTCAAAAATGGAGGAATAACTAAGATAGATTCAACGAAGTTTAAAGTAAGCACCAGATAGGAAAAAGAGTTATGTCGATGCACACAATACCGAACAAAGTTTTAAAGTGGGGATCAAGTTTTATTTGTTTTATTTTTTTTGTTATTCCTAACACTATTTAGTTTGAGAAAGGTATGAAGTTACCACCTCGATTTATAGGACCTTTTAGAATCAAAGAGAAAATTGTACCAGTGTCCTATTGTCTTGTACTACCACCCCACTTGCATAAAACTCATGATGTTTTTATGTATCTTTCCTATAACATTATGTTTCTAAAGAATACCACGAACTCTATTAGAGGGAATTATAGGTCTCAAATGTGGGAACCATAATGGTTAAACTAATATGCATATTATACCATAGGGTTCAATAGATCAGGCATCACTTGGTGGACCAAGTTAAGATACAATGGGACAAGTATAACCCAAGATCTGCTACCCAGGAGGACACAAAGACTGTATGTCACAATTACCCCTCACTTTTGACTATTTATGATGCCCATTTTGACTTAGATAGCTACCTATGCTAAGGCTCTATTTGTAGTTCCATGTTATTTATTTATTAACGCTATGATGCATTTAGTTGGACAAGTGAAACTACTTATATAAATCATTAGATGGATTAGGTAGTTATGAAGGAAATGTTTGATGTATGACCTAATGTATGACTTAATTGATGATGATTTATCTATTGCATGACTTATCAGAGCTATTGTTGTTTGATGCATGGCTTAAGTGGATATGATTTATCTAATGATGCATGGCTTAAGTGGATATGATTTATCTAATGAATGACTTAGTGAAATTATGATTTATTTCTAGTATGAAGTACAAAATTGACACGTGGATACTAGACTTAATAACATGATGTTTAAGATCACTTATCTATATATATTTTGTTGTTATATATATATATATATATATATATATATATATATATATATGTATGTATGTATGTATGTATGTATGTATGTATGTATGTATGTATGTATGTATGTATGTATGAGAACTAACCTGCAGATTGGAAAGAAATATATGATAGCCAAGATCTACTCTTCCATTGGGGAAGGTCAAGACATCTAATGAGGAAAGGTACAATGTACATTGTTCTATTACATTTTGTATCTACTGGATATGCACTCTTATGACATGAGTAAAATGTAAATGACAGGTGACAGGACTACCTGACTAGATTATTCGATGACGAGTATCTAACCAGCGTTGTAGTGTGGTCCATATTAGGGTGTTGACCCTAGTGTAAGGAGGGGTGGAGGTATTTCCCACTATTCAACTTTCAAACCTTGAATCGTGGGAGGGCAGTGATGGACATGCTCCCCTAGATGTGTGATGACGATTTCCAGTTGGTGTTGACCCTAGTGTAAGTAGGGGTGGAGGTATTTCACACCGTGTAACCTCCAAACCTAGAATCGTGGGAGGGTAGTGATGGACACACTCCCCTAGACGTGTGATGATGATTTCCAGTTGCCTGCTGGGGAAGTTAGGTCGATATAGTCGACGCTTCCGCCATATTGGTTTTATCAGTGGTTAGATTGGTATAGTTGATGCCACAGTATATAGCAGCAAAGGATGGATAGGGTGGGAATAGAAGTAGGTTAGGAAGGATAGGAGGATATATATTAGTTGGAGACTCTTGATGGGACGTGATGTCATTGTCTGAATTATCAAATTTTACTACTATAACTCTCTCTCTATTTTGTTATGCCTTATTGTCAAACTACTTCGAACTCCTTGTATCTTTTTCACTCTAACTTTAGGACGAAGTTTTCTGAAGGAGGGGTGTATGTAATGCCCTACTTAATCTTATCATGCAAATTGTATTAGTGTTTAAATTACCTAAAAATATTGACTTATAATTATCAAGAAATATTGGTACATACCTACATTGGTGAAACTGTAAATTTATTATTGATATAAATTTTATTATTGTTATTATTCAATTCCCAACTTGTCTTCTCAAATTTAAATTTTGATAGGATATGGTCTTCTTCCATTTATTCCAATTTAAATATCCATATCCCCAAAATGTCTTCTCAAAATATCCTTGGGAGAAGATATGGTCCTCCCCAATTAATTACCAAATTAAATATCCATATCTTATCCCCAAAATGTCCTCTCAAATTTACTTGGAAGAAGATATGGTCCTCCCCAATTAATTACCAAATTAAATATCCATATCTTATCCCCAAAATGTCCTCTCAAATTTACTTGGGAGAAGATATTGTAAGAAAAGTCAAAAGAAAGGATGATGGGTAGTTATGACATTAATGATAGGTGGTTGAGGTGGATGGGAGGAAGAGGCATAAAAGGGGAAGGATGATGAGAGGAGGGGGGGATCCTTGGTCTTGGTTTTGGTTTTGGTTTTGGTTGTGGTTTTGGAGGATTTTGTTTTGGGAGGAAGGTGGAGAAAAGAGAAGGGAGAGAAGGAGAGTGTTTGTTTAGCTTGGAAACACTATATCTGGTTGGACTTGGGCTTGGAGGGCTAGGGAGGAACCTGTGGAGGTTCCCTGGGCTAGGAGATACCTCCTAGTTGGTTGGGAGGCAAATCCAGTCAGGTAGTCAAGAGGGCCAGGAGCTCAGGAGCATCTCAACTAAGCTATTGGAACAGCTATTCCTCCATTTATTGATTACTTATGTAAATGGTTGCAATGAGATCTTTACTTATTTAATTTGTGGTAAATAAATTTTAATGGTATATTATCATCAAATAAATGTTTAGATAGAAATAATTTATTTCCCATTTTATTGTATTTAAAATTAGAGAAATTTGGTTTTTAGTTAGAGGACCCTAAGAGGGAGCCTCACACTTGCCATGTGTCCAACTGACTACAACTTAACTTTTTGTTTTCAGGCTGAGAGTGACCAAGTTAACTGGCCACCTTCAACTTATAAAACCAACATTTTCATATTCTTACATTTTTATCATATTGTACTTAGGAGAGAGTGTGGATGAGGTTCCATACCTGTGTCTTACTTTGCTTGATTGATTCATGTTGGAGGGTGGCTCTGTTGTGCTTCTTTTGGTTTAGGTACATCTTCCCTTTTTCTCTTGTTTTGTTGATTTCATCAAGCTGATAGATTGTATTCTTTGTTGTGATATGCAGGGTTGGCCTCTTCCGTTGCTATTGAGCTTTAGATAGGTGCCATAGTGCCTCCAGGGATGATAATACTCTTCCTCTACAAGGATGTTGAAGGAGGAACCTGGAGATTGATGTTGTTACAATATAGGCTGCTACAGGGTTTCCTGTAATACTACATGAAATTCTATGGCTGCCTCTTTCTGATTTTCTTTGTTTTCCTTTTTCTTAGAGGAGGAATAGGTGTTGAAGTAGGAGTGGAAGGGGCGGAAATGGGGATATGGAGTGGTAGGAGAGGTAGGCTACAGATGGTATGGCCTTTGGAATTTATTTTGTTTTCCTCTCTCTTTTTTTATATATTTTTATTATTTTTCCCTTTTTCTAACTGGATTTCTTGATGGACACGGAGGGTGACATGGTCATGAAATGGTGTTGGTTGAGATGTGGTGAGGTAAATGGCCTCCTCTTTCAACCCAAAACATGCATGTATTTTTTCAACTGAGATTTCATTCCTGTAGATCTTCAAGATTTCCAGTAGTACTATAGGAAACTCTTGTAGTAACTACAGGAAATCCTGTAGAAGTCAGAAAATTGCCTGAAAATTGGATTTTTGATGGTTGGAGATGAGTATGGATGAATGAGACATGGTGGTCATGGAAGATATGAAATGAATGAAGGAAGAATGGGGTTTTTCTTGGCTTGCTTCCCTCTGAACTTGGTGTCCATTATTTCCTTGAAAACCTGCAAAAACCAAGAACTGTTATGAGTGGGCAGGTTTGAGGTCCCTACCATAACATTTTTGTGTTTTTTTCTCTCTCTTTTTTCTTTTTTTATTTGAAAGACAACCAGGTTAACTCCAAGGAGGCTTTCAACTTGTTTTCCTACCCTAGGCACCTCAAGGGAGGTTTTCACCTAGGGATCTTTTATTTTTTTCACTCTTGGGCTGCCTAAAGGAGGTTTTCAACCCAAAAGTGGGCCTTACGTGCCTCATGGAGGTTTTCACCTAGGTCCCTTATTGTATTTTTCATTTTTTCTTTCATTTTTTAAAAAAAAATCAATAGTCTTCAAGAACTCAGTGAGGTGGAACCCGAGACTCCTTTAATAACTATCACTGCCTTACTGATACTACTAAGGAACTCTTCCTTTGGCAGAGGTTCTTTGTAGGCTTTCAATCTATACCCATTGACAAGAAGGATGCTACCTTCTTCATCAATGGTTCTTATCTGAACATCCCCATTGTCATGGCACTTTTCTATCACATATGGGCCCATCCATCTGGTCATCAACTTGCCTTTGAAATCCTTGAACCTGGAGTCATACAACAGAGCCCAATCACCTTCTTAAAACAACTTTTCTTTGATATTTTTGTCATGCCAAACCTTTCTTTGTACTTGAGTCACCGCTTTGTGTAGGAAGGCCTGCATCCTGAATTCATCTAAACAATTGAGCTAGATCGGCCTCTCTTATTGTGCCCTTGTAACATCCAAATACAATTGTGCCTCCATTCTTAAATTGTTGTACTCAAACTCAATGGAGAGCAGAGCCTTGTTCCCATAGACCAAATCATAAGGGGTGAAGCCAGTGGTTGTCTTCCAAGTTGTATTGTAGACCCAAGTGGCCTCCACTAGTCTGTCAGCCCAATCCTTCCTGTAGTTTCTCACCACCTTTATGAGAATGTTTTCCAATGCTCTCTTGGTAACTTCTACTTGTCCATTGGCCTGAGGGTGGTAAGGAGTTGATTTCCTATGCTTGATCTTATGCTGGCTTAACAGATTCCTAATCATGTGTGAGGTGAATTGAGTGCCTTGATCAGTGACTAGCTCTCTAGGGTATCCAAATTTTTAAAACACATTCTCCCTCAAGAACTCAACCACTTTCTCTTATGTGGCTACCTTGACAGCCTTGGTTTCAACCCACTTTGTCAAGTAGTCAGTGCACACAATTATGTACTTTTTTTGTCCTAATGGTGGATCAATGGGCCCAATGAAATCCATGTCCCACTTTTCAAATGGCTCAAAGGTCACTTGAGGATGCAAAGGAATTTCATCCCTGGGAGTAGGTTTCCCCATTCTTTGGCACCGGTCACATTGGCTGGTATATCTTCTTGCATCTTGGTGGAAAGTGGGCCAATAGTAGCTAACTTGTAGTACCTTGAAGGTTTTCCTCTTGGCTGCAAAGTGACCTCCACAAGGCCCATCATGACAGGCCAAAAGGATGTCAAAACCGTCCTCCCCCCTAACACATCTTCTCATAATTTGATCTGGGCCTAGCTTGAATAATTTTCCCCCATTCCAAGTGAATGGGGCGCTTTTCCTTATAAATCTTCTCTTTTCCTTGGAGGACAAATTTGGAGGGAACTGTGCAACTACTAAGTAGTTGGCTATGTCAGCAAACCACAGAAAGAAAACTGAAATAGTGAATAAATTCTCATCTGGTAGCTGGTCATCAACCATTCCTTGCTCATATGCAGGCAAATCCAATCTGGACAAAAAATCTGCAACTACATTTTCTCTATGAGGCTTATCAATGATAGATAGATCAAATTGTTGTAACAAAAGAAACCATCTAATAATTTGGGCATTCACATCAGGTTTTTTCATCAAATATTTAATAGTAGCATGGTCACTATGTACAAAGGTATGGTAACCAGTGATTTAATGTCTAAATGTATTCAAGGAATGGACGACAACTAGGAGCTCTTTTTCAGTCACAGTATAGTTCAATTTAGCGTTTGACAGATTTTTGTTGATGAAGTAAATGGCATAAGGTAACTTGTCATCTATCTGGCCTAGAGCTACTCCTATAGCTTTTTCAGATGCATTAGCATGGATGTGGAAAGGAAGAGCCAAATTTGGGCCTCGGAGTATAGGTGCAATAGTCAACTTATCCTTAAGGGTTTCTAGGGCCTCTTGGAAGCTTTCTGACCATAGTAATTTGGATTCCTTGGCCAATAGTCCAAACAAAGGTGAGGCTACCTTGATGAAGTCTTTTATGAATCTCCTATAGTATCCAACTAAACTTAAGAAGCTTCTGACATCCCTCTACTTCTGAGGAATAGGGACCCTCTTTATGGGAGTGATTTTATTTGGGTCCACTTGCAGTCCTTCCTGGAATATTGGGTGACCTAGAACAATCCCTGTAGTCATCAAGAAATCACACTTCTCGAGACTAAGGGATAACTTAATTTCAATGCATTTCTTTAATACTTTTCCCAAGTTAGAGAGAGCCTCCAGGAAATCACACCCATAGGGGGTGAAATCATCCATATAAATTTCCACAGATTCATGGAATAGCTTTGCAAAGATACTCAGGATTTCCCTCTGAAAAGTGGCAAGGGCATTGCATAATCCAAAAGGAAGGACCCTATAAGCAAAGGTACCCCAAGGACAGGTGAAGGTGGTTTTATCTTTGTCCTCTGGGTTGATCTGGATCTAATTGTAACCACTGAATCCATCTAGGAAAGATAAGAACTTATCTCCTGCCAAACCATCTAATACTTGGTCAATGAAGGGTAGAGGGAAATGGTCATTTTTTGTGGCTTTGTTTAGCTCTCTGTAGTCCACACAGATCCTCCACTTCCCATTTTTATTTGGAACCATAACCATAGGAGATACCCACTCACTATTTGAGACGGGGTAAATGAACCCATCATCCAACAACTTCTGTAGTTCTTCTTTGACTATATCCTTGAAGGTTGGGTTCATTCTCCTCTAGGGTTGGCGCACTGGCTTGTAGCCTTCCTTTATGTAGATGTGGTGAGTACACACCAAAGGGTGCACTCCCTTCATCTCCTTGTAACTCTAGGCAAAGGCATCTAGATGCTTTCTTAGCATGTCACATAACTCCTCTTCCTGATGTGCAGAGAGAGAGGGGTTGATTTTCAATGTTCTTTCTAGACCAAATTCTATCATCTTGATATGAGTATGACTTGAGTCAACTAGGCAAAAATCAATCCAAGGGTTATCTTCATTTTTCTTCACTAACTCATCAAGAGACATGGTGTTGGGGGACAGATTCTAGAGGATTTTCTCAATCAAGTCATCTTCATTAGGTTTCCCCCTCTTATAGTAGCATCTAAGGTATAGATTTGGGAAGAGTAAACTTCATATTTGTCCTCCTCTTCTAACCATAAAGGTAATTCATGCTCCAGAGATGCTTGGGAAGGAGGGTACAAGACCAATTATTTGGACAAATGCCCATTTTTAATGGTAATATTCCAAACCCTGCAACTTATGTAAGCATCAACAGTGTCTAACCATGGCCTTACATGGATGAGGGGATAACCATTGAACTCATTCTTAGGTTAGAGAACTAAGAAGTCAGCAGGGTATTCCCGGGAATCAATGGAGACCATCACATCCTCAACAACTCCCTCAGCATTTTTATGCTTGTGGAAAAACCTGTGAACAACTCCCTCAGGAGCTACTGTGGACCTATCTGCAAGCTGCAAGACTGTTGTGTTCTTTCTTAATTATCCTTGGAGATTCATTTTAAGCATAGTCTCCATGGTCATCACATTGATGGCAGCACCAAGATCGATCAAGGCATGGGGGAAAATGATAGCATCGATGTGCACATCTACCATAGGACTTCCAGAATCTAGATACTTTGAGAAAATCACCTGCCCCAACATTAAGTCATACAATTGTCCAATGACATTAATGGTAGGGGTGTCTTTCTTTCGCCTCCTTGGATGTTTGAAACATTTCTCCTTGATTAACTTGTTGTAGATGGGGACATCCTTGATATCTTGGAGGAGCAGGATTTTAACACAAAGGTTTTTCAATTCACCCAAAAGTTTAGTCTCTTCTAGGGTGTGCTGGATAGGATGGATTAATCCCTTAGGAAAAGGAGGTGGATTTGCTTGAGGGACACTCTCCTCCTTTTCCTCTTCAAGCTCCTCAGGGATGGAGGTTGATTATTTGGAAGCACTCTTCTAGAGTTGAGGTTGATTTCTTAAATTTCCACAACATAGGCAGGGTAAGATGCTTCCCCACTGTAGACCTGTTGTGTGTGTCTCTTGTTCAGGTTCGGATTTGGTTAAGCGGGCATCTAACATTTCTTAAGTGGATCAAGGTGAAGGAGTTGTTGTTGGGATGGAGGTGGAGGCAATAAGGCTGGAGATTGGTTGTATGGGGGCCTCCAACCCTGGGATGGTGCATTCCACTAAGGTTGTGGTAGATTATATGGCTGAAATGGTTGGTTGGCAGGTTGGGAATGGTATTGAGGTGCAAAAGACCAGGGAGAAGGTGTGGACCATGAAGGATGAGCAGGAGGGCACCAAGGGGGAATGGATGCATTCTGGTTAGGTTTGTAATATGAATAGGATGCCCCTTGCATGCCTTTCTTTTATAGTCGAGGTCCTTGAGGCCTCCTTTGGTTGATATAACAGAGTTGTTCAGTCACCCCTTCAGTTCCTTGATACACAACTTTCAATCCAGGTAGAGAAGGGCACTTGTCTATGGAGTGGTTCTCCTCATAGACCAAGCATATCTCTATAAGATTCAATGGACATTCGTTCCTAGGGTGCCTTCTACTGCATCTAGGGAAGAAGAAAACTAAGGCTCTTTATACTTCCTCCTGCTTCCTCTTGATCTGCATGGTGTCCATTTGTAGAGAAAGGGTATGCATCATTTCACTCTTGAAGTCTTCCAACATGTTCCCAATTTCACTTTTTATGGATGTGTTGGAGGAGGATGAACTGACCAAATCTTGACTAGCCCTACCCTTCTTTCTGGCTACCCTAGAATGATTTTTGAAAACTATCTTGATATCATCATAGGGTAACTGATAGATGTCCCCTCCTAACAGCAGGTTTAGGGTTTCTAAGAGATCTTCCCCGATCCCTCTAAGAAAGACTATCTTAAGTGATTTTGGATCGAGGGTGCACCTAGCCCTTTTGTAGTTGAGTTGGAACCTTTCCTCATAATCTTCCAAAGATTCATCATGTCCCAAGGTCATTATAAAAATTTCCTCTTTGGTATCTTTGGACCTGCAATAGTCCCTATACTTATTGTTGAAGGCTTATTGCATCTGAGCCCAGGTGGTGATGTTGTCCCCAGGTAAACCCATGAACCAGCAAGGCTACATCTTTGAGGGTGGATGGGAACAATTTCAACTTCTATTCATTAGAGGTGTAATCATAAGTTTTGGATATGATAGAAAAAGTGAACAAAAATGTGTCCAAGTCCTCTAAGGTCAGGTCATGGAAGTGAAGAAGGGCAGAGGGGCTTATGGTTTTCATCCTAGCATATCAATTAGTTCCTCTGAAGGGAAAAGCACCCTCAACTCTATTCTTAGCTCCTTCTTTGTCTCCAATCCCATTTCTATTTTTAGCCATGGTGTAGGTTGGTGGAATGGTCTCTTCTTCTTCCCCGGCAATGACGCCAAAAAGTGATGAGCACCAATATTGCAGCAAGAATGTTGCAACTCCTGGGGCTATGAACTTTACTTCATCAACCTGGGGTTCGTACAAACTTGGAGGTGACAGTGTTGTATACATAGTAGATGCAATGGTCTACTCTTGTCACTTTTCAACTCGATTGATAGACCAATAGGGTTTTTCAAACCAGTCTTCTATTGACTAGAAGGAGTCTGAATACCAACATGGATAAGGGAAAATTATTCTTAGTGCAAAAAAAAGGAATGTTGCCTACTCTAGGAAATGAAAGTGTTGAATTGGAAGGTGATATAAAGTGACATGAAATCATCTAGCTAAGCATCTACACATTTTTCTTGCAAAAGAGACCTAACTTAACCTTGTATATAAAATCTAGTGATCTGGACTAACTGAGCATGGAATTTTATCTAAGAACTATTGTGATTGTTTCATGCATGTGCTAACTTAGAAATTGTAGAAAAATCATTTTTAATGTTTTAGTTTTATGAATGCAAATGCTAATTTCCAATTTGTTCTTTGGCAGGGGAGACAGGTATGGGGGAAAAGGTCTGGAATAGTTTCAAGGGTATGGAAGCCAAGTGGAGGCCTAACCTAAGCTCAGATGACCATTTATGCTCAATTTGGGCTTAAAAACAGGTTGCTACAGAGTTTCCTGTAGTACTGCAGGATGTCCTAGTTCTACTATAGGATGCCCTATTTTGCTAGAGGATAGAGGCCGAAATATTATAAGGAGGTAGGAAAGGTAAAATGAAGTGTGGGAAAGGTGTCTGATGGAGAATAAGGCATAGAGGAGGTGAACACTATCCAAGGCTCAATCAAATGCTTCGAGATGGTTGGATTTGGTCAAGGAAAATGCCCACTTTGCTTACAAAACAAGGATTCGGATTAGGGTTTGGTGGACTTTGACAGTGTAGGTGGAGAAGACTTTGATGAGGTCTCCCTGCAAATCATAAGCTCCTAAAACAACATACACTAATTTCTTCATTTATGCACAATTTCATTGATACATGGAAAAGACGAGTTGAATGGAAGAAAAACTGATTTATTAATAGACAATGGCTAAGTTTATGAATGGAAGTGCTTCTAAACCATAGCAAACTCAAGAGATCAAAATGACAATTGTAGATACTTCTAAGAGATTTAGAGACATTGGTAAATTCAGTAAGAAACCCTAGGTTATGCAGTAATCAAACAATATATCTATTTTTTGGGGGGTTGTGTGAATGGAACCCTCAAATCATGATCCCAAAAGGGAGATGAGGTGAAGGCCACTATCACAAGATTTTATGAAGTGTTTATTGTCACTATGATACCACTGGTCTCAACAGCTAAATATGAATGTAATTTAAGCATACATGTACAGAAAGAGGAACCTTTGTTGATAGGGTTGGGCCCTAACCCAAGAGCTTCATCCCTTTGAGTCAAATCAGTGTTGGATCAAGGGAATGCTTCTCATTTTCATTAAAATATCAAAAATACATAAGAGTTATCAGTCACAATGTCTTAGCTCGAAAATGCCTCTTGGCTACAACAAAAAAAGTCAAATCCTAATGAGGCTCTAGGAATTCTTATTTATACAATTGAAGCTACCAATAGCTTCTTTAAATTTAGGGAGGCTTGGCTCCCAACTCGTGATCAACTTGTCTTCAACTATCACTAGCTTGGTTGCCAATGACCTCGGTGGCTTGGCTGCTTGTAACTCTGAGTTGATGGGATATGGTGGAGGAATCTTCGAGTAAGTGTGGAGTTAAGGAGGTAGATCTAATCTCCTAAAATCCCTCTTGCTTGTCTACTGCAAGTTCCTGCACTTTAATTAGCCAAAATTTTCTCCAAATCATGCAATTAATGCACATTAGGCCACATGACATAACATCTCAAATTTACCCTTCTCACTAAGCAAAATATAACAAAACATGTAAATAAATGTGAGAAAAGTTGATTTTAATAAGATGGAGAGTGGCATTAAGGTCCATATAATGTTCCTATTGGTGAGTTTCATCACTTAGAAGTAGTGATGTCATAGCTCACTAGCGTTATTGGTACCCGTAGCATAGTGTCTGTGGAGCAACATAAGTGCCCTAGCTAGTGCATTCCTTTTCAAGGAGAACTAATGTAGTCTTCTCTTTCATTGATTGATTGGAGTTTCTGAGTTTATAAATCATTAATTAATGATTCATGTGATTTATCAAGATATTATGTCATTTTATAGCAGTGCCTACAAGTTCTTTTAAATGAACGAAGGGTGCGCATAGCAGCTACCTTAAGCAAAGGTGAACACTTACACTTATGGTATGGGCATTGGCATTATTGATTAGAAAAATAAATCACTCCCTTCCTTAGCTTTGGGTGTCTTCTCCCTAACACTACAACCAAATATGATTGAATTTCTCCTTATTAATGAAAATGAACTAAGAGAATTGTTCTAATATGGAAATTGTTCTATTTGAAGCCTTTCCTATTATTACTTTTTCTCTTCGCATAGGTTGATAAAATGTCGATAATAGCATCTAATGGGTATACTTTCATTTATCCTTCATTGGTGGGCTTCTCTATTAAGTGACTATGGTTTCTTAATCCCATCTACTAATTGCAAATAAGGAATGTTCTATCTAAAAACTACACCCCTGAAAGGAAGGTAGGCCACCTTAGTGCTTCACAGAAACCATATAGATAGATTATTGCTTGCTTTTCTCTTGTCAACATTACTTTCCAGCCAAAAAATTAGTAGTTGTGCTAGTTTGTGCAGATTTCCCTTGCTAGCACAGTAGTGTAAGTAGTTCCCTCTCGTGATTGGTGGTAGTGGTAGTGGCAACTGTCTAGCTATAGTCCAGTAATTGTTGATCCAAGGAATAAAAAATATGGTCACAATTAAAATGCTCAAAATCTCCTGAAATCAACTTCAAATCTTAGATCTCATCGTTCTGATTCCAACGACACTTGAATTGCCTCAATCTGACACTGTATGAGGAAGTTATTACATTCTGAAGTTTTTGGAAAATAGTTAAAAAGTTAACTTGTAGGGTATGAGGAAGTTATTACGTTATGAAGTTTTCGGAAAATAGTTAAGAAGTCAACTTGTAGGGTTGACTGTGCAGACCATATGCTAACATGGCATGGCATACTATACGTTAATATCAGTTGGGTGACTGGGCTATACGGGCAGGAAGATGGGTCAATCCCATGGGGACACTTGGCGCATAACTATTGGTGGATAGGTTTTGTGGTTGGACCAATCATAGGCCACCACATGGGCCAATCAAAGGCGCCATATGTCCCTATTGGAGGCCACCATGTTGAAATTTGTGTAAATTTGTGTTAACCAACTTACCACCTCCAATGGAATCAAAACCGAGACCTCCAACCAACAGGACGACCACCTAACCAATTGAGTTACTGTATTACTTGTTAAGGCATAAAGCACACGTAATATTTAATTTGGCTGAGTGCGGCGGTTGGGGAGAGGTTCGGTCCAACGAGCATGCCCGACTAGCACAACCCTAGGTTATATGGTGTAAAACATGACCAAGGCAGGAGCGGAGGTATGGGGACAGGTGTGTGGCACCCTACCCATGCCCAAGGTAATGGCCCTAGGCCACATGGTGTAGAATGAAACCAACAATGGAGGTTGGGAAAATGACCCACAGTGTCATCAAATGCAACACAGTCAATGACATGGAACTCGGGGGCTAGGATATGTGGCGTACCATCCACACCCATTGCCCAAGGGCATGTGGAACCATGGGGGAATTGGGGGAAAGTGGAACGGTGGGCCAGTGGGCCATTTAAAAAAAATTGTTTAATACTTAATACAAAAATGCAAACACCTTCAAGTTTAGTGGCTCGAACCTGGGACCTCCGGGATTCCAACGGAGTGCCAAAACCATTACACCATAGAATGATTTGGTTATCCAGCCTTTTTAAACCCAAGAAGAGCCTTCACATGGGTTTTTAGGCATTCTGGATGCAATGGTAGTGTTACTATTTCAAGTTGAGACTTATATGTTGATGTATTTGAGCATTTTGGCATATAATAAAAAAGTCCACCATTGGAATTTGGACCTGGAGACGTAGCCCAAGAGGGGTGAACTCTATCATCAATTTTTTTTGTTTTGATGCTGCTTATTGCCCATTTTTAACTTTTAAAATTCTGCAAAATCTATTTTTGTGTGTTTTTGCAATCATGGTCCATTTCCTAAAAGACATAAACTAGCTTGAAAATCATTTCATGAAACCTTAAATTTTAATTTTAGATCAATTTGGTATCATAGCATGGTTTTGTGAAGGTTTGACGGAATTTGCAAGCCTTTTGAATGCTTACGAGATCTAAATTGTGAAGAGGAGTAGGATCACTTGAAGAACCAAACCCTAAAATTGGCTCAAGGAGGCCACAAAATCCACAAGTCATGGCACATGAAAAAGGACAAGGACAAGATATGATGTCTAAGGATGAGAGAGATATTAGAAAGGATTTCTTCGATATGACTGATATGGCGAAAGTGTTGTAAAAAGAGAGAACAAAAAAGTTGCAAGAAGAAAGTTCTAATCAACCAAAAGGTAATGGTGGTAATGAGATCAAGCCTCCACCTCCTCCTCCTCCTTCACCTCCATATACACCTCCATCCTCACCTCCTTCACCTCATTTATCCCATAGACCTACTCCTCCTACTTCTCCAAGAGGACATGCTAAGTCTCCTTTGATTAAGCATGATGTCAAGTTTGAATTACCTATGTACAATGGGGAAGTAATTGCTGAAAATTTGGGTAATTGGGTTTGTCAAAATGAAGTCTATTGCGGGATTCAAAAGAATGATAATGATGTTACAAAGATATAGCTTGCTTTTCTTCGCTTGGAAGGTGCAGCCCTCATTTGGTGGGAGGCCAAAGCTCAAGACGATTTGAAGAAAATTGGTAAAATTATCTCTTCTTGGAATCAATTTATAGTTGCATTAAGAAGGCAATTTTATCCATTATCTTACATGCAAAAATGAATTATGGATTGGAAAATTTTTAGACAAGCCTAAAGGTCAGAGTGTCCAAAGTTTACACACAAGAATTTAGAAGAGCTTTAATATTGGGCATTGATTTGACCTCACAATATAGTCTCCTTGAGCATATAGGTGGATTACATAGTTATTTGAGACATGCTATAATTATGTTTAATCCCACCAATATAGATGAATTATGTGTTCACACAACTCATTTAGAATCAAGAGGCAAGGATGTTCCTCAAGAGTCCAAAAAAAAACAATTTAAATCTAGAGACAAAGTAAAGGGGAAGTTTAAAGGAAAAGGAAAGAAGAATGTTACTGTCAATAAAGAGGGAGACAAAGTTACTTCTAAACATTGTTCAAAACATCACCATGATGAAGACCACCCCTAGAAACTACATCCATAATTGAGACCAAAGAATTTCAATAACAAGGGGAAACAAAAGAATGTTACTACAACTCAACAAGATCTAGGATCTGATTCAGGTGATGAACCCAAACTCACAGCCATGGGAATGAAAGGTATAGCCTCTAATGCAATTATTAGTTCTTCTAGTAGGCCTATTGAATCTAAAAATGATAAAGAAAGAAGTGAGATTTTCCATATCAAGGTCATTACAAAACATACAAAGGTTAATATATTATTTGATAGTGGATCTCAAGTCAATCTTATTTCTGAAGCAATTGTCAAGAAACTTAATTTAGAGACTATACCTCATGCAAAGACTTACCCTTTGGGTTGTGTATGTGATTATGCCAAATTGCAAGTGACAAGAAAATGTAAACTCAAATTTTGCATCACTGCTAATTTATAGATGAGGTAGGGCTTGGTGTTGTACCACTTGATATTTATGGGATTGTCTTAGGGAGTCCATACTTATATGACCAAAAATCCATATTCTATCGTAATGAGAACAAATATTATCTTTTAAAATATGGAGTTTAGTATATTGTTATAGCACTTTGCAAGAAGATGAACTTATCTCTTACTAGTGTTGGTCAAATGAAAAGGCCTATGAATGCTAGTAAGAATGTTGTGTTGTTGATGATTAAAGTTAAAGATACTATTAAATTTGAAGCCTTCTCAAGATGTGATTCTAAAATCAAGCATGAATTGGTTGAAGTTGTTAACACTTATGATAATATGTTTCAGGAATGTGAAGGGTTACCTCCAAAAAGAGGAATCCAACATGAGATTCAATTACATCAGGGTGCACCACTTCTGAATATTGGCATGTATAGAATGTCAATTTTGGAAAAGGCATAAATTAAGAAGAAAATTTAAGAGTTGCTTGACAAAGGGGTCATCAGACCTAGTACATCTCCTTGTGGGTCTCCTATTGTTTGGCTCCAAAGAAAGATGGTACATGGTGCATGTGTGTGGATTTCCGAGATTTGGACAAGATCACAGTAAAGAATTGTTATCCTCTTCCTCAAATTGATGGTTTTCTAGATCATATAAATAAATTTGTTTATTTTACTAAGTTAGATTTGAGAAGCGGTTATCATTAGATAAGGATTGTTGAAGATGATATTTGGAAAAATGCTTTCAAGACAAAACAAGGTTTGATTGAATGGTTAGTTATGTCATTTGGGCTTTGCAATGCACTTGCCACATTCATGAGAGTTATCAATGATGTATTGCGACCATTCCTTGATGGTTTTGTATAGTCTACTTAGATAATATTCTGGTTTTCAGTAAGACTCGTGAATAGCATGTAAAGCAAGTTATGGATGTCTTGAAAAAGGAAAACTTGTATTTGAAGATGTCTAAATGTGAATTTGGGAAAACCTATTTGGTCGATTTGGGTCATATTGTAGGAGATGGTGAATTGAATATTGATCCCTCCAAAGTTGATGTTATTATGAATTGGCCTAAACCCAACAATGTAACAACAGTTAGGAGCTTTTTGGGAGCAACCCAATATTGGAGAAAATTTGTCGCTAACTTATCATTCATTGCAACACCATTACATAATTTGACAAGTGTGAAATAGGTCTTTCAGTGGGGAGGCAAGCAATAGAAAGCCTTTGACAGTTTGAAAGAGAAAATCAATATAGCACCAATTCTAGTACTTCCAGATCTTAAGCATCCATTTGAAATTCAAATCAATGCAAGCAAATATGCTATGGGAGCAGTTTTGATGCAGCATGGTAAACGATTATCTTATCATTCTGAAACTTTTTCCAATGCAGTAATTAACTATCCAACTTGCGATAAGTATTTGTATTCTTTGGTACAAAGTGTGGAGAAATGGAAGCATTATTTGATGGGTAAATAAACGATTATTCACACTGACCATCAACCTTTGCAATATTTACAATCGCAAACTAAGCTACAACAAGCTAGACATTTCAAATGGATTTGATTCCTATAGCAATTTCATTTGGTAATCAAGTACAAGATAGGTATATACAACAAAGTTGCAGATATGTTATCAAGGCCTATTTTTAATGCATCTGTTATTCTTAAACATAACTCAATCATGCATGAAATTTAAATTAAACAGTATGGTCAAGATGAATATTTTAAAGATGTTTATGAAACTTTGAGTCAAGGAAATCATGTTAAAGAGTTGGATTATCATGTTCATAACAAGTTGTTGTATCATCTTGGAAAGTTGTGTATTCCATAGGGTGAAAGAGTCAATGTCATAAGGGAATCCCACACTTCTCTTATTGCTAGTCATTTTGGTGTAGGAAAAACAATTTCTCAATTACAGAGGTATTGTTATTGGCCTCACATGAATTGAATTGTATCAATATATGTAAAAGGATATTCTATGTGCACTATTATCAATCCAAACAATAGGAAATTGGGTTTTTACTCTCCACTTCCTTTCCCTTCTCATCCTTGGGAAATCATTTCTATGAATTTTGTTGGGGGACTACCAATGTATAGAAAAGGTCGTGATTATTTATATGTTGTAGTGGATCATTTCAACAAAATGTGTGTGTTGATGCCATGTAAGAAACATGTTACACCTGAACAAACCACAAATATGTTCTTACAAAATGTATGGGTTCATTTTGGGTTACCTACTTCAATTATTTTTTATCGAGATTCTTAATTTATCGGGAAGTTTTCGTCAAGTTTATGGGAAATCATGGACACAAAGTTGAAGAAGAGCACAAAATTCCATCCACAAATCATTGACTAGATAGAAGTAGTGAATAGAACAGTAGTACATCTCCTTCTAGGATATTGTGGTAAGCATCCTAAACTTTGGGATGAGCATTTGTGTTACATCCAACATGCCTACAATTGTGCCAAGCACTCATCTACACAAGTATCTCCATTTGAAGCTTGTTTGGGTTATTTTCGAAAGTCCCCTTTGGATTTAATCTTTGGCAAAGATATTGCAGTAGATGGACATAGTGATGTGGACAAAGCCAAGCATTTCATTAAACAAATTCAATTAGTGCATCAAAGGGTAAAGGAACAACTAGAGAAAATCCAAGCCATGTATAAAGTAAGACATGATAAGCATCGGATTGCTCATGATATCCAAGTGGTAGATCAAGTTTGGCTATACATCAGCAAGGAAAGACTATAAGGTGAAGGTAAAAATCTTAAGGCAATCAAATATGGTCCTTTCAAAATATTGGAGAAGATTGATAACAATGCTTTCTGATTAGATTTTCCACCTTACATGAAAATTTATTCTATTGTGAATGTGGAAAACTTGAGATTGTATGATACTCCTATGATTTTTTATCAAGGAGAGAATGTTTAAATTCCATCTATAGAATATTTTTCTCCTAAATATTTAAATGAGTTACGAGAAGACTCAATCCTTGAAAGGAGGATAAGAACTTTACGTAGAGGCAATGTGGAGTATCTTTGTGTGGGGCTCAAAGCTACCAATCCAAGCAAATCAAGGTGGATAGAGATCAGGAAAGTGAGGGAGTTGTACCCTCACTTACTTGCTAAGTAAAAATAGAATTTTGGTGGTCCAAAAGCTTCCATTGGGGAGGAGTGATCCAAGGGATAAAAAATAAGCTAAAAAATGAAAGTATTCAAAATCTCATGAAACTGGTGCCAAATCGTAGATCTTGTGATTATGGTTCCAACGATTATTGAATCACCTCAATTTGACATCGTATGAGGAAGTTATCGTGTTTTGAAGTTTTTGGTGAACAACTAAAAAATTCAACTTGCAGGGTTGACTATGCAAACCATACACTGACGTGGAAGACTATACCTTGACATTGGCAAGGTAACTTCATTGTACGGGTAGGAAGATGGTACAATCCCATGGGGACACTTGGCACATAACTATTGATGGACAGTTTTTTTTTGTTAGACCAATCATAGGCCACTGCATGGGCCAATCAAAGGGCGCGACATGGCCCTATAGGAGGCTACCATGTGGATCTTGGAATTTGTGTAAAATTTTGTTAACCAACTGACCACCTCTGATAGAATCGAAACTGGGACCTCAAACCAACAGATTGACCGTTAACCAACCAAGCTACTACGTTACTTGTTAATACATAATGCCCATGTTATATTTAATTTGGATGAGTGTGACGATTGGGGAGGGCCTATCCCCATGTTATACGGTATATAATGTGACCAAGGTAGGAGCAGAGGTATGGGGGCAGGCGCATGGCACATTTCCTACGCCCATGGTAACAACCCCAAGCCACATGGTGTAGCATGAAACCAGCGGTGGAGGTTAGGCCAACGAATCGCAGTCTCATCGGATGCCACATGACCAACGATGTAGAAATCAGAGATTAGGGCGCATGGCGTACCACCTGCACCCATAGCCTAGGGGCATGTGGAACCATGTGGGAACTAGGGGCGTGAGGAATGACGGGGCCAGTGGGCCATTTTAAAAAAGATGTTTAATATTCAATACAAAAATGCAATCATCGTTGAGTTTTGTGGCTCAAACCCAGGACCTTCAGGATTCTAACTGAGCACCCAAACCATTACACCACAAAATTATTTCATGGCCCAAGTTTGCATAACAGAACAATTTGTAGAGCATTTTTATAAGCAGTTTGAAGGAGGCCTATCTTGGCCATTTTTCAACGTTTTTTTAGTCCAAGAATAACCTATCCAAGGTTTTTTGGGCATTATGGACGCAATGGAAGTGTTATTTTTACAATTTGATGCTTGTATGCGGATGTATTTGAACATTTGAGAATATAATAAAAAAGGCCACCATTGGAAGTTGGACCCGAAGACGTAGCCCAGGAGGGGTGAACTCTGTCATCATTTTATTGTGTTTTGATGTTGGTTATTGTCCATTTTTAACTATTAAAATTCTGCAAAATCTATATAATTTTGTGTGCTTTTGTAATCACTATCAATTGCCTAAATGACATAAACTAGTTTGCAAATCATTTCATGAAACCCTCATTTTTAATTGTAGATTAGTAGTGATGCTCTCTAGTGGTAGGGGTGTGTTATAGGTATCTATCTATGTCTAAGGAAGGTCGCTACCAATCACCCCTTGCTATGGCTTAGGGTGGTGATAGTAGTAGTAGTGTTAGAGCCAACAAAGGTGCCTGCGTAGAACTAGTAAGAGGCACTTGCTCTTACTACAAGGCAAGGACCCCCGCTCACTGAATAGCAACAAAGGAAAGAAGAACATGGTCTGCAAGGGGTATGGGGGAAATAGAGAAGTGATGAACAAAATAATAACTGTGACGAATCACTATGGTCTCAAATCAAAATTCAACAACCAATTATTTTTTAGAAAAACACAAGAAGTGGGGGCTACATATGTACATTGGTTACCATGATTTGATGAAGTTATTTTTGTTACTAGACAATCACAAAATTCGATTCGCGGATTAAGATATAGTAAACAACATATGTGTGAAAGAAGTTCATTGTGTGGGAGTGCGAAGAAGTGTGAAGCTTCGCACTCTTACACAATGAACTTCCTCCACACGCCCCTATAAATTATTCCAGCTACATAACAAATTGTCATCCGTCAATTACCCCAAAACATAATTATTTTTCTCTGGAAATGAAAGCCTTTCTTGTTATTTTACGTGGTATTAATTTTCCATTTAAACAACACATAAATTGTAATTTTGTTGATATTTCCATATTTTAACCAACACAAAATATAAAATAATAGTATACACATTAGAAGAAGCAGCCTTTGAAGTTTAAATACCACTTATAGTTTATGTATGTCCTTTATGTTTTGGTCTCCATCTGATCGAGTGCACCATAACAACACAAGATGGTTCGCCTATGAGATGGACCAACATTGAGGCTGGAAACATCCTCATGTTCATCCAATGAAGTACATGACATTCTCCACTCATGGACATGTGGGTTTGAAGGCTTGGCAGGCAAACATTCTGGTAGACCTGAAGTGATGTTCTCAAAAAAATTTGATACTACTTTTACGCGATGGCCTTTTACTCTCTTGTTATGTCCTTTTGTCGTAAACATTTTGTTATTCTTGTGTTGAATGAAGATAGAAGATGAACCAAATCAAATTAAAGCAAAAATGATAGTGTCAGCTTGACATCGACAACCATTTAACAATCCTTTGATATATTCCGATAATTTTTTTAGAGAATTTGTAATATCATTAGTTTAAAGTAAGTGCTAAAACTAATTGAGACCTTGATGGTTATAGCTAATGAACTGAAAAACATGAAACACCAATACATTGTGCAAAGTGCGAAGGAGCCCCGCCCCCCTCCCCTCGTTTCCTCCACCACACTTTCGCACAATGTATCGACGCTATGGAGATTTGTCCCCCCTCCCCCCACGCTATGGAGATTTGTCCCCCCTCCCACCACGCTATGGAGATTTGTCCCCCCTTGCCATTTACATAAATGATAGAGTAGAGTAGAGCAATAGAATAATAATGGTAGTGTAAGTGTTAGTGCGAGAGCACTCACTGACAAAATGGCCACTCACAAAAATAGTTTTTTGTTTATTTTAAAATGAATTTTTAGGCACTCACAAATACCAAAAATAAAACGCCCTCCACTAGGGGAATTATGTTCCATCAAAGCTCGCTCAACTAATAAAAAAATAGAAATAATATTTCCAAAAAATAGAGAATTATTTTTGAATTTACACGAAAATAGAAATATTCAATATTTCCCCGAAACTTTGGTTAAAATTGCAAAAACATACCAAAATAATGCAAAGTCAACGAACTTTCACTGTGAGGAGAATGTTATAGTCCTAGCGAGGCAGAGACTAAAAATTTAAAATAATGTACTTAAAATAAATAAACATGTAAATCAATATAGAGAATGATACCCCTTATATTACTTGTTTAAATTTTAAATTTTAATAAAAAAATAAGAAAAAATAGATATATATTTTATTTAAATAATTGTTAGTTCAATATATTTCAATAATTAATGTTAATTAAAAATTACTATTTTTAATGAAATTAAATAGTTAATAAATTATGCTTAATTTTGAAATTTTAAAATTATGTTTATGTCATAAAATTGTTTTTGATTGGCTAAGAGCTCGTTTTCTTTAGACGTAAGAAAATAGGTTAATGATCCAAGACCCAGAGTTATCTGGCAGAAGTGCAATCCCTTATGAACCACCATCGAGTCATTCCAAGTGGTATGGTTTTCCTTCAATAACAGCTAACCTAGAGATGATTGTCTTCATTGCTGATTTGACAACATAATTATAATCATTTTCCCACTGTTAAAATAAAAATAAAAATTTAAAACATTTACGATTTTATTTTGATTTTTATATTTATTTGCTTGGAATTTTTTAACCTTATTTTTTATTTTTATAAAAAAAATTAAATATTAATAAATTAGGTTTAAGTTTAAAGCTGGAAAGAATTCATGACTTTGGTTGGAATTTTTATATTTATTTACTTTAAAAAAAAATTGGTTTTACTTTTACTCTCTTAAATACTCTGGTCAATATTAGTTATAAGACCATTCTAAGGTAATCATTGTTGGTCTCTTCAATACTCTTGTCAAAACTATAAGGCCATTCTAAAGTAATTAATGTTCATATTTCACTTCATTTATCATACTCGTCACTATTAGTTACAAGACAATTGTAAGGTAATCAATGTTCGTCTCCTTAATACTCTTGTCAATATAAACAAGAAGGCCATTCTAAAGTAATGAATGTTCATTTTTCATCCTAACATATATTACTCTAAACCCTAGAGAATGCATGTTTGTCTAGAATCCAAAATTGAATATTGTTGAACCTTAACAAATTCTTATAGGAGGGATAATTTTAATTTTAATTTTCTTTATATCGAAATGCTATCCAAAATTAAATATTCTGCAAAATGTGGCATGTTATTGGTTCCACTATCGTAATTATAATTTTGTAATTCCTTTTAATTTGATATTTTGAAATCACAGTTATTTTGTAATTTCTTTTAATTTGATATTTTGAAATTACAGTTGAGGGTTTAAAATGTTGGTCTTCTAAAATAGTGTTATAATCCAGAAGAGTTATCATTTTCATTGTAAATCACAAAATTTTGAATTTTAAAATAATAAAATTGTATTTAATCGTGTATTAAATACTAACACAATCACATTAATAAATATGGTTGATATATGCTAATAAATATATGTCAATCACATATATAATATTAATATTAATATAGATTTAATCTTAATATTAATATTGATAAATATATAATTATAATACTAGGAAAAAATTATTATAATAAAAACAATAACAATATTATTAATAAAAATGATAATAATTATTATATTTTTTATTATTTATTTATTGATATTAATATTAATATTGTTAATCAATTTATAAAATAATAATAATTAATTATAGTTTATAATATTTTTAGTATAATAATAATACTAATATTTCCTAAAAAATAAATATATAAGGAAAAAAAATATTATTTATATTATTTAATAAATAAATAATAGTAATAAATTCAATGGATTAATATTCGAAACCCAAGGGATTATCAACCCAAGGGAATAACTCTATGATTAATATTAAACCATAAGAATATAGACCTCAAGATTAACACTATAAACCCTAAACTTAATGTTAAACCTTAGGAATAAGAACTCGATCACTAATATTAGAAACCCTAGGATCAATATAACAAACCCAATGGGTTAATAAACTCATTAGATTAATATTAAAAACTCATGGGACTATAAACCTAAGGGAATAACATTAAACCCTAGGATTAATATTAAACCCTAGGAATATAAACCTTAAGATTAATATTATAAACCCAAGGGATCAACATTAGAAACTGAAGGGATGAATATTAAAACCAATGTTTGACCATGGTAGACCTTGGTTGACGATGGTTGATAATGGTTGACCATGGTAGACATTGGTTGACCATGATTGACCATGCTTAATTTTCATATAGAGACAATCTTTGTCACAATGTGATGTTGAACTATGGATGACCATGATTGATTTTATAAAACATGGTTGACCATAACTGATTTTATAAGCTCAAGAGATTAATATTATAAACCCAAGGAATATAAACCTTAAAATAAATATTATAAACCCTAAAATAAACATGGTTGACCATGATTGGTTTTATAAACCCAAGGGATTAATATTTTAAACCCAAAGTATATAAACTCTAAGATAAATATTATAAACCCTAAAATAAACATGGTTGACCATGGTTGACTTTCATATTGAGACAATCCTTGTCACAATGCGACATTGCACCATGGTTGACCATGGTTGACCATGATTTATTTTCATGTCGACACAATCTTTGTCATAATGTGGTGTTGGACCATGGTTGATTTTCATATTGAGACAACATTTTTCACAATGCGATGTTGGACCATGGTTGACCATGGTTGATATTATAAACCCAAGAAAATAATAAACCCAAGGGATTACTACTAAAAACTCAAGGGATTATAACCCCAAGGGAATAATATTAAACCTAAGGGAACAATATAAACCCAAGGTATATAAAGCCTAAGATAAATATTATTGTTGGGTAATTTAATTGTCAGTTAAATTACTTGTCATTAAAGTGTCAAACCCGCGGTTCATGAACTTGCGAAGTATACTTGCACAATATATTCTAGGAACCAAATTTCAATTTCAAAAGGGAATTCTAATATATTGAAATAAATGGAAAAACTAAAATAAAACCTATTCATGAAAAATGTCTAAGATGACTATGCACACACTTTCTTTTTTCAAAAGTCTCAAATTCAAAACTTGGGAAGAAATCTTTTAATCTATGAAATTGAGATGACAATTGTCATGAAATTAAACTTATTCTATTGACATGAAAATAAATCTATTCTAGTGACATGAAAGTAAATCTATTTACCAATAGAAAAGTAAATCTATTCTAATGACTTGAAAGTAAATTTAATCTAGAAAGCGGTAAATCTTATACTAAGAAAACGTTGAATTCTTAAACTATGAAATTTAAAGGAAACCTATTCTGAAAGAAATGAGAGATCAATCGAAATTACTAATGTGTGCATTTTCAAATTAGAATCATTCATGAGTATCTATCAAAAAATTGAAAAGTAATGAATCTATGAAATGATAACAATAACAATTAACCTGCAAAAGAACATAAATGGAATGACCATGAAAGAATGTAAAAAATGCATCTAACCAAGAGACTTAAAATGAACATAAAGAAACTAAAAAAATAAAACATTAGAATACATCCCATACTCATTAGATCGTCATCACAAAGTGCATGAGAGGTGGAAAGTTGAGAAAATTCTTGATCAAAACACCAAATGAAGGCCCAATCATATCAAAGTGAACTATAATGGTATTCATTACATCAGTCATAAGCATATTGTTAATCCTTAACATCAAAACTCTGTATTGAAGCATGAGCATAGCTCCAAAACTTTTTCACGCCATTTGAGAGAACTAGGTACTCCTATTTATACAAAAGTAAGATAACTTACTCATAAATGTAGATCAAAAAATCTCTCCTAGATCCACAAATATTTCATGTGGTTACAACCATGTGTTGACATCTAGTAATTAGCATCTCTTCATATCCTCTCACAAATGTCTCCTAGCTTTGATACGAGACACTTATGAGAAAACCAATGATTCTTCTACATGAATTATGCTTGACCAATTATCTCAAATATTCCTCAAATCTTCAAGAGTTTGAAGAGAAAATTCGAATTTGAGTCTTGGAGGCCAAATATGACTGTCCTGAAATCTTCAAATATGCCTACACATGTCACAAAACTCATCTAACTTTTATATATAAGTGAATACATGTTATTTTTCTAATATTTAACCATAAATTCACTCAAAACATCAAAAAAAAAAATATTGGAAAATCATACGTCTAAACCCATATTTGATCATGAAGATGGTCTTAGTGCATGGTTATGGAATTGCGGAATATGGAAAATTATGAAGCAAAGTGAAAGAAAAGAGTATGAAATGAATGATATTTTGGAGACCCAACAATTATAAACCCTAAAATAAACATGATTGAAAATGGTTGATTTTCATATTGAGACAATCTTTGTCACAATGCAATGTTGGCCATGTTTGACCATGGTTAACCATGATTGATTTACATATAAACACTATCGTTGTCACAATCAGACATTGGACCATGGTTGACCATGGATAATTTTCATATTGAGGAAATATTTGTCACAATGTGACGTTGGGCCATAGTTGACCATGGTTGTTGGTGGGCTCCAGTATTGTAGCAATAATGCTACAACTCCTGGGGCTTCCTATCTCTAATTTTATCAACCCGGTAGTTCGTACAAACTTGGAAGCGACGGTGTTGTATGCACAAGTACTAGCTCTTGTCGCAGCTGTCACTTGGTCAGCTGGCACAAGTCCGCTAGGGCTCAAGCAAACTTCTATATGCTCTCAGAAGAAGCTTTCTAAATGATGGACGAAGGCTATCTCAAAGGAAATTAATCTACTTTGCAAAAATGAACTGAAAGCCAACCAAAACATGGAAACCCTAGTAAACCCTAATCTGACTAGCTTAATCTCTATGATGCAATGGTGGGAGTGCAAATGTCTAAGAATGATGCCATTACTGCTAGTGATATGAAATGCATGAACTTAAACTACTTCCATTGAAAAGAACATTGTTTTTGTATTTTTGCTTAAGTGGTTGGAGTGATTATGATTTTGTTTCTTATTAGGGTTTGGCTGTGCAGAGGTGGTGCGAAGGGAGAGAAAGCTTGGGAAAGGTCAGGAGGGCTAGGAGAGGTCCCAAGGGATCCCTAGCATCAGTCCACAAAAGTCCACAACGTTCAGGTGCTCGGCAACCGAGTTTGCAGGCTTCTACAGGATGTCTGCAGGGGATCCTACAGGAAACTCAGGAATTCTACAGGAAGTCTGCTAACTTCTACAGGATGTTCTACCGTGGGAGTTTTGGGTGATGGTGAAGTGATGGAGCGGTATGGGTGGATAGGTAAGATGGAGATGGAGCTTGTGATGGCTCAGGGGCAGAGAAATAAGATGGAGAAAGAGTGCATGAAGTTGGTTGGTGGATAGAACGATGGAAGCAACGAAAGGTCAAGAAAATGGAGTTACGTGGACAATGGAAAGGTTGGAAGGTAAAAGAGTTGAACAGAGGTCGAGTAGGTGGCTTTAGGCGTGGTTAAGAAGAAGAAGAAGGAAATGGAATGATGCTGAGCAGTGTAAATAAAACAAATTTCTTATGTCTTGCACCGAAAACGAGAATTCATTAACCTGTGCTACCTGTGCTATTAAACCAATGAACAGCAATGTAAATCATGAAGAGAAGTCATGCATGGAGTTGGAATGAAGAAGTATGGCTCAAGATCAGAGTGCATGGATGGATCTACAATTAAAATGACTATGTTGCAGCTTGCATGAAAGTAAAAAGACTGCGTTTTTTGGTGGTTGGTACAGACTGCACCCCAATCTCTAAACAGAGATGGCAGTGAAGGCACTATCAACCTTTTCTTGGAGCTCCAATGAATTACAATCCTCCTATTCTAATCTAAGCAACTGAAAGCGATTTAACCATAAGCTAATCCTACTCAATCTCATTAAAGAAATCAAATTAGCAGACTGTGTTCTTGAAATGCATGTCAAAACAAAGAAACAAAGTGCTGAAAAGAAATGCAAATAACACTACAAAGAAGAGGAGGTCTATTGCTCTCAGGTTGGGCCCTAACCTGAGAGCTATAGCTCCCTTAAAAACTCAGAATTAGATCCAAATCTGCTTGCCTTTATTCATAATCAAGAGTCTAATGTCATGCCAAAACTGGCTTACAAAAACAAACACCGAGCTGTAGCTCGTGCTCAGAAATTACAATATTAGTTCAAAAGTTCAAAAAGCTCCTATCAAAGGCTACGGCCTTCATATTTATGCATGATCATGATCAAGCAGGCTTCCTCAATTAGTGGAGCTCGGCTGTCCAACTAAAATTTAACTGCTGTAAACTGCTGTTCCTGTAGAACCTTGTTGGCTGCCTTTAAGCTTGGTGGGGAGAGTTGTTGGAGCTCGGAGTTAGGGTGGAGATCACGAGGGAGGTTATTTAAGGTTGTAGACAACCTCCCTATAAACCTGCAATGCCACCTTTGTTGTCTCCTTGTCTCCTTCTGCATGGTCTTTTGCTCTCTTTAATGCCAAAAACCTGAAATCATCATGTATTAGCCACATAGATATAATGCCTGCCCATTTTCCTACAAATAACACGAATATACTAAGAAATGAATGCATAAGTGATAAAAGATGAAAGGTTGAGCAAGGTAAGTAGGCCAAATGAGCCCAATTTGTTACCAAAAATTGGGGCTCATCATCACCCCCCAGCTAAAATATTTGCTCATCCTTGAGCAACTTTGCTCCAGCTCCTTGTCCTTGGCCGAGAACTAGGGCCCGGAACATGCTCTTCCTTTCCTGTTCTTGGTGGCCCTGCCTCTTCTACCCCTGGCGGTGACGAGGGTGGCGCTTCTTCCCTCTTTTCTGTTTCCTTGAGCCGGGCTTCGGAAGCCGATTGGCCTATCCTTCGTGTCCAGGTAGTTATTTTTGGGCTTCCCCTCTCGGGGGTGGCCGATGTTTTAGAGTGGGATCTCTCACTGGGTGAAGTAGGGACATCCCCTGTAGTGACTTGGCTGCTGGATGGGGGCTGTGGCTTGCCCGTCTTTATTCTCGAACTTCTTCGAACTTCGAAGTATAGAGGGGTCTCTCTCTTTCTCTTTTCTTTTGGCTTAGGTGGCGTGCTGAGGCCAGCTAGTACAGCTACTGCCTCCCTTGCTAGAATGTCCGCCTTCTTCTCCTTGGGTTTCACCTTTTCAGGGCTTCCTGTAGAAGACCCTGTTTTAGCCAATTTCAGGCTTCCTGTAGAAGCCCCTGTTTTGGTAATTTTCGGGCTTCCTGTAGAAGCCCCTTTCTCTGTTTTCGGGCTTCCTGTAGAAGCCTGTTTCTGCTTTCCTGTAGACACAGGTGTCACCACCTTTGCTTGCTTTGCTACATGGGTTTTGCTTTTTGGTTTGGTTCCGGGTGCTGATGAGGTACTTGGGCTGATGTGGACCATCTCAGCTTTGTCTGTTCTGCTCTGCAACCTCTTCTCTCTTGCTGACAAGATGGGTGTGTCACCTTTTTCTTTGTCATCCTTTTTCTCATGCTTCTTCTTTTGTTCTTTCTTCTGCACTATGGTCGGGGTCTTCTGGCCTGTTTCCTTCTTTCCCTCGGCCACTGATTCTTTTTCCTCACTGCTGGAGGAACCACTTTCTTCAGTCATCATCCTTATGTCTTCGTCTCTTGTCAAATTCCTGAATGCTTCCCATGAGAGGGGAACCTTATATGAATGAAGCGCATCCTCCACAAGAAGTTTGATCAATCCATGGTGGGCTACCTGATCTGGTATGCCTTCTTTTAGCTTTGTGGCACACTCAATTAGAGACTGTAGCAGGAAATAAGGGATGCTCAGTTTCTTTTCTACAGGAAGATCAATCTGGTGCCTCAATTCAGTGAGCAACCGAAAGTGATACCCGTACACGATGCTATAACGGCCTTCACAGGTTATATACTTCATGATCTGTAGGCTAACTTCATTCCATGGTGGCAGCAAACTAGTTCTACGCACCCCATTTTTGTCCTCCGAGAATTCCTCCTCAGGTGGAAAGAATTCTTTCTTGGCCTGCTGGCTCAACTTCCTCTCTTCCTTATCCCATGGCAAACCCATTGGAAGTTCAGTAATTCGACTGATATATTGCGGGGTGAGCTTGAGGCTTAGGCCCCTGAAGTTCAGTGTGGCCAGTGTCTTGGATTTCGGCCTCAGAGCCTGCAAAAATTCTTCTGCCACTTCATCGTCGTAACCCTGCAATTTGTCACAAAAAGATATCCATTGAACCCGTGTGAAGAGCTCCACCACCTCCTGGTTTTCCCTTAACTTGGTTGAATCAATGGGTTCTCGTCTAATAAACCCACCCGACATGATAAAACAGTTTCCTTAACCAGAGGTGGTGATTGTGGAAGAAATTTGGTCTACTGAGACATAGCGTAGAATTACGCTCGTGTCATGCACATAATCCACAAAACTTATCCCTGAGGAACTTAACACAGTTTAATTACCCTGACATCCTGTAGAATGACAGTATAGGTACAGCAGACAACAATTTCACCAATTTTCTATGACCAGACTGTGGACGACGATTCTGCCACCTTTATAAACCAATTGCATGAAGAGTTCAAGGTTACCTTTTTAATCTGCCACCTTTTTACGTGAGGCACCCGCCTTCCTGTAGAAACTGCGTTCCTGTAGAAACAGCGTTCCTGTAGGAGCAGCGCGCGATTTTCGGCAAAGACTGCAGTTGGTCTGCGCTCTGGGTGTGCTTCACAAGCGTTCTGATAGCCAAAGGCTCGGCGTATCGAACTGCAGAAAGATCAGGATAGCCACTCGAGTTCAAAACGGTGGTTGACAAATGCATGAGGGCAATCTAGCCGACTAGATTTTGAATCGGCGGAATCTGTGGCGCAGGGGTGAGCTGTCCCCGCCAGACCGTTGGGCGACGTCATCCCATCATTTGCCTGCGAGTTCCCTTGCTGCCGCATCAATTCCCGCAGATCTGTCGCCGCCTCTTCTGTTAAACTCGTTTTTTTTCCCGACGGGATTGCTCTCACGTGCATGCTGCCCATTCTTTTTTGTCATGGCCGCCACCCAAACATCCAACTAGACCATTAACTGGCCGACGTGGCCGGCCAAATGGCCATACGGCCGCGCAACCCATTCACCTTTACACTTTGCAATCAATTCAAAGTAAAATTCATGCAATCTGATGGAAGGAAGGGTCGAGACACTTACCTGCGCGGCTGCACACGATGTTTCGGTTTTTTTGGACGCTGATGAGTGGATTTACCTGCTGCTGGCGAACTTACACAGGCCCGGAGGTTCATGTTTATAGGCTGCCGACGATGGATTGGATGCTTTGGTTGCATGCGCCCGCGTTTCATTTCATATGGTCGACGCTGTGAATGGTATCCACTCTAGCGGGCTTAACTGTTACAGGACTCCCGCGGGATGTCTTGTAACAGTTCTTCCTCCTTGGGTGCATGCTGCACGACGAAGGATCTAGCCTCACGATCACGCTCCCGGAGCTTCTGGATGACTGGGATGAATATGGTGTGAGATCTCCAGCGTTTTTTCATTTAAAATTTGTTTTTTCTTGAGAACTCATCGATCTGCTTTGCTAGTGCAGGTAACTTCGTTGCATGTCGACAAGGATGGCAGGACGAGGTGACAACAATGTGCAAGGGAGATAACAATAGCTTGCATGCGTCCAAACCGATCCTTAGTCGTTAGATCTCCTCACAAAATAGATTATGGGCCGTTCTGAGCTTCTACAGGAAGTTTCCTGTAGAAATACAGAGCTTCCTGTAGAAAGGCTGTGTTTCCTGTAGAGAGTCTGCACCTTCCTGTAGAAAATCTGCGTCTTCCTGTAGAAGACTCAAGCTGTAATAAAATTGCACATACCTTGGAGAAAATGAGTATTCTTGGAGGAGGTGCTGGTGAGGTGTCCTGACTGCATGATAAGGACCCTTGGCTTTGAGTTGAGAGGCTCCCTCTCCTCCATAGAACACCTGCAATCTGCATGCAATTTCACATGATAAACTTGTTGTCTTTGTCTTTCTTGTTTTTTTTCTTTTTTTCTTTTTCTTTTTCTCTTTTTTTTTTGAAAGATAACAGGGGCGCCTCAATGAGGTTTTCACCCTTGCCATCTGCCCTGAGCGCCTCAGAAAGGTTTTCACTCAAGGATCTTTTCCAAATTTTTCTCTTTTTTTTTTTTTTTTTGAAAGACAATAGGGGCGCCTCAATGAGGTTTTCACCCCTACCACCTGCCTTGGGCGCCTCAGAAAGGTTTTCACCCAAGGATCTTTATTATTTTTTTATTTTTTTATTTTTTATTTTTTTGAGATTCTTCAGGGTATGCCCAAAGCAGAGGCAGAACCCTTCTCTATGACCAACACTGCCTTCTCCATAGTTTTGATGAACTCTTGTCTTGAGAGAGGCTTCCTGTAGATCTTAAATCGATGCCCATTGACAAGCATGGGGATGGCTTCCTCATCAATGGTCCGAATAAGAACAGATCCATTGTCATGACATTTTTCCACTGAATATGGCTCTAGCCATCTGGTTCTCAGCTTCCCCTTGAAATCTTTGTACCTGGAGTCATACAACAAAGCCCAATCTCCAGGCTGGAATTGCTTGTCATGGAGATGTTGGTCATTCCACACCTTTCTCTGAAGTTGAACCACTTCTGAGTGAAGGAGGGCCTGCATTCGGTGCTCATCCAGTCCATTCAGCTGCAATAACCTTTCTTGTTGTGCATGGCTGAGATCTAGATCCAACTGAGCTGCCATCCTCAAAGTGTTGTATTCAAACTCAATGGACAGCAAAGCTTTCTTCCCATAGACCAGCTCATAAGGTGTGAAGCCGGTGGTGGTCTTCCAGGTGGTGTTGTAAGCCCATGTGGCCTCAACCAGGCGATCTTCCCAGTCCTTTCTGCTGCTGCTCACCACCTTAGTCAAGATCCCTTCTAATGCTCTATTAGTGACTTCCACCTGCCCATTTGCTTGAGGGTGATAGGGGGTGGAAGTCCTATGCTTGATCTTGTGATGAGCTAGTAGATCTTCAACTAAGTTGGATGTGAACTGGCTCCCTTGATCGATGACCAGCTCTCTTAAGAACTCGACCACCTTTTCTTCTGTTGCTGCTCTGATTGCTTTAGCCTCTGCCCACTTTGTCAAGTAGTCAGTACACACAATGATGTAAGACCTTTGCCTCGAAGGGGGGTTGATTGGACCCACAAAGTCCATGCCCCACTTCTTAAATGGCTCAAGAGTCACTTGAGGTTGGAGGGGCATATCATCCCTTTGAGTCGGTTTCCCCATTCTTTGGCATTGGTCACATTGGCTGATATATCTTCTGACATCTTGATGAAGTGTAGGCCAATAGTAACCTGCCTGCAGGATTTTGAAGGCAGTTCTCTTTGCTGCAAAATGTCCTCCACAAGGCCCATCATGACAGGTGAGGAGGATATCAAAGACTTCCTCCTCCCTTACACAACGCCTTAAGATCTGATCGGGGCCAAGCTTGAACAGATTGCCCCCGATCCAAGTAAATGAGGCACTTTTTCTGATGATTCTGCTCTTCTCTCTTGAATATAGGTGCGGAGGGAACTGTGCTGAAACAAGGTAGTTTGCTATATCAGAAAACCATGGAGAGAGTACTGAAATAGCAAACAGATGTTCATCGGGCATCTGATCATCCACTGTTCCATCCTCATCTGCAGACAAATCCAATCTAGATAAAAAGTCAGCAACAACATTTTCTCTACCTGGTTTGTCAACAATGGTCAAATCAAACTGCTGCAATAAAAGCAACCATCTAATAATACGAGCATTCACATCTGGTTTATTCATTAAATATCTAATTGTAGCATGGTCAGTATGTACAAATGTTTGATAGCCAGTGATATAATGACGGAACTTGTTTAGTGCATGGACTACAGCCAAAAACTCTTTCTCGGTTACAGTGTAATTCAGTTCAGCTTTGGACAAGTTTTTGCTAACAAAGTAAATGGCATATGGAAGTTTTTGTTCGACTTGTCCTAAAGCTGCACCTATGGCTTTGTTCGAGGCATCAGTGTGGATGTGGAAAGGTAGGGCCCAGTTTGGACCTCTCAGGATTGGGGCTGACACCAACTCGTCCTTTAATTCATTCAAAGCCCTCTAACAATCATCTGTCCACTTAAACTCCACATCTTTTGCCAACAGGCCAAACAATGGCGAGGCTAGCTTGCTGAAGTCCTTAATGAATCTCCTGTAATACCCTGCTAATCCTAGGAAACTCCGAACATCCCTTACCTTTTGAGGAGGTGGAACCTTCTTGATGAGAGCAATTTTGTTAGGATCCACCTGTAACCCTTGGCAAGAAATGGTATGGCCTAGCACGGTCCCTTCAGTCATTAGGAATTCACATTTTTCAGGACTAAGGGACAAGTTCATCTCAATGCATTTTGTTAGGACTTTTCCCAGATTGGACAATGCTTCCTGGAAGTTGGCCCCATAAGGAGTAAAGTCATCCATATAGATTTCCACTGCATCATGGACCAACTCCGAGAAGATGCTTAAGACAGCTCTCTGGAAGGTAGCAGGAGCATTGCATAGCCCAAAGGGAAGGACTCGGTAGGAAAAGGTGCCCCAAGGACAAGTGAAGGTGGTCTTATCTTGGTCTTCTGGGCTGATTTGGATTTGGTTGTACCCGCTAAACCCATCCAGGAAAGAGAAGAACTTCTTTCCTGCCAGTCCATCCAACACTTGATCTATGAAAGGTAGAGGGAAATGGTCTTTCTTGGTAGCTTTGTTCAGTTCTCGGTAGTCCACACAGATTCTCCATTTCCCATTTTTCTTGGGAACCAACACCAAAGGGGACACCCATTCACTATCTGAGATGGGGTAGATGAATCCGGCATCCAACAGTTTTTGCAATTCTTCCTTGACAATGTCCTTAAGGGCTGGATTCATTCTCCTTTGGGGTTGCCTAACCGGCTTACAATCCTCTTTGATGTATATGTGATGGGTACAAACCGAAGGATGGACTCCTTTCATCTCCTTATAGCTCCAAGCAAAAGCATCTAGGTGACTGGCCAACAGGCTACACAGCTCCTTTTCCTGGGAAGGAGATAGGGAGGAGCTGATCTTTAACGTTCTATCAGGGCTGAACTCCACATTCTTGACTCTGGGAGTGACAGGGTTGGTTGTACAAAGATCCACTAAGGTGCTAGCTTGGGCATCCTCCACCAATTTCTCTAAGGATAGTGCACTGGAAGGTGGATTCTGGATCAAGGTCTCGATCAAGTCATCCTCGGTTGGGGGGTCTCTTCTAGTGGTATCTAGGGTGCACAGAGGTGCTGAGTACACCTCGTCTTCCTCTCCTTCCTCCAACCAGAGTGGTAAGTCATGCTCTAAGGAGGGTTGGGCAGGAGGGTATAGGACTAGCTGCTTGGACATAGGACCATTTTTGATGGTCATATTTCCTGCACGGCAACTTATGTAAGCATCTGCAATGGCTAACCAAGGCCTTCCGAAAATGAGAGGATATCCAGTAAGCTTTGCCTTTGGTTGCAGAACCAGGAAGTTTGCAGGGTATTCCCAAGAGTCAATAGAGACCAAGACATCCTCCACAATCCCTTCGGGAGTCACGGTGGAGCGATCTGCTAGTTGCAGTACTGTCGAGGTCTTCCTCAAGGAACCCTGAAGATTGAGTTTGAGCATGGTATCCCTGGTCATCACATTAATGGCAGCCCCCAGATCAATCAAGGTGTGAGGTATGATGGTGCCATTGATGTGGACATCTACTACAGGACTTCCAGGATCTAGGTACTTTGGGCAGATGACTTGTCCTAACATAAGGTCAGACAGTTGTCCTATGACATTGATGGTTGAAGCATCTTTCTTCCGCCTACCTAGGTGTTTGAAACACTTTTCCTTAACCAGTTTGTTGTATATTGGCACATCCTTGATGGCTTGGAGAAGTGGTATTTTCACACACAACTGCTTGAGCTCTCCCAGAAGCTCATCCTCCTCTGGGTTGGGTTGTGTGGTGGTTGTTAGTCTCTCAGGAAAGGGTGGAATAGCCTTTGGTTCACTTTCCTGTTTATTTTCCTCATCCTCTGGGGGAGGAGGTTGGCGATCTGGTAGAGTCTTTCCAGATCGAAGATTGATCTCCTGGATCTCCACAACATAGGTAGGGCATGAGGTTTCCCTAGTGTATACCTGCTGGGCCTGTCTATTGTTGGGGTTTGGGTTCGGTTGAGCAGGCATTTGAGGTTGCCTTGGAGGAGCAGGAGGTAATGGCTGAGGTTGAACTGGTGGTGGAGGCAAAATGGCGGGAGGAGTATTGTACTGGGGCCTCCACCCCGACTGAGGTGAATTCCACTGAGGGTGTGGCTGGGCATGCGAATGATATGAATGAGGAGTGGGTTGAGTAGGGTACTGAGGTGGATAATACCATGGAGATGGCATGGACCAGGAAGGATGAGCAGGGGGACCCCAGGAAGGCATAGGAGTCGATTGGTTGGGGCTGTAATAAGCTTGAGGTGCCCCTTGCATTCCCTGCTGATAAGGTCTAGATCCTTGTGGCCTCCTTTGGTTGATGAAATAGAGAGGTTCAGTGGGGGCTTTTGTCCCTTGGTACATGGCTTTAAACCCAGGTAAGGTTGGACACTGATTTGTGGGATGGTCATCCTCACAAACAAAACACACCTCAACCGAATGCAATGGGCATTCGTTCTTAGGGTGTCTCCTTGTGCACCTAGGGTAGAAGACAGCCAAAGCTCTCTCAGCTTCTTCTTTCTTCTGCTGGATCCTGAATGTGTCCAGTTGCATGGCAATGGTCTGTCTCACCTCACTCTTAAGATCTTCTAATTGATTTGCAAACTCATGTTTGGAGAAAGGAATACCAGCTGAGGGGAGGTTTCCTCTTCCTCGTTTCCGAGCTGCCCTGGAGTGGTTTCTAAACACAGTCTTGATGTCCTCATAAGGCAGTTGGTAAATATCCCCCCCAGCTAACATGTGAAGGGTATCTAAGAGGTCTTCAGGGACTCCTCGGAGCAGAACCAACTTGAGGGATTCAGGGTCAAGTGTGCACCTGGCCCGCTTATAGCTAAGTTGGAACCTTTCCTCATAATCCTCTAAGGACTCATCATTTCCCATGGTCATCCGAAAGATTTCTCCCTTGGTTTCCTTGGACCTACAGTAATCCCAGTACTTGGCATTGAAAGCTTGCTGCATCTGAGCCCAAGTAGTGATACTATTCCCAGGTAAGCCCATGAACCAGCGTAATGCTGCATCCTTAAGAGTTGAATGGAAGAGTTTCAGCTTTTGCTCATCTTCAGTATAGTCATAGGTTCTACAAAGGACAACAAACTCAAACAGGAAGGTATCAGGATCTTCAGTAGTCAGTCCATGGAAGTGAGGTAAAGCAGAGGGGCTAATGTTCTTCATTTTCATCTCTCCATTGGTCTCTCGGATGGGGAAGGCACCTTCTATTCTCTCATCTTCTCTTCTATTGTCAGCCATAGCTTCAGATGGAGTGGTCTCTAATTCTTCTTCTGCTATAGGATCTTCGTATATCTCAGGAGGTTCACCTATAGGTTCTTCTGGGTCACTGTCACCAAAGAAGAGAGAAGGGTGACTCAGTGATGTGGTGGGGGTGTTGGGTAGGAATTTTCCTGATTTATCTCGGTTTCTACGAGGCATGAAATGGAAAAGACTTTTTTTTTTTTTTTATTGCTTTTGCTTTTTTCTTTGGTACCTGCAAAACTGAAACAGATTGATATACAACTAACTATCTTACTGAAATGAAGATGCAGAATTGAATTGAAGGCAGGAAAGAACTAGTCTACTTTGCTCAAATGAAATTGCAGGAATGGAAATGCTAATCTACGCTTGCAGAATTGAAATTGCGGAATTGAAATGCTAATCTATGAAAGCAGGAAATGCTAATCTATGAAAGCAGGAAATGCTAATCTATGAAAGTAGGAAATGCTATCTATGAAAGCACGAAATGTCTATGCTACTTTTGCAGAATGGAAATGAAATAAACTACTGAGCAGAAGGCAAGAGTAAGAAAATAGAAGAAAAGCAACAATTACTAATACTCTGACGCTTCCCCGGCAATGGCGCCAAAAAGATGGTGGGCTCCAGTATTGTAGCAATAATGCTACAACTCTTGGGGCTTCCTATCTCTAATTTTATCAACCCGGTAGTTCGTACAAACTTGGAAGCGACGGTGCTGTATGCACAAGTACTAGATCTTGTCGCAGCTGTCACTTGGTCAGCTGGCACAAGTCCGCTAGGGCTCAAGCCAACTTCTATATGCTCTCAGAAGAAGCTTTCTAAATGATGGACGAAGGCTATCTCAAAGGAAATTAATCTACTTTGCAAAAATGAACTAAAAGCCAACCAAAACATGGAAACCCTAGTAAACCCTAATCTGACTAGCTTAATCTCTATGATGCAATGGTGGGAGTGAAAATGTCTAAGAATGATGCCATTACTGCTAGTGATATGAAATGCATGAACTTAAACTACTTCCATTGAAAAGAACATTGTTTTTGTATTTTTGCTTAAGTGGTTGGAGTGATTATGATTTTGTTTCTTATTAGGGTTTGGCTTTGCAGAGGTGGTGCGAAGGGAGAGAAAGCTTGGGAAAGGTCAGGAGGGCTAGGAGAGGTCCCAGGGGATCCCTAGCATCAGTCCACAGAAGTCCACAATGTTCAGGTGCTCGAAACCAAGTTTGCAGGCTTCTACAGGATGTCTGCAGGGGATCCTACAGGAAACTCAGGAATTCTATAGGAAGTCTGCTAACTTCTACAGGATGTTCTACCGTGGGAGTTTTGGGTGATGGTGAAGTGATGGAGCGGTATGGGTGGATAGGTAAGATGGAGATGGAGCTTGTGATGGCTCAGGGGCAGAGAAATAAGATGGAGAAAGAGTGCATGAAGTTGGTTGGTGGATAGAACGATGGAAGCAACGAAAGGTCAAGAAAATGGAGTTACGTGGACAATGGAAGGGTTGGAAGGTAAACGAGCTGAACAGAGGTCGAGTAGGTGGCTTTAGGCGTGGTTAAGAAGAAGAAGAAGGAAATGGAATGATGCTGAGCAGTGTAAATAAAACAAATTGCTTATGTCTTGCACCGAAAACGAGAATTAATTAACCTGTGCTACCTGTGCTATTAAACCAATGAACAGCAATGTAAATCGTGAAGAGAAGTCGTGCATGGAGTTGGAATGAAGAAGTATGGCTCAAGATCAGAGTGCATGGATGGATCTACAATTAAAATGACTGTGTTGCAGCTTGCATGAAAGTAAAAAGACTGCGTTTTTTGGTGGTTGGTACAGACTGCACCCCAATCTCTAAACAGAGATGGCAGTGAAGGCACTATCAACCTTTTCTTGGAGCTCCATTGAATTACAATCCTCCTATTGTAATCTAAGCAACTGAAAGCGATTTAACCATAAGCTAATCCTACTCAATCTCATTAAAGAAATCAAATCAGCAGACTGTGTTCTTGAAATGCATGTCAAAACAAAGAAACAAAGTGCTGAAAAGAAAGGCAAATAACACTACAAAGAAGAGGAGGTCTATTTCTCTCAGGTTGGGCCCTAACTTGAGAGCTATAGCTCCCTTAAAAACTCAGAATTAGATCCAAATCTACTTGCCTTTATTCATAATCAAGAGTCTAATGTCATGCCAAAACTGGCTTACAAAAACAAACACCGAGTTGTAGCTCATGCTCAGAAATTACAATATTAGTTCAAAAGTTCAAAAAGCTCCTATCAAAGGCTACGGCCTTCATATTTATGCATGATCATGATCAAGCAGGCTTCCTTAATTAGTGGAGCTCGGCTGTCCAACTAAAAGTTAACTGCTGTAAACTGTTGTTCCTGTAGAACCTTGTTGGCTGCCTTTAAGCTCGGTGGGGAGAGCTGTTGGAGCTCGGAGTTAGGGTGGAGATCACGAGGGAGGTTATTTAAGGCTGTAGACAACCTCCCTATAAACCTGCAATGCCACCTTTGTTGTCTCCTTGTCTCCTTCTGCGTGGTCTTTTGCTCTCTTTAATGCCAAAAACCTGAAATCATCATGTATTAGCCACATAGATATAATGCCTGCCCTTTTTCCTACAAATAACACGAATATACTAAGAAATGAATGCATAAGTGATAAAAGATGAAAGGTTGAGCAAGGTAAGTAGGCCAAATGAGCCAAATTTGTTACCAAAAATTGGGGCTCATCAGTTGTCACAATGTGACATTGGACCATGGTTATTGACCATGGTTGACCATGATTGAATTTGGTTGACCATGATTTATTTTCATATTGAGACAATATTTCTCACAATGCGACATTGGACCATGGTTGACCATGTTTGATTTTCATATTGAAACAATCTTTGTCACAATGTGTTGTTGGACCATGGTTGACCATGTTTGACTAATTTTGACTATGATTGACCATGGTTGATGGTGGTTGAGCATGGTTGAGCATGGTTGTTTTTCATATTGATACAATCTTTGCCACAATGGGGCATTGGACCATGGTTGACCATGATTATAAACCAAGGGATTTATATTAAACCCTAGGATTAATATAATAAACCCTATGAATAATATTATACCCTAGAATATCAACCCTTAGAATAATAAACCCGAGGGATTGATCTTATAAACCCAAGTGAATAATATTAAACCCAAGGGATTAATATTATAAACCCAAGATATGTAAATCCTAAGATAAATATTATAAACCCTAAAATAAACATGGTTGGTTGATTTTCATATTGAGACAATCCTTATCACAATGCGACATTGCACCATGGTCGACCATGAATAATCTTATAAAACATGGTTGACCATGGTTGATATTATAAACCCAAGCGAAAAATAAACCTAATGGATTACTACTAAAAACCCAAGGGAATAATATTAAACCTAAGGAATAATATAAACCCAAGGTATATAAACCTTGAGATAAATATTATAAAAACTAAAATAAACATGGCTGACCATGGTTGACCATGATTGATTTTCATATTGATATAATCTTTATCACAATGCGACATTGGACAATGGTTGACCATGATTTATTTTCATATCAAGACAATCATTGTCACAATCAGATGTTGAACCATGGTTGACCATGGATGATTTTCATATTGAGACAATCTTTGTCTCAATGAGAAGTAGGACCATTGTTAACCATGGTTGTCACAATGTGATGTTGGACCATGATTATTGACCATGGTTGATTTTCATATTGAACAATATTTGTCATAACCATGTTTGACCAATGTTGACCATGATTGACCATGGTTGATGGCAATTAACAATCGTTGAGTATGATTGATTTTCATATTGAGACAATCTTTGTCATAATGTGACGTTGGACCATGGTTGACCATGATTATAAACCCAAGGGGTTTATATTAAACAATGGGATTAATATTATAAACCCTATGAATAATATTATACCTTGGTAATATGAACCCTTAAAATAATAAACCCAAGAGATTGGTATTATAAACCCAAGGGATTAATACTAAAACGTCGAGGGATTTTAAACCCGAGGGAATAATATTAAACTCGAGGTATTAATATTATAAACCCAAAGTATATAAACCCTAAGATAAATATTAGAAACTATAAAATAAACATTGTTGATCATGGTTGACCATGATTTATTTTCATATTGAGACAATCCTTATCACAATGCGACATTGCACCATGCTTGACCATGTTCAGTTTTCATATCGAGACAATCTTTGTCATAATGCGATGTTGGATCATGATTGACCATGGTTGATTTTCATATTGAGACAATTTTTGTCACAATGCGACATTGGAACATGGTTGACCATGATTGATTATATAAAAAATGGTTGACCATGTTTGGCCATGATTGATTTAATAAACCCAAGGGATTAATAGTATAAGCCCAAGTAATATAAATCCTAAGGTAAATATTATAAACCCTAAAATAAACAAGGTTGACCATGACTAATTTTCATATTGACACATTCTTTGTCGCACTACGACATTGGACCATGGGGGACCATCAGTGATCTTATAAAACATGGTTGGCCATGGTTGATATTATAAACCCACGTGATTACTACTAAAAACTCAAGGGAATAATATTAAACCTAAGGGAATAATATAAACCCAAGGTATATGAACCCTAAGATAATTATAATAAAACCTAAAATAAACATCGTTGACCATGTTTGATTTTCATATTGAGATAATCTTGGTCACAATGCGACGTTGGACCATGGTTGACCATGATTGATTTTCATATCAAGAAAATCGTTGTCATAGTCAGTCGTTGGACCATGGTTGACCATGGATGATTTTCATATTTAGACAATCTTTGTCACAATGAGACGTTGGACCATGGTTGACCATAGTTGTCACAATGTGATGTTAGACCATGATTATTTAACATGGTTGATCATGATTGACCATGATTGATTTTCATATTGAGACAATCTTTCTCTCAATACAACATTGGACCATGGTTGGCCACAATTGACCATGGTTGATTTTCATATTGAGACAATCTTTGTCACAATGTGGCATTTGACCATGGTTGACCATGTTTGACCAATGTTCACCATGATTGACCATGGTTAATGGTGTTGACAATGGTTGAGCATGGTTGATTTTCATATTGAGGTAATCTTTGTCACAATATGACATTAGACCACAGTTGACCAAAATTATAAACCCAAGAGATTTATATTAAACCCTAGGATTAATATTATAAACCCGATGAATAATATTATACCTTAGAAATATGAACCCTTAAAATAATAAAATCAAGAGATTGGTATTATAAACCCAAAGGATTAATACTAAAACACCAAGGGATTATAAACTTGAGGGAATAATATTAAACCTGAGGGATTAATATTATAAACCCAAAGTATATAAACCCTAAAATAAACATGTTTGATCATGGTTGATTTTCATATTAAGACAAATCTTATCACAATGTGACATTGCACCATGGTTGACCATACTTGACCATGATTGATTTTCATATCAAGACAATCTTTCTCACAATGTGATGTTGGACCATGATTGACCATGGTTGATTTTCATATTGAGAAAATTTTTGACACAATGTGACACTGGACCATTGTTGACCATGATTGATTTTATAAAACATGGTTGAACATGATTGATTTTATAAGTTCAAGTAATATAAACTCGAAGATAAATATTATAAACCATAAAATAAACAAGTTTGATCATGATTAATTTTCATATTGACACAATATTTATCACAATGTGATGTTGGACCATGGTTGACCGTGATTGATTTTCATATTGAGACAAGCTTTGTCACAATGCGATGTTGAAACATAGATGACCATAATTAACCATGGTTGATTTTGATATTAAAACATTCTTTGCTTCAATAAATAAATAAATAAAATAAAACTAATTGTTTATTTATTCTCTTTTATATTAGGAAGGGAGATTAACTATAAGGAAGTTTAAAGGCCCATTATAATTTTTGAGTATTAGTTTTTTACTATTACTCCATAGTGGTTATGTCTCGAGATTAAAGTGAGGATTATATATCAATGTAGTTTTGAAAAAGTAGGTTTATGAATAAGTTAGTGCTGCATCAAATACATGGAATTTTCGATCTTTTGATCTTTTGGTTTTAAGAATTCAAAATAATTTTTAGATTGTGTTTTAAGAATTCAAAATAAATTATAGATTGTAATTAATGATGTGATGACTTGGGAAAGATATCCAATAGCTTATGTAAGTTGTTATTGATTTCAAAAGAGTTAAATTTGAGGTAAATAATGAAAATGAGTTTAGAATTTAACCAAAACATCAAATATGAGTGGTGCCTGTATGTGCACAACTTTATTTTTACTAAATAAAAAATATAAAAAAGGATGATATGAGTACCATTCATTTTTGCCTTTTGTACATTCCAACAAATAGTAAGAGTGACATTTGTAATAGTATTAGCTATCTCATTTTAAATATTGTGAGATATTCTTTAATGAATTTAAGAGGGGTTCATATATGGATAATAACTTAATACGGTTGATTATTTAATTAGGTTTGTTGATAAAAATTTTCATTGAGGAAATCAAAATGTAACAAAGATCACCATGGTTTTCTCTAGCTTATTATTAGGGAAACTAAACTAATGAAAAAAGCTTATATTGTTCAAAAACCAGTAATAAATTAAACCAATGGAAAAAAAATTATGTTGTCTAAAATCCATATATTCTTGTGTCCAAAAACATTAATATTTATTGAAAATTTGGACTTTAGACTTGTGCTAACTATCCTAGTATGTGTATCTACTAACTTGACATGACATTCAAAGATGAAACCAAAATAAAACCATTAAATCATATTTGATGAGGAGAGTCAAAGGGGATCTTTTCAATGTAATCATTGCCTCCCTCTAGAGTATCTCTCTAGTCCAAAGTGGGGCCTAGTTGACCTTAAATCCGCTACATGAGGTAGTCCATGGATTTCATTGATAGAATAATTTCATCCAACACTGACATAACATATTTTGCTTCATTGTGGTCCAACAAAACTCTGTACACAAATGTCTTCATTTGTGAGTAGAGGTCAATCATTTGTATATATTGGTTCTGCTTCCCTCGAGTGTGCCCTATATCATGGACCCATGCATCCACTTCTCCTACTACATTTATGTTCAAAAGACAATTTTGATCCACTCTAATGTTTCTCTCTGCTTGTAGTGAGGGTAGATTCTGAGAATGAAACAGATTGGATGATGCTTTAGCACATTGACAAATCTGTGTGCTTGCTCATGCCTCATAGTAAGCTTCCCCTATACGACTTCTAGTGCACTACTTGGCATGGTGGGAACCTAGGAACACTACATCAATTGACTGAGAGATAGGAAGGCGAGGCTGAGATCAAGGAGACATACATGAGCACCACTAGAGGAGCCAAGAGAACCAGAAAAAATAGGAATAGCTTTTCCCACTATGGTTCAAAGACATTGAAGCAATTTCAAAAGATAAAGGGTACAAAAGGATAAACACAAACAAAGAGGGAAGGCTACAAAGTTACAAATTGTTGTAGCCCAAATACCAAGAAGAGCTAAGAGGAAACAACCAAGTATTGAGGAAACCCAAGTAGAAGAGCTCAAAAACATGATTTTCAAAGAGATCCCAACCAAGAAAAACACCATAATAGGACCTATATCGCAAACGTTAAAAATACACTAGAAATAATAAGAACATATGAGATAGAAGGTGGATCAAATTCCATAGCATAGAGGAGGTCAAACCTATGCAATGGAGAGCCACCTCTTATCATTTTTTATGGTGAAGGTCCCATATCCAAGGAGCCACCTGTTATCACCTTAGTCCTGGGAGAGATGGTTGGCATGCCCCCCACCTCCCCCACATGTTAGTTCCCTTCCCACCCCATTCAAGGACTTGTTGATTATGCCCGATTGATATGACATATAAGCAATAATTTCAAATCTTTGTTATAATTTTTTCTAGATATCAAAATAAATGAATTCACATAGAAATATAAAGACACACTTTGGTTCCCCCTTCATTCTTAAACTAATGAGTCATTTTTATTTTTTTTCATTTCTAGTTTTAAGCTTTCATAGTACACGATTTGTTTTTTGGAAACCAGGGAAAATTTTAAGGATGAAAATTTATTTTGAAGTGTAGAAACATTAGTGAATCTTACTAGCCCCAAATGTGAAAACTATAAAATGTTTGGAAATATTTTTATAAATGCGTTTGAATTTCTAATGATTTTATATTTAGGCTCTATACAATTTTAGAAATTTTTAAGGTAAAATAATCCTCTTCTGTAAAATTTGGGCAAATCAATTTTAGAAAAAATGGAGGTTGGCAAATCATTTTTTGGGAAAAAGCATGGAAAATTAGCCCGTATACGAAATTTAGCCCCTAAAATTTTCCTTGTTGGAAGCATTCATGTTTTCCATCAAGGTAGATTGGATACAATCAATATCTTTGCAACTATCGAATAAGATTGTATACAATTAGTTACCACAAACCGTTGGTGCAAAATTGTCCTTGGCCCAGTAAGTCATCCCACACAATTTCTTGTTTTCAAAGTTATATGTGATTCAACTTTGTAATTTATTATGTTTCTATTGTATTTATAGGGGACATTCATGTTGGGAAATTGATCTTATATACCAACCATATAGTTAAAAATATATTGTGAGAACCTTCATTGATGGGCACACATTTGAAAGGATTATCTAACAAATAAATGACTAAGTTAAAGAATGTGAAGTTATCGATTCAAAAGACCAAAATGGAATTTATGATGCTTGATCAATGTTTCAACATTGGATTAGCATGGAGCCAATACCAAATTCATGGAAGACATTGGGCAAAGATAAGTGCAAGAATAAGGAATGTGAAATCGTCCCATCCTATGCCCACCACATTAGTAGTCACATATGTGGAGTGGGTGCAAAGGTTGGAGAAAATACCAAGTTAGGTCTCAAGGAAAAATGGAAAGAAGAGGAATTGTGAAGGGTAGAGTAGAGTGAGAAATATACAGTAAGGAATACATTATACACTCCCACCTCCTGCCCTCCATATCCCATTTTATTAACATGTGATGCAAGGTAGGGAAAAATAAAAGGAAAATGGAATCCTGAAGGGATGTGGACCCTACCCTAGATTAATATCATATGAAAATGAATAAAAGGACGACATGTGTGTAGGAACATAAACAAACACCAATGAAGAAGTGATTTATGTCACAAATGAAATGAAATGAAAAATATATTTGGACTACAACCATGACATCATGAGAACCTTATCCATCACCAAAATATGTGTGGGATTCAATACCATCGGGGAAGATAAGTTACAATTTATATCACATAAATGTTGTGGTCATTTTGGACTTTAATTAAACGTTTGACGTAGCTAAACAAGGATAATAATTGGCATTCATAAGCCTAGTTTTAAATATTGATACTCGGATGGAGAAAGAGTTTTTGCTCTTTGTAGCAATATAATAGAGTGCTAAGAATCTATAAAGTATAGGTTATTTGAATGTAATATGGGCCAAGAGCATTGGACATTTGCTTCAATAAGAACACATTTTAATTTATATCTTGTTATTTATGTACATGTTAATTATTGGTTGTTATTGGAGCTATAAGTGTTGTATTTTTGTTGTGCACTTTGATTTGTAAGCTCAACACTTGCCAACCATGGTTGTTGAAGACCCTTATTATAGAATACCATTCCAAGAAGTAGTGACATGTTCATAAAATTGTCAAAGAGGAGGAATCTATGGATTCTATGATCAGTTGCATAAGAGTGCATGATAGTTGTAAAATAATATAACACGGCATTAAACATTCAAAATGAAGTAAGAAGAATTATTCTAGGAAGATATCGAGGAAGACTTGGGGAATATTTAACTGAGAATTAGAAGAATTGAGGAGAAGGATCAAAGAACTAGAGACTTGATAAGATGGTGATGTAGAAGAATATTTAGTAGTAGAACCAAAGGAGCCAAAATAATAATATGATCATGAGATAAAAGCCAATGTACAATTATTGAAATTCTTTCAAACAAGAGGTAATGTTAGGATCAATATACTTGTTTATGATGGTATTTAAAAGGAAAAAAAAAAAAAATTGATTGGTTTACTGAACTTGAAATACACATTGTGTTTGAGATAATTGACCATCAAAAGGTTAATTTTATCTTCCAAACCTCAGTGTGAGCCTTTCTGCATTTCCTCCCACACATCTGGCTCGAATCTGCCTCTGATGAAGTCATTATGCCTGCTTCTACTGAGGAAATTGTCTCTCTATCACTTTGGACACTCTGTCTAGCCTTTAGAACTAAGAACAAATTTCTCTCTAGCTAAATCGAACTACCCTCTGAAGTTGAGTGTGCAGTCCTCTACGTTGTCTCACTGGGAATAACTTGGCCCTCTTGTTGTTGCCTCTCCGGATTTGGAAAACTTCCTCCGGATCAATGTCCCTGCCCCTCACTATCTCTTCTTCCTCATTGAATCTTGAACTCTCTGGAAACTGACTGTTTCTACCATGGAAAATTGAATTCTTCAAGTGACTCTGGTGCTTCTAGTGTTTCTTCTCAAAGTTCCCATTGACTTCCATCCACTATTGGAGCACCAACGACCAAGATTAAAACTTAATCAATCGCTAGGATAATTTTGGAGTCGATCCATGTGAGTGTCTAGATGATTCTCACCTTGACTAATTAATTCTGATTAATTAGCCATATTCCATAAGTTTAGACTTAGGAAATATTTAAAAAATCAGCTAATAATATAATAAATACATCACTAGGTGGAATGTCCAGAAACGATTTCCGGGTTTTGGAGATCTCATGTATTCCAGCCTCTCCATAAAATTTCATCACTAGAACACATCCGATGCTACAAAAAATAACACTCCCGATTAGAGAGGAATGTGTTCTAGTGTTGCACGCCCTGCCACAACACTCTGTCTATGTATCATCTCCTGTCATGCATATGATGTTTGGCCAGGGTGACTACTTGTGACTGCCTACCAACCACTTCGCAACTCTGGTGTTTCATTTGTGTTGTTGCTGACACAATATAAATCTGTCAACCCTGCATCTGCACTGCAACTCCCTCTCATATGTTGTTGCTGCAACTGCAACTACTACAACTGAGAAGCATATTGAACTGTGTTCAATATGATGAATCTGTCACTGAGTCTTGACTGCTACTATCCTCTACACTATCATTGAATAATATGCATTGCCGCTGACTTTGCACTATGCCACTTGCACTGTTGTCAACTTTTCACTACGCCCTCCAGCATCTAACTGCTACTAGTCTGCTACTGTCACTTTGGTTCTAACTACATCAACTGACATTGATCCATCTTGCTTCTAAATATTGTGGGTTCTCATAGCCAAGAAATGATCGATGAGGTGAACTCCTCAAGGACCCTACCCAATATTTGTAGCTCTATGGGGCTACAACTCTAAGTCTCCACACCTCACTTCTAGAGGTATAGTTGCAAACATAGTGATATTTTATCTACTCATATTGCTACGACTACTGCAATAATGAGTCGGATCTCCCTGATCCTGAAGCACTGGCTTCCATAGGGTTGTTCCCTCTAGAGCTAGACTCCCTCTGAGTCTCAATCTCCCAATGGGAACTCTATGCTCCCTCTTGGAAACTCGCACTGTCCTCTGCACTAGAAACCAAATTGCGTAGCTCTACACTGAGAATATCCTAGCTGGAACTACACCTGCATACTACAACTGGGAAATTCACACTACCTATTTCACTGCATCTAGCTCTACAACTATCTCCCAGGTACTAACATCAACTAGATTTGTAATTGTTTAATGAAAGATTGTGTCTGCTAACACTGAACCTGTTACTATGATAATGTGGTCTCCTGTAGAAAAGGTGATGGTCCCACTGCAATAATCTTAAATTGATTTGATTGATCTCCTTGTTGCAATTGTGTTGGACCCTACCGAATATGGCACACTAGAATCTCATACTCCTCTTCCTCCTGGATTTGGTGCCTCACTATCTCCTTTTGAGCCTAGTCCCTGGTTCGAATCCTTTCTTTCTTTGCAACTTGCACTTCTTTTGACATCTTCCTCCAGCAACTAGAAGTCGATATGCTTCCCAAATTTTCATTCTAACTAACTCGCGCGACCACCTGTGGCAATCTCATACGACCATCCCTACAAAGTTGCAAAATCTGGAAACTCAAAACTGGAGAAATAAACCTCGAAAGTGTCCCTCTTTCCCTTTGCTCGGTTGTTGATTCTGCAACTCGTACTCCCTTCTAGAGTGAGAAAATTTTCTCACAGCAACTCCCAATCTACAATGGAAAATTGAACTTCTGAAACTTCAAGTTCCCTGAGAGAAATATTCCCTCTGTTGTGTGTGATTTTCTCTTCCACCCGACATTGGTTCTACTGTTTCAAAACCATATACATCCAATGTAACACCCTCCTCCCACATCTACCCAAGTAACCGGCTAACTGGGGTAAACATGTGATGAGAGGCTACTATGATATGATTCAACCTCCTAGGTGACCTTAGTGAAGTGGAATCGATGGAAACACATCAAATAAACCTTCAACATTAGCTACAAGACCCCTAAGAACCATCACAACACTTTTGGTAACCAACCCCTGGGTCCCACTGAGGTTTTAGACCACTTAACCTCTGGACGCTCCCATGTTATGGGCCTGACAGCATCCAGGAGGCTCTAGACAGTCTCCTGACGAGGCATGCTAGTGTCAAGGGACTATTTTTTTCACTATTGTGTCAGTGTCCCCGAGACTTTAGCCACTTTTTCAAGCCTAGAGTCCAACTCACTTCTTAGAATTGAATGACACCTTCAAAATAGAAAAATAACAAGGAAACAATGATGCAAATGTAAATACTTGAACAAGCCCTTAACTAGACCCTACTAGCCATGACAAAAATTTCATCAAACATATCATAAATATGTAATCTACAGACGTAAACAACAAATTTAAGCATAGGGGTCTCATACTTATCTGAGAATCGCTATGAAGGATTGTTTCCTTATATCATTTGATGCATCATCATCTATTTGGTCATAGATACATTGGTCATTCATTTACAAGTAAAAACATGATGACATCCATACATAGCTACTCTCATAAACATATACATAACCAACATAATAACAATATAATACCATGAATACATCAACCATATAATCCACATATGAACCAGTATAATACTCATAGAAATACAAGGAGAAATAACCTCATATTGATGATGCAGAATCCAAACTCGGGATGGGACTACCACATTCCACCCGGCCATAGATTGGTTGAGCCAAATATTTCTTCATCCAATCACCGCTGTGCCATATTCTAAGCATGAATGTGGGACTCAAACCAAAAGAACCAACCAGGGCATCTCGAGGCTAAATCACCTCGCTCTCATCAATATAAACAAGGCTTTACCGTAATCCATCCCTGGTCACTAGGCCAACATAATGAACATGTAATAACAGGCTTTACCATGATCTCCACCAGATCACTAGGCCAAAACAAGCATGGATGCCACCGTATTTCTCCCTCTACATTGTGAGTAATTTTCCTATCTCCTAGTCTCTCAATATTTACTGCAATCCACACTTGATCACTAGGTCCTAAATTAAGACCCACTCTCCAAGCTTTAACGCATATCCCAACCCGTGATTACTAAGCCCAATGGAGATAAATACACCTCTTGGCTTTACTGTATAACATGTCATTCACCGACAAGTATTCCTAGGCCCACCAAGGCACACAATCCTAGCTTTATCGCAACCCACAGTCTAGCTAAGGGGTTACTAGGCTAGTGGCTTTACCATGATCCACAATTTGGTTCAGGGACCACTAGGCCATGTGTTCTATCATTCAGAGATCCACCTCACTCATGTTCGAATCCATCCATAAATCCATCTCAGCTAAGACATGAGAACCCCATTACACCATGGCTATCCAGAAATGGCAAGGCTAGGTTGAAAACACTGTCACACCTGGAAAAACCCATGCCATAACAACAAAAGGACCACATGCAATACCATACATGAAAAATCTATCAAGGAAAACACACATGAAAATTGATACTTGCAATGTTCTAGCTGCTTGATCCTGCTCTTCCTTGCTTGCTTCTTCCTTTGCTTGCCTTATTTTCCTTTCTTGATACAATGCAAAACTTGAGCAAAAGTGTGTCAATTGATCCTCGGAAGCCTTTTTATCAATGAAGCCTCTATTTTCTTCATTTTCCATTATTTTCCTTCATTTTCCTCCTCACATGCAACCTGTGACCTTTCACCTTCCATTTCTCCTAATTCCAATTATTCTCATAAATAAATGTGCCAAAAATCCCTCTTGCCTTTCCAAAGCCTTTTCCATTTCCTTTGCCGATTTCATTTAGTCATAATAACTGAAATGAACAACCACTAAGATGTTTTTCCCACCATTTGGCTTGGAATATGTGTCCCATCAACCATGGTCTTCTTTACATGTATTTCTAACCAGGGATGTTACAAAACCCTCCCCCTTTGGGAACACCATCCTCGTGTTCAATGACACCATTAACCAGCAAGACCATTGAAAACAAAACATACTTCCCATGTAGATTTATAACACAATTGGTTGTCTTATTTACAATGACCACTGCTGAAATATGACAATCATACCATTTACTGAAGCTTTATAACATAACTCATTACGGTATTTACAATATTAACCACATATAGTTAAGCACATTTTCTTCAACCAACAAATAACCATACTATCTATGGAGCTTTATAAATCTAGCTTGATACATTATTTATAGTAATACACACATATGCACATTTTCTCAACCAGAAAATAAAAGGATATGATGCCCACATCTGCAACAAGGGAATCCAAAGGCTCACACCTCCATCATCAAAGTAATACCAAGATTCACCTCCTTCCTAGGAAGTCCGGAATCCACTACAAAGTCAAAGTTGCATCCAATGTCCAGTGCTATAATCCGGCACCACTTGTCATCTCAGTGAATAGTTTTTTGAAATTTCTAAGTTTGAAACGTCAAAAATTCCTACTGCATTATCTAGTTTATTAGCTCTTACTTGTTCTTTCCATTAACAAGTTATTTATAGATAAATACAGAAATAAACACAAATGAAACCTCAACACATATACAGATCAACAATTGAAATAAATGAGACAATCACACAAGGGACACCATTATTTTTGGACAATAATCCCCGAAAAAACCCAATGCGGGAAAATCGGTGCAGTAGATATGAGAGTTTTATTATTATGCAGTTTTTGAATTCAAGTAGGGTGCCAAAAATGACTCACCCAAAAGAGAATTTCCTTGGCAGAAGCACCTCTCCTCAGAGACAGATATCCTGGTTGATCAGTCATAGGATGATCGATCCCACAGTAGCTACAGTATCTCCTTAGCTGGACAACGAAAGCTGCTCCAAGCTTCTCTATTGCTCTGTGTCACTCTGCTAGGGACTGCTTCACCCTCTCAGCTCTAGTCTACCCCATGAAACTCTCCAGCGCTGCCTCTTGGCCCTGCGTCAACTATGCTAGCCTATGCACAGCTATTGCTGCCTCCATATCAGCCACTTGGCTCTCTGCGTCATCCCTATGGTCCTCTGCGTCACCCACGCTAACCTCCTCAACCTCTGTGTAAGTCCCAGCTGCCTCTGCATCATCCTTTCCAGCCTCTGCACTGTCTCTCTGGAATTGTCTTTGCCTCTCTTCTATGTATTATCGGCCTCATGCCGAACTGCCCGTCGTTGCAATAGATCACTGGTTTGATTCTCTCAGCGAACCCCGCTCCAGAAAATCGAACTAACTAATCAATTTGGTGTGTCTCCAATTGACCCTCAAGCCTCCTCTTATACTTTTCTTATTAAGTCTTCAACGAATGAGATTAAGTCACTAATCAATGGCTAAGATTAGATTTGGCTTGATGCTCATCTCTTGGAACCTTCTAACCCAAAATTATATTAATACACATTAATATTTTAATTTTCCTAAGTTTATACTTAGGACCCCCTTAAAAATAATTATTATTTTAATATCTCCTCATCCGGGTATAATTTCTCCAAACGATTTCTAGGTTTTGCATATCTCATGTGATTTAACCTCTCCACCAATTTTCATGGCTATATCACATCCGGTGCTACCAAAAATCAACACTCCCTCTTAGCAAGGAATGTGCTCTAGTAATGTTTCACCATGGAAACGTCACACTGATCCTCCGCACCCATACCTGTATTGATGCTTGGCCCGCTGCCTCACATCATCTGCACTACTGCTTCCTATACTGCTGCCCATGACACTAACACTACCACTGCTACATTTGTACTACAGCTCCCTCTCAATATGTTTCCCATGCTACCCCTAGTACTACCACTGATAACTGCTACACTACAACTCAGTTACCGAGAAGTAGGTAACTAACTTGTCCAAAATACTGACATCCCAGTCATTCTGGAAGCCTTGTGAAACTAAAGTTTCCTCTACTGCTATCCTATGCTCCTTCTGCTACCACTGCGTTGCTGCATACACCTTTGTGCCTCTCGCACTGCTGCAACCTCTACTGCGTTGCCTCAGATTTCTGCACCCAAGCAATGCCTTGCTGTTCCACTACACTTTTCTCCAGTTGACCCTGTCATCCTGCTAATATCGTTAAGGGATCCTGTAGTTGAATATGATCCAAGACCTTGGGCACCTCAAGGATCCTACCTCTTCTCTAGAGGTGCATGAGCACTCATGGCACAATTGTCATCAATCTCGACCTCTTTCCCCACCTTAGTTGGAGCTACCTTAGAATTGGAAGCCTCTCCCTTGTTTTTCTTCCTGGGACACTAGGATGCATAATGTCTCAGCTCCCCACAGTGGAAGCACTTCACCTTGGAGATGTCCTTCTTCTTCCTCTTCCCTTGTTGTCTCGCAGATGCTAGAGCTGCATCCTCCTTCTTTTCTTTCTTGATTCGACTTCCCTTGTTACTACTCCTCGCCTTGGTAATCCTCCTAATCTCTTCTTGGCAAAGAGATTCCCACATCTCCTCCCAACCTAGATGAGTAGCCTTGCCCAAAATACTTTGAACAAATGTCTCCCACTCCTCGGAGACTGCATTCAGGGCACTCTTAACCATAAATTCTAGATCCAGTGTAGACCCCACGGAAGTATGCTAGTCGTGAATCTCCTGCAACCTGAGAAGGAGTGATCTATCTATTCTCCCTTCTGCATCTGATACAACCACAACTGATTTTCCAATAGCATCTCCCATTGCACAGAAGTTCCCTGATACAAGGTCATAAAAGTATCCCATATCTCCTTTGTTGTGTTCTTTTCAACAATGTGTGGTATGACATGATCTTTGACCCCGTCTAGGATCATTCACTTTTCCCTTGCCATTGAATCCTCATACTTTTCATTTTCATCTGGTTCGACCAGATAGCCACGGTTCTCAAGGGAAAGTCCTTAATGTGATGTCAATCCAGGACTGCCACGATCTTGGCCTTCCAGATGAAAAATTTGGAAGCCCCGTCCAACCTGTCCTAATCCCTCAGTCTGTTCGCTACCATTTCAACTCCTCTTTTGGACTCCCTCTGATTTTTTACTTCCCTCCTGGAACTCTCCCTCTAAGTCTTGATTTCCCTCTTGGAAATCCTCTAGCCAGCTGACAAACCGCTCCTCTCCAATCCTCCTTGCAACTACAACTCGGACCTAGATTTCTTGGCTAGAAATTCGTCAAGGTAGCAACTCCCTCTACCTTGGTTCTGTCTCCTTAGGTATTGTTCTACATGACAGAAACAAAACCCCACTAGTTCCTCAAATCAGAATCTGCCTACAGCTCCCCAAGCCCCAACAACCAACGAAACTGAGCCTTTCAGACTCTACGCAATCCCAAAAATGGTTGAATCTACACCTCCTAGCCACAACGTCAATCCTTCCTGACTGAGAAAGATGACCATGCACTTCATAGGTTTGATCTGCCCCTCTCTACCTCTGTGCTGACCCTCATCCTGGCTCGAAATGAGGACGCAGACTCTGTGTCACTTCCTCTCTAGTTGCTTCTGCTCTGGAACAATGATGTCTCTCGAGACCGCTGCTACTGCTGGAAATTCTTCATATTACTGTTGGTGCCTTCAGTTCTCCTATGATCTGTAGTCCTTCAATACGATGTTGAAATTTCTAAGTCTGACACATCATAAATTCCTACTACATTATCTGGTTTATTATCTCCTACTTTTTATTTCCATTAACAAGTTGTTTATAAATATAAATACTGAAATAAACACAAATGCATCCTCAACACATATACAGATCAACAACTGAAAGAACTGAGACAATCACACAAAGGACATTGTCATTTTTGGACAATCATCCCAGGAAAAGCCCAATGCGGGAAAACCAGTGCAGCAAATATGAGGGTTTTATTATTATGTAGTTTCTGAATACAACTAGGGTGTGAGAAATGGCTCACCCAACAGAGAATTTCCTTGGGAAAAGTAACTCTCCTCAGAGACAGATACTCTGGTTGATCAGTCACTAGATGATCAATCCCAAAGCAACTACGACAGCTCCTTAGCTAGACAGTGAAAGCTGCTCCAAGCTTCTTTATTGCTCTGCATCACTCTACTAGGGATTGCGTCACCCTCTCAGCTCCAGGCTGCCCCATGAAATCTCCAGTGCAACCTCTTGGCCCTGTGTCAGCTCTGCTAGCTTTTGCACAACTATTGTTGCCTCTACATCAGCCACTTGGCTCTTTGCACCAGCCCTCTATCCCTCTGCATCACCCATGCTAACCTCCTCAGCCTCTGCGTAAGTCCCAACTGCCTCTATTTCAGCCTTTCCAGCCTATGCACTGTCTCTGCCTCTCTGCTATGTATTCTCGGCCCCATGCCAAACTGTCCCTTGCTGCAATAGATCATTGGTTCAATTCTCTCAACAAACCCCGCTCCAGAAAATCGAACTAACTGGTCAATTTGGTGTGTCTCCAACTGAACCTCAAGCCTCCTCTTATACTTTTCTTGTTGATTTTTCAAAGGCCACAATTAAGTCACTAATCAATGGCTAAGCTCAGATTTGGCTTGATCCTTGTCTCTTGGAACATTCTAACCCAAAATTATATTAATACACATTAATATTTTAATTTTTCTAAGTTTATACTTAGGACCCTATTATCCTCCAAAAGATTTCTGGGTTTTGGAGATCTCATGTGCTTTAGCCTCTCCACAAATTTTCATGGCTAGAGCACATCCGATGCTACCACAAATAAACATAGTTACCGGCTCATTGTTTGATGGCGCACTCCTAATGTGCATCTGATTCCCTCTAGAAATTCTAATGACCAAAAAAAATATATCCTCGACCTTCCCTTCTCTGCTACATAGTCCCTTGGGAAATCCGGTCACCCCCTTCTATGCAGTCACACACCTTCCAACTTCCACTAACACCCCCATCTTGGGCAGTCCATCCCTTGGCAAGGCTTCCTTGCATCAAAAGATAAAAAAAAAAAAAAAACAAGGCATATACCTACCTCAAAACCATCATACCATTCATAGCATGCTCGTGGAAATCGATGGACACTATTGGGTACTAGTGTCCCACAATGGCCCTGCTCCTGAAGTGTTTAACCAGCGTACTGCTACCTGCTCCAATTTCTTTCACTACTACTCTAATTCTTATAGTTAATTTCAACCACCCAATCAGGGATGCTCATGCATTTTTGTACCAAGCACATAATTTCCATTGATTTAAAATAAATTGAAATAAATTCACATTATACCTCATTGGTAGCTCTTCAATAAGGTACACTTGCAATCCTATTTACTTCCTATCACAACAAGTCAAAGTAACATCTTTGACCAAATCATCATGTATAAACATATCACATCAAGTTAGTTAAGAAAAAAAACATCATAGATCAAAATCATAAATCACAGGTAACCATTATAAACCAGAATCATATATCACATGTAAGCATCATAGACCATAATCATCAATCACATGCACATAAAACTGAAATAAATATTGATACTTATCCTTTAATCAATCCTTAGCTTCTACCTTTGTTTTTATTCTGTATGCACTCCATATCTGTTGCCACACCTGACAAACACCCAGTGCCTTCTCCTCAACCATGTGCACATACCCATAGTGTGCATCACACACATACAACCACACACAACATACAACACCATGCAATACATGCACCTACACTTTACATACCACATACACCTACACCAAGTGTACAACACAACACAATACATACTCCTGCATCTGGTGTACACCACAACACAATGCATACTTCTACATCTTATGTGCAACACAATAAATATACATACATAGAGTACAACACAACAAGTACACATGTCACAATACCAAAACTACACAATGCACATACATAGCACCACATGTACACAACACAACATGTACGACATGCACCTAATACCACATGTACACCAGTATCACATGTACAACATGTACACAGTACCAACTGTACAAAGCACCACCTACAGAACGTGTACAGAACATCACATTTACACGGCACCACCTACATAACGTGTACACAATGCCACATGTACATCATACAAGATTTACAAAACACCACATGCACACAACACCATATGCATGACATGTACACATCGCCACCTGCACACAATGCCATATGTACATGTACACAACACCACATGCTCACAACACCACTTGTACAGTCATGCACACAACACCATATGTACATAGCACCACATGTACAACATGCACACATGACCATATGTACATAGAACTACATATACAACATGTACATAGCAGCATCTATACCCAGCACTGCATATGCAATATTTGCACAACACTATCTGTACCATCGTGTACATAACATTACTTAAACAACATGTACACACAATATATATATATATATATATATATATATATATATATATATATATATATATATATAGACAGACAATGTCGCATCCACACAACATCACAAATGAAACATGTACAACATATAAAACATATGCACAAAAGTAGTACCACACATCCAAAACCATATTGTCTCTACCAAGCAACCTTTCTTCCAATGTCTTTCTGCCATCCATGCTTATCTCAGCATGCCAAAGACCACGCTGCTTTCATTTCGTTGATGTATCCTTTGGCATTACCTATCATAACATAAACATAGGCATAATACAAGCATACAATATCGATTCATATCCACATGATATTGACCTCATATATTTGGCATGACTACTATTCCCACTTGATTCCGCATAAACCAGGAACCTCTTCATGCCATTCACCTACATAAGAAATCATTCCTCCACAAGAATGATCCCTAACGATCATTTTAAAAAACAACACACACACACACACACAGATATATATATTATCATTAATAATCATGATCCATGATGACCCTGTCAGACATGACATACACACATACGTACATGTAGACATATATAAACATCAACATTGTTATGATCATAACATAATTACTAGATAGCATAAGGTCTAGGCTAAGAGAACTTCCTTATTTCTGCACATCATGCACAACATTAAGAACCACAGTTCCCAACTTAGACAAGGCATTTGATGCCTCAGATCCATTTACTTTACCTTTTTTGGGTTACCTTTCTCATGTTTGTACTGCCATCGTCCATTTACCGCAATAGACCCAACCAGTCCAATCGATTGTCATAGTCTTACCTTCAGCTACGCTTACTCATGCACCTAGCTTCATCCATGTCTTACATTACCTGTTGGGTACCAGACAACTCTCCCTGAGCTCCATTAACTTTCCTCCTTCCCAACCAATTCCCAATACACTCAAAACATAAAAGGCAAGAACAAAAACATACAAGAAGAATGCCATGAAAAAACAAAAGAAATATGACACCACAACAAAGTGGTATGGCCATACACTGGACATAAACAAAGCTGCAAATCAAGCGCAAACAAAGCACAAAGAATTGAAATCACAAGACTTTCAATAGACACCATGACTCAATCCCCATGGTTCCCAAGGAAATCTCAACCTGAGGCTTCTTCAAGATTCCATGGCAGTCTATTTGCCATGCAATCCCCTGCATCATATTTCCATAAACACATAACTATCAGTTCATAAATAAACATAACAATGCACTGGTTACAACACTTTGTTGTGCCAAGCACGTTTCCTTGCAACTAAACACAGTTGTGGCATCTCTCAAGGCACTCCAATCCTTTGACGAATCTAGCCATAACTAGAACCAATTGTTATACCTACCAAATACATATGTATGTATATAACACATATCCTCATAATGTCAGACAAAATCTAGGTTGAGAAGACTTCTTGTATGCAAAGCACCCATTTGTTTGGAATTGTGGTTTCCAAACATAGCCAAGGAACTTTCATCCAATTCCTTTATTTTACCTTTTTTACCTCGTTGCAATTGAGTCTTACTATGTACTGTCACATCACCCAACTATTAGTTCTATAACACATCAACTATCATCTTGTCAAGCTAATGCCAAGAATGTTACCCTGCAATTTCTCACACATGTCAACCACATGTTCCAAATATCAATACAATCATATCTATCAATTTGAAATCAACCTTTACCAAGACTAACAATCATGTCATAATCAATAGTCAACTCATCGACATTAGACATAATGCTACAACTGTCACCTATTACACTCAAGTACATATCAACTGTCTCAACACATATGTATTAGTAAAACCATCTTAAAACAAGATCATTTCGACAAGGAATCTTATAAACACATACTCATATCATTAAGTAATCAAACATTCAGACAATAAATAGATGACATAGTAGAAACCAAACACTCAAACACCAAATAAACGACATAGTCAAATAATCAAACACCAAATATATGAAATAAGAAAACTCATACCTTAATGTATCTCAGGAGAGGCTATCTCGTCTGCACAATCAATCTAGATTAGCTCGATATAACTTCACAACATATCAACTCAACCATAAATAAGGTCATGATATCCATAACAATAATTAGCTAACATGTTCACATCATAAACTCATAAACAATTATCATTCATACATAATAATCACATTTTCACAATCAATATAGATTAATACAACACAATGTCACAAATATGTCGACTCATACCAGAATTTCATAACCCTAAGCATTTGCATAGACCAATCCATCTTAGTATGATACATATAACATCAATATCTTAATTTAATAACCCTAATCATCAAGTTACTAGCATATAACAATAATAAGTTATATATCATGCTCATCAACAAAATATAACCTAATCATCAAGCTAACTATCATATAACAACAACAAGTTAACCTATAACATACTCAACGATAACATATAACATATAACATAATCATAACAAGTTAACCTATAGCATACTCATCAACAACATATAACCTAATCATCAAGTTATCTAACATGAAACAACAATAGCAATACATACAACCACATGTTACTATCATTCATGACTATCTGACACATGTGTTGTAATACCCTCCTCCCACATCTATCCAAGCAACCGGCCAGCCGAGGTAAACATGCGATGAGAGGCCACTATGATATGATTCAACCTCCTAAGTAATCTTAAGGAAATTGAATTGACAGAACATAACGCACAATCATCCAACATCATCAAGAGAACCCTCAGAAGACAAATCAATCACTCAAACAGCCTATCCCTGGGTTGTTCTGGACCTCTTAGGTCATATTCTTTCTCATTCTATGGGCAAGGGAGCGACCAGAAACCCAAAGTCGCTCTCATTGGCCTGCCTACCAGCGATTTTGGACCAAAATTTCCAGTTTTGTGCCAACAACCTCAGGATTTAAGCCACTTTTTCAGGCCCAGATCCTAGACCATTGCCTAGAATGGAATGAATACTTAGAATCTGGGAAATCACAGGGAAACAATGATGGAAAAGCAATGAGATGATCAAGACCTTAGCCAGACCCCTACTAGCCATGACAGGAATTTCATCAAACATATCATGAACATGTAACCTACAGGTGTAAACAACATTATTAAGTGTAGGGATCTTATACTTATATGAGAATCGTTATGAACCATTGATTCCTCATGTCATTTTCTGCATATTCATCTATTAGGTCATAGACACATTATCCATTCACATACTATAAAAACATGTTGAGAGCCATATATAGTTGTTGTCATAAAATACATAATAACCAACATAGTAGGGACAAAATTACCAATGAAATCACAACCATATAAACCACATATAATCCTTCATAATACTCATATAGAGACAAGGAGAAATAACCTTTCATTAAATATGAAAAATATAAACACGATATGGGACTTACACGTTCCACCCGACCATAGATTGGCTGAGCCAAGTCTCTCTTCATCCAATCACCCTTGTGCCATATTCCAAGCATGAATGTGGGATCTCAAAGAACAAATCAATCAAACTCATCTAGGGCTTCTAGAGGCCATCCACCTCAACCCATCAAACAATGATTCCACCTCATGACCAGACATCACCAAAACGGTCTCCATCCTAGCCATCTATGGTTCCAAAGCATATTTTCCAACCAAGGCTCCAGGACTAGTAACACAGCACACACCTGTCATCAGGCTCTAGAGAGTTTGTCCAACCAAGGTTCTAGGACTAGTAATTCAACCCACCAAGGGCTCCAAAAAGTTTGTCCAACCAAGTCTCTAGGACTAGTAACTCAACCCAAACTATTAGAGGGCTCCCAAGTGTTTTTCCAACCAAGGCTCCAGGAACAACCTAAGCTAAGGAAAAATGAGAACCAACCAAAACAAAACAATGGAAATAAACCCACAATCACCATGGCTATCCAGGAAATCGAAAGGCTAGGCAACCCACTGTCAATCCAGGAAACCTCCATGCCAATGACAGATCATGACCAAGAATCCACATGCATATGCCATGCATGTCCAAACTAGTGAAGAAATCATACATGCAACTCGGTACCTGCAAGAAAATATGATGTAGTTGTTGATGTCGATGCCTTCTTGTGCTTTCCTTCTCTTCCTTTGCCTTCTTGCTCCAAGAACCCGAGTATGCCAAACTCACCAAGAGTGCTCCAAGAGAACTCTAAGTATCCAAGAGTATGAGAGAGAAAGAATAGAACAAAACTTCAAAATGAATTGACCAAGTCTTTCCCATTGATCCTCATAAGCCTTTTTTATTAGTGAGGCCTCTATTTCTTTATTTTCCATTATTTTCATTCATTTTCCTCCTCACATGCAACCTGTGACCTTTCACCTCATTTTTCTCCTAATTTTGATTATTTTCATAAATAAATGCCAATTAATGCCATGTGCATTTCCAAAACCTTAGCCATTTCCTTTGCTAATTCCCTTATCCATAAACAACCAATTGAACACCCACTAGGATGTTTTCCCCACCATTCAACTTGGAATACATGTCCCAATGGGCCTTTTTTATTAGTGAGGGCTCTATTTCTTTATTTTCCATTATTTTCGTTAATTTTCCTTCTCACATGCAACCTGTGACCTTTCACCTCATTTTTCTCCTAATTTTTATTATTTTCATAAATAAATTCCAATTAATGCCTCGTGCCTTTCCAAAACCATAGCCATTTCCTTTGCCAATTCCCTTAGCCATAAACAACCAATTGAACACCCACTAGGATTTTTTCCCCACCATTCAACTTGGAATACGTGTCCCATCACCGTGGCCATATATATATATATACATGGAATTTTCACCAGGGTTGTTACAGAACCCTCCCCCTTGGGGGAACACCGTCGTCGGTGTTCATTGACACCTATAACCAACAATACCACTGAAAACAAAACATACTGCCCATGGAGCTTTATAACACAACTCGTTGCAGTATTTACAATGACCATCTACTAAAACATGACAAACATACCGTTTACTGGAGCTTTATAACACAACTTATTACGGTATTTACAATAACCACATATACACATACACATTTGCTTCAACCAGCAAATAACCATAATGCCTATGGAGATTTATAAATCTAGCTCGATACAGTATTTACAATAATATACGCTTATACACATTTGCTCAACCAACAAATAAAAGATACGATGTCTTCATCCGCAACAATGGAATCTAGAGGCTCACACCTCCACCCTCAAGTAATACTAGGATTCGCCTCCTTCCCAGGAAGTCTAGAATCCACTTCCATTGTCAAAATGCATCCAATGTCCAACGTTATAATCCCACACCACTTGTCCTCTCAGTGAATAGTTATCGACTTATTGTTCCAGGGTGCACTCCCAATGTGCATTTGATTCCATCTGGAAATTATCATGACCAAACAAATCCATCCCCGACCTTCCCTTCCCTATTGCGCAGTCCCTCGGGTAATTCGGTCAACCCTTTCATACAGACACTCACCTTCCAAATTTCGATATCACCCCCATTCCGAGTAGTCCATCCCTTGGCAAGGCTTCGTCACATCGAAAGATACAAAAACCAAGGCATATCCCTGCCTCAAAATGATCATAATAGCCATAGCATGCTCATGGAAATCAATGGAAAATATTGGGTACCAGTGTCCCACAATGGCCTTGTTCCCAAATGCTTTACCAGCATACTGCTACATTTTCTGATTCCTTTCATTGTTGCTGCCAATTCTTGCAGTGGATTTTGGCCACTAAATCGGGCATGTTCATGCATTCCTGTTCCAAGAACATAACTTCCATTAGATTCAAAATAAATTGAAATAACTTCAAATCATACCTTATTGGTAGCTCATCAATAAGGTACACTTGCAATCATGTTTACTTCCTGTCACAAAAAGTCAAACTAGAATCATGTATAAAAACATCACATCGTTAACTCAAAACATAACCATCATAGATCAAAATCATAAATCACATGTAACCATCATAAATCAAAATCATAGATCACATGTAATCATCATAGACCAGAATCATAAATTATATGCATAGTAAAATTGAAATACAATACCAATACTTATCCTTCATCAATCTTTACTTCTACCTTTGTTCTTTCTCTACACACACTAGATCGGTTTCCACACCGAGCAAACACCCAGTGCCTTCTCCTCCACCAGGTGCACATACACATAGTGTGCATCACACACATACAACCACACACACCATACAAAACCATGAAACGCATGCACCTACACCTGCCATACAACACATAGACCTACACCCAATGCATAACACAATACATGCACCTACACAATTCACATACATAGTACCACGTGCCCTCAACACAGCATGTATGACATGCACACAATAAGACTTGTGCACCAGTACCATATGTATAACATGTACATAGTACCTCTTTGTTGTACTATGAAACAACCCCCCCATTTATGGAAAACAATAGCTAAGGTTAGAGATATAAATGGGGACCCTTTTTAAATTTTTAGTCTTACGATAATAAAACCTAACTCTAATAAATTTCCTTGAAAAATCTTGCAAAAACAACCCAAGGATGTGATCCTCATCGGAAATCGCAAATTGCGCTTTTCCATGTGATAATCATTAAACACCTTTAAAAAATTACGATGCGCGATCAAACCTCCTGCTATGATATCTCGATCAAAAGCACCTTGTTATTTCACAAATCGTACTTCGCAAAAATCAAAAGTAATTGCGCTATGCCACTACAACATCCATTAATTGTGAAATGCAATATTACGACAATCGCAACGCATTTCACCTTATTGAGCAAGAAACACTATATTGCATCCTTTTAAAGATTGAGATCTGCGAATAAGAGCAGTAAGCGTGTGAAATAATTGTGTTTTAATATAAAACCGAACGAATTGACAAGTTAATAAATGTTTAGCGGCTTGAGGAGAGGTAATGATTTTCCAAGTTATGGGTAGTTAACGTTGAATATCTCATTAAACCTTTCTCATGATCCAAAGTCATTTCAGAAAATATTTTAGTCTTAATTGCCTGATACTGTCTGCGCTGATATATCTTGTCCATTTCAAGCAAGCTACAAAAGACAAGTCACTGAGGAAGGTGATGTAGAAACAGAAAAACAGAGCATTGCTAAATCTGAGTTTACAGAGATGGCTCCTATATTCTCTGATACATTCTGCATCACTGACAGAGGAGCAATAACTTGGGAGGTCATATACAATAGGCTTGAGGACGGGCGCCCCAAGATTATTGTCACAAGAGCAACAGCTGACTCAACAAGACCTTCAGGACTTCAATTCAAGGATGTTGCCTGTTCTTTCCTTCATAGGATAGGAGTGAGGGCTAAAATCCTCCCATACACTGATATGATCAGGTGGGTGGTTGAAAGCCTCACCATTGAAGATAGGAAATTCAGGAATTCAATAATGGAACTCATGGGGTCATTTAGAGCAGAGGACCTGAAGAAAATATACCATATACCTGACCTCAGGATATATATGACAAGACATACGTGGTAAACTTTGCAAAGAAGAACCAAGACCCCTTCAAGTTGATTTAGGGCTAGAGAGTATTGGAGAACAAATTCAAATTTGACAAATCGGGTATGTATGCTATAGCCTCTTTGGAAAACCCCTACAACTATGCAGCTACAATGTTATGTAGATTATATAGGTTACCCAATAATACTAATTTTTCCATATAATGGATTCCTCTGATTGATGCCCGCATTAATTCCCACATCATGAATTGGGCCATCATCCTATCTGATAACCTAGCCACCATCATTACCAAATATTGATAGAAGAGAGCCTCCTCTCCAGAGAACCTTCCTTTGTTCTATTTTAGTGCCTACATTATGGACGTCATATGTTTATGCACTACATTTCTGACCATGGGTTGGAAATGGACCTTATAGGACCCCTACCCTATCCATCTCAATCATAAGAAAATATGGGAATCCCATTAAATACCCCATTTCTATAAAATATGTCATGCTATTATTTTGCCTCTGCATCAAATAAATTTCAATAAGAAAGCCCCAAGGTTTTCCCAAGAAGCCACAACAGACCTTCTAGATGTTGGCAAATATTTTATTGAAGAATGGTTCACCTACATTAGGGTTTTTTGTAGCAAATCCAACCCACGTGTCCTTCCTTTGTATGCTTCTAATAAATTGTTGATAAGGGAAATTGCCCACCAGACCGTGGGAAAAGGCCTAACTAAAGTTCTCAAAGAAAGCAAGAAGTTATTATGGCCCTCTTTTCCTGTCAAGTGTGATTCTTTTTCTTTAGCAAATTTTAATCATGCGATTAAGGAGTCAGTAAGCATGGAAGCCCTCAGGCTTCATACTTTGCCGAAAAGGCAATTTGATCCAGACAAGGTAGCATATAACATCACTACTGTGGTAAAGCTCAAGCCATACAACCATGAGGATAACGATTTTGAAGACTTGTTACAGTCGGCCGAATCCTTCGAACAAGCGTTCGAATGGGCTAAAGCGAACCTGAGTCCTGAAGATTTTGAAAAATTTCGGGAATTCAGAAATGAAAGGCTCGAAGTAATCCCAATGCACTTGTTGAAGATTGAAGATAAGCCTACACCCAGTGTGACTGTTAACAGTGAAGGACCTAGTTCTCGCATAGAATCTCAGGTGAATACTAAGAAAACACTAGATACAAGGAAGTCCCAAGACATAGATAATACAACAGAGTCCAGAAGGAAGTCAGCCGAGAAATAGGTTATGAGCACCCCATCTAAAGAATTCAGTTCAGAGGTCAAAGGAAGCAGTTTGGAGGAGCGGGATCAGTTTAATCAAAAACTACAAGACACTCCCAAAATGACAGATACCCAAGAAACAATGGAGTGCCAAACTCCTCTGCATATTCAGGAGAATACAGAGTCCAAGTCTATGGACGAGTAGTCCAAATCCATGGATGAGGAGTCCAAGCCTATGGATGAGTAGGTGAAAACATCCGAGCAGACTGAGATTATCCTTGCTTTGCCCACATTAGAGATCGTCTTGAAAGTGACCGAAATCCCTCCACTTGATGTGTTCTACAGCCCACTCAACAAGGTTGTGGTAAGAAGACAAAGGAAAAGGAAAAGGGTAGAAACACCCGAGCTCCCACCGAGAAATGAGCCAATGGACATAGTTTGGAGGGTAATTCCTTTCAACCCAGCTGAGAACTTGACTAGATTGTCACAGTTCATGGAATCATATGCAATGGCCACCATGGACAAAGCTACTGAAGTCTCTACTTTTTTGAGGGAAAAGGATGAGAGGATTGCATAGCTCGAGCAAAAGCTCAAAACAGAGAAAGAAAGTGTGAATAGGCAAGCAACTGAGCAGCTTTCCCAATTGCAATAGAACATGGAGGTCCTAAAGATAAGCCATGAAGCCAATATATCGGCCAAAAACATGTAACTCCAAGAATTGTAGCAAGCCATGAAAAGATATAAGGATGTTCCTACTATCGAGGAGTTCGTTAAAGAGGCATTGGAACTAGATTCCCTCCTAATGAAACAACAAGAGCACTTCTGCCAAAATATGTCACACATTACTCCTTATCTGATCACTAGCGACCAATTAATAGATAAGGCAATTGACCAGAGAACTGAGTTTATTGATCTGAACACTAGAATCTCAGAGTTCATCGAATGGCAGGAAACAGAAGACGGAAGGAAAGCCAATCTGCCTGAGATTGAGGAGACACACAAAGATATTCTTTTCATGGATTGGGACATAAGAATCAAGCAAGCTGAGCTAGCAGTGGCAAGGGTAGCTCGGGTGTTTAAGAATATAATCAAGGCAGTGAACCACACTCTGTTTGTCACTAACCTGGTAAAGGAAGGCAATATAAAAGAAATGCTTGATTTAGGTGCTTTACATAAAAGATCACAGGAAAAGGAAAATACTCAAAGGGAAGCAATCACAAAATTGACCAAGACCGACTGGGATTTGTATTGGAAATACATCATCAAGCCGCACAGCCAAATCATGACCCTTAACTTCTCACTTCATTCGACTCAGCGGATGATGCCACCTCTCACCGATGTGATTTTCGTAGGACATCTCAGAACACACTTTGGGTCACCTCCTCAAGTCAAACCAATGACCGATATATGTGATTTTAAGGACAAGCCGACAAATAGAAAATCATCATCTTAGCCTTTGCTCATCAAGCCACTGTTTATTTTTAGAGTTAGTTAACTAGTTAGGAGGAAGGTTGTTTGAAACCTCCTCAAATTTTTTTATAATCTATTTTTGCACATTACTTAGAATAACATTTATACCCTTCTCATGCATTTAGAGAAGGGTCCAAAATTTTATCAAAAAAATTTACAAAGAATGAAATTTTGTAAGTTTGTGAATGCTTTGGTGAAATTATGGAACATGATCGTTTCTTTTAGATATCAGACTACTTTCCTTTGTTGATGCACTATTGTGTTCTTGGGAGATAATTTTATTTGAAGAAAGAAGTTGATCGATGTCATTAGTCAAATGAGCAGAACTTCGCACATATGGTACTATTATCTTGTATGATTGATTATGTTCTTGTTTAATTAGTGAAAACACTTTACTTTCATGAATTGTATGTGAGATTTATCCTTTCTGTTAAGCGTTAATTTCACTATTGTATAATACCTAGTTGAAATTATTGATTTTCATATATGTTAAATTAGTGACAACACTTTACTTTCATGAATTGTATGTGAGATTTATCCTTTCTGTTAAGCGTTAATTGCACTATTATATAATACCTAGTTGAAATTGTTGATTTTCATATATAACTCATCATATATGCAATATATTTTATAAATTTCTTTGACTAACTATTTAGTCGAATAAATTATCTTTATACGTTATCATCTATGTTTATGCATGATTGATCTTTATTATCACATGTTAAGCAAATATCTTTGTAGATCGCATACCACATAGAAATACCCGATTTTATATTAGAATAAGTTAGTTAGACATTTGCATGATAGAAAAGGTCATTTAGATTATCATTATTCTATTGAAATCACTCGTGAACCACCCACTCTCATCTTAAAACCCATACTGGGAAACTGGTCCCATTATCCCCAATCGGAGCCACCACTTTAAACAGAAAAGGAGTTGTCTTAAGGTCTAGACCAGGTGGTTATCCCCCATGTTAGGGCAGCAGAATTCTGAGGCCGCAACATTTTGGTGCTAAAAGGAGGGCCATCCAACTATGAATGGTATATAAACCTAAAGATCAATCGAAACACATTAATAAGAGTCAAAACCCCTCCACAACTTCTACACCTTCTAGATCTCATTCAGAATCTCCTTATCAAAAATCATAAATTATAGAAACATCTCCCTCATCTCCTGAAGTAGTAAGACAACCACCTTCCCCAGATTACACTCCTGAGTCTCCCAAATTCCATTCTTTGATACAGAAATTGGAACAGATATCCATTTATGTTGAGAAGCCAGAGAGGCCCGAAGTTTCTAAAGAAAGTGTTACTTCCTTATTACAACAAACTAGTGTATTAACTAGATTGCAAAGTGAAAGGCTTGGAGTAACCCCTTTTGAGTTCCCCATCCCTCCACAACATAGGAAAGTTACCTCACCAAGATCTGAATCGGATACCAGTGAGATCACATCACCTTTCCATCCATTCACTTCCCCATTCACTTCTACTCAATCCACAACTTCTCAACTATCCACTTCTCCAATTAGTACTACCACTAGTAGTACTAACCCAGTAGTAAGTTCTCTGCCATCTATTCCTACTTCTGGACCGACCTTCCCATATTCTCAGCCTCCAACTCAATTTATGGCCAATCAACATTCTCAACCTTGGACAAACCCTTGTGTTGTACTTGTTGCAAATCCAAATGCACTCCCAACAAACCCAGAAAAATGGCTACCCAAGTACAATCCCGATGATGGTCTTTCGGCCGAAGAACATCTAAATAACTTTATGTTAGCCATGAATCTTAATGGAGTTGCACATGAAGATGTTGTAATCAGACTGTTCCCTTATACCTTCCAAGGATCTACTGGATCTTGGTATTTTTCCCTTCCAGCAGGTTCAATTAGGAACTGGGATACTTTTCAAGAAGTATTTCTTGCAAAATTTGGTGATGACAGGACCATAGCATCCTTGATCAATGATATTTCTAACTTAAAAGCTAATTCAGATGAAAGGATCAAAGACTTCAACTCCATATTTAACAAGTTGCTAAATAAAATCCCAGCTGCCTCAAAACCTACAGTAGATGTACAAATAGAATGGTACATATCGTCTCTTCCTTCTAATATTACAATTTTCGTAGATAAAGCCAATAAGGATACCCTTATGGAAAACATGAAAAAACCCATGTCTATAGAAAGAAGGATTATAGCTTTGGAAAGAGATTAAAAACAGACGAGAGGAAGTCAAAGAAAGTAACATTTAAGGATGATTCTAAAAAGAAATCTTCAAAGGACCCTTTCAATCTAGAAGGCCTTCAGAAAGTGTTAAAAACTATGTCTAATAAAATGGTTGAAATTAAGAAGCAGGTCGCAGAATCCTTTTCTCCCAAGAAACCTTTTCGCTCATTTAAAAGGAATCCTTCTTCTACATCACAACCTTCGAACACCATTTCAAATGCTGACTCTGATCAAGAAGGAGAATAAGACTCACTAGCCGAAGATGAAGCCGAAACAGAAGAATAATTTGAATTAAATGGAATGTGGGATTTAATCCTCCCCAATGAAGAAGAGGCACAATCTATGCTAGTGACTACAAGAAGTAAAAAATCTCCTGACATGTCTATCACAAATCAAAAACAAAAAATTACTACTACTGTAAAAGAGAAAACAATAAGTAAGAAATCTAAGACTAGTCAAACTGATCTTATTCCTCTAGATCCTCCAAAAACTTCCAAAACATTGGTAATCTCAGATACAGTGGAATACAATATAGTCAAAGACATGAAAAATACTAGAGCAAACATTTCATTGCATGAATTCAGTAAACTCAAGCAACAACAAAAAAATTTATTAAGAGAATTAGAAGAAGTTCCTGTATCCCCTCTGCCATCTGTTGTAGTTACTCAAGCTACCTACGATATGCGAAAGCCTCCATCATCTTCCAACAAAGTATATCCTCCAGATTTAGTCCTATTCGGTGATAGATCTATTTCTCATATTCCTCCATTTCTTCTCACTTATGAAATTTTCAACAGAAATGTTCATAACTTCCTTTTTGATTCAGGAGCCTCTTCAAATATTATTCCAAGAGTTGTGTGCACCAAATTGAATATTACACCTCAAAAATATGTAGTACACATAGTTCAATTAGACAGGACAAAAGTAGGACTTGCAGAAATGGCATCAGTTTCAATTAGGCTTTCTTCTAATCCAAAAGTTTCACAAATAATTGATATTTTAGTGGTTGATATCCCTGAATTTTATGGTTTAATCCTAAGTAGGGATTGGTCTGAAAATTTGCATGGTTACTTCACAACTGATTGGTCTCACATGTGGTTGCCACATAATGGTAAACTAAACCAAATCAGGGTAGACCAAGAAAAATTCATGAAATATACAGCCATTGACCTTGAGGGAAGCAATGAACTTGTTGCCTTCACCAATAACATCATTGGAAATCATTCGGCTGAGTCATTTTTGGGGTCCTTTAATGCTCAAAGGTCTTCCTTTCTAGATAATTACGTAGTGTCTCAAATAGAAAAAATTTCACAAGCAGATGCTTCCAAGTGTGTAAATTTAGTAGATAAAATTTCCAATAATTCTTTGTTCTCGACTCTCTATTTTGATGGTTCCAAATCTGAAGACAGTGCGGTGCAGGATTGTTACAAATCCATTTGATCACATCAATCCCATCATCCAGATCACTGTTTTAGGGCTCATCAAACCCTAATTTCAGTTGCTACATCCCCTAAACAAGTCACCCCTTTGAATGCCTCCTTCCCAGACAGTTTCATGACTTGAAGGCATCCAGAAATGGCCTCTAGAGGGACTAGCACAGGTAGGCCCATGTAAGGGTGCGCTGCAGAGCAGTTAAGTCCATGCTAGGGTGCTCTGTAGAGAACTTAGGTTTCCTTTCACCTGCGCTTGGCGAGTTTGAGAAAAATTCGCATAGGGTTTGGGGAATATTCTTATCTAGAAGGTTCCCTCACATATCAACTCCTATGAGCTCAAAAATGGATGAGGAATGAGTTAAGATGCATCCTATCCTCTCATCCCTTCCTCCATGGAACTAATTCTAAGTATGGAAGGCCATTCAATGCCACCATTTATGAAAAAACCTCCTTCATCTACATATAAATGGACCACTCATCTAAGTGATCAGGGGCTCGACTATGTTGAATTGTAAGGAGATAATGTTGCTATGAGAATTGGCTTTGAAGCAAGTATTGTAATGCTACAAGTTTGTCATGATTTTGATGTGATGTGGATGGGATCCAAGTTGGAGGAATGACTTTGAATTAGACACAATGGTTTTAATTCCTTCTTCTATTCAATAAATTATTTGAACCTTTCTCCCATATGTTTGTATTGTCTTATGATGCTTATATGTGTGAAATGAATCTGATTCCATTTACTTGTATTCAGTAGATCTTTTGCTTTGATCGGTTCTTTGTCTTATGTTGATGTTTACAGGTACTTCTCAAGCGTGTTAAGTATGGGAAGGAGCGACAAGATCGATACAAGGGAGACAAGAGGAAAGCAGAACTACAAGTAGGTCTTCTCATCTTATTTGTCTTATCTATTGCTTATAGGAAAAGGATAAAGTGCTTTAAACTATTGTTCTAGATATGGCTACTTATTTAGGGAATTAGTATTTATCCGTAGATACCAAATTCTACAAAAAAAATTGGTCACTCCGCTGGGGATCATACTTCCTAGTAGCTTATCCACCTCCTAGGACACTCTTGTAGACCCTACTTGTGTTCATTGACTGTATTTCAACTCTTTTGCACTGAATTTTGGTCAAAAATTAAGGTTAGATGACTCTTGAGTGGCCTCTTAGGAATCAACGTAGGATTGGTCAGGGGACAGTGCTCTGCAAAGCACCCTTGAGTGAGAGACAGTTCTCTGTAGTGCAGTTAGGCCCTTTTTGACCTGCACTGATCCACCTTCGGGAAAATTTTCACCTTTGGATTGAATTTTTACCAACTTTCCTCTTTTTGATTGCTTGTTGATTGATCAATGAATATCACGTCTCAGAAAACAATTTTTTATCTCCTTTTCCAGCCCTACTTTGACTTGATTGATTAATGATTCTTAAATGATTTCTTTGTCATTATCGATTCATCGTCAAAGTTAGATTATAGTCGATTAATCTTTGTTCGAAAGAAAGTGTCGTAAAAGTCTTCTTTTCCTTCGAAACTGAACTACCGTAAAGTCTTTGTTCTTATAGAAAGATTGATTGATTATATGTGCATTAGTTTCCTTTTTTTTCATCATAACATTAAGGGGTTCGAAAAGAAAAACTTGCATCATTCATATTGTATTTTGTCAATGCTTGAAAGGAATAGCTAGGGAAAATGCATTAGATGTGCTCTTTGCTCTTTGTCAAAGATCTGATTGCTCTATCCCTACTAGCTAAGGTTTTCATTGTTCAATTGAATGAAAATAATGCTTATCATATTAGTTGCATTTTAAGAATTTCAAACATACATCACGTGGTGAACCTTGAAAGGAAAATTCTAAAGAATATCAACTTAAAATTTATCTGAATTTACCTAATGGAGCATTGTCACCTAACGAAAAACATTTAGTGGTTCTAGGCTAGAGACATGTTCTGGCGTTGTAAAACAAAGCAGTTTTCGCTAACTTGTCTTCAATACATCCTAAGTGTGTTACCTCATTCCACGTACATGAGTATATCGTAGCTCATCCATGTACCTTCGAGTATAGAGGGCGGTGTTATAGTACGTAAAGTATATGGGAATGCTCTCACTGTGTGGTTTTGCATTAGACAACGCTTATACGGATTGGGCCTCCACGTACTTTCGAGTATATATGGGAGGACAACTATAGATTGCTATCCATCCTTAGGTAACCGAGTCGGCCACCTTGTACACTATGATACACTGAGCACAGCATTTGGGAAGATTGCCTGCCCGTACTTCTTGGTTCGCCAGGAGGTATTCTGCAGTTCACAGTTGCTTGGTAAACCTTTTGCCTAGATTATCCCTTTTTGGTTTTGTTATGTTACTTTTATTAAAATAAAATTAATTGACCGCAGATAACATCCTCCACGCTCACTCCTTAGTTGGTCTTAGCTTGAGACATATGGCAACAAACCCAGAGTCCACCAATCAAGGAATTCCTTTTGATGGGAATCTTATTGGTGCTCCATATATGGCTACATTGTCCCTTCCGGGATTTACCATTGGCTTGCCAGTATGGTTGTTTTCAACCTCCTTGGTTCAAAATGTCATGATTTCTCCACAATCGAGTACACCTCCAACTAGACAAAATCAACCTCCAGTTGATCCTCAAGTTGACTCCTTGCCTTCTTCCTCGGTTGTTTCTTCCTCCCCTTCTTCCTTTTTGCCTAGTGAAAGTATTGGTACTAGTAACCAGGTGGCTAAGAAAAAGAAGAAAGGGAAGAAGAAGAAGAAGAAAATTCAACAGAGGGGCAACCAAGAAACCATTGCTTTGAATGCAACATTTGAAGAGAAACCACCCATCAAGTCTCACAAAGTTCGATATCCATGCAAACTTTGTGCGGGAGACCATCTTCTTTGAAATTTTCCTGATATTCCTCAAATATTAGAAGAATGGTCTTCTCGTTCACATCATCCTAAGCCATCAACTTCTAGAGATCATGTTGGTGACACACCATCAACTAGTGGTAGTAAAGTTCATGGAAAGAAGGGTAAAGTTAAGTTTCCCTGTAGGTTATGTGAAGGGAATCACCCCATTCACGTTTGTCCCTATTTGGATGAAGCCAAAAAGTGTTGGATAATCGTCCTGCTTCACCGCAGCGATTTCCATCTGGTTACAGGAAATTATCCCTTAGTCCTTCACTAGTTGATAAAGCGACTGACCTAAATCAACTGTCGGTCAAACCCACTCTCTTTGAAAGTGAATCCTATGAGTTTATACCTTACCCAAATCAACAGGTCAAGGAAACAGTTGACCCGATTTCACCTTCAATTAATCGTACCTTTCCCGTAGAGAGTAAGTATGATAACACTCAAGTTCTTTTTGTTTCTTTAGATTCCAATGACCTTGAATGCAACCCTGTTGTTCCATCAAGACAGGAGGAAAATCCTCCCGTTCTCATAACTCAAGGGGATAATTCTCCCGTTCTTACGGTACCCCCTCCAAGTAGTCTGGTCACTTCCTTTGATTGGAATCGACTAGCAAGATTCCGTCTTCCTTCATATGTGCCTTCCCAGATCATAGTACAGGTTTGTAATATGATTGTATCTGGCACTATTATAGATGAAGGTGCATATGTGAGTATCCTTTCCTCAACTGCTTGGCAAGCGCTCGGTTTGCTATCACTTGTGCCTCTTAGCCAGAATTTGTTGGCTTTTAACAGAGGAACCAGTCAACCATTAGGGATCCTTCCTCAGTTGCCTATTACTTTGGGAGGAAAAATCATTTATTTGAATGTCATGGTAGTCCCAAGCCCTTTAGATTACAATTTTCTTCTTGGGCATGACTATTTTTATGACATGGGAGCTATTGTTTCAACGCTCTTTCAAGTGATTTGTTTTCCGCATGAAGGCAAAATAGTCACTGTTGACCAGCTTTCATTTCTCGGTCCAAATATGGCATCCAGTCAACCATATTCCCTAAATGGTCCTTTTGTACCAATGGTATCTTCCCCACCACGGGTTAATTATGTGGCAACCAGTTCCATGCCTACATCAACAGATGATCAATTCCATGATGTTGTACATTATGTACTAGGGGCATTGGAACCATATCTCTCCTTCCAAATCATTATTCTCCCATCAGATGAGAACCTCTTGGATGTCATGGCCTCCTATCATGGGTCGTGAAAAACAAGGAATATGAGGATAGTTCTTTTACTGTGTCAACCTCGTTAAAAAATGGAATAGGCCAATAAGGATAGTTCCTTGTCTTGTGTCAGCCTCGTTAAAAAATGAAACAAAGGGTATGGGCATGGTTCCTTGTCTTGTGTCAAGCTCGTTAAAAAATGAAGCAAGGAATATGAGGATAGTTCTTTTACTGTGTCAACCTCATTAAAAAATGAAACAGGGCCCAAAGCATAGCTCCTTGCCTTATGCCAAGCTCATTAAAAAATGAAACAGGGAATTAGAGCATAGTTCCTTGTCTTGTGTCAAGTTTTTTAAAAAACGAAACAAGGAATATGATCAGAGTTCCTTGTCTTGTGTCAAGCTCATTAAAAAATGAAACAAGGTCCCCTGGAGAAAAGTTCATATTCGAGTCTTTGATTAGATCTCGTAAAATCCCAGTCGAGTCTTTCACTTGATCTCATAAATGAACCTTCATTCCATCCACCTGATAGCCACGATTAGTATACTTAGGTGAATGTAATGAAGCTTGGGGGCATGCACCTAGTGATAAAGTTAATTTTCCATATAGGTTATGTGAAGGGAATCACCCCATTCACCTTTGTCCCTATCTAGACGAAGCCAAAAAGGTGTTGGATAACCGTCCTGCTTCACCACTGCGACTTGCATCTGGCTACAAGAGACCCTCCCTTTCATCATGCTGGGGGCATGAAAACCAATCTCAAGCATAGTTCTTCATTTCAAGCTTGCATAAAAATGAAATTGAATCCAAAAATAGTTCTTCATTTTAAGCTTGTGTAAAAATGAAACTGAATCCAAGCATAGTTTTTCATTTCAAGCTTGTTTAAACATGAAACTGAATCCAAGCATAGTTCCTTATGGTTCAAGCTTGTGTAAAAATGAACCCATCTCCATTTTAACCCTTGTGATTTCCATTCTATCAGCCTCTTCCGTCATATAAGCCTTGGTTTTTTCTCCTTCCATCGTCACTATCTGCTTGGCCGATCATACACTTTCACTTGGTTGTTTTACCCTTTTTGAGGAATAGTTGCAATGAGTGGTCTTATTAGCCAACCTCTTCACATAAATCAACATTTTTTGAGAAGTTCCGACATCATTGGAACCAGTTGCTATCCTAGACAACACTCATTCCTCAAAGTGGAGTCCACTTTAAGCTCTTTCAGACTCTCTAAATATGAAAAGATTACCGAACGCTTGTCCTTTTCAACTCATTTACGGATTGGAAATGACATCTACTCAGTATAAGTTTAACCCTTGTTTAGGCTGAGATAGATTATTTACGAAAAAGGAATATGTTGACCGAACATGGTCAATAGGTTCTCTCTTGTATTGTTTTACGCTTTTTTGGGCTTGAGAGACAAATCTACGAAAAAGAACTTGTGGAGTTTTTTTGTCCCTTTTTAAACTCTCTAAACATGAAAAGGACCAAGTTATCTTTGTCATTAAACTCATTAAAACATCAAATAGCGACAAAATTTTCCATCTAGACAAGACCAAGTTTCACCTTCGCTAGACTCGTTAAAACATCAAATAGCGATGGATTCACCCGAAGGGTGAAATTATACAACAAGTATATGTTATCCTCCTCAAGCTTGATAAAAATAAAGAGGTACTTGTCAGCAATGACTGGGGAAAATGGGAAAAAGGGTAAAACCACTTTATGGTAGCAAGTCTCTCTTGAACATGACACTTTCACTCCATCACCGTGACTATTTGGGTTGGGTTATTAGCTTGATGATTATCATACCATCCATCACTTTGTTTTGGGTCAAAGCTACCAATTCATTTTAGTGTCGTCGACATGTTCAAGAGAAGTCATTCAGTCAAAATTCATCCTTTGCAATACCATAAACCTTCATTTTCATGACCGCCATTCCTGAACCTTGTGTCGTCAGTCAAATTCCATCTCCAAAATCACTACACTCGTTTTGTGTCATTGATGTGGGATACGTCAAGGCCCTCCTGCAACAAGTTTCTTCTTGTCGAAATCAACTCATTATCCAAGAAGTTGACTTAGAAACACCATTTCAGTACCTTGAGGCTTGCAGACATCAATGGAAGGTTTCTCGCTTCTGACAATAGGTTGACATCAATGACCTTCGACCAAAGTACTTTGTATGGTGTTCAACATCAAATCATCCATTCACACCATGCAGAATGTACTGCAATACCTTGAGGTTCATTATCATTATCAGTGATTTCTCTCACGTCTGTTAACAAATTACATCATTGGCTAGTAATCAAACAGTGTCTTCCCATGTTCAACTTCAGATCACATATTCACATGGTTAGACTCATACTTGAGTGAACGATTGAATGAGATACAAGACCTCGGATCTAGTTTCATCCATCCGAGCTACGATTTCAAGAGTACTAAATCATATGTACAATGGCTTTACATTGATGGTCATTCCAATCATGGGTCTGAGAAGTCATTCAGTCAAAATTCATCCTTTGCAATACCATAAACCTTCATTTTCATGACCACCATTCCTGAACCTTGTGTCGTCAGTCAAATTCCATCTCCAAAATCACTACACTCGTTTTGTGTCATTGATGTGGGATACGTCAAGGCCCTCCTACAACGAGTCGCTTCTTGTCGAAATCAACTCATTATCCAAGAAGTTGACTTAGAAACACCATTTCAGTACCTTGAGGCTTGCAGACATCAATGGAAGGTTTCTCGCTTCTGACGATAGGTTGACATCAATGACCTTCGACCGAAGTACTTTGTATGGTGTTCGACATCAAATCATCCATTCACACCATGCAGAATGTACTGCAATACCTTGAGGTTCATTATCATTATTAGTGATTTCTCTCGCGTTTGTTAACAAATTACATCATTGGCTGGTAATCAAACGGTGTCTTCCCATGTTCAACTTCAGATCACATATTCACATGGTTAGACTCATACTTGAGTGAACGATTGAATGAGATACAAGACCTCGGATCTAGTTTCATCCATCCGAGCTACGATTTCAAGAGTACTAAATCATATGTACAATGGCTTTACATTGATGGTCATTCCAATCATGGGTCTATATCTGTAGATGAATGTTTATGTACATGTATGAAAGTTTATAAACTGAGCATGGGTATGCCTTCCCTCAGCAAGTTCATGTAAAAATAAAAAATCATGATATATGTATTGTAATTGTTGTAGGTCACCTTCCACTTTGATACCTCCTCATCACATCGTAAAGCATTTCATTCGACATTGACATTTTTCTGACTTCATGCTTTAGGGGGCAGCTGTTACAGATCCATTTGGGCACATCAATCCCATCATCTAGATCAGTGTTTTATGGCTCATCAAACCCTAATTTCAGTTGCTACATGCACTAAACAAGTCACCACTTTGAATGCCTCCTTCCCAAATAGTTTCATGACTTGAAGACATCCATAAATGGCCTCTAGAGGGACCAACACAAGTAGTCCCATGTATGGGTGCACTGCAAAGCAGTTAAGTCCATGCCAGGGTGCTCTGCAGAGCGCTTAGGCTTCCTTTCACCTACGCTGGGCGAGTTCGAGCAAAATTCACATAGTGTTTGGGGAATATTCTTATCTCTTGGAGTCATCTATAAGGTTCCCTCACTTATCAACTCCTATGAGCTCGAAAATGGATGAGGAATGAGTTAAGATGCATCCTATCCTCTCATCCCTTCCTCCATGGAACTAATTATAAGTATGGAATGCCATTCAATACCACCATTTATGGAAAAACCTCCTTCATCTCCCTATAAATGGATCACTCATGAAATATACAGCCACTGACCTTGAGGGAAGCAATGAACCTCTTGCCTTCACCAATAACATCATTGGAAATTATTCGGCTGAGCCATTTTTGGGATCCTTTAATGCTCAGAGGTCTCCCTTTATAAATAATGTCGTAGTGTCTCAAATAGAAAAAATTCCACAAACAGATGCTTCCAAGTGTGTAAATTTAGTAGATAAAATTTCAAATAATTATTTGTTCTAGACTCTCTATAATGACTGTTCCAAATCTGAAGACGGTGCGGTGCAGGATGCATTTTGATCAATCCACAAGGAGAGAAAACCATGTTAGCCTGCAGACTTGAATTTTAGTGCACCAATAATATCGTTGAATATGGAGCATTGATCCAAGGACTGTATAAAGCCATTGGCCTTAATGTCAAAGTCTATGGTGATTTTGAAATAATTGTGAAGCAAGTAAGAAATACAATTTGTTATGTTTCTGGTCACCTTAAACATTATCAATCATTAGCCTAGAATATGACTTCTCACTTCTTTGCTTTTAACATTTCTTCAGTTCCTAAACCTCAAAACGCAAGTGCTGACTTACTTGCTAATGTGGCATCCAAGCTTATACCCTCAAAAGATTTCAGCCCAGACATATTTTCAATAGAATTAATATTTAGGCCATCTATTCCCAATAATGTAACAAATTGGAGAGTATTCAGCAATGATGCGGATATAGTTAATTTCCTTACATCAGAAGGGTCCTATGAGGAACAAATCATAGATGAATAAGAGCATGATCTGCAAATTAGAAATGATCAGAATCAAAACCCAATCCTGAAGTCTGTAGTTAAGATGGAAGGTCTCTATGATCTAAAGGATAGATTCAAGAAAATTACTAACTCCAAAACTCAAAGTTCTACTCTGAGATTTGAAGTAGTAAACTTAGGGTCAACTGAAAAACCTCAAAATGTCAACCTAGGTCTTGGCATATCATCAGAAAAAAGAATATCATTCATTAGGTTGTTGAAAACATACAAAGGTGTCTTTGCCTGAGATTACGCAGATCTCAAAACCTATGATACCTCTGTTATTCAACATACCATACCTATGACTTCGAACAAAAAGCCAGATCAACAGAAGCTTCACAAAATTCACCCAAACCTTGAGAGTCAAATCAAATCCGAATTGAAAAAGCTTCTGAAAGCCAAAATAATCTTCCCTGTTAGACGCCCAAAGTGGGTATCGAATATGGTGCATGTGAGGAAAAAGAATGGTGATATTATGATTTGTATCGATTTTAGGAACCTGAATAAAGCTTTTCAAAAAGATAACTTTCCTTTGCCTACCATGGAACAGATATTGCAATTAGTTGCAGGTTCCAAATTAATGTCTTTTCTAGATGGATTCTCAAGATATAATCAAATTCTTGTGCATCTAGATGACAGATTAAAGACAACATTCAGGACCAAGTGGGGAACATACGCCTATCAAAATATGTCTTTCGGACTCATTAACACAGGTGCTACATTTCAAGGTGCTATGGATATTGCTTTTAAAGATTTGATTAATAAATCATTTATTATTTACTTAGATGACATCACAGTCTATTCTAAGGATAGGAACGACCAGTTAAGTGACCTGAGGCACATTTTTTAAAGATGCAAGAAATATGGCATTTCCTTAAATCCAAAAAAAATATTATTTTGTTTTACCAGAAGGCAAACTCCTTGGATTTATAGTGTCCAAGAAAGGGATTTACATTGATCTCGATAGAGTCCAAGAGATCGAAAAGATTCCTCTCCCACATAACAAAAAGACCATGCAATCGTTCCTAGGACAAATTAATTTTGTAAAAAGATTTGTTCCAGATTTTTCACAGATCGTCCTACCCCTTCAAACAATGATACGAATTTTGTGTGTGGAGCCTAATTATCTTCTGTATTCAAAGGTCTTAGCCAGATGTATACCCTAGGAAGACTGTACACCCCTCCACGTGGGGGGGTGCCGGGAGGGGCTTGTCCTCCCCGCGGGGGTTCGGGGGTAGCACCCCCGAAACTAAAAATAGATGTAAAATTTCCTTGTAAAAGTCTAGTAATTTCTATTCAATCTGGGCCGTTCATTAGGCAGATGATTTGACGGTAGAAGTTATGTTTAATTTAGGGTATTTATCCCTAGAAGGCAACCCCTCACTATATATGAGGGAATTGTATTGCGTCTATGTATATCTGTATTCTGAGTGAGGAAGAGAGAGGAGATTGAGAGTGAAGAGGGTGTTATAGCGGATCTAATATAGGTTGTATCTCTTCAGTTTGCTAGATAATATAATAAAAGAAGGATTGCCTGTTTCTCCGTGGATGTAGCCCAAACTGGGTGAACCACGTATATCTGTGTCTCTCTTGTTTTATGCGTTTTCTGTGTTTATATTTCTGCAATATTTTATGTGTTCCATTGCTCCGTAATATATAATTTTCTAACAACTGGTATCAGAGCCGAAGATCTATTTGGCTGATAAACTCACAGGAGAGAGAAGGGTTCCTGGTTCGAGTGGGAGCAATGGCGGAAGATGGTAGGTTTAGGGTCAAAAAATTTAATGGCCAAGACTACCAGTTGTGGAAGATGCAGATGGAAGATTATCTGTATCAGAGAGATCTGTACCTACCATTGAGTAGAAAGACAAAGAAGCCGACGAGTATGACAGACACAGAATGGAACATTCTTGATAGAAAGGCACTTGGAACAATACGGCTGTGCCTAGCAGTGTCGGTAGCATTTAATATTTCAAAGGAAATGACAACAGAGGGTTTAATGTCGACATTGGCCAAACTATATGAAAAACCCTTGGCCTCAAATAAGGTATTTCTTATGAAGCATTTATTTAATATGAAGATGTCAGAAGGTGGATCTGTTGCAGACCATTTAAATGATTTTAATACAGTTACAAGTCAGTTAAGTTCTATAGGGGTAAATTTTGATGATGAAGTTAGGGCTCTGTTATTTCTGTGCTCATTGCCAGAAAGTTGGAATGGCTTAGTTATGGCCATTAGTAACTTTGTCTCTGGATCTAGTACTTTAAAGTTTGATGATGTTGTCGGTGCAATCCTTAGCAAGGAAATGCGACGGAAAAGCTCCGGTGAGACATCAGGCAATGCTTTGACTGCAGAGACTAGGGGAAGAAAAATGGAAAGAGGAAATAGCCCAGGATATCCAAGTCCGGATTGGGGATAGTGTGCTGGAAATGCAGGAAGAAAGGACACCTGAAGAAAGACTGCAAGTCTCGGAAGGAAAAAGAAGGAGACGCGTAGAAAGAAACTAATCATGAAGTGAATGTAACAGGTGATGTGTTGCAAGATGCTTTGATTCTTTCATTAGAAAATATTATTGATGCCTGGGTGTTAGATTCAGGGGCCTCATTCCATGCCACACCTAATAAGAAACATTTTCATGATTATGTTCAAGGAGATTTTGGACAGGTTCGATTGGGTGATGATAAACCCTATAAAATCGTTGGAATGGGTACAGTTTTCATAAAACAATAGAATGGAAATCAATGGCTATTGAAGGAGGTAAGGCATTTTCCAAATCTGAAGAAAAATCTGATTTCAACAGGGCAGTTGGGAGGTGAAGGTTGCGTAACTACTTTCACAGATAAAACCTGGAAGGTCACTAAAGGATCCCTGGTAATAACGAAAGGAGGAAAGGTTGGTACATTGTATTTATGCAATGGTATTTCTAATTTTGTTAATGCTTTAACCTCTACAAGAGAAGATACGGTATTGTGGCATCATAGGCTCGGGCACATGAGCAAGAAGGGGATGCAGATTCTTCACTCAAGAAATTTGTTGCCAGGTTTGAAGCATGTTGATTTAAAATTCTGTGAAAATTGTGCTTATGGAAAACAGAAGAGAGTCAGAGTCCTTAGAGTTGGGAAAGAAAAGAAGAGCGAAAAATTAGAGCTTGTGCATACAAATGTATGGGGACCTGCTCAGGTATCATCTCTTGGTGGCTCTCATTATTATGTTACTTTTATTGATGATGCAACCAGAAAAACCTGGATTTATTATATTCGAAATAAATCTGATGTATTTGATACTTTCAAGAAATGGAAAGCTTTGGTTGAAAATGAGACAGGGAAAAGGTTGAAGTGTCTCAGATCAAATAATGGAGGTGAATATTGCAGCAAAGAGTTTGATAGGTACTGTTTAAAGAATGGAATTCGTAGAGAGAAGACAGTTCCAGGAACACCACAAGAAAATGGTGTGTCAGAAAGGATGAACAGGACAATCATGGAGCATGCAAGGTGTATGAGATTGCATGTAGGATTGCCTTTACAATTTTGGGCAGATGTTGTAGATACTGTTGTTTATCTAATAAACAGAGGGCCTTCAATTTCCTTGGATGGTGGTATTCCAGAGGAGGCATGACAGGTAAAAAGGTAAACTACTCATTTTTAAAGACTTTTGGTTCTGAAGCCTTTGTCCACATTAATAAATAAAATAGAACAAAGCTTGAGGCAAAATAAAAGAAATGTGCCTTTATTGGATATGGTGTTAATGATTTTGGTTATCTCTTATATGATTATGAAAATCACAAAATCATTAGGAGCAGAGATGTAATATTCAATGAAAAGGTCTTGTATAAGAATCAGTTGCAGGAAAAGAAATAGGAAAACGAAAATAGAGAATACAGAGTGCTTGACGATATCACAAGAAAAGTGATGGTGCCTAAAAATCATAATGATCAATAGCTAGAACAACAACCACAACAGCAACAAGCACCTCAAACACCTGAAAGTGGTGTTATAAGATCTACCAATATAAGTAGACCCCCTAAACAATACTCTCCTTCATTATATTATGTATTGTTGACTGATTCTGGTGAACCAGAATGTTATGAAGAAGTAGTGCAAGTAGAAACCAGGAAGAAGTGGGAGCAAGCCATGAAAGAAGAGATGGACTCCTTAGCACATAACCAGACTTGGGACTTAGTCAGGTTGCCTGCAAGTAAAATACCATTGCAGAATAAATGGGTTTACAAGTTGAAGGAAGAAGATGGAGGTAGAAAAAGGTATAAAGCTAGACTTGTGGTGAAAGGGTTTGCACAGAAAAAGGGTATAGACTTTGATGAGATATTTTCTCCTGTTGTGAAAATGACTTCAATCAAAACTATTCTAAGTCTAGTAGCTGCTGAAGATTTACATCTTGAGCAATTAGATGTAAAGACAACCTTTCTCCATGGGGATTTGGAGGAAGAGATATATATGCAGTAGACACAAGGATATGAGGTAAAAGGGAAGGAGAAACTAGTATGCAGGTTGAAGAAGAGTTTGTATGGCTTAAAACAGGCTCCAAGGTAGTGGTATCTAAAATTTGACAGGTTTATGTCTGAACAAGGTTATACTAGATGTCACTCTGACCATTGTGTTTATCTCAAAAGGAAAAATGATGGCAGATATATTATATTGTTATTGTATGTAGATGACATGCTTGTTGCAAGTTCTAACATGCAAGAAATAAATGTGCTCAAAAGGAAATTGGAAAACTCATTTGCAATGAAGGATTCAAGTGCTGCAAAACAATCCTTGGTATGAGAATAACTAGAGATAGGAAGAATCGCAAATTAACATTGTCTCAAAGTGAGTACATAGAAAAGGTGGTGAAAAGGTTTAATATGCAGAATGCAAAACCAGTTGGTATACCTTTGGCTAGCCATTTCAAATTAAGTAAGGAGGCATGTCCCAAGACTCGGGAAGAAATGGCTCATATGTCTAAAGTTCCATATGCATCAACAGTTGGAAGCTTAATGTATGCAATGGTCTGCACAAGGCCTGATATTGCACATGCAGTGGGAGTTGTAAGCAGGTACATGAACAATCTAGGAAAAGAACATTGGATGGCGGTGAAGTGGATTCTCAGGTATTTGAGAGGTACCACAAATCAAGAATTATGCTTTGGTGGTTCAAACATTGCTCTACAAGGATATGTTGATGCAGATATGGCAGATGATAAAGATAACAGGAGGAGCACTACAGGATATGTATTTACTGTAGGTGGAACAGCTGTCAGTTGGGTTTCAAAATCCAAAGTGTTGTTGCACTTTCAACAACACAAGCAGAGTATGTTGCTGCTACAGAGGCTAGTAAAGAAATGATTTGGTTACAAAGGTTTCTGGATGAATTGGGTAAGAAGCAGGAGTTGGGAAGGTTATACAGTGACAGCCAGAGTGCCATACATCTTGCAAAGAACTCTGCATTTCATTCCAAGACTAAACATGTACAACTCAAGTACCATTTCATACGGTTAGCATTGGAAGATGGATAGTTGATGCTGGGAAAGATACACACTAGCCAGAATCCTACAGATATGCTAACAAAAGTTGTAACCAAGGAGAAACTGAGAATCTGCTCAATTTCAATTGGTCTTCAAGTTGATGAAGAAGATCAGAAACAGCCAGGTCCAAAGTGGAGTCATTGTCTAGCAAATGAAGCAGTGGTGGAGTTGTTATAATCAGTCTCCAAGTGGGATATTTTTGGGTGTGGAGCTTGATTATCTTCTGTATTCAAAGGTCTCAGCCGGATGTATACCCCAGGAAGATTGTACACCCCTCCACGCGGTGGGGTGCGGAGGGGACTTGTCCCCCCCGTCGGGGTTGGTGGGGGCCAATTCCCCCCCCCCCCGGCTGGGGGTCCGGGGGCCAACGATCCGCTGGCGGGGGTTCGGGAGTAGTGCCCCCGAAGCTAAAAATAGATGTAAAATTGCTTTGTAAAAGTCTCGTAATTTCTATTCAATCTGGGCCGTTCATTAGGCAGATGATCTGACGATAGAAGTTATGTTTAATTTAGGGTTTTTTGCCCTAGAAGGAAACCCCTCACTATATATGAGGGAATTGTATTACGTCTATGTATATCTGTATTCTGAGTGAGGAAGAGAGAGGAGATTGAGAGCGAAGAGTTTGTTACAGTGGATCTACTATAGGTTGTATCTCTTCAGTTTGCTAGATAATATAATAAAAGAAGGACTAGCTGTTTCTTTGTGGATGTAGCTCAAATTGGGTCAACCACGTATATCTGTGTCTCTCTTGTTTTATGCGTTTTCTGTGTTTATATTCCTACAATATTTTATGTGTTCCATTGCTCCGTAATATATAATTTTCTAACAACGAAAAAAAGCATTTTTCAAATGGGGCAAACATGAAAGGGAATCATTTGAGTTGATTAAAAAATCAATGATTAATGCTCCTTCACCGACAACTCCTGACTTTCTAAAACCTTTTGTATTATATACTTTTTCATCTGATACATCATATGCAACTGTTTTAACACAACTGAACGATGAAAGTATCGAGGCACCCATTTCTTTTCTCAGTTCTAACTTGCAAGGTGCCGAGTTAAATTATTCAACTGTCGAGAAACAAACATTTGTTGTTTTTAAAACCTTGAAACATTTAAGACCTTTTCTTCTCAAATCACATACAAATATAGTAGTACCCTACCCTGCAGTAAGACAATTATTAATCCAAAGAGAAGTAGGGGAGAAAAGAGCCAATTGGGTTTCTGCACTTCAAGAATATGATGTAGAAATCCAGCCAACTAAAATTGTTAGGGGCCAAGGTTTTTGCAGGATGTTAACGGGAGCTTCCCAGTTATCAGCAAAAAAAGATCAAGCTGATGAAGTGAAAATATCAGAGGTAATCCTCAATGATACACAATTACAATATGCGGATTTGAAATTTTATTTGAATAATGGATATGCTCCTATGCATTTTAATTATAAAAATAAGCGTGCTTTAAGGTTGAAATCAAATCAGTATGAATTATTCAATGATGTATTGTTTAGAACAAATTATGATTCAGTATTACTAAGATGCTTGGAGAAACCTGAAGCTGAAAAGATCATGCAGGGATTACATGATGGACCAGCTGATCTAATAATGAGATCTAAGACAATTATTAAGGTATTATAGACTCATGTGCATGGATTTTCCCATGTTACTTTTTGCAATGGATCGATAAGATTGCGAAATACATAGACAATGAAGCAGTTAAAGAAGCATAATAGACAACACACATAAACGCAACAAGTTTAATAAGGAGTTCACCAAATACTCCTGGGCTACATCTCCTGGTCCAACCTTCAGTGGTGACCTCTCTATTATGTCTTCTAAACAGAGTTTTACAACAGTGAGCTCAATTTGAGCCTCACACAACATATATAGAACAATAAGGCTTTACTTGGATCCCCCAAGTTTCTTCTAAGTACACAGACTCTCCTCACTGACTCTCTATCTCTATTGCTCTCTCTCAGCACTACCTTCAATACTTCCTGCCTTTGTTTCTGTCGGTATGTGGCTTTTAAAGCCAATCTGCGATGTTTGTTCATTCTCCTTCTCGAGCTCTCTAGCTTCTCGACTTTTGTCCGTTCAGGCCCCTTTCTGAGCGTTAGCAATCACTGCTAAACGCTTCCAGGGATGGTGGCCACCTATACTATAACAGAATGGGCCATCGGGCCTTTGAAATCCAAAAATTGGTTGTTTTCTATTAACATAGAGAAACGTTGCAAAAACACGAAAAATCCTCCAAAACGTTGTTCATTGTATTTGAAATATTATGAATCCGCTTTATAACTCCTATCGGGTCTGCCTTTGTAGCGATATCACATCTCCACCATTGATCTGGGAGATCCAAATCCAACGGTTGTGGTCTATTTCCGACGTCCCTTCCGTACAGAGGTTAACTGCTCGATGAGGGTGGTTTTCTCTCTCCTTGGCCTGGACATGTGACACCCATTGTATGGGATTGGGCGGAGCCTGGCCCAAACCACTTACCGCCCCTTGGCCTGCCCGAATTCCCGCTCATATCGTGATTTACCTTTGCATTGAAAATACATTAAAAACATTGAAAATCCCGCTTATCGGACTTCAAATCATATGTAACAATATTAATAAACCCTTTCGGGTCCATAATATCGCATCAATGCATTTTCTTTGGTTTTTTGTTTATTAAACGAAAATTTGGTTTACAAAGGAAAACTCTGTTTTCCGGATCTCAAATCATATCAAACATCATTTATAATCTTTATCGGGTCCGGCTAATCGCATCGCGCATATGTATATGTCTATAGCCCTGCTCCATTGTGTTTGGCGATTGCGATTTTGCGATGCAACGTGGGCCGTCGATCTACGTGCTTGATCGATGGTCCTCGTTGACTCCGTTGACCGCCATCGCAAGTTCCATATGGTCTATGCTGATAACCTCCAATAGCCTTTACCGATTGTGATTTTTTGATCGGATTTGGACCGTTGAACTGCCAGATCTGACGGCTCCTGTGCATTCACTATTCAAGCCACCGATAGCTCTGTTTTCACTGTTTCCTTGTGTTTTTCGCCTCCCAATAATGTTTTCTGTTGTTTTATGAAGGTTTGCCCATGCGATAATTTTGATCTTTTGAATGATTTTGAAGACTTAGAGAGTATCTTAGGATCCATTTGGATCACGCCTTCCCACTGAAAAGGCTTTTGGACCACCAAAAGTTGGTTTTTAAGCATCAATCAAGTGAGGATACATCTTTGTCACTTGTCCAATCTCTATCCATTTTGCACTGCTTGGTTTTGAACCTTTGAGTCCAATTCTGAGGTATTCAACATCCCCACTGCACGTAGTTCTCACCTTCATGTCTAGAACTGTATCTTCCTGCAAATCATTGAGATATTCAGGCAACAGATCATCAATAGAAGGAAACTGAATTTGCTCTTCAGGATATTCAATCAAAGAAGGTTCAAATAGTCTCAAGTTCTCTGCATTAACTACTAAATAGATGTGCATGTAAGCTAGAAAATCAAGGCGAAAAGCATTCTCACCAATTTTCTCAAGTATCTCGAAAGGCCCATACCTTATTTGCTTCAGCTTTTTACCTTCACCTTGCATTCTGTATTTGTTGATGTACAACCAGACTTGATCACCAACTTGGAAGCTATGCTCAATTCGATGATTATCATGCCTTGCCTTGTACTTGGCTTGGCTCTTTTCCAGTTGTTCCTATACTACCTGGTGAATTTCTTGGATCTGTTCAATGAACCTGGTTGCCTTGTCCAAAACACTATGTCCATCAACTGTTATGTCTTTACTAAAGACAAAATCCAAGGGAGACCTTGGTGTAAAACCAAAACAAGTCTCAAAAGGAGATCTTTGTGTATAAGAATGCTTAGCACAGTTGTGAGCATGTTGCACATAACATAAATGTTCATCCCAAAGTTTGGGATGCTTGATGCAATAGCCCCTAAGCAACTGGATCACTGTCCTGTTGACTACCTCTGTTTGGCCATCCATTTGTGGATTAAAGGTTGCGCTCTTCTTCAGTCTGGTGTCCATTAACTCCCATAGACTTAACCAAAACTTCCCAACAAATCGGGAATCTCGGTTAGAGACAATAGAAGTGGGTAACCCAAAATGAACCCATACATGCTGAAAGAACAACTTTTTTGTGTTTTCAATTGTAATATGCTTGTTACAAGGTATTAAAATACACATTTTGCTGAACCTATCCACAATAATATATAAGTAATCATGAACTTTTCTAGATTTTGGCAGTCCCCCAACAAAGTCCATGGAAACACTTTCCCAAGGATGAGAAGGAACTGGAAGTGGAGTTTACAAGCCTAGTTTTCTATTGTTGGGCTTGCTTTTAGCACACATGGTACACCCTTTAATATATCTAGAAACTGTTTCATGCAGTCTTGGCCAATAGCAGAATCTTTGCAGCTATGCAACAGTTTTACTTACACCAAAATGCCCTGATATTAGAGAAGTATGTGCTTCTCATATTATGTTAACTCTTTCAGTTTGAGGAATGCATAACTTTCCCAAATGATATAAGAGTTGGTCCTTAACATGATAATCCAATTCTTCTACTTGTTTGCCATCACTTAAAGTTGCATATACATCTTTAAAATCTACATCTTGAGCATATTGTTCAATGTAGCTTTCATGCAATATTGGGTTATGCTTAAGTATAGTAGATGCATTTATAATTGGCCTGGATAACATATCTACAACTTTATTGTGTATGCCTTTCTTATACCTGATGACTAGATGAAACTGTTGTAGAAAACCGATCCACCTATAGTGTCTTGATTGCTGCAATTTATTTTGTGAGTGTAAATATTGAAGTGGTTGATGATCAGTATGTATAACTGTTTCTTTGCCCAATAGGTAATGTTTCCATTTTTTCACACTCTGCACTAATGCATACAATTCTTTATCATATGTGGGATAATGAGATCTAAGACAATTATTAAGATATTACAGACTCATGTGCATGGATTTGCCTACGTTACTTTTTGCAATGGATCGATAAGAATGCGAAATACATAGACAATGAAGCAGTTAAAGAACCATAATAGAAAACACACATAAACACAAAAAGTTTAATAAGGATTTCACCCAATAATCCTGGGCTACATATCCTGGTCCAGCCTTCAGTGGTGACCTCTCTATTATGTCTTCTAAACAGAGTTTTACAACAGTGAGCTCAATTTGAGCCTCACACAACAGATATAAAACAATAAGGCTTTACTTGATTCCCCAAGTCTCTTCTGAGTACACAGACTCTCCTCACTGACTCTCTGTCTCTGTTTCTCTGTCTCAGTACTACCTTTAATACTCCTTGTCTTTGTTTTTGTCGCTCTGTGGCTTTTAAAGCCAATCTGTGTTGTCTGTTCATTCTCCTTCTTGGGCTCTCTGGCTTCTCATCTTCTGTATTTTTAGACCCCTTTCTGAGCATTAGTAATCATTGCTAAATGCTTACAAGGATGGTGGCCACCTGTACTGTAAAGTAATGGGCCATCGGGCCTTTGAAATCCCAAAATGGTCGTTTTCTATTAACACAAAGAAATGCTGCAAAAACACGAAAAATCATCCAAAACATTGTTCATCAGATTTGAAATATTATGAATCCGCTTTATAACTCCTATCGAGTCCGCCTTTGTAGCGATATCACATCTCCACCATTGATCTGGGAGATCCAGATCCAACGGTTGTGGTCTATTTTGGGCGTCCCTTCTGTATGGAGGTTAACCGCCTGATGAGGGTGGTTTTCTCTCTCCTCGGCCTGGACACGTGGCAGCCATTGTATGGGATCAGGCGAAGCCCGGCCCAAACCATTTACCGCCCCTTGGCCCGCCCGAAATCTCGCTCATATCGTGATTTCCCTTTGTATTGAAAATACATTAAAAACATTGAAAATCCCGCTTATCGGACTTGAAATCATATGTAACAGTATTAATAAACCCTTTCGGGTCCGTAATATCGCATCGACACATTTTCTTTGGTTTTTCGTTTATTCAACAAAAATGAGATTTACAAAGGAAAACTCTATTTTCCAGATCTCAAATCATATCAAACATCGTTTATAATCTTTATCGAGTCCAGCTAGTCGCATCGCGCATATGTATATGTCTATAGCCCCGCTCCATTGTGTGTGTCGATTGCGATTCTGCGATGCAACGTGGGCCGTCGATCTGTGCGCTTGATCGACGGTCCTCGTTGACTCCGCTGATCGCCATCGCAAGTTCCATATGGTCTCTACCGATAACCTCTGATAGCCTTTGTCGATCGGATCTGGACTGTTGATCGGCCAGATCCAACGGCTCCTATGCATTCACTGTTCAAACGAGTAACCAGTAAACATCCAACAACCATTCGAACAATGGGGATTAGACATAATTGGTGAGATTGTTCTTAACTCTTCCAAACAACATAGATTCATCCTTACAACTACTGATTATTTTACAAAATGGGTAGAAGCTATCCCCATAAGGATAGATAATACGGAAAGCATTACGGACTTCATTGATCAGTACATAATTACCAAGTTTGGCTTACCCTCAGCTTTAATGTTTGACAATGCATCTTACTTTTCTGGAAATGCAATGGTAGAATTTGCTCTAAAGCGAGGTTTTAAGTTAAAATATTCAGCCAACTATTATCCACAAGGCAATGGATTGGCAGAATCAACCAACAAAAACCTCATCAGAATTATCAAAAGGACTATTGACAAAAATCATAGGAATTGGCACAAAGCATTGACATTTGCTCTATGGGCAAACAGAATTACACAAAAGGCCTCTATAAGTTCTTCTCCTTTTGCTTTAGTTTATGTAAAAGAAGTTGTTCTTCCCATAAACATAGCAATCCCATCTCTTTCCCTAGTGAAATTCATCAATGAAAACCCTTCTTCTTCTCTCCAAGCATGAGAGTTTCAGATTCTTAAGCTTGAAGAAGAACGAGAAAAGGCCAAAGCAACCCACTTCCATCATCAACAATTAGTCAAAGGCTCTTTTGATACAACCTCTTCCAGTAAAAAAAAAATTGAAGTAGGTGATTTGGTTTTGAAATGGGACAAAGCACACAAGGAAAAAGGTAAACATACCAAATTCCAAAGACTATGGCTTGGCCCTTTTCAAATCATTGAGAAAATTGGATAATCAACATTTCTTCTACAATACTTATCAGGTAAGAATGATTCTTTGCCCATTAATGGCCAAATATTGAAAAAATACTTTTCTTAGAAGATAGCCTCTTCCAATTTTGTATCATATTGCCTTTAAGATTCTTAGGACAATAAAGGTTAAGTAGTGTTTACTTATGGCTTTTGAAAATAAAATCTTTGATAATATTTATGATTTTTTGCTTCTATAAGTAAGTAAAAGTTAAAAGAAATAATTAGGACATTTGAGTACCAAAGTAAACCTGATTTCTTTGGAAAAACTTGATCTTGCTAAAAAACATTTATTCTATGAACAAACTCTTATCTTTTTAGAGTATGAATGTTTTGTTATCAGTCAAGAAAAGAATCTTTAACCTAGTAAGGACTTTCTGCATATGGGTATCTTAAAACTCTATCAGTATCATCCAAAACTCTTAAAAGAGCCAATGCTTCACCCCATCTGATAAAATTTTCTTTTTTCAGAGTGTAATTCTAAAATATGCAAAACCTAGAAGATAAAAAGTTCAATTACGAGCTTGTTTACCATGGTCATAAGGAAATAATTAAACTGATATTACCAATACTGCATATCAAAACAGGGTAATAGCCAATGATCTCATCGATCAGAAGACAGCAGGTCTCATCAAGAGCCAGCTTGTTCAGTTTAGTTACAACCAGTGAATGGCATTGTCATTATTAGGTTATCAAGCCTAGACGATGTCTTTTAAGAAACCTAAAACAAAAGATTATATTAAAAAGAAAAAAGGGACAAGATCCAAATGAGATTCAAAGCAAGTGAATATCATTTTGAAATTTGAAAATTGCTTCAGATGGGACAATGAATCATTGTTGGTTAAAATATAACCCTGTCGAGGCTATGAAGGACTGCTGGCAGTAAAAGCTCTATCTATGATAAATGAGTAAACACCAAAAACTAAACTGTAGAAAACACCTGTTATATCACTTTAAATCTTATTATTGACTGATGCAAACATTTGTATTTTTATCATTACAAGAGTTAAGTAGTTGAATGATGCAGGCAGGGCCTGCAAATCCCAGAATCTTCTTATTGATTTCCATTTAAAAATGCATCTCCCGAAGTTTCCCAAATAAGACTCCAAGTCCGTAAATTACACACGCAAACTCTTCAACATATGTTTCCAGAACCATACTTTCATAAGTGAAAGCTTTACTCCATTAATAACTTATAAAATCTTCAAGCTTTGTGAACGCCTTTTCATGAGTCTTATAAAAGACTTTAACCATTCATCCACTAGTATTTAAAACTCCAAACTCATGACCGCATAATCCAAACAATTGAATTTGAATTTCATACCTGGATTTCTATATCTTTGACTCGGAGTGAACTTCATTCCAACGCTGTACCATCTGCGCTTTGCCAGTCATTACATGTCATCTAAACTCAATTTCAACCTTCTTTACGTAGACAATTTCCCAGACAAATACTCCAATATCTACTATACACAATGGATGCAAATCCATCCATCCCATTCAATATGATAGTAGATTTGACCACGGTAATTACAAATGAGTTTATCTCGGAATGTCTACACCACTGAAGTGCGCCTTCACCCTATTCAACTTTGACCACGCTCTCACACCTCGACTTTCATTACAGCCATTATATACACACGCAGAGTTTGATTAAATTCAAATGTCACAGCATTCGACCATAGCTATTGACATAACCATAGTCGATTTTGCCAGCAATGTAAGAGTGTTTCAATTCTCAGTTCGACCTTCACGATTTCATAACTCAGGTTTAAACCCAAATGTCGCGCTCACAATTAACATTCAACCATATTTTATTTTGATTAAAGGAAAATCAAAACTCAACAATCTGCTCGGCAATTAACATACCTTCCATCCGAATGAAAGAACTTACCTTTTCATCCAACTGAATTTCTTCAATGCAACCCTCACTCAGCATTTAACTGCCATACTTCGATTTTTCCCATTTCTGTTCCATACTGTAGCCGCCTTCAATTCATGTTAAACCAGCGTTTCAACGCATTTCATCCATCAATATAATTCAACTCTACATCCTTTGTTGGATGTTCTACAATATAACGTAGCATTTATCCACGACATCGACTTATCGAGTTTGAATCGATTCTTAATGCGTCATCAACACAGTTCTTGGGTTCCCAGGAATGCGTTCATGACCCAGAAACGCCAATCTTCAATCTTCAATTGCGCCTTGTCCCACGCATTGATGCATGAATTGATATTACTCTTGAATTAAACATTAACCCACGAGTTAATGATCGATAGCCTTGGAATTTCCAATTAAATTCTTGGCAATCATTACGTCAAGCACTTCACTTCAAATGGTGCGTTCTCTTCAAAATCTGCAAACCTTCAAATAGTATAAAGTCGATATTACAACATCAATCCTTTCAACTACGTACAGAGACTCTTCTATTAAAGAGTTTATCATAAGAATGGATTCAGGACTCAACATCTTCCTACCAATTCGACTAGAATTACAATGCAAATCAAATTCTTCATAAATAAACCCAAATGAGATCAATTACAAATATCCTTTACACTACCAGATTTTCAAATCAATAGTCCTCTACAAAAGCCCGTAGGCTTGCTGTCCAATCCACACTCTCCCTAATTATATAAGGAAAACCTAATTGATACAAATACATGGTTTCATGAATCAATTCTGATTCTGAACCAGAAATCTCTCAACCTCTCCTAAAAAATCTCTTCAATCCCACTCTTTTCTAAACTAACACTAAATAAAGCTTTTAAAATCTCTCATATTCTATTCTAGCCAAATAAATCCAACTATTTGGCCTGATCTCCATACAAGGAGGATCACTCAACCACCTATACCCTTTCCTCAATAAATAAACACTCTCACATATTTAAACAAATAATTTAATTAAATTATTTTCTTTCAACCCCTTGCTAGTCACAACATGTGACCATACTATCACATTGTTGACTGGCCTGAATGCTCCTGCATCAGACCCTCAAAGTTGAAAGTTTCCATGACCTCCTGGTCATATGTTTCTTCTGCTATCCATCCAGTATCCCAAACTTTACTTTGTAACTGGTCATCACTTTCATTATGCTGTTGATTCAATTCTTCTGCCACTGTCACTTCTGTTCCTTCAAATTCCCAAATCTTAATTTTCTGTTGTCCTCTGTTCTTGCTGATACAAATTCCTGTGGTCAGTTTCTCCTTCTTGTTGTCCCTGTTCTCTTCTAATTTCATCTTCCATAATTTATCAATTTCCTTCTTACCATTTGTCTTTTACTAAACCTCACTGACATCTGTCTGCTGTACATTCTCCTTTTCCATACTTTCCTTTTTCATTTGTTTATCGTCAGCTCCTTTAATCATGACAATTTCCCTGTCAATACCATCATTCTCAAAATTATTAAATACATGCTCAAAATATCTTTCGGTTTCAGCCATTTCTTCCAGTAATCTCACTTCTTCATCAACATGCATAAGCACATTGTCCAATCGCTCCTCACCTGTCAAACCTGAAAACATACACAACATGTCAGTTTCAAAAATGCAAGGCTCTTCATTTGAAGCCTCAATGGTCAGCTCCTCATGCTCCTCTGAACTATTCTGATAGTTCACTAAATTATTGAGAAATTCTTCCTCAACATCTCTGATTTCTTCCTCATCAAAGAAAAATTTTGGGACTGCAATTTCTTGACTATACTTGGAAACTTCATCATAAGTTTGTAGAATACCTTCCTGTTCTACACAACTTCTTCCAATACTCAGTTTGTCCAAATAAGACAATAATGCCTCTTCCTCTTCTCTGATAAGACTTTGATCTTTCAAAGATTTCCTTGGCTTACCTTCTTCAGCTAAGTTCTCGGTGTCAGCTTTCCTTCTCTTCACTTCATAAATCTGCAATGCATTTGTTTCCTTTCCTGTTTCCATTTCCCATTGGTCTTCTTTCCATGCTAAAATTCCTTCAAATATAATCAAATAAGTTTCCACTAAAAGAAGACATAACCATTCAGCCATACCTTTTAATTTTCTCCACCAATTGAAGTCTTGAAAGTCCTTATGCATCTCCTTTCTTGCTTGTCTTGCCTTTGCTCCTTTCACTTTTTCATACACAGGTTCAAATTCTTTAAGTTGCATACCTGCAATTTTACATTCACAGAAATAATTAATCCCAAAAATATGAGATCCTCTTGTCTGTGCAGATGATGTCAACACATTCCTCTCATTCTGATCTGCATAGATCAGTTCTTCTCTACTGTCATCACTGTCTTCTTCCCCAAGGAGAGATCCTTTCTCTGGTTCGCAGATGTATCCTATTTCTTCATTCTCAGTTGTTCGAAGTAATAATTTCTCAGCAAACAATTCTCTGATAGGCCATTTAACTCTTCTTCCCACATAAAATCCTTGTTTCCATTTTTCTCTAATTCCTTTCAATACCAGCTTCTCCAAATGATTGAGTTCTGCCTTCATCTCAGCCAACTCTATGTCCCTTTCTTCTTTACTCATTCCTTTGAGTCCAACTGCTTCAGCACTCTTTTCCCTATGTCTGTGACTTTCCTTTGTACCCCTGTCATGACCATCAGTAGTCAATTCCTTTCCTTCCTCTGGTGAACTTTCCTTGTTCACTAGTGAGCTGCAACTAACTTTTTCCATTTCGCCTGTAACAAGTCTCTTTCATGCCTCACCAAACTTCCCTAAGTTTAGCCTTTTGGCACCTATTAGTTCTTTCCTCGAACCTTTCACTGATTAACAATTCTACCCAACACTCCTCTTGCTGGAACTGTTATCTCCTGTCCACAATCACAATTGTGGAACTGCCTCATCAACTTCTACCCAACCTTAGTTGGAAGATGTTCTCATTTCCTCTTGAAATACTCCTTTCTTTAGGCTCTGCATCTTCAATTGCTCACTACCTTCTTCATTCAGTAAATTTGTTTATTGCCGGGTATTGTCACGTTTACACATCTAGGATTTCTTCTTGCTCTATCTTCTTTACATAGCTTATATGCTATGATGCTGGTACAACTCATTCCACCTTTCAGCAAATCCACTGCTTTCCACTGACCTGCACAATCTTTTCACATCAAAGTATCTTTCAAATACTATCAATTCCTGCTGATAACCTATTTGTAAGCAAATGCTGTTTTGCCTACCCAATCTCTGCTCTTTCGATCATCAATATCATTGCCTTCAATATTTAAACAATCTTCAATCAAATCAGTCATGCAATCAACTTAAACATTCTTACCAGACCTTCCCGGGCATTCTCTGCTTCTCCATTATGATCCTTATCTTCATCAAACACACTTCCTGGCAATTATACATCTGCTAAATTTAAAATTCAGTTTCCAAAAACAATCTTTTCAGAGCATTAAGCTAGCTCTGATACCAAAAATTTGATGCAGGCAGGGTCTGCAAATCCCAGAATCTTCCTATTGATTTCCATTTAAAAATGCATCTCCCGAAGTTACCCAAATAAGACTCCAAGTCCGTAAATTAGACACGCAAACTCTTCAACATATGTTTCCAGAACCATACTTTCATAAGCGAAAGCTTTACTCCATTAATAACTTATAAAATCTTCAAGCTTTGTGAACGCCTTTTCATGAGTCTTATAAAAGACTTTAACCATTCATCCACTAGTATTTAAAACTCCAAACTCATGACCGCACAATCCAAACAATTGAATCTGAATTTCATACCTGGATTTCTGCATCTTTGACCCGGAGTGAACTTCATTCCAACGTTGTACCATCTGCGCTTTGCCAGTCTTTACATGTCATCTAAACTCAATGCAAACAACGATCTGCCATTCTATTAACTTACCTCTCTGCACAATGTCCGTTATTTGTCAACACACCTTCCTCTGCCTTGAATTTCACCTTGCGCCTTCTATATTGATTATTGCTCTGGCAATTTCATAACTTGACATTATGAAACCTCATACAACTGCCGACAATTTATACTTTCACCATTTTAATTTGTACACCTGCACAGTTTCATTCCATATTTCATTAAACAGACCATACCAATACAGAACCTGCCCAATCGAATTCTATTCGATTATATACCATTCGATTTCAACCTTCTTTACGCAGACAATTTCACAGACAAATACTCCAATATCTACTATACACAATGGATGCAAATCCACCCATCCCATTCAATACGATAGTAGATTTGACCACGGTAATTACAAATGAGTTTATCTCGGAATGTCTACACCACTGAAGTGCGCCTTCACCCTATTCAATTTTGACCACGCTCTCACACCTCAACTTTCATTACAACCATTATATACACGCGCAGAGTTTGATTAAATTCGAATGTCACAGCATTTGACCATAGCTATTGACTTAACCATAGTCGATTTTGCCAGCAATGTAAGAGTGTTTCAATTCTCAGTTCGACCTTCACGATTTCATAACTCAGGTTTAAACCCAAATGTGGCGCTCACAATTAACATTCAACCATATTTTATTTCGATTAAAGGAAAATCAAAACTTAACAATCTGCTCAAGCAATTAACATACCTTCCATCCGAATGAAAGAACTTACCTTTTCATCCAACTGAATTTCTTCAATGCAATCCTCACTCAGCATTTAACGCTGCCATACTTCGATTTTTCCCATTTCTGTTCCATACTGTAGCTGCCTTCAATTCATGTTAAACCAGCGTTTCAACGCATTTTATCCATCAATATAATTCAACTCTGCATCCTCTATTGGATGTTCTACAATATAACGTAGCATTTATCCACGGCATCGACTTATCGAGTTTGAATCGATTCTTAATGTGTCATCAACACAGTTCTTGGGTTCCCAGGAATGCGTTCATGACCCAGAAACGCCAATCTTCAATCTTCAATTGCACCTTGTCCCACGCATTGATGCATGAATTGATATTACTCTTGAATTAAACATTAACCCCACGAGTTAATGATCGATAGCCTTGGAATTGCCAATTAAATTCTTGGCAATCATTACGTCTGGCACTTCACTTCAAATGGTGCATTCTCTTCAAAATCTGCAAACCTTCAAATAGTATAAAGTCGATATTACAACATCAATCCTTTCAACTACGTACAGAGACTCTTCTAGTAAAGAGTTTATCATAAGAATGGATTCAGGACTCAACATCTTCCTACCAATTCGACCAGAATTACAATGCAAATCAAATTCTTCATAAATAAACCCAAATGAGATCAATTACAAAGATCCTTTACACGACCAGATTTTCAAATCAATGTTCCTCTACAAAAGCCCGTAGGCTTGCTGTCCAATCCACACTCTCCCTAATTATATAAAGAAAACCTAATTGATACAAATACATTGTTTCATGAATCAATTCTGATTCTAAACCAGAAATCTCTCAACCTCTCCTAAAAAATCTCTTCAATCCCACTATTTTCTAAACTAACACTGAATAAAGCTTTTAAAATCTCTCATATTCTATTCTAGCCAAATAAATCCAGCTATTTGGCCTGATCTCCATACAAGGAGGATCACTCAGCCACCTATACCCTTTCCTCAATAAATAAACACTCTCACATATTTAAACAAAAAATTTAATTAAATTATTTTCTTTCAGCCCCTTGCTAGTCACCACATGTGACCATACTATCACATTGCTGACTGGCCTAAATTCTCCTACATCATTGAATAAATAGATTGAGTAAGTGATTACGATTCTAGAGAAATGTTGTTTACTTTATAACTCATGTAATTATTATTCCTATAACTCTAATTACTTTGAAAGTCTTAGAAATTTCAAAAAACTACTCAGATATAATTGGTTCTCCCAATCGAATCACCAATTGTTGTACCATGAAACAACCCCCCCATTTATGGATAACAATAGCTAAGGTTAGAGATATAAATGGGGACCCTTTTTAAATTTTTAGTCTTAGGATAATGAAACCTAACTCTAAGAAATTTCCTTGAAAAATCTTGCAAAAATAAACCAAGGATGTGATCCTCATCACAAATCTCAAATCGTGCTTTTCCATGTGATAATCATAAAACACCTTTAAAAAATTGTGATGTGCGATCAAACCTCCCGCTGTGATATCCCGATCAAAAGCACCTTGTTATTTTGCAAATCGCACTTCGCAAAAATCAAAAGTAATTAAGCTATGCCACTGTGAAGACCATATCTAGACTATATATATATATATATATATATATATATATATATATATATATATATATATATATATTTACAGCTAATACAACAGAAAAGGAACGCATTGAAATTCAAATTTATTTAGCACACACATTCCTGCCACTCATTTCAGGAAACATATCATACCATGTTCATAATTTTAACTAAGATCAATAGTAATGAAATACATATGTATCGTTCACCAGAAGGCGAGACTCCACTTGCTCTACTGTTGCTGGTATTCCCTTGTAGCTGGTCACCTCTGCGAGTGAATGATGACGCACTTGATCTGAATGCGAAGACCCACCGGTTAACTTTCCAGCCTACTCCTTGGGTACTCTTCTTCCCCGCGGACCCCCGAGCTGCAATGGGGTTGTACAATGGAGGAAAGCACTAGCTGGTAGAGGAGAGCACACCTTGGCTCAAGAGTCCCCTCTATAAAATCCTCTACCTCACCAAACTCACTATAGCTTCGTATTCACTGCTCTGACATCATCTCATCCATCCAACAATGGGGTTCCCAAAAGTCCCTTCTCCCATGGCTTGCCCCTTCTTTTATAGGAGTCCTCATAGGTGACACTTGTCATGTCATGCATAATTAATTATTTTTTTATAATTCAATAGCTTGATTATTCACCCACGCATGTGTCATTCTCACATCAATGGTCTCCCAAAATTATTTACTTAAATTTTTATTTAAAACTAATATTTTCCTCACCTCAACAAGATTCCTATTTCTTCTCCTAGTTGTCTCTTTATTCCCCCCTTTTATTCCTTAATTTGTGTTCATTACTTGAAGTCAATTAATGAGTCAAGATTTTATCCCCAATCTACTCCCTAATTTAACTCAGGTTATCTCCTAGATGGATATTCTTATGTTGGTTGTTGACACATGGAGCTTCTCTACATTTCTCTAAATTTAATTTATTATTCTCATTTTAATTCACCTTCCTCTTTTCTTAATTAGGTTTAAATTAGTTTAGGATTAATCTTTATCCTTACCATTATGTTTGTCTTTCCCCTTTTTCCTAATTAAACCACATAATCTTCCTAGCATTTTCCAAAATGGGAAGGGTAGAGTTTTTAAGGTACTCTATTTTAATTCTTCCTATGATCCTCCTTATTCCAAGTTTTATTTTTTATTTAATTACATTGGTTTCTAATCATCATTTACCCTTGATGTAAATTTACCTAGTTTTCATTCCTTGCTTATATTTATTTATTATTATTTATTTTTAATGATTCCAAGGATGCCAAGTTTGGTTGTGCCCTTCAAGAACTTCCCTAGAAGTTCCAAGGGTGCCACACCTAATAGCTTATTTGTGATGTCAAGGGTGCCATTTTTGTTGTGCCCTTCAAGAACTTCCCTAGAAGTTCCAAGGGTGCCACACCTAATAGTTTTATTTGTGATGCCAAGGGTGCCAAGTTGGTCATGCCCTTCAAGAAATTCCCCTGAAGTTCCAAGGGTGCCACACCACTTGCCCTTCAAGCATCCAGTGATTACGAGGGGAAAGTATAGTGCAACTCCATAGACCACTATCATCTCTTATGTTGCCTGCTATAGTGAGACTAATGGTGTCGGGGATCAAGGAATCCGCCTTGATGCACGCCCCCCGGTAAAGTCCTCATGAGTGACCCAGCTTTGGAACCTGCCCTCATGGCATCGTGATCTTCAAGGCGAAGGTGTTTCAACCCTTCCAGCCCAAGTCACGGCGGGAGTGCTAGTGGGTGAGATCAGGGACTCTGTCCCACCCCTCCCATGTAGTTCCATCCACTTGTACAACCCCATCACCCATATGTGGGTCATTCGGCCAAGCAACTAATCTGTGTCTGCAACCATTAACATATCATCAGAATATAGTTAAACATATATGACAGATTTCAAGATCGACTTAGACTTTAAAAGATAAAATAATATGAATTTTCATCAAACCAGGTGTCATCGACATGTCATATGCGAGTGCCTCTGATGGTTTCCTGCCATACTCAATAATCATCAGTAACAAGGTTTCTCAATGTTAGTCAATTATCATAATAGCATCATTAACAATTTCTGGTCATTCACATCATTGTCCATTGTAAGTCTGAACTAAAGGAAGTAGGTAACATAGTGGACACATCCCTCATGGCTATCATCAATAATCATCAATGGAAACATACATGTTCATTAAGCTATCGACATCGTAACATCGTAGAAATGTACCTATCCATAAAATTTATCCTCATTATGCTTTTATTAGAGCGCATACATATTCTTTACTACCCTCATCATAATTTCAAATAGAGACCAACTTAACTATTTAATATTGCAATCATCAGAATACTGATAGATAAGATACATAACCATTCATGCTACCATAATATCAATGGAAAGCATTCATAAACATCACAACCATGAATATCTCAATCGCTATAATAGTGTCATGGGTCCAGATCCTCAATCTGAGGTCCTCGAAGATTAAAGTGTCTAAGATAATGCCATATTAGGGTCAGGAAACTAGAGTGGGCACTACATACACCCCCTCTTAACAATGGACTTCGTCCCGAAGTCCTTAGAACATAAAGGAGAACGACGACACATATCCTAGGAATCCTTCCTGAAACTCTTGCTAACCTTCTGGTAACAGGTATCTCTGATTTTTAAATTAAGCACATTTTTTTTTTCTTTTTTTTTCTTTTTTTTGCATATTTTAACTTTAAGTAAAATGTCAATATGTGGATTTACTAGCACAAAAATGCAAATAACAAAGCACTAATGAAGAGAATAACATGCCTTAGTTCTCACTAGATCAAAACATATTAGACTGTCATATATCCAGGAAACATGATATCAAGGTCCACACAAACTAATTGCTTTGAATTTACAACTAACTGAATTATCATCGCATTACACCTCTTACTTACTATACAAGTCCATGCTGACACAGATCATTTCAAAAGAAGCACGTGTATGTTCTTCCTATGTTCTCAATTTGCAAAATGTAACATAAAATACAGATTCCTTCACAAGCACATTAATAGTCTCATCTCAAAAAAAATTCCATTATCCATACCTTCAACACCATTCTTGAATTACTTCAGCATTTTCAAACGTATAGCTACTTCCTTTTCTGCCAATACCTCTCATGGGCAAAATTGCATTAGATACATTCAGGTCCAGCGTAAGCATATTTTCAAGAGCTATTCTCAACTATCTCAACCCTGAATCTGGGCCTGATCCATAAAAGATTATTGTTTCCAATAGTTTTTAGGCATCCCAGAGAGACTCTAAGACAATGGAGTCCTGCCCAACATTAGAAAAGGAAATTGGTTGCAGATGGTTGCCCACAGAGGAGCGAAATAATGTAATACTTACACAAACAATCTCCTACTTCAATCCCTCTAATAAATTTAGTCGTCAACATAAAACCTTTTAAGACATACGATCTTCGACATTTCGTAACATAACTCAAATACCACAGTGAGGTGAGTATACAAGAAGATAAAGCTATGATGGTCAAACAAAATGTATACAGGGATTCTCATTTCCTAACATAAAAGTAATAATGCACGTAGTCTAACAACAAAAAAATACATACAACTTCTCTAATACAGATAAAGTTTGAAGACTATCCTTGCTACCTATCACATACAAAAAGTGGCACAGTGAACATAAAAGGGCTCTTAGCTAGTTACAAATCTACCTAAAGATATTTAGTGAGCACAATCAGAAATTACATCCACAAAGATATATGCAATGGAAGGTTTATTACATACAAACTTAAAAAGAGGCAAGAGAAGCTAGTTGCAATTGGGAAACAATTAGTTACAATGACCAAGTCTAGCTGTAGTCACGAGAACGAATTCAGTTGCAACTGCAAGGAAGTTCAAATACATCCTACAACTTTACAATACCCACTTGTAAGCATGAACAATTCTGACATCCAAATGTTACAAGCCAATAATGTAATATGAGATATCATAAACTTCTGTCATTGGGAATAAGGAAACTGGCACGGTACTTTCAAACTTTCAGGATATGGGGAAACAATATATACAAACATGCATGCATATAAGATATTTTAGTATATAAAGCCCAAGAAGTTAACTCAACTGGTTGTCGTCAATGTCACTGGGCATTTGGCTAATTCTGTGCCAGCAGGTGTTCGGTTTGAATCCTCTAGGTGATACACTGACTATGCAAATGGGTTCACTATGAATGACATCCAACATCCCTTGGATTCCCCCACAAGGTTTTCAAGAGAAAAAGAAATATCATTTTTTTTTGTATTTATTATTAATAAAAACTAGCATTGTTGTATGATAACACTATTTTTTTGCAGTAGAGACTATCTTTTTCTTAATTGTTTTCTTGACTTTTTTTAAGTATAGGAACAACAGTTCTGAACCAAAAATCGAAGGAAATGTTCTCGATAGGCTTGCTAGGTATTCCAAACCAGAATGGTTTTCCATACCAAAACAAGGAGCAAGCGGGCCAAATGTTTCAGTTGCATAGTCATGAGGTATTATCATGTTTAATAGTGTGGCTTATATGTTATATTGAGGCATTATATGATATAAGTAGTTATGACAAAAGAAAGTTGGATAAGTATTTAAATGATTCAGGAAATAATCATAGGCTTATTTGTGGTTAAAATGAGTCAATACATTGTATAAATGACTTGGATTTATAGCAACCTAGAGGCAGTAGAGGAATTACAATTCATTCTAGGATAATCTCTTTAAGGAGGGTAACCCTAGGCCTGTAAAAGGGCTTTCCACTCAATCGCTAATATTCTTTATGTTTATCAGTGAATGCACTTGCAGTTTCAACTCTCTCAATTTCTCATTTCTTAGACACCGTGTCTTGCTCTATCTCCCATTGTGTGTAGATCTTCTTGACAGGGTCCTGTGTGAAATGTGCATTATTTGCAGGGTTATATTTACCTCTCATCATTTGGGACTATTAGGATGTCCAAACCTATAAGAATCTTCTATGAATCCATCACTTGTTCTTAGTTAGTTATTATATCAAAATAACATGGAGGATATACAGCATTGAAAGCAGGATTCCTATCAGCCGTGTGCATCACCAGTGTATTAAATGATAGCCGAAAATCACAAAAATGATGAGAAATATTGACGAGAAAAATAAAGAGATTGACTTACATTTAATATTATGTTCTGCCTATTGGACCACATGCCCTCGTACCTTTTCCTGTGAATGCCTATGACATACTGTGACTACCTTAAACTATGTTTACCACTTGTGGTGTATCTTAATGTAATCATAAATTATGATGTATCTTATGTATTCATAGATAAAGGCACAAAGCCATGTAGGCTGTAGCCCAGTAGACAAATAAATATATTGGATATAGCAGTTACATATAAATATATTAAATGTAACAGTTGCAAAGGTATAGTGATATGCAATAATGAAGGTTCTCTAATATACAAGGCATAAGAGACGTGTCTGCCTTATGTAGATAACTCTTGCTAACAAAATTTAATGTAAATAATTATTATTTGGTCAATTACAAGATGCAGCAAGATACAGATGCAGGATGGGACCATATGACCTTAAACCGGCCTCCAGAAGAGACAGGATGACCACTGAAGCATAATGACGATAAACTGTCACTGTTTTATGCTGTAGTGGTTATGAGACCAAGTGGAAGCAAGAATTTTTTTTTTTTTTTTTTTTTTTTTTTTTTTAATTTTCTTGTGGCAGGCTTTTCTCTTAGTCTCTTCACGAGATCACAGCCAACTTCCAGACCATAGTGCCATTAGAAGTAAAATGGCCATGGCATTTCAAAATTGAAGTTATAATAGAGATTTTACGAAAAATAATGGAAGTTACAACTCTTTTAGGTTGTGACACAAAATCCTCTAGGAAATTCTTGTCATGCACCTTTCTATCTGTCTATGTACCAAATTGAAGCAGGACCTGTGCCATAGAAGCAGAGTGGCAATGGCATTTCAGAGTTGGGGTTATATAATAACAATTCTAAGAGGTATCATGTAAGTTACAAGTATTTTAAGTTTGACACCAAACCCTCATGAGAAATTATTGCAGCAAGATTATCTCTTTGGTTATGAACCCGATTGCAGCAAGATAGGAGCCATTAGAAGCAAAACAGCAATGCCACTTCCAAATTGGGGTCATAATAGTGAACCTGATCAATATTGAGAAAGTTACTGGCATTTAAAATCACAGCCTCAACACCCTAGCAGAACCACCCAATGACATGGAGGGCACTGTGCCAAATTATTTTGAAAACATAGGGAGAAATAAGATAGAATATAACTCCCTATACCACTAGGTAAAATTACATCTTATTATTATTAAGAGAGACATAAAAAAAAAAAAAATTATTCATCCTCAACCTCCTTATCACAAAAAACCCTCATACATAAACATCATATCATCACTTTCTCCAGAAATTAAATAAACCCGCAATTATACATACATCATAAACAAATACTATGTACCTTGCCTTTCCGGAGCCATAGCAAAGAGGTATTTGAAGTTCATCTAGTTTCAAAATCTTTTGTCCTACACATGTATCATCTTTATCTTCCTTTATATGTGTATGCAGACTTTCCATCATTCTCTTGTCTAACTGCAAAGATGAGATCTTCAATGGTTAAATCTTAATGCTATATTTTTGCAATAGAGATGATGCCACAGAAGTCAATGCTACGGTTGATGCTCTAGCGATGATGTTATTATATAGGTCGACTTTATCATTTTTATGCTTCACAGATAATCTCAATCTCCTTAAAATGATTTGTATCAAACTTGATATATTCAACGATGTGCTTCAGGTAAAACAGGTTGGCTTTTATGATACCGATCTTCATAATTGATATATGACATATGCATTCCTTAACCATCATCATCATAAACACCTTGGTCATTTAAGTCTACAGTTGTACATTATTGTTTCTCTTAAACTGCTGCAGTAGGGGCTACAGTCAAGTCACATGTCCTTGTCGTTAAGATTATCCGAGACTCGCGGTCAAAGTTACACGATTTGCATTTTCACTGTCTATATAATTTTAGATGCTTTACAGCGAGGTGATAATCACATTCAATCATGTATGATGTCAAAAGCAATGTCAAAAGCAATGTCTCGGCTCTTTAGGATGTATAGTCATTCCATATAAAGCAATGAGCCATACTAATGTGAGTCATGTCATATTATAGGCGGCCACAAGAGCGAGTTTTTCCAGAAGTCATAGGAGCCACTTTTTGTTAAAGCAAGCCATTGTTTGATTCATATCAAATAAAAGTGTTGATACGTGAGCCATTGCAAACAACGGAAGGAATGTTAACCGAGGGAGAACACTCGTGTACAAGATAAACCATAAACAGTCGAGATAGCAGCGCGCCATCAATACAACGTCCAGAAATGGCTAAAACTCTGAAGCTGACACGGGGAATTAACACGTTGTAAGAAACCGGTAATCGATGCAAGTGGAGCACATGGGGATCTGTCCGGCCAACATGTGTGGAGATATGGAGGTGTTTTCAATGGAGATGGATCCACCTATTACCCACGGATTAGAGCAGAAAGTCGGAGAAAGGGCACTACAAATTTTTTAGAAAAAATGGCCTCTCCAGCTCGTTATTTCAACAATGTTGTTCGTCTGAGAGTGAATTTTCAATATACATAAAGCCATCGAAGTTTTTGGCACATGCCCATCTCCATTATACTCAAATCCATAGCAGCAAACAAGCTTCTTCGTCTTCAAAATACCGTTGCCCTTTACAGCGCTACCAGCATTGCTAACAGGAAAATAATGCAGGGGAATTCTCTAATATGGTTTAGAAAAGGTCTGAGAATTCATGATAACCCAGCTTTGGAATATGCATGCAAGGATGCCAATTATCGTTTGCATTTCTTAAAGGGCGCTCACCTCGACATTCCAAATGGAATCTCCATTATTCCCACATGCACTCAATATCTCCTACGCAGGGATCTAATTCAGGTGATAATATATGCAAAGTCCAAGGATACACGTAAAGCTTGCAAATTGGAAAAGGATGAGCGTTTATCACAATTTATAGCAACATTGAGCCAGGAGAATGTGTGACAGAACACCTTTTTTAAATTACAAACTTGAAAATTCTGGATATTATGCATTGCTGTTAAATATCTATGTTGTAATTGATAGGTAGAATGTTATAAAAAGGGTAATAACAAAGAAAAAGATGGGAAAAGCTTGAAGGGGCATTTTCCTTGAAGAACTTGCCAATCAAAGTTATATTTTACTTGGAAGGACCTTTACTTTGTCTTCATCTTCTGAATTGACAAAATTCATATTTGGTCTGGAACTATCATAAAAGATGAGCTCAATAGTAGGATATAATCTGGTATAAGTGGGAAACATAAGCGTGAACCCTAATTTTAATAAGGGAATAAATGGATGGTTTCCCAATTCATGTAATGCATCAATTTATTCTTTCTGTACTAAGAATTCCATAATAGAATAAGGCTACATGCTCTTATATCTAATCGAACAAATTATTGACAAGGCTTGGAACAAGATATCGAATAGGGCATCCACATTGTGTTGGGATAGAGATGTAGCTTCTGGCAGTGAAGGAAAGAATACTCTACCAATACTGAAAGGAAACGTCTTCAAAGTATTGCATGTTTTGTTGGTTAATGAGAGACAGGAAAATAAGTTTAACACCAAGGTTTTCTTGTTTCAAAGCATTGGAATCAGATTATATTCTAATTCTTATGCATTATAGTTCTTATTTCTGTTGTATTTGCGCTGACAATGAATAACTCATTCCATCACGATCACTCAACAATTATTGTTTCTATATTTTTAACACGATTAGATATAAGACACTAGTTAATGAAGCTGCCTATAGTTACAGACCTAAAGGCACTACAAAATTGGAAGATCGAATAATGGTCGAAGGATTGAGAAGGAAGGTGTACAACATCCACTTCTATTTATGAGACAGAGCATTCTGAGGCAGGGGATTTAACTCCTAGCAACTACAAGATTTAAAGGTAGGAGATCAACATAATTCCAAATTTCTAGTAATTGAAGATCATCATTTAAAACTCAACCTAGATTTTAAGCCATAAATTGTGCAAATTTATTTTGGACTCAAATGCATAAAGCAGATCATATAAAACTTGCTTGCAATTTTCAAAGGTGATTCATAGTGAAGTGGCAATTAAATGACATAGCTGGTAGAGTTGACCCTGTTTTAAAGGGAAGTTCACAACCTTTCAAAGGATATCGGTTAATATCCAGATTTAAGAAGAGAAAGATCAGTATGTCAAGAATTGAATGAGCATTTCTAGGAAATTTAAAAGCACTAGAAAGATACAGGTGGCAGAGTATTCAACCCTCAAATATTTTAATCCAGATTTTAAAGGAACAAAATCAACGTTTAATGGAGAATCTATTTTATTTATAGTTTATTATTAGAATTTTATTCCTGAAAGCTTGTAACAACTTCATGATTATGTTTTTCTATATATTCTTTCATTTTGATTAAAAAAATGTTGGCTTTTGGGAACTCGAAGACTTATATTTTTTGTAAATCCTGATACTGATTATTTAAATTCCCCGCCAGACGAAATTGCAAGGGATAAACGAAGGAGGAGGTCGGAGGTTGTCACATTAGTTAGAGATTTTCATCCTATTATTTAACAAAACTAGCCATACATGCATGGGCCCATAGGCCTCAAGGGTTCAACATAGCTCTGATACCAAGTGTGAGGACCATATCTAGACTATATATATATATATATATATATATATATATATATATATTTTTTTTTTATTTTTTTTATTTTTTACAGCTAATACAACAGAAAAGGAACGCATTGAAATTCAAATTTATTTAGCACACACATTCCTGCCACTCATTTCAGGAAACATATCATACCATTTTCATACTTTTAACTAAGATCAATAGTAATGAAATACATATGTACCATTCACCAGAAGGCGAGACTCCACTTGCTCTGTTGTTGCTGGTATTCCCTTGTAGCTGGTCACCTCCGCGAGTGAATGATGACGCACTTGATCCGAATGCGAAGACCCACCGGTTAACCTCCCAGCCTACTCCTTGGGTACTCTTCTTCCCCGCGGACCCCCGAGCTGCAATGGGGTTGTACAATGGAGGAAAGCACTAGCTGGTAGAGGAGAGCACACCTTGGCTCAAGAGTCCCCTCTCTAAAATCCTTACCTCACCAAACTCACTATAGCTTCATAATCACTGCTCTGACATCATCTCATCCATCCAACAATAGGGTTCCCAAAAGTCCCTTCTCCCATGGCTTGCCCCTTCTTTTATAGGAGTCATCATAGGTGACACTTGTCATGTCATGCATAATTAATTATTTTTTTATAATTCAATAGCTTGATTATTCACCCACCCATGTGTCATTCTCACATCAAGGGTCTCCCAAAATTATTTACTTAAATTTTTATTTAAAACTAATATTTTCCTCACCTCAACAAGAATCCTATTTCTTCTCCTAGTTGTCTCTTTATTCCCCCCTTTTATTCCTTAATTTGTGTTCATTACTTGAAGTCAATTAATGAGTCAAGATTTTATCCCCAATCTACTCCCTAATTTAACTCAGGTTATCTCCTAGATGGATATTCTTATGTTGGTTGTTGACACATGGAGCTTCTCTACATTTCTCTAAATTTAATTTATTATTCTCATTTTAATTCACCTTCCTCTTTTCTTAATTAGGTTTAAATTAGTTTAGGATTAATCTTTATCCTTACCATTATGTTTGTCTTTCCCCTTTTTCCTAATTAAACCACATAATCTTCCTAGCATTTTCCAAAATGGGAAGGGTAGAGTTTTTAAGGTACTCTATTTTAATTCTTCCTATGATCCTCCTTATTCCAAGTTTTATTTTTTATTTAATTACATTGGTTTCTAATCATCATTTACCCTTGATGTAAATTTACCTAGTTTTCATTCCTTGCTTATATTTATTTATTATTATTTATTTTTAATGATTCCAAGGATGCCAAGTTTGGTTGTGCCCTTCAAGAACTTCCCTAGAAGTTCCAAGGGTGCCACACCTAATAGCTTATTTGTGATGTCAAGGGTGCCAGTTTGGTTGTGCCCTTTAAGAACTTCCCTAGAAGTTCCAAGGGTGCCACACCTAATAGTTTTATTTGTGATGCCAAGGGTGCCAAGTTGGTCGTGCCCTTCAAGAAATTCCCCTGAAGTTCCAAGGGTGCCACACCACTTGCCCTTCAAGCATCCAGTGATTACGAGGGGAAAGTATAGTGCAACGTCATAGACCACTATCATCTCTTATGTTGCCTGCTATAGTGAGACTAATGGTGTCGGGGATCAAGGAATCCGCCTTGATGCGCGCCCCCCGGTAAAGTCCTCATGAGCGACCCAACTTTGGAACCTGCCCTCATGGCATCGTGATCTTCAAGGCGAAGGTGTTTCAACCCTTCCAGCCCAAGTCACGGCGGGAGTGCTAGTGGGTGAGATCAGGGACTCTGTCCCACCCCTCCCATGTAGTTCCATCCACTTGTACAACCCCATCACCCATATGTGGGTCATTCGGCCAAGCAACTAATCTGTGTCTGCAACCATTAACATATCATCAGAATATAGTTAAACATATATGGCAGATTTCAAGATCGACTTAGACTTTAAAAGATAAAATAATATGAATTTTCATCAAACCAGGTGTCATCGACATGTCATATGCGAGTGCCTCTGATGGTTTCCTGCCATACTCAATAATCATCAATAACAAGGTTTCTCAATGTTAGTCAATTATCATAATAGCATCATTAACAATTCCTGGTCATTCACATCATTGTCCATTGTAAGTCTGAACTAAAGGAAGTAGGTAACATAGGGGACACATCCCTCGTGGCTATCATCAATAATCATCAATGGAAACATACATGTTCATTAAGCTATCAACATCCTAACATCGTAGAAATGTACCTATCCATAAAATTTATCCTCATTATGCTTTTAGTAGAGCACATACATATTCTTTACTACCCTCATCATAATTTCAAATAGAGACCAACTTAATTATTTAATATTGCAATCATCAGAATACTGATAGATAAGATACATAACCATTCATGCTACCATAATATCAATGGAAAGCATTCATAAACATCTCAACCATGAATATCTCAATCGCTAATAATAGTGTCATGGGTCCAGATCCTCAATCTGAGGTCCTCGAAGATTAAAGTGTCTAAGATAATGCCATATTAGGGTCAGGAAACTAGAGTGGGCACTACAACCACTACAACATCCATTAACGATTTGTAAAATGCGATATTGCGACAATCGTAATCGCATTTCACCTTACTGAGCAAGAAACGCTATATTGCATCCTTTTAAAGATTGCGATCTGCGAATAAGAGTGGTAAGCATGTGAAATAATTGTGTTTTAATATAAAACTGAACGAATTGACAGGTTAATAATTAGCGGCCCAAGGAGAGGTAATGATTTTCCAAGTTATGGGTAGTTAACGTTGAGTATCTCATTAAACCTTTCTCGCGATCCAAAGTCATTTTAGAAAAGCTTTCAGTCTTAATTACCCAATACTGTCTACGCTGATATATCTTGTCCATTTCAGGCAAGCTACAAAAGACAAGTCATTGAGGAAGGTGATGCAGAAACAGAAAAAGTAGAGCATTGCTAAATCCGAGTTTACAGAGATGGCTCCTATATTCTCTGATATAGTCTGCAACACTGACGAAGGAGAAACAACTTGGGAGGTCATATACAATAGGTTTGAGGACGAGCGTCCCAAGATTACTGTCACAAGAGCAAAAATTTACTCAACAAGACCTTCGGGACTTCAATTCAAGGATGTTGCCTGTTCTTTCCTTCATAGGATAGGTGCAAGGGATAAAATCATCCCATACACTAATATGATCAAGTGGGTGGTTGAAAACCTCACCATTGAAGATAGGCAATTCAAGAATTCAAGAATGGAACTCATGGGGTCATTTGAGGACCTGAAGAAAATGCCATACACCTGACCCTCAGGATATATATGACGAGACATACCTGGCCAACTTCACAAAGAAGACCCAAGACCCCTTAAAGCTGATTCAGGGCTGGAAAGCATTGGAGAACAAATTCAAATTTGAAAAATCGGGTTATGCTATAGCCTCTTTGGAAAACCCCTGCAACTATGCAACTACAATGTTATGTAGATTATATGGGTTACCTAATAATACTATGTTTTCCATAGAATGGATTCCTCTGATTGATGTCTGCATTAATTCCCACATCATGAATGGGGCCACCATCCTATATGATAACCTAGCTATCAGCATTACCGAATATCGACAGAAGAGAGCATCCTCTCCAAAGAACCTTCCTTCGTTCTATTTTAGTGCCTACATTATGGACGCTATCTTTTTTTGCACTGCATTTCCGACCATGGGTTGGAAATGGACCTTACAGGACCCCTACCCTATCCATATCAGTCATAAGAAAATATGGGAATCCCATTATATACCCCATGCCTATAAAATATGTCATGCTGTTATTTTGCTTCTGCATCAAATAATTTTCAATAAGAAAGCCCCCAGGTTTTCCCAAGAAGCCGCAACAAACCTTCTAGCTGTCGGCAAATATTTTATTGAAGAATGGTTCACCTACATTAGGGTTTTTAGTAGCACAGTTGACCCACATGTTCTTCCTTTTTATGCTTTTGATAAATTGTTGACAAGGGAAATTTCTCACCAGACCGTGGGAAAAGGCCTAACTAAAGTTCTCAAAGACAGCAAGAATTCATTGTGGCCCTCTTTTCCTGTCAAGTGTGATTCTTTTTCTTTAGCAAATTTAAATCATGCGATTAAAGAGTCAGTAAGCATGGAAGCCCTCAGGCTTCATACTTTTCCGAAAAGACAATTTGATCCAGACAAGGTAGCATATAACATCACTACTGCAGTAAAGCTCAAGCCATAAAACCATGATGATAACGATTTTGAAGACTTGTTACAATCGGCTGAATCCTTCGAACAAGCATTCGAATGGGCTAAAGTGAACCTCAGTCCTGAAGATTTTGAAAAAATTTGAGAATTCATAAATGAAAGGCTCGAAGTAATCCCAGTGCACCTGTTGAATATTGAAGATAAGCCTACACCCAGTGTGTCTGTTAATAGTGAAGGGCCTAGTTCTCGCATAGAATCTCAAGTGAATACTGATAAAACACCAGATACAGGGAAGGCCCAAGACATAGATAATACAACAGAGTCCATTAGGAAGTTATCCGAGAAACATGTTATGAGCAAACCATCTAAAGAATTTAGTTCAGAAGTGAAAGGCAACAGTTTGGAGCAGGAGTGGGATCAGTTTAATCAGAAACTGCAAGACACTCCCAAAATGACAGATACCCAAGAAACAATGGAGTGTTAAACTCCTTTGCATATTCAGGAGAATACAGAGTCCAAGTCTATGGACGAGCGGTCCAAATCCATGGATGAGCAGTCCAAGCCTATGGATGAGCAGGCGACAACATCCCAACAGACTGAGATTATCCCTGCTCTGCCCACATCAAAGATCATCTTGGAAGTGACCAAAATCCCTCCACTTGATGTGTTCTACATCTCGCTCCACAAGGCTATGGTAAGGAGACAAAGGAAAAGGAAAAAGGTAGAAACACCCGAGCTCCCACTGGGAAACGATCCAATGGACATAGTTTGGAGGGACATTCCTTTCAACCCAACTAAGAACTTGACTAAATCGTCACAGTTCACGAGAGAATATGCAACAACCACCAAGGACAAAGCTACTAAAGTCTCCACCTTATTGAGAGAAAAAGAGGAGTGGATTGCACAACTTGAGCAGCAGCTCGAAACAGAGAAAGTAAGTGTGAACAGGCAAGTAGCTTAGCAGCTTTCCCAATTGCAACAGAACATGGAGGTCGTAAAGATAATCCATGAAGCCGATATATCGGCCAAACATATGCAACTCCAAGAATTGCAGCAAGCCATGGAAATATATAAGGATGTTCCTACTACCGAGGAGTTCGTTAAAGATACGTTGGAACTAAATTCCCTATTGATGAAACAACAAGAGCACTTCTGCTAAAATATGTCACACAATACTCCTTATCTGATCACTAGCGACTAGCTAACAGATAAGGCGATCGACCAAAGAACTAAGTTTACTGATCTGAACACCAGAATCTCAGAGTTCATCGAATGGTAGGAAACAGAAGATGGAAGGAAAACCAATCTGCCTGAGATTGAGGAGACACACAAAGACATTCTTTTCACGGATTGGGACGCGAGAATCAAGCAAGATGAGATAGCAATGGCAAGGGTAGTTGGGGTGTCGAAGAATATAATCAAGGCAGTGAACCACACTCTGTTTGTTACCAACCTGGTAAAGGAAGGCAATCTAAAAGAAATGCCTGATTTAGGTGCTTTGCATAAAAGCTGGCAGGAAAAGGCAGAGACTCAAAGGGAAGAAATTGCAAAATTGACCAAGACCGACTGGGATTCATATTGGCAATACCTCATCAAGCCGCATAGCCAAATCATGACCCTTAACATCTCACTTCATTCAACTCAGCAGACGCTGCCACCTCTCACCGATGCGATTTTCATAGGATAGCTCAGAACACACTTTGGGGCACCTCCTCAAGTCAAACCATTGACCTATATATGTGATTTGAAGGACAAGCTGGAAGACAACAAATCATCATCTTAGCCTCTGCTCATCAAGTCACTATTTATTTTTAGAGTTAGTTAACTAGTTAGGAGGAAGGTTGTTTGAAACCTCCTCAAATTTTTGTATAATCTATTTTTGCACATTAGTTAGAATAGTATTTATACCCTTCTCATGCATTTAGATAAGGGTCCATAATTTTATCAAAAATATTTACAAAGAATTCAATTTTGTAAGTTTGTGAATGCTTTGGTGAAATTATGGAACATGATCGTTTCTTTTAGATATCAAACTACTTTCCTTTGTTGATGCACTATTGTGTTCTTGGGAGATAATTTGATTTGAAGAAATAAGTTGATCCATGTCATTAGTCAAATGAGCAGAACTTCGCACATATGGTATTATTATCTTGAATGATTGATTATGTTCTTGTTTAATTAGTGACAACACTTTACTTTCATGAATTGTATGTGAGATTTATCCTTTCTGTTAACCGTTAATTGCACTATTGTATGATGCCTAGCTGAAATTATTGATTTTCATATATAACTCATCATATATGCAATATATTTTATAAATTTCTTTGACTAACTATTTAGTCAAAGAAATTATCTTTATATGTTATTATCTCTGTTTATGCATGATTGATCTTTATTATCACATGTTAAGCAGATATCTTTGTAGATCGCATACCACACAGAAATACCCGGGTTTATATTAGAATAAGTTAGTTAGAGATTTGCATGATAGAATAGGTCATTTAGATTATCATTATTCTATTGCAATCACTCGTGAACCACCCACTCTCATCTTAAAACCCATACTGGGAAACTGGTCCCATTATCCCTAATCGGATCAACCACTTTAAATGGAAAAGGAGTAGTCTTAAGGTCCAGACCGGGTGGTTATCCCCCATGTTGGGGTAGCAGAATTCTGAGGCCGCAACACACTTGTACACTACACCACCTGCATAATGTGTGCACAACATCACATGTACACAATGTCACATGCACATGCACAACATGTACACAACGCCACATGTACACTACACCATTTGTACAACGTGTACACAATACCACATGTACACAGTACCACATGCACGACATGTATGCGACACCACATGTACACACGCTACATGCACGACATGTACACAGCAGTACCTGCACATAGTGCCACTTGTACAACATGTACACAACACCACATGCACACAACACCACTTGTACAATCATGCACACCACACCATATGTACATATCACCACATGTACAACATGCACGCAACACTAGATGTCCATAACACTGCATATACAACATGTACATAGTATCATATGTACACAACACTGCATATCCAGCATGCGCAGAGCACCATATGCATACAACACCACATATCCATCATGCACATAGTACAATAGGTACACAACACCGCATATCCAACATATACATAGCACCATCTATACCGAGCATTGAATATGAAACATTCATAAAACACTATTTGTACTAATATCCTATACATAATATTGCATAAACAACATGTACACACACTACATATGCACAATGCTGCATGCACACAATCATCATAGATGCAACATGTACAACATGTATGACATATGCACCACAATAATACCACACACCTGAAACCACACTACCTCTTTACCAAGAAACATTGCTTCCAGTGTCTTATTCATGCTTATCCTAGCATGCCACAGACCACACTGATTTCATTTCGCTGATGTATCCCTCGGTATAGCCTATCCATAACATAGACATAATATAATCACATAATATCAACTCACAACCACATGATACTGACCTTGTAGATGTGTCAAGATATTCTTCCCACTTGATTCCTCATGAACCAGGAATCTCTTCATGTCATTCACCTGAATAAGAAATCATTACTCCACACAAATGATCCTTGACAACCCTGTCAGACAATGACATAGATACATACATACTTACATATTTAATCATTGTCATAAAACAATCATGATCCTGTCAGACAACGACATACATACATACATATATACATATAAATGTTAGCATTAATAATCATGATCCATGATGACCCTATCAAACATGACATACATACACACCTACATGTATAAACATCAACATAATCATGATCATAACATAATTACTAGATATCAAGGTCAAGGTTAAGAGAACTTCCTTTATTCATACACAACATTGAGAACAATCGTTCCCAACATAGCCAAGGCAACTGACACCTCAGATCCATTTACTTTACCTTTTCTGGTTACCTTTCTCATGACTGTACTGCCACCATCCATTTACCGCAATGGACACAATAGTCCAATCAACTGTCATAGTCTTACCTTCTATTGTGCTTACTCATGCATCGATATTCATATGTGTCTTACATTACCCGTTGAGTACCAGACAACTCTCCTCTAGCTCCATTAACTTTCCTCTTTCCCAAACAATTCCCAAGACACTCAAAACATAGAAGGCAAGACAAGAAATAACCAAGAAGGAAACCATGAAACCAATAATGACACCACAACCTAAGTGGCATGGCCATGCACAAGATGCAAACAAAACTGCAATAGAGCATAACAAATTACCAAAAGACCAAAAGCAAAATACTAGCAACAAACACCATGACTCAATCCCCATGGTTCCTAAGGAAACTCAACCTAAGCCTTCGTCAAGATTTCATGGAAATTTATTTTTCCATACAACTCTCTCCATCATACTTCCATAAACACATAACTTTTAGTGCATAAATTAACATAACAATACACCAGTTACCTTACTTTTATGCCAATCACGTTGCTTGCAACTGACCACATCCACGCCATATCTCAAGGAACTCCAATTCCCTTGACAGATCCACCTGTAACTAAAGACTAGCTAATATACCTGTCAAGTACATGTTCATGAATATAACATGTATCCACATAATGTCAAACAAGATTAAGGTTAAGAAGACTTCCTATAGGCAAAGCACTCATTTGTTTGGAATTAGGGTTTCTTCCTTTTACCTTTTTACTTTGTTGCAATTCGAGGCTTACTATCCGTTGTCACATCACCCAACTGTTAGTGATATAAACACATCAACTATTACCTTTTCACGCTAATACTAGCATGCTTCATGCAATTGCTCACACATGTCAACCACGTGTTCCAAATATCAAGACAATCATATCTATCAATTGAAATCAACATTTACCAAGACTAACAAACATGTCATAATCCATAGGCAACTCATAGTCATTAGAAATAATGCTACAACTATCACCTACTACACTCAAGTACCTACCAACTGTCTCAACACATATGTATTAGTGAAATCATCTTAAAACAAGATCATTGGAACTCATATTATGCAATTCATCAAACATTCAACCAACTTGCAAACATACCATGTTAAATGAATCAACCAAACGATGTAATAGACACCAAACATTCGAACACCAAATAGATGACATAATCAAGCATTCAAACACTAAATAGATGACATAAGAAAGCTCGTACATTAATGTATCTCAAGGGAGGCTATCTTGTTTTCACAATCAATCTAGTAAGCAAGATATAACTTTACAACATGTCAACTCAAACATAAATAATATCATGATATCCATGACACTAACTAACTAACATGTGCACATCATAAACTCATAAGCATTATTCACTTATGCATAGCAATCACATATGTATGATCGATCTAGATTAGTAACACATAATGCAACACAATAAGTCAACTCTTACCTGAATGTCGTAACCCTAATCATCTGCAAAGGAAAATCCAATTTAGCATGATACATATAACATCAAGATATTAATGTTATAACCTTAATCATCAAGTTAATTGTCATATATCAACAAGAAGTTAACCTATTACATACTCATCAACAACATATCATATAACATAATCATCAAGTTATCTAACCTAACCAACAATAGTAATGCTTACAACCACATGTTACTATCATTCTTGACTATCTGACACATATGCATATGACTATACTAATCAACTATCATCTATCATGTATGTAACCATAACATGAAAAACATGTACATAAACTAATGGATATAAACCTAATGCATATGAAAATCCTTAACTTACATACCTGCATGCCAAACATACAATACTTGTATGGCGGTATGCTCTTACCCCAAAGTCTAATGCTGCAACCTCATTTTGATATTTTGCATCTCCTGCTCTATCTCATTCAACACATTAGCATTATAACATACCAATAGCACCATGATGACCTAAATTGCATGCAATGACTTCACAAGGCATGTTTGACCTAATATTCAAACTATAACCAATACCATACATGTGTAAGAACTGAATATAGACACATAACACATGAGTACCAAACCATATTCACATCATTCTAGCTAGGGTCCAGTCATCAATGCATGACCATGTCAACCACACAAACCATGACCTCATGCATGAAAACAACAACCAAATCACATGCACTTGATATCATGTGAACATTGACGTGCATAACAATGCATAATCAACCATACACACATGAAGACATACTCCACGACAACGCCTTCAACCTTCACACGACGACATCACTACAACCATGATCGAAACCATGAAAATGAAACAAGCACATGGTCCTACAACACAAGAGGCACACATGAAATCTACACGAATGCATGACTAACACACAACCCAAGGAGAGCGCAACCATGATCTGAAACCACTCTGTAACACCCTCCTCCCCATCTTCCCAAGCAACTAGCCAGTCGAGGTAAACATGCAATGAGATGCCACTATGATATGATTTGACCTCCTAGGTAACCTTAAGGAAATGGAATCGACAGAACATCACACATAGTCATCCAACATCATCAACAGAACCATCAGAAGACAAGTTAGCCACTCAGACAACCTATCCCTAGGTCCTACTATTAATCTGGACCTCTTAGGCCATAGTCGCTCTCATGCTATGTGCAAGGGAGCGACCAGAAACCCAAAGTCTCTCTCATAAGCCTGCTTGTTAGCGACTGTGAGCTAAAATTTCCAGTTTTGTGCTAGCAACCCCGAGATTTAAGCCACCTTTTGAGGCCCAGAGGCCACACCATTTCCTAGAATGAAATGAATGCTTAGAATCAGGGAAATTACATGGAAACAATGATGCAAAATAAATGAGATGATCAAGACCTTAGCCAGACCCCTACTAGCCATGATAGGAATTTCATCAAACATATCATGAACATGGAACCTACAGGTGTAAACAATAGAATTAAGTGTAGGGATCTTATACATATATGAGAATCGCTATGAACCATTTATTCCTCATTTCATTCGTTGTGTATTCATCTATTAGGTCATAGGCACATTATCCATTCACATATAATAAAAACATGTTGAGAGCCATACATAGTTGTTGTCAAAAAATACATATATAACCAGCATAATAAAGGCAGAAATACCAATGAAATCACAACCATATAAACCACATATAATCCTCCATAATACTCATAGAGATACAAGGAGAAATAAATTTTCATTAAAGATGCAAAATCCAAATCTAAGATGGGACTTCCACATTCCACTCGACCATAGATTGGCTGAGCCAAGTCTCTCCTCATCCAATCACCCCTGTTCCATATTCCAAGCATGAATGTGGGATCTCATAGAACACATCAACCAAACTCATATAGGGCTTCCAGAAGCCATCCACCTCAACCCATCAAACAGTGATTCCACCTCAAGGTCAGACATCACCAAAACCATCACCAGATCGGTCTCCATCGTAGCCATCTATGGCTCTAGAGAATTTGTTCCAACCAAGGCTCCAGGAGTAGTAAATCAACCCACAGCTGTCGTCGGGCTCCAGAGTGTTTTTCCAACCAAGGCTCCAGGACTATTAACTCAACCCACCAAGGGCTCCAGAGCGTTTTTCCAACCAAGGCTTCGGGACTAGTATCTCAACCCAATTTGTTACAGGGCTCCATAGCATTTGTCCAACCAAGGCTCCAGGAACTAATAACCAAACCCAAGCTAAGGACACATGAGAACCAACTAAAACAAAACAATGGAAATAAGTCCACAATCACCATAGCTATCCAAGAAATGGCAAGGCTAGGCAACCCACTGTCAATCCAAGCAACCTCCATGCCAATGAAAAATCATGACCAAGAATGCACATGCACATGCCATGCATGTCCAAACTAGTGAAGAAATCATACATGCAACTCAGTACCAGCAAGAAAATCTGATGTACCTGTGGATGATGATGCCTTCTTTCACTTTCCTTCTCTTCATTTTCCTTCTTGCTCCAAGAACCCAAGCATGCCACACCCACCAAGAGTGCTCCAAGAGAACTCTAAGTATCCAAGAGTATGAGAGAGAAATAATAGAAGAGAGCTCCAAAACTGAACTGACCAAGTCTTGCCCACTGATCCTCAGAAGCCTTTTTATGAGTGAGGCCTCTATTTCTTCATTTTCCATCATTTTCCTCCTCACATGCAACATGTGATATTTCACCTCCTTTTTCTCCTAATTTCCATTATTTTCATAAATAAATGCCAATTAATGCCTCATGCCTTTCCAAAGCCTTAGCCATTGCCTTTGCCAATTCCCTTAGCCATAAACAACCAAATGAACACCCACTAGGATGTTTTCCCCAAATTCATATTGGAATACATGTCCCATCACGTGGCCATATATATATATATATATATATATATATATATATATATATATATATATATATTGTTACATGGAATTTTCACCAGGGTTGTTACATGTGCATATGACTACACTAATCAACTAGCATCTATCATGTATGTAACCATAACATCAATAAAATGAAAGGCATAAACATAACCATAATTCATATAAAAATCCTTAAACCTACATACCTGCATGACCAACATACAAACCTGTATGATGACATGCTCTTGCCTCGATGTCCAATGCTCCAACTTCACTTTGATGATTTGCATGTCTTGCTCTATCTCAGCCAACACATTAGCATCATAACATACCAATAGCATCATGATGACCTAATTTCATACAATGACCTCACCATTCATATTTGACCTACTATACATGCATAACTATAACCATGAAAATGAATGCATAACAACATATAGACATTGGCATGCATAATAAACAGATATACAATCGACATGCATTCATGACTAATGCACCCCAACAACAACTTCATCAAATCCTACATGGCATCACAACTATAATAATGACTACTACCATGCATACATAACAAGCACATATACAACCTACATGCATGCATGACAAACACATTCGGCCCATCCAGTCGAAGTGTTGAACCATGCTCTGATACCACTCTTTAACACCCTCCTCCCACATCTATGTTGGGTTTTGTTAAATTCCTTCCACGAGTAGCCCACGTAGTTAATCAGGCTTTAGAGGGGGGGCAGAGCCCCCCCTTCGTTGCGCCGATTGCGCAGTGGGGGGGTCACAGGGGGGTTTGAGGGGGGAGGGTAGCACCCCTCTATAGGGTCCGGGACAACGCCCCGAGAAAAAAAAAAATGGACCCTATATTAGGTTGGGCGGACCTACCTATGGTATTGTGCATGGTTTTCGCAGATGGTTTTGGAAGCGATGGTTTTCGTTCCATGGTATTGGATGCTTTGGCATGTATAAATATGTATTGTAACATTGAAAGGAACATAATGAAAAAATCAATCTGGTAGTCCCGGTTTTGGGATCCAGGGGAAAATATATGTGTATATGTGGTTTATGTGTTATGCTCTCGCATTGTTTATTTTCTGTGTTTTAGAATTCGTATGCAGGTATTTTCTGTATGGGGTTAAATCCTACGTTTGGTATTGGAGTTGTTTTGACTTCAAGGGGATGCCTTTGTTGTTGAGGGGTTTCGCTCGGGCCTATGATAGACCTTGTTCAGTGGGAGATCTGCGAGATCGATTTTGGTGGTGAAAGAAGATGGCGAGCAGTGGAAAGATAGAGATCGAGAAATTTAATGGTCAGAGTTTTGAGTTGTGGAAACTCAAGATGGAGGATCCGTTGGTGGATAAAGATCAATGGTTCATGGTAGATCCAGGTACTAAACCAAGGGAGTGTTTGATGAAGAATGGAAGAAGTTGGATCGGCAAAGAGCATAATACAATTGTGTGTCTCAGATTCAGTGTTGCTGAATGTATCAGGGGAAGCTATGGTGAAGGTTTTGTGGGACAAGTTAGGGAATTTGTACCAATCTAAGTCTCTGGTGAATAAACTATTCCTACGGAAAAAGCTGTATAACCTGAGGATGAAAGATGGAGACTCGGTGACAGAGCATCTGAATGCATTTAATACTGTGGTAAGTCAGTTATTGTCTGTTGATATTAAAATTTCAGATGAAGATAAGTGCATTAGTTTGTTGTGTTCTCTACCAGATTTGTGGGATAATCTGGTTATTGCAATAGGTAGCAATGCAACTGCGTTGCAGTTTGATGAAATAGTCTCATCCTTGTTGGTGGAGGAGATGAGACAGAAAAATATGGAGAGCCAGAATGGTGATGCTTTGTCTATACGAGGACGGTCCCAGAACAGAAAACTTGTAAAGGTGGTGTGCTGGAAATGCGGAAAGGAAGGGCACTACAAAAGGGACTGTAAATCTAAAGCTCCTGACAAAGGACGGGGATCTGATGATGCTCCTTCTGCAGAGGCGAAAACCACCTCAGATGAAGGTGGGGATGTGTACTTGGCTTCTTCGAGTACACATGTAGATCATGAGGCATGGTTGATTGACTCAGGTGCATCCTTTCACTTCACTCCCCATAGAGAGTGGTTCTACGAGTATGAGAAATACGATGGTGGTGATGTCTTGTTAGGGGATGATAGGAAGGCTAGAATCGTTGGTCGCAGAAAAGTAAAGTTGAAGTTGCAAGGTGGAAGGGTTAGAACACTTCCGGGTGTTTTGCATATTCCTGCATTGACCAGAAATCTGATTTTTGTAAGCAAGTTGGATGATGCAGGTGTAAAAACAGTGTTCGAGAAGGATACCTGCAAGATGGTTTGGGGAGCACTGGTATTGGTGTGGGGAGTTCAGATTGGAACTCTGTACAAGCTGCAAGGTAGCATTGTTGTTGATGGGTTCAACAGTTCTATGGTTCCTAAAAGTGGAGCAAAAAATCTAGTGGTCTCTGGAGAGAAGACCATGTTGTGGCATCAAAGGCTTGGACATATTGGAGAGAGGGGCCTTCGAATACTTCATGGTAAAGGTATGGTAGAAGGTATGAGTAGTAGCTCTCTGGATTTTGATTTCTGTGAAAATTGTGTATATGGGAAGCAGAATCGGGTGAGTTTCCCCTCTGGTGGTAAGAGGGTGAAACATATATTAGAGCTTGTGCACAGTGATGTGTTTGGACCTGTGAAGGTTCCATCACTGGGTAAGACTGTGTACTATGTACCATTTATAGATGACTTCTCAAGGAATACATGGATATATTTCCTTAAGAAGAAATCTGAAGTCTTTGACAGGTTTAAAGAATTTAAGGCTCTGGTGGAAAACCAGACAGAGAAGAAGATAAAGGTGTTGAGGACAGATAACGATGGAGATTTTTGTAGTAAGGAATTTGAAGAATTATGTAAGAAGTGTGGTATAACACAGCAGAAGACTACTCCATACACACCTGAGAAAAATGGTGTTGCAGAAAGAATGAACAAGACGTTGATGGAAAGGGCAAGAATCATGCTCAGTGGTGTCGGGTTAGGATAAGAATTCTGGGCAGAGGAGGAGGAGATAGCATGTTACCTGGTCAACAGATCACCTTCATCAGCGTTGGAGGATAAGACTCCACAAGAGGTATGGACTGGTAAGAAACCCTCTCTTTCACATCTGAGGGTATTTGGATGTGATGCATATGTACATGTTCCAAAGGAAAAAAGAACCAAGTTGGATAGTAAATTTGAAAAGTGCATCTTTATTGGGTATATGAATGGTTTAAAGGGTTATAATCTTTGGAACCCAGTAACAAGGAAGTTTGTGTACAACTGACATGTGTTGTTCATAGAGGCAAAAGATGTTATTAAACATGAAGTCCAACCAAAGGAACCTGAGAAGATAGAGTTTGAGCTTAAGGAGAAAGAATTAGACTCTACAGCAGAGGAGGAATCAGAAGATGAAGAGCCACAAACTCTGGGTGTGAGAAGATTAGTTCGAAAAAGAAGGTAGCTAGAAAGGTATAGTCCATCTGCTTTTTGTTCAAATTTTTCTTTATCTATTACTGATGATGATCCCAGAACTGTGAAGGAAGTAGTAGATTCAGAGGATGGCAAACTCTGGAAAGAGGCCATGGTTGATGAAATCACATCTTTGCACAGAAATGAGGCATGGGATCTGGTGGAGTTTTCGGATGGAATGAAACCCATTGGAAACAAATGGGTGTTCAAGAAGAAGACAAATGAAGAAGGAAAGGTGGAGAAATACAAAGCTCGGTTGGTAGCAAAAGGTTATTCCCAGGTGCCAGGAATTGATTTTGGTGATATTTTTTCTCCTGTTTCCAAGGTAGCTTCTATTATATTACTTTTATCTGTTGTTGCTGCTTTTTATTTTGAGGTAGAACAGATGGATGTGAAGACAACACTTCTTCACGAGGATCTGGAAGAGGAGATCTACATGAAGCAACCTGAAGGCTTTGCGGTGAAGGGTAAGAAATAACTAGTATGCAAGTTAAAGAAGTCTCTGGATGGGTTAAAACAGTCACCAAGGATGTGGTATCAAAAATTTGATACATTTATATGGGGACATGGCTTCACCAGAAGCAAAGCAAATCACTGTGTGTATTTTAAATTAATTGGTGGCCGTGTTATTTATCTGGTCTTGTATGTGGATGATATGTTGTTGGTTGGAAATGACAAAGAAATTATCCAGGATTTGAAGACCCAATTGTCCTCCAAATTCAACATGAAAGATCTTGGTGCTGCAAACTATATTTTGGGCATGGAAATTAAAAGAGATCGGGCAAAGAGGAAGCTCCGGTTAAACCAAAAGAAGTATGTCGAGACAATATTGCAGAGGTTTAATATGCAGGATAGTAAACCAATGAAGGTTCCTATTCCTGGTGTAAATTTATTTCCGAACAGTGTCCCAAGACACAAGAAGAGGAAGAGGACATGTCCCATGTTCCATATGCAAGTGCAGTCGACAGTCTGATGTATGAAATGGTCTACACTAGACTAGACATTGCACATGCAGTGGGAGGAGCAGGTTTATGTCAAAACCAGGGAAGGAGCATTGGACAGCAGTGAAGCAGGTTTTAAGGGATTTTCATGGCACAAGTGATTATGGTTTGTGCTACCAAGGAAGACCAAGATTAGACATAGTGTTGGATATTCGTGGCTTTGTTGATGTAGACTGGGCTGGAGATTTTGATCAGAGAAGATCTACAAGTGGGTATGTGTTTAACCTATTTGGAGGTGTAGTCAATTGGATGAGTAAGAAACAATCTGTAGTGGCATTATCAACTATAGAGGAAGAATACATGGCAACCACTCATGCAAGCAAGGAAGCAGTTTGGTCGCAAAGATTGTGTTCAAGTACGAAGTTAGTACAGGGAGCTATAAGGATAGACTGTGACAGCCAAACTGCAATTTTCTTGGCAAAGAACCCTACTTACCATTCAAAGACAAAGAACATTGGTGTTCAGTATCGCTTTGTGAGGGATATGATAGAAGACAAAAAGGTGTTGTTGGTAAATGTGGACACTTTGAAGAATACTGCAGTTGCATTGACAAAATTTGTGAGCTCTGATAAGTTCTCTTGGTGTAGAGAAACAATGGGTGTTGCAGGGCTAGATAAATGACTAAGCTCTCCTATGGCCACTTGTGGAAAGAAAACAACAAGTGGGAGAATGTTGGGTTGTGTTAAATTCTTTCCACGAGTAGACCACGTAGTTAACCAGGGGGTTAGAGGGGGGCGGGAACTGCCCCCTTTGTTGCGTCGATTGTGCAGTGGAGGGGTCACAGGGGATTTGAGGGGGGCGGGTAGCCCCCCTCTACGGGGTCCGGGGCAGCGCCTCGGGAAATTTTTTTTTGGACCCTATATTAAGTTGGGCGGACCTACCTATGGTATTGTGCATGGTTTTCGCACATGGTTTTCGGTCCATGGTTTTGTACGCGATGGTGTTTGGTCCATGGTATTGGATGCTTCAACATGTATAATATGTATTGTAACATTGAAAGGAACATAATGAAAAAATCAATCAGGTAGTCCCGGTTTTGGGATCCAAGGGAAAATCTTTGTGTATATGTGTTTTATGTGTTATTCTCTCGCACTGTTTATTTTCTATGTTTCAAATTCGTATGCAGGTAATTTCTGTATGGGGTTAAAACCTACAATTTACCCAAGTAACCGTCCAACTGGGGTAAACATGTGACAAGAGGCTACTATGATATGATTCAACCTCCTAAGTGACCTCAAGGAAGTGGAATCGACATAAACACATCAAATAGACCTTCAACATCAACTACATGACCCCTAAGAACCATCCCAACACTTTTGGTAACCAACCCCTGGGTCCCATTGAGGTTTTAGACAACTTGACCTCTAGATGCTCCCATGCTATGGCCCTGACAATGTCCAGGAGGCTTTGGACACTCTCATGAAAAGGCATGCCAGTGTCCAAGGACTATTTTTCTTAGTGTTGTGCCAGCGTCCCCTAGATTTGAGCCACTTTTTCAGGCCCAGAGCCCAGGTCATTGCCCAGAATTGAATGACACCTTCATAATAGAAAGATAACAAGGAAACAATGATGCAAATGTAAATACTTGAACAAGCCCTTAACCGGACCCCTACTAGCCATGACAGGCATTTCGTCAAACATATCACAAATATGTAATCTACAGGTGTAAACAACAGATTTAAGCATAGGGGTCTCATACTTATCTGAGAATCACTATGAAGCATTGTTCCCTTATATCATTTGTTGCATTATCATCTATTAGGTCATAGATACATTGTTCATTCATTTACAAGTAAAAATATGATGGAAGCCATACATAGCTATTGTCATAAAACATATACATAACTAGCATAATAGCAATAGAAATACCATGAATGCATCAACCATAGAATCCACATATGAACCAGTATAATATTCATAGAAATACAAGGATAAATAACCTCATATTGATGATGCAAAATCCAAACCCGGGATGGGACTACCACGTTCCACCCGACCATAGATTGGTTGCGCCAAATCTCTCTTCATCCAATCACCCTCGTGCCATATTCCAAGCATGAATGTGGGACTCAAACCAAAAGAACCACCTGGGCATCCTGAGGCTAAACCACCTCACCCTCATCAATAGAAACCAGGCTTTACCGTAATCCATCCCGGATCACTAGGCCAACACAATGAACATGTAATAATAGTCTTTACTGTGATCTCCACCAGATCACTAGGCCAAAACAAGCATGGATGCCACCATATTTCTCCACCTACACCATGAGAAATTTTCATGTCTTCTAGTCTCTTAGGATTTACCACAATCCACACCGGATCACTGGGCCCTAAACCGAGACCCACTCCCCAGGCTTTACCGCATATCCCAACCTAAGATTACTAGGCCCAACGAAGAGAAATCCACCTCTTGGCTTTACCATATATCCTGCCATTCACGGGCATGGATTCCTAGGCCCACCAAGGCACACAATCCAGGCTTTACTGCAACCCATATCCTAACTCAGGGGTTACTAGGCCAGTGGATGTATTGTGATCCACAGTCTCATTCAAGGACCAATAGGCCATGTGTGTTATCATTCGTAGATCCACCTCATTTATATTTGAATCCATCTGAAAATCCAGCTCAACGAAAACATGAGAACCCCATCACACCATGGATATATGAAAATGGCAAGGCTAGGCTGAAAAAACTGTCACGCCTGGAAAAACCCATGCCATAACAACAAAAGAACCACATGAAACACCATGCATGCCAAATTTAGAAAGGAAAACACACATGCAAATCGATACCTAAAAAGAATCATGTTGTAGCCGCTTGATCCTAGTCTTCCTTGCTTTCTCCTTCCTCTGCTTTCCTTCTTTTCCTTTCTTGATCCAATGCAAAACATGAGCAAAAGCTTGCCAATTGATCCTCGGAAGCCTTTTTATCAATGAGGCCTCTATTTTCTTCATTTCCATTATTTTCCTTCATTTTCCTCCTCACATGAGACCTATGACCTTTCACCTTCCTTTTCTCCTAATTCCCAATATTCTCATAAATGAATATTCTAAAAATGCCTCTTGCCTTTCCAAAGCCTTTGTCATTGCCTTTGCCAATTTCCTTTAGTCATAATAACTGAAATGAACACCCATTAGGATGTTTTTCCCACCATTTAGGTTGGAATACATGTCCCATCAACTGTGGTCTTATATTTTTTTACATGGATTTTTAACCAGGGTTGTTACATCCAACCAAGGAATCTTCTCAACAAAAATCTGAGTTGTAGCTGCTCCCTCTGGCTGCTGGAATCACTAATTTGGGAAACTCAAATTTTTTGCCAACTTGCAACTGAAAATCAAACTATTTCCCCAGAAATTCGGCCTGCCTATCTGGGTACTGTGTTGACTCTAGAAATCTCGATCTGCTACTCCCTCTAAGCAACGAAATTTTCTCTTCGACTTCTAAGCTTCCTAGTTGATCACTTATGCTTTGATACCATGTGAAAAATTCAATATTGAAATCCTATTGCAACAACTAGTATTATTTCTTCTAACTGATAATTTAATTATTCAGTTTATTGCTACGACAACATTGAAATAAACACACTGCAACCTTCACAAATAAAACCACGAAAAATAAAACAATGTTGGAAACTGAGAAAAAACTAGCATGCACACATAAAATGACATCGTTATTTTTGGATAAATGTCCCCAGAAAAACCAAACTTGGGAAAAACAGTATAGCAGTGAGGGTTTTTATTATTATGCAACAATGAAAACTTCTTAGTACAATCTGCTTGCTTGAATCTGGCAATCCACAACAAGAAAATCTAGGTAAAATTATCTAAGGAAATTACCCTTCCTCCACAAGCGATCCCGACACAACCTCCCTTCAGAAAATTGGTCGTCCAAACCCCATATAAGCATTTTTGCGCTGCCTTTGCGTTGCCTCCCACACGTGTGGCTCAAATCTGCCTCTAACGAAGTCGTTCTTCCTGTCAAGAAATTGCATTGCCTTTGAAAATTTCGGCCTTCTACTCCCTCTAAACAACGAAATTCTCCTCTTTGCTTTTAAGCTTATCGATTGATCACTTACGCTCCGTTACCAATACCATGTGAGAATTTCAAGATTGAAACCCTATTGCAGCAACTAGTATTATTTCTTCTAATTGATCATTTAATTATTCAGTTTAATTCTATGGAAACATCAAAATAAACACACTGCAACTTTCACAAATAAAACTGTTGAAATAAAATAGCGCTAGAAACTGAGAAAATACTAGCACACACACATAAAATGACATCGTTAGTTTCAGACAAATGTCCCTGGAAAAACCCAACTTGGGAAAACCGGTGCAACGGTGAGGGTTTTTATTATTATGCAACAGTGAAAAATTTTGAGTACAATCTGGATGCCTGAATTTGGAAATCCACAACAAGAAAATATGGGTATAATTATCTAAGGGAATTACCCTTCCTCCAGAAACAATCGTGGCACAACCTCCCATCAGAAAAATTTTCTTCCAAACCATAGCGTGAGCCTTTCTTCATTGCCTCTGCGCCACCTCCCACACATGTGACTCAAATCTGCCTCTGATGAAGTTGACTGTGCAGTACTCTCAGCTGTTGCAATGAAATAACTTGTCCCTCTTGTTGTTGTCTCTTCAGATCTAGAAAACTTCCTTTGGATCACTGTCCCTACCCCTCAATATCTTTGTTGCCTCACTGAATCTCGAACTCTCTAGAAAATGGTTGTTCCTACTCTGGAAAATCGAATTCTCAAAGTGACTCTGGTACTTGTGGTGTTTCTTCTCCAAGTTCCCAATGACTTCCTCTTATAATCTGTTGGAGCACCAATGACCAAGATTATAACTTAATCAACGACTAGTATCATCTTGGAGTCAATTTGTGTGAGTTTCTAGATGATTCTCGCCTTGAATTAATTAGTTCTGATTAATTGGCCATATTCCCTAAGTTTAGACTTAGGAAATATTTAAAAAATTGGCTAATAATCTAATGAAGCCATCTCTATGTGGAATTTCCAAAAATGATTTTTGGGTTTTGGAGATCTCATGTATTCTAGCCTCTCCACCAAATTTCGTGGATAGAACACATATGATGCTACAAAAAATAACATGTTTTGGAGTTGGTAATTAATGAGTGAAATATTCATTTTGCATTTAATATGTTGTTGGCTTATTATTATGGGAATTGTTTCGTCATTTGCATTATATGGTTTATCATGTGCATGGTATCAGGTTGTCAGTTTCATTGAGCAAAGTGTGGCATAGGTTATGGTTATGAAATTAATTTCTTTGGTTCTCAACTAATCACTTGGTTTGGAGTGTGGGAATTCTTAGTGTTTTTTTTACACAAATAAAAATAGCCCAAGACCCATATGTCTAGAGGACTTGGTATACAACTTTCCAATGGATTCTATGCATAGTAGTTATCTCTTCAAAAACATTCAAACACCTAACATTGAAAAACAATCCAAGTTATGGTAACAACACTTAGCAATTTTAATGCATTGTTGAGACTTGGTGTTAGTGGTTCAGGTGGTGCATATTATATGGCTTTGGAGGGTTGAATGGTTTTCATGTGGTAAACTTTATACTACCACACACACATATACCTGTTGAAAATAGCAACAAGAAATCTTAAAAATAGATTTACTAAAGATAGCATTTCAGGATATTCCAATTTTGATTTGTCCTTGGATTAAAATTGAGAATTAAAATTCGAATTTAGTCTCATCAGTTGTTTGAATAATAATTAATTAATTCATCTTGGATTAATTAGTTGGATAAATTCAAACATGAAGTCTTTGTGAAGTCATGCAACAGTTATCCCTTAAATTAAGGAAGTTATCCATTAATTAAGGAGAAAAGGATAAGTTATAATTGAGTTGTAATTAGTTAGCTCAGTTAACTGAGTTATGTCTAGTTAAATTAGTTCCAAACAGTTTGAGAAACTAGTTGGGAGTTCAGTCAGTTAAAGCATGCATGCATGCAACTCTTATACTCCAGATAACTGAAGATTCTCTCATAAATAACGCATGCATGTTTATTCCAAGAAAGACCAAGTTGAGATTAAAGACAAGGACAATGTACTATCAGTTGGAGGAATTTTCCTATAAAGGAAACTCATCCATGTAGTCAAGGCATAGGTTCCTTGAGGATTGTACAGTTTTACAGGGTGTCAGATCAGTGTGAGTGATCAATGTTACACTTGGTAACAGTAAGATCACCCAAGAGAAACAACGCAAGGAAATAGGAGGCTTGGAGGACAGAGGAGAAGGTTTGTGAGAAGCCTTGTTAGCCTGTGAGCATCCAGGAGGATTGTACTGAGAGATGGTTAGCTATGGGAGCTAATGCTTCGTGTAATCTTGATGTATTTCCACCTTGTATGATAATACATATAGTGGGGTTTTTAGCTGAGGCTTTCCCCAGAGTATTCTTCTGTGTTTCATGTGTATTGATTCTTCTTCTCAGTTATATGTGTTCTATTTGATCTTTCTCAAAATCAATTAAGCTTCCGCAAGTTTGATTGTAGAAGTAGATTAAGTATTTTTCTTTAGTACATTGCATAATCAGGTTAATCTACAATGAGAATTTCTACATGGTATCAGAGCCAGGTTATCAAAGCTGTGAATAATATAGAAAAAAGGAAATTCGAAGTTTGAAGTTTGGGGTTGCAGGTACAATTTGAATTCATCTCATACTTTAGGTTGGTCAATGGCATTCTATGGCTTGAGACTCGAGTATGCCCTGGATGGCAGCTCGAATTACATAGCATGGAAAGATCACATGGAAGCGGTATTAGATGACAATGGTTTGAAGGATTTCATTGATCAAGAAATCCCCAAGCCAGTTGCAGCTAATGCACAAGAATTGGCTGAATGGAAGAAGTGTGTGGTGAGGGCGAGACGGATCATCCTTGAGGGAGTTCGAGACCATATTGTCTCGAGTCTTCATGGGAAGGATACTCCATATTCAATGTGGAAGACATTGAAGGACCTCTACCAGAATAGTAGTGAGCAGAGGAAATCGGCGCTCAAGGACAAGATTCAAAGAATCAAGATGGAGAACGGCGATACTATTTCCACATATTTGAACAAGCTCACCACCTATAGAGATGAGCTTGGAAGTGTGGGGATAACTACTGCTGATGATGATATGGTGAACCTCTCTCTCCTTGGCCTTCCTAAGAGCTGGCATAGCTACGAGGATTCTGTGAATGGAAGGGAGAAAATGTCGGATTGGGAACGACTATGATCGGATCTCATGCAGGAGGAGATCAGGAGGAGCACACGAGATGGTTCTTCATCCAACGAGGATGAATAAAATCTAGCCTTCGTATGTAAGGCAAGGAAAGGGAAGGAGAAGGATTCCCATCCCAAATCGAATTCTTCTGATGGAGGGAAGAATATTGACAAATCTAAAGTGAGATGCTTTAATTGTCATGAGGTGGGTCATTATGCAACTAATTGCCCATCGAAGAAGTTTAAGAAGGGATCCTCGGAAGGATCTGAAGGTGAGGTATTAGCCACTTAGTTCGAGATGGACTTCAGCCTCATTACATGCATGGTGTCTTTGATGATGGGTTGTGGTTGGTTTCTAGACAGTGGAGCCTCATTCCACATGACCAGTGATAAAAGTTTATTTAGTACCTTGGAGGAGAAAGACCTCAAGATACTCATAGAGATGGGTGACGATGAAAGGTATAGTGTTTCAGGAGTGGGCACAGTTGCTTTTCAGAGGGAGCATGGAGCTTCTATCACCTTGACAGATGTGAAGTATGTGCCTGGACTAAAGAAGAACTTGGTATCGATCGTGATGTTGGAGGACAAATGCTATGATGTTGTCTTCAGTAAGGGAGAGGTTTTCCTTAGACACATCGCCACGGGTGAGGTGAAACAAATCGGTTCATGAGTACAAAACCTATATGCTCTTGAGGTTTAAGATGCATGCAAAGCCTTGAGGAGCAAGGCAACTATTAGAGACTTGGTGGTTGAGAGGGAGAGTAAATTACCTCTCAACATGCAGCCACAGAAGAAGTCTCAGACAATTGTGGAGGAACCACAATTGGTGAAGCAGCTTTAGGAAGTTGTGGAGCAGCCACAACTAGAGAGGCAGAGAGGAGACTGAGTGGAGGCATCCACTCATGCAAAGACCTCCAATAGGGGGAAATTTCAAGCCAAGTGGGTAGAGGGATCACGTGCAACCATACCTCCAAGTGTGAGGTTGGGCGATGTGAAGTGATGGTCCCAAGAAGGCTGAAATAGGGATAGGATCCTCGACGTACCCAACCTCTTGGATTAGACCTTGCTATGGGAGCCATGACGAGGAGTAACGAGACTAGCTAGGTGGATAGAGACGGATGCAAATGGAGCAACAAAGAGATCTACAGTGTAGGAGTCTCAAGACAGCACAGAGCTCACAAGTTGCAACAATGCGAGAGGCACAGGAGTGTTGCACCAATGCAGGATGGCACAGAGAGGTGTGCAACGGTGCGATATGCAAGGAGTTTTTTCAATAGCGCAGAGGTCTTAGAGGGAGCACTTGTCAGTGGCATAGGGAGCTTTAGCATCAAAGGGTGTTTCTAGCCCAACAGGGAGGTCAGTTGGGAGATTTTTTTGTTTCTGTGTTGCTGGAGCAACAACACTAGGGAGAAGTGTTGCATGCAGGACATTCCAAAGGTCCAGGATCGAGATCGAGTTGAATTCCTTTCTTGTTGAGAGGGATTGTTGAAAATAGCAATAAGAATGCTAAAAATAGAATTGCTAAAGATAGAATTTCAGGATATTCCAATTCTGATTTGTCCTTGGATTAAAATTGAGAATTAAAATTCGAATTTAGTCTCACTAGTTGTTTGAATAATAATTAATTAATTCATCTTGGATTAATTAGTTGGATAAATTCAAACATGAAGTCTTTGTGAAGTCATGCAACAGTTATCCCTTAAATTAAGGAATTTATCCATTAATTAAGGAGATAAGGATGAGTTATAATTGAGTTGTAATTAGTTAGCTCAGTTAACTGAGTTATGTCCAGTTAAATTAGTTCCAAACAGTTTGAGGAACTAATTGTGAGTTCAGTCAGTTAATGCATGCATGCATGCAACTAGTGTACTCTAGATAAATGAAGATTCTCTCATAAATAACTCATGCATGTCTATTCAGAGAAAGACATAATTGAGATTAAAGACAGGGACAGTGTACTATCAGTTGGAGGAATTTTCATAAAAAGGAAACTTATCCATGCAGTCAAGGCATAGGTTCTGTGAGTATTGCGCAATTTTACAGGTTGTGAGATCAGTGTTACACTTGATAACAGTAGGATCACCCAAGAGAAAAAACACAAGGAAATAGGAGGCTTAGAGGGCAGAGGAGAAGGTTTGTGAGAAGCTTTGTTAGCCTGTGAGCATCCAGGAGGATTGTACTGAGAGCTGGTTAGTTGTGGGAGCTAATGCTTTGTGTAATCTTGATGTATTTCCACCTTGTATGATAATACAGATAGTGGGGTTTTTAGCTAAGGCTTTCCCCAGAGTATTCTTCTGCGTTTCATGTGTATTGATTCTTCTTCTTAGTTATATGTGTTCTGTTTGATCTTACTCAAAATCGATTAAGCTTCCACAAGTTTGATTGTAGAAGTATATTAAGTATTTTTCTTTACTACATTGCATAATCAGGTTAATCTACAGTGAGAATTTCTACATGGTATTATGGCCAGTTTATCAAAGCTGTGAATAGTATACAGAAAAGGAAATTCGAAGTTTTAAGTTTGGGGTTGCAGGTACAATTTGAATTCATCTCATACTTCAGGTTGGTCAATGGCGTTCTATGCCTTGAGACTTGAGTATGCCCTGGATGGCAGCTCGAATTACATAGCATGGAAAGATTGCATGGAAGTGGTATTAGATGACAATGGTTTGAAGGATTTCATTGATCATGAAATCCCCAAGCCAGCTACAGCTAATGCACAAGAATTGGTTGAATGGAAGAAGTGTGTGGCAAGGGCGAGACAGATCATCCTTGAGGGAGTTTGAGACCATATTGTCTTGAGTCTTCATGGGAAGGATACTCCATATTCAATGTGGAAGACATTGAAGGACCTCTACCAGAACAATAGTGACCAGAGGAAATTGGCACTCAAGGACAAGCTTCAAAGAATCAAGATGGAGAACAACGATACTATTTCCACATATCTAAACAAGCTCACCACTTGCAGAGATGAGCTTGGAAGTGTGGGAATAACTATTGTTGATGATGATATGGTGAGCCTCGCTCTCCTTGGCCTTCTAAGAGCTGGCATAGCTACCAAGACTTTGTGAATGGAAGGGAGAAACTGTCGGATTGGGAATGACTTTGGTCAGATCTCATGCAAGAGGAGATCAAGAGGAGCACACGAGATGGTTCTTCATCTAAGGAGGAGGAAGAAAATTTGGCCTTGGCAGGTAAGGAAAGGAAAGGGAAGGAGAAGGATTCTCATCCCAAATCGAATTCTTCTCATGGAGGGAAGAATATTGACAAATCTAAAGTGAGATGCTTTAATTTTCATGAGGTGGGTCATTATGTGACTAATTTTCCATCGAAGAAGTCTAAGAAGGGATCCTCATAAGGATCTGAAGGTGAGGCATTAGCCTCTCAATTCGAGATGGACTTCACCCTCATTGCATGCATGGTGTCTTCGATGATGGGTCGTGGTTTGTTTCTAGACAGTGGAGCCTCATTCCACATGATCGGCGATAAAAATATATTCAGTACCTTGGAGGAGAAAGACCTCAAGATACTCATAGAGATGGGTGACGATGAAAGGTATAGTGTTTCAGGAGTGGGCACGGTTGATTTTCAGAGGGAGCATGGAGCTTCTATCACCTTGACAGATGTGAAGTATGTGCTTGGACTGAAGAAGAACTCGGTATCAATCATGATGTTGGAGGACAAATGCTACGATGTTTTCTTCAGTAAGGGAAAGGTTTTCCTTAGACACATCACCACGGGTCAGGTGAAACAGATCGGTTCACGGGTATAGAACCTGTATGCTCTTGAGGCTTAAGATGCATGCAAAGCCTAAAGGAGCAAGGCAACTTTTAGAGACTTGGTGGTTGAGAGGGAGAGAAATTACTTCTCAACATGCAGCCACAGAAGAAGTCTCACACAATTGTGCAGGAGCCACAATTGGCGAAGCAACTTTAGGAAGTTGTGGAGCAGCTACAACTAGAGAAGCTGAGAGGAGACTGAGTGGAGGCATCCACTCATGCAGAGACCTCCAGTAGGGGGGAATTTCGAGCCAAGTGGGCAGAGGGATCACATGCAACCATACCTCCAGGTGTCAGGTAGGGCAATGTGAAGTGATAGTCCCAAGAAGGCTGAAATAGGGGCAGGATCCTCGAGGTACGCAGCCTCTTAGATTAGACCTTTTTATGGGAGCCCCGAAAAGGAGTAGCAGGACTAGCTGAGTGGTTAGATACGGATGTGGATGGAGCAGCAGAGAGATCTACAGTGCAGGAGTCTCAAGACAGCTCAGAGCTAGCAAGTTGTAGCAATGCGAGAGGCATAGGAGTGTTGCACCAGTGCAGGATGGCACAGAGAGGTGTGCAACAGTGCGAGATGCAAGGAGTTTTTGCAACAGTGCAGAGGTCTTAGAGGGAGCACTTGACAGTAGTAGAGGGAGCTTCATCATCAGAGGGTGTTTCTAGCCCAACAGGGAGGTCAGTTGGGAGATTTTTTTGTTTCTATGTTGCTGTAGCAACAACACTAGGGAGAAGTGTTGCATGCAGAACATTCCAAAGGTCCAGGATCGGGATCGAGTTGAATTCCTTTCTTGTTGAGAGGGAGTGTTGAAAATAGCCACAAGAAATGCTAAAAATATAATTTCTAAAGATAGCATTTCGGGATATTCCAATTTTGATTTGTCCTTGGATTAAAATTGAGAATTAAAATTTGAATTTAGTCTCACCAGCTGTTTGAATAATAATTAATTAGTTCATCTTGGATTAATTAGTTGCATAAATTCAAACATGAAGTCTTTGTGAAGTCATGCGATAGTTATCCCTTAAATTAAGGAAGTTATCCATTAAGTAAGGAGATAAGGATGAGTTATAATTGAGTTGTAATTAGTTAGCTCAGTTAACTGAGTTATGTCCAATTAAATTAGTTCCAAATAGTTTGAGGAACTAATTATGAGTTTAGTCAGTGAATGCATGCATGCATGCAACTAGTGTACTCCAGATAACTGAAGATTCTCTCATAAATAACGCATGCATGTGTAATCAAAGAAAGACACAGTTGTGATTAAAGACAGGGAAAATATACTGTCAGTTGGAGGAATTTTCCTATAAAGGAAATTTATCCATGTAGTTAAGGCATAGGTTCCTTGAGGATTGCACAGTTTTACAAGGTGTGAGATTAGTGTGAGTGATCAGTGTTACACTTTGTAACAGTAGGATCACCCAGGAGAAACAATGCAAGGAAATAGTAGGCTTGGAGGGCAGAGGAGAAGGTTCGTGAGAAGCCTTGTTAGCCTGTGAGCATCCAAGAGGATTGTACTGAGAGCTGGTTAGCTATGGGAGCTAATGCTTTGTGTAATCTTGATGTATTTCCACCTTGTATGATAATACAGATAGTGGAGTTTTTAGCTGAGGATTTCCCCAAAGTATTCTTTTGTATTTCATGTGTATTGATTCTTCTTCTCAGTTATATGTGTTCTATTTGATCTTGCTCAAAATCAATTAAGCTTCCGCAAGTTTGATTGTAGAAGTAGATTAAGTATTTTGCTTTAGTACATTGCATAATCAGGTTAATCTACAGTGAGAATTTCTACATGGTATCAGAGCCAGGTTATCAAAGCTGTGAACAATATACAGAAAAGGAAATTCAAAGTTTTAAGTTTGGGGTTGCAGGTACAATTCGATTTATCTCATACTTCAGGTTGGTCAATGGTGTTCTATGGCTTGAGACTTGAGTATGCGCTGGATGGCAGCTCAAATTACATAGCATGGAAAGATCGCATGGAAGCGGCATTAGATGACAATGGTTTGAAGGATTTCATTGATCAAGAAATTCCCAAGCCAGCTATAGTTAATGTACAAGAATTGGTTGAATGGAAAAAGTGTGTGGCAAGGGCGAGACAGATCATCCTTGAGGGAGTTCGAGACCATATTGTCTCGAGTCTTCATTGGAAGGATACTCCATATTCACTGTGGAAGGCATTGAATGACCTCTACCAGAACAGTAGTGACCAGAGGAAATTGGCACTCAAGGACAAGCTTTGAAGAATCAAGATGAAGAACGGAAATACTATTTCCACATATCTGAACAATTTCACCACCTACAGAGATGAGCTTGGAAGTGTGGGAATAACTACTGCTGATGATGATATGGTGAGCCTCACTCTCCTTGGCCTTCTTAAGAGTTGGAATAGCTATCAAGACTCTGTGAATGGAAGGGAGAAACTGCCAGATTGGGAACGACTGTGGTCAAATCTCATGCAGAAGGAGATCAGGAGGAGCACACGAGATGGTTCTTCATCCAACGAGGATGAATAAAATCTAGCCTTGGCAAGTAAGGCAGGGAAAGGGAAGGGGAAGGATTCTCATCCCAAATCGAATTCTTCTCATGGAGGGAATAATATTGACAAATCTAAAGTGAGATGCTTTAATTGTCATGAGGTGGGTCATTATGCGACTAATTGCCCATCGAAGAAGTCCAATAAGGGGTCCTCGGAAGGATCTGAAGGAGAGGCATTAGCCTCTAAGTTCGAGATGGACTTCACCCTCATTGCATGCATGGTGTCTTCGATGATGGGTTGTGGTTGGTTCTAGACAGTGGAGCCTCATTCCACATGATTGGCGATAAAATTTTATTCAGTACCTTGGAGGAGAAAGACCTCAAGATACTCATAGAGATGGGTGACAATCAAAAGTATAGTGTTTCAGGAGTGGGCACAGTTGCTTTTCAGAGGGAGCATGGAGCTTCTATCGCCTTGACAGATGTGAAGTATGTGCCTGGACTGAAGAAGAACTTGGTATCAATTGCGATGTTGGAGGACAAATGCTACGATGTTGTCTTCAGTAAGGAAAAGGTTTTACTTAGACACATCACCATGGTTCAGGTGAAATAGATCGGTTCACGGTTACAAAAACTATATGCTCTTGAGGTTTAAGATGCATGTAAATCCTTAAGGAGCAAGGCAACTGTTAGAGACTTGGTGGTTGGGAGGGAGAGTAAGTTACCTCTCAACATGTAGCCATAGAAGAAGTCCAAGACAATTATGGAGGAGCCACAATTGGTGAAGCAACTTTAGGAAGTTATGGAGCAGCACTGGAGCAGCCACAACTAGAGAAGCTGAGAGGAGACCGAGTGGAGGCATCCACTCATGCAGAGACCTCTAGTAGGGGGAAATTTCGAGCCAAGTTGGCAGAGGGATCACATGCAACCATACCTCCAGGTGTCAGGTGGGGCGATGTGAAGTGATAGTCCCAAGAAGGTTGAAATAGGGGCAGGATCCTCGAGGTACCCAGCCTCTTGTATTAGACCTTACTACGGGAGCCCCGACAAGGAGTAGTAGGACTGGATGAGTGGGTAGAGACGGATGTGCATGGAGCGACATAGAGAGCTCTAGTGCAAGAGTCTCAAGACAGTGTAGAGCTAGCAAGCTGCAGTAATGCGAGAGGCACAAGAGTGTTGCACCAGTGTAGGATGGCACAGAGAGGTGTGCAACGGTGCGAGATGCAGGGAGTTGTTGCAGTAGCACAGAGGTCTTAGAGGGAGCACTTGTCAGTGGCAGAGGGAGCTTCATCATAAGAGGGTGTTTCTAGCCCAACAGGGAGGTCAGTTAGGAGATTTTTTTGTTTCTGTGTTGCTGGAGTAACAACACTAGGGAGAAGTGTTGCATGCAAAACATTCCAAAGGTCTAGGATCAAGATCGAGTTGAATTCCTTTCTTGTTGAGAGGGAGTGTTGAAAATAGCAACAAGAAATGCTAAAAATAGAATTGCTAAAGATAGAATTTTGGGATATTCCAATTTTGATTTGTCCTTGGATTAAAATTGAGAATTAAAATTTGAATTTAGTCTCACCAGTTGTTTGAATAATGATTAATTAATTCATCTTGAATTAATTAGTTGGATAAATTCAAACATGAAGTCTTTGTGAAGTCATGCAACAGTTATCCCTTAAATTAAGGAAGTTATCCATTAATTAAGGAAATAAGGATGAGTTATAATTGGGTTGTAATTAGTTAGCTCAGTTAATTGAGTTATGTCCAGTTAAATTAGTTCCAAACAGTTTGAGGAACTAATTGTGAGTTCGGTCAGTTAATGCATGCATGCATGAAACTAGTGTACTCTAGATAACTGAAGATTCTCTCATAAATAACTCATGCATATCTATTCAGAGAAATATCCAGTTGAGATTAAAGACAAAGACAGTGTACTATCAGTTGGAGGAATTTTCCTATAAAGGAAACTCATCCATGTAGTCAAGGCATAGGTTCCTTGAGGATTGCGCAGTTTCACAAGGTGTAAGATTAGTGTGAGTGATCAGTGTTACACTCGGTAACAGTAGGATCACCCAGGATAAACAACGCAAGGAAATAGGAGGCTTGGAGGTCAGAGGAGAAGGTTTGTGAGAAGCCTTGTTAGCCTGTGAGCATCCAGGAGGATTGTACTAAGAGATGGTTAGCTGTGGGAGCTAATGCTTTGTGTAATCTTGATGTATTTCCACCTTGTATGATAATACAGATAGTATGGTTTTTAGCTGAGGATTTCCCAAGAGTATTCTTCTATGTTTCATGTGTATTGATTCTTCTTATCAGTTATATGTGTTCTATTTGATCTTGCTCAAAATCGATTAAGCTTCTGCAAGTTTGATTGTAGAAGTAGATTAAGTATTTTGCTTTAGTACATTGCATAATCGGGTTAATCTACAATGAGAATTTCTACATGGTATCAGAGCCAAGTTATCAAAGTTGTGAACAGTATACATAAAAGGAAATTTGAATTTTGAAGTTAAGGGTTGCAGGTACAATTCGAAATCATCTCATACTTCAGGTTGGTCAATGGGGTTCTATGGCTTGAGACTCGAGTATGCCCTGGATGGCAGCTCAAATTACATAGCATCGAAAGATCGCATGGAAGCAGTATTAGATGACAATGGTTTGAAGGATTTCATTGATTAAGAAGTTCCCAAGCCAGCTGCAATTAATGCACAAGAATTTGCTGAATGGAAGAAGTGTGTGGTGAGGGCGAGATGGATCATCCTTTAGGGAGTCCAAGACCATATTTTCTTGAGTCTTCATTGGAAGGATACTCCATATTCAATGTGGAAGACATTGAAGGACCTCTACCAGAACAGTAGTGACCAGAGGAAATTGGCACTCAAGGACAAGCTTCGAAGAATCAAGATGGAGAACGGTGATACTATTTCCACCATATCTAAACAAGCTCACCACTTGCAGAGATGAGCTTGGAAATGTGGGAATAACTGTTGTTGATGATGATATGGCGAGCCTCGCTCTCCTTGGCCTTCCTAAGAGCCAGCATAGCTATCAGGACTCTATGAATGGAAGGGAGAAACTGCTGGATTGGGAACGACTGTGGTTGGATCTCATGCAGGAGGAGATCAGGAGGAGCACACGAGATGGTCTTCATCCAAGGAGGATGAAGAAAATTTGGCCTTGGCAGGTAAGGCAAGGAAAGGGAAGGAGAAGGATTCTCATCCCAAATCGAATTCTTCTCATGGAGGGAATAATATTGACAAATCTGAACTGAGATGCTTTAATTGTCATGAGGTGACTAATTGCCCATCGAAGAAGTCCAAGAAGGGATCCTCGGAAGGATCTGAAGGTGAGGCATTAACCTCTAAGTTCGAGATGGACTTCACCCCCATTGCATGCATGGTGTCTTCGATGATGGGTTGTGGTTGGTTTCTAGACAGTGGAGCCTCATTCCACATGATCGTCGATAAAAATTTATTCAGTACCTAGGAGGAGAAAGACCTCAAGATACTCATAGTGATGGGTGATGATGAAAGGTATAGTGTTTTAGGAGTGGGCACGATTGCTTTTCAGAGGGAGCATGGAGCTTCTATCACCTTGACAGATGTGAAGTATGTGCTTGGACTTAAGAAGAACTTGGTGTCGATCGTGATGTTGGAGGACAAATGCTACGATGTTTTCTTCAATAAGGGAAAGGTTTTCCTTAGACACATCACCACGGGTCAGGAGAAACAGAACGGTTCATAGGTACAAAACCTGTATGCTCTTGAGGTTTAAGATGTATGCAAAGCCTTAAGGAGCAAGGCAACTATTAGAGACTTGGTGGTTGAGAGGGAGAGTAAATTACCTCTCAACATGCAACCACAGAAGAAGTCTTAGATAATTGTGGAGGAGCCACAATTGGTGAAGTAGCTTTAGGAAGTTGTGGAGCAGCCAAAACTACAGAAGCTGAGAGGAGACCGAGTGGCGGAATCCACTCATGCAGAGACCTCCAGTAGGGGGAAATTTCAAGCCAAGTGGGCAGAGGGATCACATGCAACCATACCTCCAGGTGTGAGGTGGGGCGATGTGAAGTGATAGTCCCAAGAAGGCTGAAATAGGGGCAGGATCCTCGAGGTACCCAACCTCTTGGATTAGACCTTGCTATGAGAGCCCCGACGAGGAGTAGCAGGACTGGTTGAGTGGGTAGAGACAGATGCGAATGGAGCGGCAGAGAGAGCTACAATGCAAGAGTCTCAAGACAACGCAGAGCTAGCAAGATGCAACAATGCGAGAGGCACATGAGTGTTGCACCAGTGAAGGATGGCACAGAGAGGTGTGCAACGGTGTGAGATGTTGGGAGTTGTTTCAATAGCGCAGAGGTCTTAGAGGCAGCACTTGTCACCAGCAGAGAAAGCTTTAGCATCAGAGGGTGTTTCTAGCCCAACAGGGAGGTCAGTTGGGAGATTTTTTTGTTTCTGTGTTGTTGGAGAAACAACACTAGGGAGAAGTGTTGCATGAAGAACATTCCAAAGCTCTAGGATAGGGATCGAGTTGAATTCCTTTCTTGTGGAGAGGGATTGTTGAAAATAGCAACAAGAAATGCTAAAAATAGAATTGCTAAAGATAGCATTTCGGGATATTCCAATTTTGATTTGTCCTTGGATTAAAATTGAGAATTAAAATTTGAATTTAGTCTCACCAGATGTTTGAATAATAATTAATTAATTCATCTTGGATTAATTAGTTGGATAAATTCAAACATGAAGTCTTTGTGAAGTCATGCAACGGTTATCCCTTAAATTAAGGAAGTTATCCATTAATTAAGGAGATAAGGATGAGTTATAATTGATTTGTAATTAGTTAGCTCAGTTAACTGAGTTATGTCCAGTTAAATTAGTTCCAAATAGTTTGAGGAACTAATTGTGAGTTCAGTCAGTTAATTCATGCATGCATGCAACTAGTGTACTCCAGATAATTGAAGATTCTCTCATAAATAACTCATGCATGTCTATTCAGAGAAAGACCCAGTTGAGATTAAAGACAGGGACAACGTACTATCAGTTGGAGGAATTTTCCTATAAAGGAAACTCATCCATGCAGTCAAGGCATAGGTTCCTTGAGGATTGTGCAGTTTTACAGGGTGTGAGTGATCAGTATTACACTTGGTAACAATATCATCACCCAGGAGAAACAGTGCAAGGAAATAGGAGGCTTGGAGGGCATAGTAGAAGGTTTGTGAGAAGCCTTGTTAGCCTATGAGCATCCAGGAGGATTGTATTGAGAGTTGGTTAGTTGTGGGAGCTAATGCTTTGTGTAATCTTGATGTATTTCCACCTTGTATGGTAATACAGATAGTGGGGTTTTTACCTAAGGCTTTCCCCAGAGTATTCTTCTGTGTTTCATGTGTATTGATTCTTCTTCTCAGTTATATGTGTTCTATTTGATCTTGCTCAAAATTCTGCAAGTTTGATTGTAGAAGTAGATTAAGTATTTTGCTTTAGTATATTGCATAATCAGGTTAATCTACAACGAAAATTTCTACAATACCAACCTTAGCTTTGTGTTTACTAATATATATGGAATGGTGGTTTGTAGGAAGCATTGGAATATGGATGTGATGGAAATCAATCATCCTCTTGACATTTGGTGTTATGGGAAAAATACCCAAAAAAGAATAAAAATGGAAAGAATAAGAAATGCCACACCTTGAGAATAAGAAAAAGTGAATGAATAGAAATTCCATTTTGAGGGGGAAACCTCCTTTACAACTTATGTTTATATATAATTCTTGATGATCTCTAAATTATATCTCCCTAGTATATATAGGATACAAAGGGCACATTTACAAATAATGAGCATAGTTGATGCATAATGAAATCAATAACATAACAATAACAATGAATTGACCCAAGGTTTAGGGTTTAATATGCCCTACTCCTTCAAACAATTGTTGCCCTCAATGCTTGATTAGGTGTGGATGCTTTCGCATTAAAAAATCATCTTCCCAAGTGGCATCTTCTACTAGAAATTTCTTCCCTTCATGCCTCCTCTATTTTTTTATTTATTCACATCTAAGGCCTCTATTCTACCCCGCACCAAACCACAACCCCCATATTTTTATGACCTTCCTAGACATGTACCTAAATTATCAATCACTCAATTTGGCTTCGTTGCTCTGGATTTCTTTTTCCCTAACAATATTTGTTAAGCATGCCATGTTTTCCCTCCTATAATTGAATCAAGTTGGTATTAATGCTACCTTTCCCTTTGAGAGAGACATCATTAAAATCTTGCTTCAAGCTACTATTTGGAAGCTTGTCGAGGGGGAATTATTCTAGTTTTAGTTGCATTTTTCCTAGACTACACTCACAACATGGTTATGAGTAACTCTAATAGTGCATTTTGAGCTATTTTTTGTTGGTTTGATGGTGTGTTGCAATTGCATACTTGTTTTGTTGTGAAATTCATGGTATTTTTACTTTCACATTACCTATATTATTGACCTTGAGCTTTCTCAAGTCATTACACTTACAATTTTGGTTATGCTTCAGTTGTGAACAAGCATATATGGTCTACCATGGCTCTATCATTTTGGTTGCAACCAATTATTTCCTCATTCTTTCCACCATGAGTTCTAATTTGGGTTAAATTTTCAATTTTTGGCTTGTCCAACTTGTATCTTGGATTTTGCAAACAAGAGAGTAGATCTTTGCCACTACAATTCAACATTCATAGAATCTACTTATATATGGGTTTTTTTATAATTTTTTAACCTGTCTTATGATTAGAAATCTGGTTTGATCCCAGGATGTTCTAAACCACACTAATATTTTTGTTTGTTATATAACAAAAAAAGGAGAAGTCATGCATGGCCCATATCTAGACTACTACAATACTTTTTTGACCTTACCGATGCATGGTAGCCCGACCCTACTTATTTTGTATTTGTAGTTGCTTGAGTTATTTCATTTTGGTTTGACCTCATTCACATTTATTATCTCAACATTTATTATGTTTTAGGGCATGACTTCAATGGCTATAAACCTCTCAATTTGTTGTGTTTGGTTCTATGCCCTTCTTCTACCTCTTACCTTAAATCTACCTTCAATTTTGAGCATGATAATGGTGGCCACATGCCTCTCATTTTTGTGGCACATTATCTATCCACCTTTCACCTTCCATCACTTGATTTTAACTTGGGTTGGGCCTTATGGTGTCAAACCCATTACTTAACTTATTATTATTTTACTAGTGTTCTTGGGTACTAACTTTATTTAGTAGTTATTATTTCTACCATCGAATTCAAGGGTTTTGTTTTCATGATAGATTTTACTTGTTATAAACATGAGAATTTATCTTTGCATTTTCAAAACCTTCAACCTACCTAAGTTTTGTAAGGATTGACCAAGAATTATTACTTCCCAGTATTGGTTTCAAATATAAACATGTGCTTAAGCATGAATATAATATCAAGGGACTCTTTCACATTTCTAGTTCTAGTTTTGACCGTACACATGCTAGCATAAGCTTCATTTCATAAAAAAAAATCCCATGCAAACCATAAATTGGTTATTGTTTTCCCATACGAGCGTCGTGCCTAATTTGTTTATTGTTGCATTTGATATTAAATTTGGGCCCATCCCTAGATATTATTGCAACTATTATATTTCATAATAATGGGTGAAATAAGGGCCTTTTAGTGTTTTAAGAGTTTAATTATAACCTTCCATATACATAGAGCTATAGTTTTCTATGTGCTACAATAATAGAGTTTCTACGCATATAATTGACAATTATAATTTGCAATGTAAATAGTTGAATTACCATGCCCAAATTTTCACATGTTTACTCTCCATCATTCACATAGAGTGGATATCCTTACCATCCCTTTTCAAACATTCTTTATCTCATTTTCTTGCCAACATATCTTCCCTCATTCTTTGATGGTTTTCCGACACCAATTGTGAATGGATCATGAACCAAAGTATTGGATAGGTTCATTGTTTAGATTCAACCATAATTCATCCAATGTATAGTCGTTTAAGCATGCCAGAGCTATATGGTTGATTTTTGGATCACATATGTATTTTTATTTGACTTATTAGATAAGTTTATGGAGATGTAGATCCTATTGCCCTACAAGGGGATAAACCAATAGGGATAAAGATTTGTGGGTGGGTTAAAGGAGAAAGATGATCAATTCCTTTTGTCTGCCTTTGCTACCGACTTAGATGAATTTTCCTAATTATCCTAGACAAGCAACTTACAATTGGGTGACCCAAACTCCCAGCCAACTTTGCTATGATTTCCACTTGGTGTGTATCCCTACCTAAAGATTTTTTAAATTAATAAAGTTTCCCCAATTTCTAATTATGGTTGGAACCATGATCCTACTCAACTCTTACTGGTATTAATGGATGGTGTATCCCCAACCTTGATCCAATTGTCTAAAAACATTTTGAAGCTACATATTCCAACTATACCTCCACTAATTCATTCCATTTGAATAAGGATTTAGAGACCCCAATACTTGAACCAATTACTGCTACTAAAGACAAAGAATAGATTGGAACCCAAGTGACATTTTTTCCTTCTTAGGTTTCATCATAGGAACCTATTGTATCCCCCAACTTATGAAAACTCGTAATTTTATCTGTATTATTGATCATATTGCTAGCTCACCCTACCAAAATGACGTCCCCTTGTCACTCCACAATTCAAATCTAGTATGAGGATGGTGATATCCTTTTAGGGAATGCACTTGAAGATGTTTTACCTATGCAACATACTTTAGGTACCCATTATTCATCCTCTTCTTGATATTAAGGTCTTGTCACTCCTAAATCATAAAAACGATTTGTATGTTGTTACATTTGTATGGTGGATAGATTTTTGGAATCATTTGGTAACTTACCTATCTTTTTGGATGGTAGGACATTGCCTTTTTCTTGTGTGTGTGTGTGTATTAGTTCATGCCTTAAGTGGTTTCATTGTCGGTAATAATGTGAACAACTTATTTTTATTTATTCTTTAGATATGGGTTCATGCATATAATTGATTTATTTCTTATGATGATTGAGATATAAGGAATAATATGGGAGGATTAAAGGATAAATCGGGAGGCATAATATTTCATATAAGCTCCAAGAACTCGCTACCCATGGAAACTTAAGGTGCAATGGCCTTTCCAAGTGTTGGGACCTCCCTCACTTTGTTTTTGTCGTGAATTATCCTCAAGTTCATCCCCTTCTAAAGTAACTTTACATCCCAATTACTTTGCATGTCATTTTATTATTATTGCTTTTATTTTAATATTAGGAAAGTAGTTCATAATTGCTAACTACCTTCTCCAAGTTATGAGAGCAGTAAAAGGAATGCATCAGGAAATATGAGATTGGTAGGTCAAAATGCTTTAACCAATTTAATTTGTTGCATTCACTCTATATGTACATTCTTGAGGATCTAACAAGATCGATAATGGGGGATGTTCTCAACAAATGTTTATGAATTTGTGTGCCGAAACCTTTTTTCTTGAAGTTTGGTCGCATTTAGTTTTCTATAGTTTTTGAAACCATTAAGTGTTAGGTTATTCTTGGCACCAATAGTAAATAACATGAAAAAGCAAAGTTCTCTAATGGGCATACTTACTCACTATCTTGACTCTGAGATTGGTAGGTCAAAATGCTTTAACCAATTTAATTTGTTGCATTCATTCTATATGTACATTCTTGAGGATCTAACAAGATCGATAATGGGGGATGTTCTCAACAAATGTTTATGAATTTGTGTGCCGAAACCGTTTTTCTTGAAGTTTGGTCGCATTTAGTTTTCTATAGTTTTTGAAACCATTGAGTGTTAGGTTATTCTTGGCACCAATAGTAAATAACATGAAAAAGCAAAGTTCTCTAATGGGCATACTTACTCACTATCTTGGAGTCAAGAACCGATGGTACCAACCCTACTTCTTTAACTTTTGGTTGGTTCTTGGACGGGTCTAATAAACATTGGAATAAGTTTCAAGTGTTCTCAATTCAACATTTCACAAAACACTGAGGGTTTTGTTTTGTTACTGAATGTACTTGTGGAACATTATATTAATGAAAAATTGTGACTTTGGTGGATATTAAATTACGCATTTTTTTTTCTATTTTCTTATGATTTCATGTTTTAGAAATTTTAAAAAATAACATATATTTGAACATAAAACATTCAACTTTGTTATTCTCATCTAAGTCCTCTCTTTCAATGACGTTTTAAACTATTTCAATTTATCAAGCTTCGAAGTTATTTTCTTCAACATTATTTTTTATCTTTCATTTTTTTATTTTTATTTTCAAAATGCTAAAAATATAGAATTCTAAAAATAGTAAAAATTACATTCAATAAAAATTATATTTAAAATATGGTACATGCAACCAACCAAACTTGACTAAGAAACCCCCTCCTCATCCTTGTCATTAGTTGTACTTTCATTAGGAAAGGTAAGTGTGCAAAAGGAAATTGTAGGGGCTATAAATAATGAGGCAACTAATCCCGCATTCCCTCTTGCAAAGTGGTTGAGATGTTACATGTGTGAAGTACATTTTCACAATCAATAAGGTCATGTACACAACTAACATATATACCTTCAAATTGGGGGCTACAGTAATAAAGTTTTGTGTAATGTATTACCCATGGATGCCTATCATATTTAATTGGAAATACCATGGTAGTATGATAGAGGTGATCTTCATGATGGTATAAAGAATACTTCCCAATTTAAGAAGTATGGAAAACAATTTAGGCTACATTTTATGAATGAAGAACAAGAAACTAAAAGAGTGATGTTGGGTTTAGTTTAGCATGCATGAAGGAAGCAAATAAAATTTGATAGCTAGAAAATATTATGGTGCAATAGAGAAACATATATAAAGCATGTTGTAGTGTGAAAATGGAGATGGAAACAATAGAAGGTCTTGTAAAATAAAAATTTCAAGAATATTTAACAATTTAATCGCTCTTTTCTAATGGCTACATATGTAAGTGACGCCCTAAGTCATTTGATGCAACAACATTAATGTAATTAAATTTAATGGGATGTTAAAAGTTTTCCATTTCTTATTTAGTTGGAACATCGAAGTATTGCAGGTGTGTATCACATTTGTTAAACATGGTCAGATTTTTGGATTGCATTTGTTTTATTCTTTAATTTAACTTTAGTGAATTTCATGTTTTCTTTGCATTTAACAAACATGAGCTAATTCTAACCAAAGAACTTGTGAATACATTGGTGTAATGGTATAAGGTGGCGGTGGTTTTTAAGGAGGAGGAAATGCACAAGTCACTCACAATGTTGTCCTCTACTTATTTACAAAATGCAATGAAAGCCCCATAGACCCAAGTTTCAATTACATAAGTATTTATATCAATAAAGGTCTATAAAGAAGGCTAATGACCTTAAGTGGTAGGGACAATAGAGTGCTAACAAATGATTGCATAAAAATCTCAAACTATGCTACATTACCATGATGATGCATCATTGCTAGCTTGAAGGATATGGATCAAATAGACCTTGCCACATGGCATTATTGCATCAATGCACAAATAAGTTGATATCAATAAGTGCTTGATTTTAGGACAGGTGGTCCTCTATGAGCACCATACAAATTTGGCATATATTGAATATTTACATACTTTACTTTGAAAATTCAATGAAGTACCACATGTCACATTTTAAATGGTTTTGAAGTGTTTTATAGGATCTTTAGGTCCATATGTTTGGGTCACATTGAGTAAGTGGATTCTAAGTTCCTTACATTATTGAGTACATGACTATCTTTACAAACTCATGGCTACTTCAATTAAAATCTATAATATCCTATTGGATTTGGAAACCTAGGTGTATTCCTATTATTTTTCACTTTAAATTACATGAATTACTTCACAACCTCACCACATTATTTAAAAAAACTCAAATATTTTTTCTTGAGTTTGTGAATTTGAGCATATATATATATATATATATATATCTTCACTTTAACTTGAAAATCCTTCCACACAAACGCAAGGCTTTGTTATGATGGAATTCATAGTATTATGCTTTAGGATATTAGATGGATTGAGTTATCCATGTTTTATGGCTTATATAGTTCTACCATAAATATAACCCATAAATTCACAACAAACTTTATCTTATTCCAGGGGAATAGGGAAGGAAATTTTTTTGTGCAATGGAATAAAAAACAAAATCAATAAAGGATCATGTTGCAAGCTCAAAAAATTCCATGTAACCACAATGACATTAACTTCACTGATGTGGAAAACATATAGACCAATCATAGGTTTGCACATGGAAACAATACATTGTCATAAAATAATCTCAAGTGACATGTGTTTTCTCTAGGTTATAACACATTGCCTCATCACACATTACTTCACTAGGTTAGGTCTCACTCCCATTGTAATATTTTAAGGATCTGTTCTCTAGAATCAAAATGAGATTAACTCAACTTTATAGATATTTTGGGTTTATGAGTTTGGGGAGATTCTAGGTCTTTATGTTCTTGAGCTACACAAATCTTTGTGAGGCTCATCACGTCATTTAAGTGTATTCAATAAGTTTTTAGGTTTATGGAATGTGTGTACTTTAGTATTTTTGTTTATGCTTTGCATAAGTTCCATGATAGACCCATAATAATTTGAACGAAAAGTTAAAAAAAAAAAGAATCAGGATCAGGAAGACCTAGGTAAGTTTGGAAGGCTAATCTAAGGATAATGCGCAAGTCTTAAAACTTAAATCACCCAAATTCTTAGTATCATGCCATGTAGATCCATAGAACACAACTGGTACACTATCCATGATGATGTTATCAACACCTACAAGGAGGGGTAAAGTTTAATAGGATTTGACCATATGTTCATGATTGTGTCAATAAATAATGAGTCATAAGGACATGTTATGGTGATTAGAGTGTCACATGGAACTGGATCACTGGGAAATTGAATGATTTCCCTTGAGACTTAGTTAAGTTCTAGGCATTTGAAATCATATTGAAGCATACTAGATAAATCCATGGGTTCACAAAATCAACATATCTCTAACTCTATGTTTCAATGCCTTGAAAAACTCATCATATGAACCCAATGCTAGAGAAATAATCAAAGTTGAGAGACCATAAAGGTTTTGAACCCCAAGAAAATTGGATTCCCTTTACACATCAAATTTTACAACCACTTGTTTGGACCAAAGATATCTCTTAACTAGAATTCAAAACAAGTTTGGTTTTGATTTCGAGCAAGTTCAATATGTTATTTCTTGCATTTGCATTAGCTATTTTACAAACTTGACCTTGAAAATAATAATGTTTTGTAGCCAACTAGAGCTTGCCACTTGGGTGAATCAAATCAACAAAATCCACATCAACAATATATGTGGAGGTATGAGAGAATGCAATGTGGCTATGATAGTAGTAGGGACTAGGTAATTGAATGATATAATGGTGCTTTGTTTTCAACATTTGACTAATTGTTTGGAAATTGGACCTAAATGAGGATTTTAGGATGTTCTAGTGAGTTTAGATCTGCAAAACTGAGAGTGTTTTATTCCTCATGTTTGTATACAATATGTAATCTTCCACGGACTCAACCATAGGTTTAAATTAATTTCAACAACTATTTTGGATCCATAAATCTGACTAGATATAGAACCCTATGTTTTGATATTGCATAGCCTTGTCCATAGGCTAGATCTTTGATTAAACTTGATTCTATGATATTTTGAGTCCAACCATGTTGGATATTTATTTTTCATTGATGAAATGAAATATTTGATAAACATAATATTGTCTATACCTAAATGTGACATGTTTTTTTTTAAATCTATGATTAAATTACACACATTATAAAGCATTAGCATTATTTCTAAAAAGATGCCCAAGATTAAGAGTAATACATAAGGTTATTTAGTATATGAGCCATAAAAATATGTGACACACACAAGGGAACTAATTAGTGAAGACAACAACAAATATCTTAAAGAAAAGTATTGAGAAATTTACTTAACCTTAAGATCATTCATTTGTTATACTGGAATAGTTTAATGAAACTAACACTAAATGACAACAAATTTCGATGTGAAAAATATTTTTGATGCATGTATTTGAACATAAAATGTTTAACTTTCTTGTTCTCATCTAAATGTTATCATTAAATGATGTCGTAAACTATTTTAATTTTCCAAGATTTAGACTTTTTTCTTTATCAATATTTCAATTTTTAAAATTTTCTTTTATGTTCAACACCTAATTCAAAATACAAGCAAGTAGATAGAAAACACTAAAAATTACATACACTAAAATATTTGAAATATGGTACATGCAACCAAACTTGAATAAGAAACCTCCTACTCAGCATTGTCATTGGTTTTACTTTCATAAGGAAAGGTAGTGCAATAGGAAATTATACGAGCTATAAATAAGGAGTCAACCAATCCCACCGCCTCTCCAATCTAGCCTTGCAAAGTGGTTGATATGTTACATGTGTGAAGTCCGTTTTCACAATCAATGAGGGTCATGTACATGAGTGGTATTTAGACCTTCTAATTGGGGCCTACAATAATAGATTTGTATGTAATGTATTACCCATGGATGTTTGTCATGTTTAATCAGAGATACAATAGTAGTATGATAGAGGTGCTCTTCATGATTGTAGAAAGAATACTTCCCAGTAAAATAAGGATGGAAAGAAATATAGGTTGAATTATATAAATGAAGAAGAAGAAACTAGAAGAGTGATGTTGGGTCTAGTTCTAGCATGCATGAAGGAAGCAAAGAAAACTTGATAGTCAGAGAATATTATGGTGTAATAGAGAAACACATATGAAGCACATTGTAGTCTGAAAATGGAGATGAAGGAGCATATTACATAATAGAGAAACTTATGAATTTTATTCATGTAGAAGTAAAGAAGAGTTTTTCAAATGAGGTATTTGAGCAATCTATGAAAGTAAAACTGCAACAAGAATGTTGTAAATACAAGAATAAGAATATTATGAAGAAAATATAGTTGTAGTTAAATATGTTTTAGAAAATAGAGAGGAGATTGTTGAAAATAGGGTGATTGAGGTGGTGAAGACTTCAAAAAATAATAAGTTACGACATAGAGTGAATATCATTCGAGTAATAGTTGGTTGGAGGAATTATTGCAAATGATTACAATAGAGGTTAGCAAAGGAAGATGGTAAACATTTATATTTTTTTCACCAATATCATGAGAAAGATGTTCACTCATTTCAAACTAGGTGAGTTTGATGCAACATAATCCTTGGTCAAGTCAACTATCTTAATCATTTTTTGGTTTTTGCAATTGGATGAGGTTAAACTTCAACTTACTTGGTTTTCGTTGTAGCTATAAAGGACATTCACACTGAGTGATTTCTCTCATACACTAACCATAAACTTTCTTTTTATAACCTTCATGGGTGAACACATGTTTGAAAGGACTGATTAATGAAGAAATGGATAAGTTAAAGTATGAAATTTTTTCCAGTAAGAAGACCAAAGTGGGACATAACTTGTCCAAATGACCTGTCAATTTGGGATTGGCACAGAGTTCATAAAAAATGGAAGGTAAAGGGTGAATCCAAGCCACTATAAGTAGGCTTCAGATATCTTCTCTCCATTTTCCCTCCACATCGTGAATGCAATGTGCCAAGGTGAAGTGATGCAAAGGGAAGAGTAAATGCTCAGGTGGAGGTTATACCAAACTGGAATACAATGAAAGTACAAATGATAGAGGAGAGTAGGTAATGTGAAGCAAGGCATATGGCATATACTTCTCCTAGTCCCCACATCCCATATTATTAACATGTGATGCAAGGTAGGAAAGAAGAAAATGAAGCTTGAGTGCATATATGGGGTGTGGACTCTACCCAAAAGAAGTAATGTATGAACACAAATAAAAGTATGATACAATACAACCACATCAATAACCATCAATTGAGGAGTGTCAATTTTTGTGCATGATGAGAAAATAAGAATACATCTAGCCTACAATGATGACATCAGGGGAACCTCACCCATCACCATAATGGGTTACACCTTGACATCATGAAGGTATGATTTGCATAACAAAAATGGTATAACCATTCAAACTTCATGAAGTGGAGGTTATTGAGCCAATATCATGGTTGGTGTTCCTAAGCCCGAGTATAAATTTGGATACCACAATGGAAAAAAGGCTTTTGGGTCTTTATAACAATAACATAGGGCATAAATAATCCTTAACATCTAGGTGATTTGACCATATGAATGTAATAATCCCTAAGAACAATGGCTATTTATTTTAATGATTAATCCATTTTTTTCTATTTAGCTCCTTTTGTACATGTGAATTATTAGTTTTTTTTTTCAGTTGTGAGTGTTGGCTTTTGATGTGTGCTTTTATTTGTAGGCCGAAGCCCAACACCCACATCAACTATAAAAATTTGAATGCACAAAAATTTGGGTTAAATAATATTGATACTTTGAGGTGGAATAATATGAAAAAATAATATTGCTAAATAATAACTTTCTCTCATTCTTAGGAAATAGCATGTTAATTTGATGTGCACATAGTAGGGCGCATGTTTCATTGGCATAGATAATAAAAACTACTTTTCCTTCCAACTTCTAGTAGTCAAACTCCTCTAGAGTTGGTTGACAATATTTAGATAATAGAATGTCATGTAAAATACAAATTTTCAAGTATAATAATATGTTAAGCACTCTTTTCCAATCACTATGTATCATAGTGATGCCCTAAGTCATTTCGTGCAACAAAATCAATGTAATCACATTCATTGAGATGTTAAAAGTTTTCCATTTCTTTATAGTTTGAACATTATTTTAGTGCAAGTGTTCACCACATTTGTTAACCATGGTTTGGTTCGTGGATTGTTGTTGTTCTACTCTTTAATTGGAACCTTAGTTCAATTCAATTTTTCTTGGAACTTAACAAACACAAGCTAATTCCATCCAAGGAACTTGTGAATACATTGATGGAGTGGTAAAAGGTGGTGGCGGTTTTTAAAGAGGAGGAAATGCAAGAGTCAGTCACAATGTTGTTCTCTAGTGATTTATGAAATGCAATGAACTCCCTATAGGCCCAAGTTTGAATTATGTAAGTTTTTATATAAAAAAAGGTTTGTAGAGAAGGCCAAGGAAATTAAGTGGTAGGGATAGTACAGTGCTAACAAATGATTACATAACAAGCCAAAGAATTTCCACATTACCAAGATGATGACATCATTGGAAGCTTGGAGGATGTGTGGATCAATGAAATCTTGCCACATGGTAGTATATCATCCACACACATATAACTTGATATTAGTGTGTGCTTAATTTTAGGACATGTCGTCCTTTATGAACACAATACAAAGTTGGCATATATATTGAATATTTACATATTCTACTTTGAAAAATCAACAAAGTACTAAGGGCTACATTTGAAATGGTTTTGTAGTGTTTTATAAGACCTCCAGGTCCATATGTTTGGGTCACAATGGGTGAGTGGATCCTAAGATCCTTACATTATTGAGTGCATGGCTATCTTTACAAATTCAAGACTTCTTCAACTAAAATTTATAAACTCCTATTGGATTTGGAAACCTAGGTGTATTCCTATCATTTTCAATTTAAACAACATGAATTACTTCACAAGACCACCAAATGATTTGACAAACTTAATAAATTTTCTTGAGTTCGTGAATTTGAACATATTTAGATTGTTTACTCTTAAACTTGAAAATCCTTCCGCACAAACCAAGGCTTTATTATGTTGGAATTCATAGTATTTTTCTTTAGTATATTAGATTTATCAAGATCTCCATGTTCTATAGCTTACATAGTTCTAATATAGACCCAACCCGCAAATTCACAACAAACTTTATCTTATTCCATGGGCATAGGGAAGGGAAAAAAAACTTGTGTGGCAATGGAAAAAATAACATTAATAAAGGAGCATGTTGCAAGCCCAAAAGTTTCCTTGCAACCATGATGGAATTAGCTTCACTGATGTGGTAGACATATAAACCAATCATAAGTTTCCACATGGCAAAAATATATTCTCATAAAAGAATGTCAAATGAAATGCAACTACTATTGGTTCTAACACATTGCCTCATCATACATCGCTTCACTATGTCAGGCCACGCTCTCATTGTAGTATTTTAATGACCTTTGCTTTAGAATAAAAATGAGATTAACTCAACATTATAAATATTTTGTGTCTATGAGTCTAGGGAGAACTCTAGGTCTTTATGTTCTTGAGATACACAAGTCTTTGTGAGGCTTGTCATGACATTTAATTGTATTCAATGAGTTTATAGGTTTGTGGAATGTGTATACTTTAATATTTGTGTTTATGCTTTGCATAAGTTCCATGATAGACCCATAATAATTAGAACAAAAAAATATATAAAAATTGAGACTAGGAGGACCTACGTAAATTTGAAAGATTACGCTGAGGATAATGCACAAATATTAATACTTAACTCACCTAGATTCTTAGGATCATGCCATGTGGATCCATAGGACAAAACAAGTGCTCTATCCAAGACGATTGTATCAACAATCATAGGGAGGGGTAAAGGTTAATAGGATTTTTCCATGTGTTCATGATGATGTCAGTAAAGCATGGGTCATAACGACATATGATGAGTGATTGAAGTGCCACATGGCACTTGATCATTGGTAATTTAATGCTTTTCCTTTAAGAATTGGATAAGTTCTAGGGCCTTGAAATCATATTAAAGCACACTAGATAAAACCATGGGTTCACAAGGTTGCTCGAACATATCTCTAACTCTATATTGCATTACCTTTCAAAACTCATCATAGGAACCCAATGCTAGAGAAATAACCAAAGTTGAGAGACCATCAAGGTTTGGAACGCCAAGAAAAGTAGATCCCTTTTCACATCAACTTTTACGACCACCTATTTGGACCAGAGACATTTCTTAACTAGAATTCAAAGAAATTTTGGGTTCTGATTCTAAGCAAGTTCAACACATTATGTTTCTTGCATTTGCACGAGTTATTTAACAAACTTGACCTTGAAAATAACCATGTTTTTTAGCGAATTAGAGCTTGCCACTTGGGTGAATAATTGAATGATATAATGTTGCTTTGTTTTCAAAATTTGGCTAGGTGTTTGAAAATTGGATCTAAATAAGGATTTTAAGACATTCTAATGAGTTTAGGTCTATAGAGTTGGGAATGATTCATTCCTCATGTTTGTAGACAACATGCAATCTCCCATGGACGCAACCATAGGTTTAAATGAATTCCAAAAGCCATTTTGGATCCATAAACCGAATTAAATCTAGAACTATATGTTATGATGTTGCATAGTATTTTCCATAGGCTAGGCTCTTGATTAAACTTGTTTTTATAATGTTTTGAGTCCACCAACAATGGATCTTTGTATTTTGATGAATTAAGTCTTTGATAAACTCAGTACTATGTTTATCTAAATTTTATATATTTTGTTTTAAAATCTGTAATTAAAATACAAACATTATAGAACCTTAAAACCTTAACATGGTGTCTTAAAAAAATACCAAACATTTAAAGTAATTACCCCTTATAAATATGATTATAATTGCCCATTATATATTTAGAAAATGAATCTGAAATACCTAAGAGAACTAAATAGTTAAGACATCAACAAATCTCTTAAGGAAATATAGTGATGTGTGGTTTAACGGTAAGTTTCGTTGGGTGAGGTCCATGAGACTGCAGTGCAAATCTCATTGAGTATAGTGTCCTATAATGATCTTGGCTCAAGGAGTAAACTCCTCTCGGCTCTTGCTAAATAATAAGAATTTGAAATAGGTATGTCTTGCTTGCAGGTTATCAACAAATCTCTCAAAGAAAATGGTCTTAAGATCATTTATTTGTTACACTGCAATAATTTAAAGAAACTAACAGTAAATTGACAACTTTATTTGTTACACTGGAATAGTTTAAAGAAACTAACAGTAAATTGACAACAAATTTGCAAAAATAATTTTTAAAAATGCATTACGTAAAGAAAGATATGTAGTTTAAAGAAACTAACAGTAAAGTGACAACAAATTTCGATGTAAAAATAATTTTATAAAATGCATTACGTAAAGAAAGGTATGTTGTTATTGATTATTAATGTTTTCCAAGGCACCGGCTATAGAGGTTTTCTATATACACGGTCCACCGATGATGGTGGGAGTTGTTTATGTGGAGGGAACCGTTCTTTAGGCTGGCATTCTTACACGTTTGAGGTCTAAGAAGCTTCATATCGTTGTTATTTCGCTTGGCCGAACATTGGTTTTAGGAGATGACGTCGCCATGTTAGCATAGAATATTCATATCAAAACCTTCACATTAGTGGTATTTTAGGACATTGTGGCATTTAATTTGGTGGCTCTTCTTTCAACGAGGAAATCTAGATTTCCTCAACCAGAAAGCCAAGTGAGGCGTTTCCAAAAAGGCGGGGATTATACTAATTGATTAATTTTCTTGTCTGCGGTCATATCTGATCTCTCTTGAGGTGTTTCCAAAAAGGCCTCGGATTATCCTAATTTATATAATTTTCTTGTGGGCCATCCCATCTGATCTTTCTGTTCTGTGAGTGTTATTCTCCCATGCCATTTGATTTTTGTCTATACCGTGAAAACCAATTGCCATTCCTTCGGCCTCTTTCCAAATAAAAGAAGAGAATGAGCAAAAATGAAGCCAAATTTATCAACGCCCAGAGCTCTTCAATGGCTGCTACCCACCCGAATTTGCCAGGACAATGTGGCAAGCAATCTAAGCATAAAGGCCTTTTCTCAGCTTAATTATGAGACTCCATTGCCTTTGCGTGGCTTGTGCAGAGTTAGAGTGAAGAGAGGCCAAAGGCTCCAGATACCCAAAGCTCATAGAGGTTCATTTACAGACACAGAAACGGATACTAAAACACTAAAACATAAACCAGATAACCAGAAGGTCGGAAAACCATTCGATGGCTTTCTGGATAATATCAGGTATTTCATATCATTGCTGTTTTCAAACCGAAAGGCATATTTGTATAATTTCTTTAAAGCCTTTGGTGGGTCAGATAATTCAGATAGTGTAACTTGACAAATAATTTGACAATAAAATATAGGATGGGGAGCTTAACTGGTCACTGGAAAATTATATTGTGAAAGAAATAAGTGATGGGTGCTACAAGAATCTGAGTTTGATGTGCACTAGAATAATAATGAATGCAAACCATGAATAACAAGGGGCCACTTTTGACTACATCGTTAAATAAAGATCATTTCTTCTCGTCTTCTCGCTGCTCTGCATTGGATTTCAACAATTCTTTTCAGATGAGCTTGGATATCTTTATGAGATTTTGTTCATGTTTCCCAACATTCTGTTATGTTCTTCAGTGAATATTAACTCCAGTTATATAAGCGTTCTTAGCTTTCATAAGAAGAGGTTTTTATACTTCTGCTTGTCCTGCTATTGAACTGAAACCAGAATCACTGCGGTGAGCCTGCTTATACTTTTGCAACCCAGCCCGCCTCGCCAAGTTTGTGATGCCCAATTATGAAACACTATCCTGTTCAATAGACGTGATATAGGTTGAGATCCACCATGTTTCAAAATTATTAATAGGCCATGTTTTATATAATCACTCAGATCACCAAGTTTCTATCGACCATTATTGATGCTCATGGTGAACAGTATCACTTTGAAGTGTGTCGGCCTGTCCTAAGTTAGAGTTATCTCTCTCTTTCTCTGTTAACTCATCTCTCTCTTTCTCTCTATCTATATTATATATAACCAACTTAGATCAGCCAGACATAAAGTATTAGAGCTACATGAAAATCCTCTTCTTCTGAAAGCTAAGAATGCAGACATATGGATCTGTTCCCCAGGGGCAAGGATGCTACATCTCTGAAACATGTCAACCTTTTCTCTAACGTGAATTCCATATCAGTTTTAAATGTTCTCATTTCTCCCAGTTATTTTTTACTAATTATGTGGAATTGAAGGCTCTTAATTGAACAATTCGATTTTGTAGAGCTTTTGCCATTATAATTGAACAAACCCAGTTTTCACGTCAATCTGCTCATCAAGTATAGGGATTCCATCAGAAACAGCAAATGCAGGGATCAAATTCCCCACAAATATCTTTCAGTAATCCTCATCTGCGTCAACAGCAGGAGCTACAGCTACAAATGCAGGAGGTTCACCAACATCATCCAATTCTGGGACATTGTCACTTGCCTCTCCAACATTAACGTTGGGTGGTCGCCCAACAGTTCACTGATAGCAAACAGCGTGGTGAGCAGTGTGGTCAGCAGTATGAGCAGTGTGGGCAGCAGTGACAGCAGTGAGTAGTGAACAATGAGCAGTGTGAGAGCAGGGAGTTTTTATGCAGCAGAAGTATCGAGCAGCGAGCAAGCAACAACAAATGCATTCAAACATGACAAAGGAACCAGAAATTTCAGAACATGTGGAGACAAATGATTTAGGACAAGTGAAAATTGTCTCGTCTGCCAAAGCTGGGAAGTGGGTTTGGGTCAATGCCAAACAATATTGGGGCATTTTAAAATGAAGAATAGCCCGTCTAAAATGGGAACAAACAAGGAAGAAATGGTCTAAAAAGAAAAGTAATCAAGCCCTTCGCAAAAAGCACTCAAACAAGTCTCCTCCACAAGCACGTGGCAACAAGAAGTTCAAAGGACAAGTCATTGATGATTTTGCCTTATATAGTCCCACATCCACACCTCTTGCCTGGTCATCTGATCTTTATGTGAAAGAATCGTTAAATGCAAAACAAAGGTTGGATGTTTTAGAAGCTAAAGGGCAGGAAAGAGATCATAAAATTCATATAATAACGGCTGAGAACAAGGCGTTAACAGAAAGCAATAAAATTTTAAAAGAACAAGTGGCATTGCTATAGGAAGCTCTCCTGATAGGGAAGACAGAATGGCAACGCATGAAGGCGGATATGCAAAACATAAATAAATCTGTAGTGAAAAGTAGAGGTGGTGAATGTGAAATCAGCCCAGGATAAAGGGAAAATGATTGCCCAAATAAACAACCATGAAGAGAACGCAAGAGAAGAAATGAAAGAAGATTCCACCAAAGTTTCCAAAACTTGGGCTCAAGTTATTAGCAATTTTGCTAATAAAGTAGGAGAAACAAACATTCAGGTTGACAACATGCAAGATAGTGAAGGCAAGGAAAGACAAAATAGGGCAACAAACATAATTATTAAAGGGGTGAAAGACTATGGGAAAAATGAATGTACTCTTGACCTTGCAAGAGACTTCTTGAAAGACAAGTTGCTATGGCAAGGACAAATATGCCAAGCATGGAGGGTGGGTAAGTTTAACGGGGAGAGAGCCAGGCCCATAAAAGTCATTATGCCTAGCTTGCATGATAAATATATTATTCTAAGAAAGAAACATCTCTTGAGGGGTTCTTGTTTTTTCCTAGAAGAAGATTTAACTGTAAAACAACAAGAGGAAAGAAGGGAGGAAATTTTAAAGGTTAGGGCAGCAAGAGATGAAGGAAAGAGAGCATGGATTTATAAAGGCAAAGTTGTGATAGCGCAATTTGGACCTCCTTCCAGAACAGAGCAGCAAGATGGTAATAAAGAAGAGGCAACAAACTCTTCAATTGGAAATCAGAAAGCAAGGTCGGTATGGGAAAACAGGGATAAAATCTCAAATGTGAGTCTTGCATGTCAAAATAAATAGCAATCAAGTCATACTCAGGTTTCCTTAAGATTAGTTTGTTGGAATTGCAGAGGTTACCCATGGAGACGAGGACCTGGGTTAGGGCTGATTGCGGAAAATAGAGACATAATATGCCTCATAGAAACACATGAGCATGAAGGGTGCAAGACACCTTTGTTTGAAGGATACTGGAAGATGGCAGTGTGGAACAAGGCAACAGGGAATGGCAAAGGGCACGGGGGTATCATGGTTTTAGTAAGGGAGAAAGAAGGTTGAATTCATTCAGTTAGAAAAAGAAGACTCAAATAAGCAATTCATTTGGTTTAAAATATCAGAAAATTGAAACCACATCAGAATTGTAGCATGCTATTTTGCGCCACAGGTTTAAAAAATCTACAAAGGTAGAGGGCTTGACCACAAAGATCCATTTGCAGCTTTAAAAGCAGATATTGCAACATATTCGCAGCTAGGTGAAGTCCTTATAGTGGGTGATTTCAATGCTAGGACTACAAGTGAGCAAGCTAGCATTCTTTGTTGTAAAGATGATTGTGACCCTATTTGGCTTACAAAGAAAGTAATCATCAGTGGAAAAGAATTTCAGAGGACAACGGCTGCAATCTCTTTGGTGAACAATTGTTTACTTTATGTGGGGCCTTTGATTTAGCCATTTGTAATGGCTTGACTAGATGGGAAAAGTCCGGCAATTTCACTTGCAATACTTACAATGGAGCAAGTGTGGTAGATTATGTAATTTGCTCGCATTGTTTGTGTGAGAAAATGGAAGAAGTTTTGGTTGGAGATCAGCTGTGGGATTTGAAATCAGAACACAAGCCAATTTATTTATGTTTCTCTTGGATTGGAAAGAAACAATTAGAGTCAAAAATTTAGTATGTCCAACAAAATCTCCCGAAGGGTAGAATTCTTTTGACTCCAGAAAATTGTAATACCTTCAAATGACGCTAGAGAGGCTCTTTGAAAAGGAGAAAATTACAATTCACAACCTTCATAGTCATGAATTAACACATTTAATTCAATGCGCACTTGCAAAGTGCAAAAGAACAAAAATTAAGAAGTCTGAAACAAATTGCTTTCCGATTAATGCTTGGTTTGACGAGGAATGCAAAAAGGCAAGGAGAGTGTGGAAAGAGTCAAACAAGGATAACATAAAGCTTAAATCTTGCAAGAAGTTATTAAGCAAGAAAAACGCTGATTTCATGGTTTCAAGGAGGGAAGAACTAATCTTCCTTGGAAAAATAATCCCAAATTATTTTGGAAGGAGCTCCAACCGAAAAGATACAAATTGGAAATAATATTACAGCTTCTAAATGGTTTGACTATGCAAGACAACTCTATGAGCAGGTTCCCAAGGTTGACCCTCCGCCCTTGGTCAACACTAATACTAAACTCTTCACGGTACAAGAGGTAGAGATGGGTATCAAGAAGTTGGGTGTTGGAAAAGCAAAAGACTTAGTTGAACTCCAAGTAGAATATCTAAAGTGGGGCTCAAAGATTCTTGCACCTCACATTACAAAAATCTTCAACAACATCATACAACAAGGGCTCCCCACAGATTGGACAACTAGTCTGGCAATACCTCTTTTCAAGAGCGGTGACGTCAATAATCCCTCCAATTATAGGACCATCATGATAAACCCTTTGTTTGCAAAGCTATTTGGAAGCATGCTAGAAAACAAAATTAGAAAGTGGGCAGAAGAAAGAGATAAGCATGCTAAAGGGCAAGCAGGTTTTAGACCTAAACATTCCATAGTTGATCATTGCATAACTTTAAGGCACATCATTGAAAAAGTTTGGGAGAAAAAGGAATAAGTCTTTTGTTGCTTTTTTGATTTCAGAAAAGCATTTGAATCGGTTCCTAGGGATGAACTTTGGCAGAGAATGGAGGAACTTGGTGTTCCTAAACAGAGAAGTTGTGCATAGGCTGTATGAAGAGGTGAAAGTCAAAATTAGAACTTCAGCATGCTTTTCTGAAAGTTTTAGAAGCGACATCAGGGTCAAGCAAGGTTGCCCACTGTCTCCTACCCTTTTTGGTTTATATATCGACAAGCTTGAGGAGTGGTTAAATTCGCAAGGGGGTGATGGTATCTATTTGTGCAAGTTTGTTATAAGGCTTCTTTTGTATGCAGATGACCTTATTCTGATTGCTAAATCGGCTCTTGGTTTGCAAGAGCATTTACTATCCCTTGAGCATTTTTGTAGAAGTGTGGGGATGCAAGTCAATATCAGCAAAACGAAAGTAGTGGTCTTCTCTAAGAAAAGGAAACATAACTAGCATAAGTTCTGCTTTGAAGGCAACATTCTGGAAGAAGTTGCGGATTAAAAATACCTCAGAATTGACTTCATCAAAATCCTAAGCTGGAATGGTTGTAGAAAGAATAGAACTTTGGGGGGTTGGAAAGCGTTTTATGCTTTTCAAAATAGGTGTAGAGAGGCAGAGTTATGGGACTGGAAGACCACTCAAACTCTTTTTGGGCTTCTAGTGATTCTCTATGGTTGTGAACTGTGGGCTAGCAGTACCTTCGACATGTAGTGAGACAAATTGAGAAAAATTAGAAGCATTTGATTACAAACAAATTTAAGATTAAAAGTGCAGTTCCTTATGATATCTTGTTAAGTGAAACAGGGACTGCTCCTATTGAAGTAATTGCTATGGTGCGAGTCATAAGATATTTAAAAAAAATTGAGCAAATGGAAGAGGGTAGATGGCCTAAGGTTGTTTTTAATGATAGATTGTGCAAGAGAAAAAAAAATTGGATGCAACAAAATAACAAATGGTTTAGTAAATGGGGTATTTGCTTGAACGCGTGTCCCATAAACAGCGAAGAGATAGAAGCTTTTGTTATGGAAAAGTTCTACAAACGTACTTGGGATAAGGAGCTAGAAAGAAAGAAAAATTACTATATTGAAGTGTTTAATCCCACTCATAATCATCAACCAAAAGCATACATAGAGGCCAATATCTCTTGGAGAGCCATAATTCTTATTGCTCAGTTAAGGACTTATTCTCATCAACTCCGTTTTGAAACAGGGCACTGGAAAAGGCCAAAGGAAGTGTGGGAGGAAAGCGTATGCATTTTTTGTTCTTTCGGAAAAGTGGACACAGAAAAACATTTCATTTTAGAATGTGAGGCCTTCAAAGACAACAGGGAAAGTTATGCAGATATGCTGGTAGCTAGCTCTTGGGATAATATATTTAGCGAGGGGTTTGTCGAGAAGCTGGGAGCATTTATTGTGAAGCTTCACAGAAAAAGGGCCCAATACATCAAGCAGATGAAGAAGCAATCTATCCCAGAAGCTATCTTTAGCCTTGTGGACATTAAAATAATTTCTTTCTTTCTTTCTATCAGTTTTAAATGTTCTCATTTCTCCCAGTTATTTTTTACTAATTATGTGGATTTGAAGGCTCTTAAATTGTCTTTTGGACTTACTTTATTACATTCTGCAGTAGTTATTTTATAAAGGACCATCTTAATTCCGTATCTATTAAATATCCAGAAAATCAATTTCATCGAAGTGCAAAGCTTTTCTTATAATTTTACATTCTAAAAATGTTTTGCACCTACTTGCATGTATAGTTAATTTTGTTATTATAATTATACCTGTATATGTTTTTTTCAATATTTTATTGATGTTAATGCATTGACTTTATATATTTATTGTTATCATTTTTTAATCTTTTTAAATTAACCTTTTTTAATATTTTATTGATATCAATCTTTTGGCCTTATTTATTTATTATTTTTTAAAGTAATATTTTGATTGGCATCTACTATGTGAATGTTACAAAGAAACATGACATATCTCCCCAGATTGTAGAATGTGCTTCTTAGTGCAACTATTCTTTTATTCTCTATAAACAATGTATATAAAAATCGTAATGTGCAGCAACAATTGGGGTGGTTGAATAAACACAAGCTTAGGTTTTCATTTACTTTCATCACACAAATCAGCTGCAATGCTGTTATTAAATAATAGTCAAAATGTCAAAATTTGAAGAATTTGAAGGTCTTGAAGGGAGAGCTGATATTTAGCACAATAATAACAATAAGATCAAACAGCATGCGGCATCTAGACAACCAGTGATGCACGTTGGATAATAACATCAAACCCTCGACCCTAGACTCCTCGGGTAATGTGTCCTCATACATTGAAAATTCTGCCAAGGATAGTGCACACCAATGTAGATGAAAAAGTCAGTGTATGTATGCACTGAAACCTCAGATTGAACATCAACTTCTGCATGGTCTCCTTGGGATCTAACTGATGCAAGCATCCCCTTCTAAATCTGAAAAAGCATTTAAATTGGAGGCAAACTGATGGAGGCACATGCATGCTGAAGGAATGCATACACCTTTTGCTATAGTGTTGTCTACACAATAGACTACTATGCCCTTATTCAACCATGTCATCACTGCTACAAGGAAAGGCTGAATGCTCCATACTGGAAATTGTTGTGAAAGCTAATTGTGCCCTGTGACCCAACACCAGTGGGTGACACCCATAGGAGAAATTTTTCTCCTAGATTGTCTTCAGCCGGCAGCCAGCAACCCCTTGTAGCGACTAGACAGCTCGATGTGCCACCATCTCCGCCACCTGAGTCTGCCATTATGTGTCCTCTCCCATCTGTTATGATCGTATATTTGAAGGTGGATCTTCCAACCCCCGATGGCTTTTCATTATGTAATTAGGTATTTTTGCTCACTTATCATCGACACATACGGACATGAATTAGTGGGGGATTCTGGGGGAAGAATGGGCTTGGTCTGTACTCTTATTCCCTTGTCCAATTTGGTGGTTAGTCCTGTATCCTAGTCTCGTGGGATCTCCTCTATTGGCTACTAGTTTTAGGAGTGCCACTACATGGGAAACCTCAATTATGGTTGTGTGGTCCCGCTTCACGACACCTCATACATCACTCCCCTCCCCTCATTATAACCTCTTTCCACACATTTCTCATCCGGGTCCACATTTGTCCATTAGGTTTGTTACTGCTCAAATTAGCAAGGGTCCTAGGAGGGGATCCTATGGGGCAACTATTAGGTCAAGGGAAACAATGAATCCATAGCCCATTGTCACCTCAATTAAGGCTCTTTGCTCTTTATGGACTTTCGCTAATGGGAGGAGACCTGGTATAAGAGGAATCACGATAATGGATGTGTTACTTAGAGGATAAAGGGTGATTCCCAAGGCCCATTCGTAAGAGAGATTCAACTATATGGCTTTCTTGCTTGGAAAACAAGGTGATAGGCCATCTAGGAAGGGCTAAGAGGATTCTCGAGGCTAGGGTTTGGGAATATATCTTGTAAAGATGATTCCTAGCCCTAGTAATCCTTATGGAGACTTAGTCTTTATGTGATCTTTGCGGGATTGGATTTGTAAAGTTGTGTGACCACACGGGACCAAGTGGGCCCAAAATTAGGTCAAGGAAGTGGAATTGATCAATCAAGGAGGAGCTTGACCTAATTGTGGAAGGGAAGAGGATCAATGGACAAATCTTCTTAGGATAGAATACAATGATCCAAATGAGGTCACTAGCCAAGGGAAACCTAGGGCAAGAAATAATCCTTGGGTTAGTGCTTGCAATATCTTGAGATCCCATAGTCGGAATTTTGTGAAATTTCGAAGGCCTCTAGAGAAAACCCTAGCGCAGTAATGGACAAGAGATCAAAGTCTTTTGATGTCTAGAAGGTGAGATAAGTGATGCCCTGGATGACCTATCGAGGCTAGGCCTAGAAAGAGAAGGAGAGGTGAGAGAAATATGCACTTAGAGTGACCACCTATGGAAGGACCAGTGCCTTATCCTTTGGGAGATATGGAGTCAGGATAATTTATGGTTTGGAAGATGTTTATCCAATCAAGGAGGTCATCAAGCAACTTCGCATAGCCTTAGGGCATAGGAGCAACTACTTGAGATCTTTACACTTCGATATGAAATAATTGATGACTTTTCAAGATGTATTTCATTAAAATAATCTCTAGGAACATTCACCCATTCATACATGGCCCATGCAATGATGCAACACTATAAAAGATCAAAATTTCCACAATTTCGTATAGGAGAGCATTAAATTTGAGACTTGTATAGCGAAAATCCCAACAACATTCATGTGACAAAGTAAATAACAAAAATAAGCATGAAAAAATTACTTACATGTGCAAAATAATATATCCAATTATCATGTTATGCCAATAATGAAGCTCCAAGACGAGAAATAGAGCCAAACATCAAAATTCATCCATAACATCCAAACTCGTCCTCCAAAAGGGAATGCGATGATCAAAATGAATCATTTCACTTCTATTTATACAATCACTAAGGAGTTTGATTTGCCTAATTTAGCCCCAATTAATAAAATAATGTGCAATAATAACATCCCTCAGTGACAAACCCACCAAGATAGCTCAATAACACAATAATAAGCCTCCCAAGAGGGTCGAATAATCAATAAAGTGAGTCGTTGGGCCTTTGAGGAGGCCTAATGGATTCCAAAGTGTGTTATGATGTGAGAATGGACCTCAAACATAGTGGACAAGGGGTTGGCCCCTTGTTACCCAAGAAAATCCCTTTGGTGCCCCCAAGTGGGTGTGAAGGGAACAAGAACATCCTCATGGATCTCCAAGTGGATCGAAACTGCCTGTAAACAATCTATAAGGGCTAGGAGGATGTCATAAGCCCTCATTTGGACCCTGGATCGTCTGCTAAGTGTATGGTGCAAGTGTGGATCTCACTGGGCATGATGAACCAGGTGCATCGTCCTCATCCCAAAAGTTGGAACACGAGCAATCAATGAGTGGTATTCGGCTCCATGAATTACTCTCTGTTATGGTGGAGGCCCATGGCTCTCAACGTTCACCCTACAAGTGCTAATGTGGCCCTCTAGAGGGCTAAGACCTCGTATAGGGAGACCGAGCCCCAATTGGAGACCCACCTGCAATCCTGCATAAGATCCAATGTGTCCCCTTTCCCTCCAATACAAAAAATCTTTAGAATAATCAAGTAAAAGATCTTACAAGTCATGGAACCAGTGGGGCACTTCATGGTGGCATGCCCTTCCATAGTGGGCTTTGGCATGTACAAGTGTCTCCAAGCTCAATGATCCGGATTTAAATAGGAATGCAACAAATTATAGATATAACCATAAATACAGAGATGCAACAGAAATAACATTTCATTTCATTAATATCAAATACTGAAATATGCCTGCAATCATAATGGAAATAAGACTAGCTCGGGCGATGGTAGCTTATCTCTGAGAAGAGATGTGGCAGCTACATGCCTCTAAACTGAGTTACAATGAGGCTCAAGGGAATTTTTATTATTCAACAATATGAGAAAACCATAAACAACCAAAACCCTAACCCGAGGATATTTAACACCAAGAGTTTGTGGGCCCCGTTGGGGTTAGTTGGGCATCCAACTTCCTGGGGTTGTAACTTGGTCATATTATCTCCGTTTGACGCATATGATACCTCGTTGGAAAGATATCTTTGAGGACTATAGCTGCTGATGCAACTTCTATAGAAATTGCCAAATTTCTTTTTGCCAAAAAAACGTCGTTTAGGGCCTCAAAACGACTTCGGAAATTCAGGACTTGAAAAACTGCCAAAAATAATAAACTGTGCTACAATTAAGGAAACTGAAAAAAACTGAAAGAACAATGATGAGGGTCCAAGTGAAATAGGCAGGTGGCCACCAATATCCACCTGGATCAGTCCTCCCCCCTTAGGAAGCAATGGTCTCCATTGCGTTGAGTTTCTCCATGAGATGAGGAAACTTTTGCTGAACTTGGTCCCTGGTGAGCATTTGCCTTGGTGTAGGAGTTGGCCAGCTTTGACAACTCGATACAGCTGCATCTTCTACTGGCAAGTGTTCTTAATCTGCGTGTCCATGATCCGATCAGTTGCAGCTTGTTCCATGTAGTCTGGATTTAACTTTGTTGGTGTGAGCTGTTCTGCAGTGTCGGATGTGTCCAGGAATGGTGGAAAGTGTGGCCGAAGGTGATCCACATTAAACACTAGGTGCAAGCCAAGGAATGGGGGGGAATGCTGAGCTTAAAAGCATTATCTTCCACGGCCTTGGTGATGGTGTATGGCCCATATCGAAGCGGGCGAATCTTGCGGTGGGGCCTAGTGAGGCGCTCCTTCTGCAAATGTAGCCAAACTTTGTCACCCACCTGGAACTTGTGTGGCACCCAATGCTGATCATGTCGCTGCTTGTACTTAGCATTGGCTTTGTCCAATATGTCATGGAACTGTTGGTGGATGTGTTGAATGTGCTCAATGACGCTATTTACCTTTTCGGTTTTGGATTGGACATGAGTCGAATCTGCCTGAGTTGCTGCAAATGGTATGGCCACATCAATGGGACATAGTGGCTGGAATCCCAAGCCCACCAGAAAAGGGTTGTGGCCAGTCGAGCTGTGGAGAGCCCAGTTATAGCTGTGCTGGACATAGGGGAGGCTCTCATCCCATGTGCGTGGATGCTTTGAGTTGTAAATGTGCAGAATGTGTACGGTCATCCTGTTGATGACCTCTGTCTAGCCATTAGTTTGGGGATGGAAATTTGTGGACTTAGTGAGCTTGGTGTCCAGCATCGACCAGAGACTAGACCAAAATGTACTAAGGAACCTGTTGTCCCGATCTGATTTGATAGACTGTGGGATCCCAAAGTGTACCCACACTTGTTCAAAGAAGAGTTTAGCAGTGACTTTTGTTGTGTTATTCTTCTTGCAGGCCACCATAATGGCCATCTTCGAGAATCTACCAACGAATACAGAAGCACAGTCATTGTCATGCTTAGTAGAAGGAAGGCCCAACATGTAATCCATGGAGATAGATTCCCAAGGTCGACTAGGGGTAGGCAGCGGAGTATAGAGGCCTTGCTTCTTGATGGTCAGTTTGGCAATGGCGCAGGCAATGCAGGACCTAATGTACTTCCCGACATCTCGTCGAAGATTTGGCCAATAGAAATACTTCTGCAGTACTGCCACTGTTTTCTCGACCCCAAAATGTCGAGCGGCCCGACTGTGGTGCGCTTCCCAAATCATCTTGGCACGCTCGCTTGAAAGAACACAAAGGTGTCCCAGGTGGCATAACAGAGCATCCTGGAGTTGAAAATTTGGAACTTGCTGACCCTCCAAGAGTGTATGGTATGTGTGGCCGAATTTTGGGTTTCTTTTGTAGAGAAGTGGCCAATCAGAAGTCTCGTGCCCACAAGAGTTGAGCATGGTGGTTAAAGCCATGATTGGTGGTCGGCTGACGCAGTTTGCAACATTATTGGTGTTTCCCTTCTTGTACTCGATATTCAAATGGAACTGTTGCAGGTATGTGGACCACTTCCGATGGCGATCATTTTGCAACTTCGCTTGCGTCTATATGAACTGCAGGGGTCGATGGTCTGTGTGGATGACCATTTCCTTCCCCAAAATGTAATGCTTCCATTGTCGGCAGGCCTGCACAATGGAATACATCTCTTTGTCATAAGTGGGATACTTCCGAACTATGTCTGAATTTTGAAAGTGTCTCACTATGATATGCCACTCGATGCCCCTGTTGAGTAAAGACTGCCCCAATAGCATAGTCAAAGGCGTCTGTCTCGATCTCAAATGATTGTTGCAAGTCTGGTAATGTGACAGCTGGTGCAGAGCAGAGGCGATGTTTCAACTCTACGAATGCCTTTTGTTGAAATTCAGACCAAAAGAATTTTTCTTTTGTTCCTCCCTTGGTGACTTGACTCAAGGGCCAAGTGATATGAGAGAACACCGACACGAACCTGCGGTAAAAAATGGCAAGACCCAGAAAGTTGTGGAGCTTTGTCAGAGTGGTTGGGGCTGGCCAATCTCGAATGACTTGGATCTTGGTCACATGCACCCCTCGTTCATCAATAATGTATCCCAGATACTGAACCTGGGTCATGCCAAAAGTGCATTTTTCCAAATTGGCACACAACTTGTGTTGCCGTAGTGTTTGGAGAACCTGTCGGATGTGGTGGAGGTGCTCTTCCCAACTTTGGCTAATGATCAAGATGTCATCTAAGTATACCACTACAAATGAGTTGGTGAATGGCCGCAAGATGTCATCCATCAGCCTCATGAAGGTTGTAGGAGCATTCGTCAACCCAAAAGGCATAACCAACCATTCTAAAATGCCCTCTTTGGCTTTGAAGGCAATCTTCCACACATCGGAGGGTTCGATTGGTACTTGGTGATATCTGGACTTCAAGTCGATCTTGCTGAATTATTTACCCCCCTTGATTTGGTCTAGAAGGTCATCAATTCGTGGGATTGGGTACCTATTCCGGATAGTGATCTTGTTCAGCACTTGATTGTTAAGACAGAGTCTCCAATTGTTGATTTTGGGTAGCATCAGATGTGCTTTAGCCTTGAAAATTCATGGAGAGGCTAAGGCATATGAGATCTCCAAGACCCAGAAATCGTTTGGAAAAATTCCATTCGGATGAAGAGATATTAAAATAATCAATGCTTTTAATTGGTTCCAAAGTCTAAACTTAGGAAAATAAAAATATTAATGTGTATGAATATAATATGGGTGAGAAAGTTCTAAGTGACGAGGATCAAGCCAATTCTAATCTTAGTCGTTGATTAGGGACTTAATCTCAGCCGTTGATTCGTCAGCAGGAAAAGTATAAGAGGAGTTTTGAGGGTCAGTTGGAGATACACCAAGAGAGATGAAGAATTCGATTTTCTGGGGTTGGGTTTGCTGAGGAAATCGAGTTAGAGATCAGTTGTAGTGAGGAGTAGTTCAGTAAGAGGTTGAAGAATACATATCAGAGAGGCAACTAAGTGCTGGAAGAGGCAGCACAAAGCCTAGGAGGGATGATGCAGAGGCTAAGGAGGCCAACGCAGAGGACGCAGAGGGCCATAGAGGCTAACGCAAAAGCCACAAAGGCTAACGCAGAAGTTGAAGAGGGCTTCAAAGGTAGCGCTAGGAGTGTCTGTGGGACAGACTGGGAGCAGATCAGCTGACGCAGAGCCGGGAGAGGGTGACTCAGTTCCTGAAGGGTGACGAAGTTCTAGAGGAGTGCTTAGAGCAGCTTTCGTTGTCTAGCACAAGGAACAACTAGAGTCAATGTGGGATTGTTCATCCAGTTGTTGATTTGCTGAAATATTTGTCTCCGGATAGAGGTACTACTGCCGAAGATATTCTCTGAAGGGTGAGCCATTTCTGGCACCCTAGTTGTATTCAGAAATCTACTTAATAATAAAACCCTCATATATGCTGCACCGGTTTTCCCGAATTGGGTTTTTCCAGGGACGATTGTCCAAAAATAACGGTGTCCCTTGTGTTGTCTCAGTTTATTTCAGTTGTTGATCTATATATTTGTGAAGGCTGTAATTGTGCTTACTTCGATATTTATGTCATTAAATAACTTGTTAATGTAAAGAACAAGTAGGAGATAGTAAACCAAACATTACAGTAGGGGTTTCTGATGTGTTAGATTCAAGAATTTTCACACCAAGTCCCATCCTTCTTCTGTACCAACACGATCGGGCTCCCACAGGGCGATGAACTCAGCCGGTTGTGACCTTTTTGCAGTAGCTCCTGAATCTGCTTCTTGATTTCATCGTTCTCCAGAATGGAGCGCCGATAGATTGGTCCATTGGGAAACGAGGCACGTGGGGTCAGATCGATGGAGTGCTTGACCTAACAGTGCAGAGGCACCCCTGCGGGGGAGGTGAAGATGTCCTCATACTCCTCTACGACCTTGTCCATCTGTTGTTGTCGTGCGGAGTGACCCTGTCTGGAGGTCATGGCCACTGTCTTCTTCTTTCCCTGAGGGCGTATCAATACATAAAGAAAACAAATTTCCTGGTTTTGGAAATGAGCTTACTGCATTGTTTTGCAGTAACCAGAGAGATGGCGGTAGGCGGTGCTACCTCCGGTATCTTGTATAACTTATTTCCCAAGGTAACAATAACAACACGAGTTCTTGACTCATACAAAACATGTCGCTTCCACAAGTATGGTTCGCCTAATAATACATCACAAACATCAAGGGGAGCAACGTCACATAATACCTCATCTGTGAAGGGCTTGATGTTTTATGGAAGGAGACATTGTTGGCTCACGCGAAGATCCCGTCCTTGGTGAAGCCACCCGATGGTGTACGGTTATGGGTGTGCTATGATTAGTAAGCCCAGCCGCTTCACGATCTCTGCTGCAATGAGGTTCTTTTGGCTCCAGCTGTTGATAATGAACTGTAGCGGGGAACCCTTTACCCACATCTAGGAGTGGAAGAGACGCTCCTCCTCCTCTGGATCTTTGGGTTCCTCCTTCTGGATCTTTGTGGTGGCAACGGTGGCGTTGGGCTCTGCATCGATAATCTGCTTCCCTTTGTCATTCCCCTTATCTGGTTCTGACTTAGAGTTGAAACATGCATCTGATTCTGAAGCCTTCAGCTCAGCCACTAGTGACTTATTGGCCCGACACTCACTTGTGTTGTGAGTGGAGCTCTTATGGAACTCACACCACTTTCCCATGTCCTTCTTCGGCTTCGCAGTGTTGTCTTTTGCTTGTGGCTTTGGCGGGTTGTCCTGAGCTGTCTTGCCTTGGCTTTGTCCTTTGTTCTGTGGTTTGGGGGCACCTTTCCCTTGCTTCGGATTCATGGATCCAAAGTCTCGCTTCTTCTATCTAAACTTCTGCTCAATATTGATGGAGTATCGGTACACCGTGCTGAGCGAGGAGATGTCCAGAAACTCCATCTTGTCTTGGATGTATCTGTGTAGGAAGCCGCGGTACTTGAGTACAAAATGTTTCTAAGAATCTTGATACCCAACTTCGTGCGAAGGGTATGAAAAACATTGGTAAACTCTGACACATTTTGGTCACTTCCCTGCTGCAACGTGTCCACTTTATATATTTGTCCTCATAGCTCCTGACAGGGTAGTACTGCTCCTTGATGGCGTCCTGGAATGAATTCCAAGTGGGAGTGGTTGAAAACAATGAGGTCGTACTTTCATCCTTTTGCTCACAGTAGGTTTCCCACCAGTCCTTGACGTGGGGGACGGATTTGAGAAGAGCAAAAGTAATCTTTTCCCGGTTGGAAAAATCATGCACAGAAAAATATAATTCTAGCATATTTAACCATTTATCTATGGCGTCTGCATCTATTTGGCCCTCAAATCTGGGAATATCAAAGTTTACTAGTACCCTAAAAGGTGTGGAGCCTCCAGAGTGGATGTTGGATGTGTATGCGCTGTCGGTGGGCAACCATTGAAGGATCTGGGCAAAGTTATCCATCATCGCATTCCTTTGTTTCTCGAGGGTCTCCTCGAGCAATATTTTGATAGGATCTCCTGCTCCCTCGTCTTTCTTTTTCCCCCATGGGCGGCCATCGAGGTTTGTGAGGCTGATCCTGCAAAGGTTCAACCAAATCAAGCCCTAACTCCTTATATCCCAACCTCGTTGGGGACATGCAAAGAAAAACAGAGAAAGAGAAGACCGCTCTGATACCACTGATCCAGATTTAAACAGGAATGCAACAAATTACGAATATAACCATAAATACAGAGATGGAGCAGAAATAACACTTCATTTCATTAATATCAAATACTGCAATATGCTTACAAACATAATGGAAATAAGACTAGCTCGGGCAATGGTAGCTTATCTCGGAGAAGAGATGTGGCGGCTACATGCCTCTGAACTGAGTTACAATGAGGCTTAAGGGCCTTTTTATTATTCAACAATAATAGAAAACCCTAAACAACCAAAACCCTAACTCGAGGAGATGTAACACCAAGAGTTTATGTGCCTCGTTGGGGTTACTTGCGTAGCCAACTTCCCAGGGTTGTAACTTGGTCATATTATCTTTGTTTGATGCATATGATACCTCGTTCGAAAAATCTCTCCGAGGACTACAACTACCAACGTGATTTCCATAGAAATTGCCAAATTTATTTTTGCCAAAAAAACATCGTTTAGGGCCTCAAAACGGCTCCGGAAGTTAAGGACCCGAAAAAACTGCCAAAAATAGTAAACTGTGCTACAATTAAGGAAACTGAAAAAAACTGAAAGAACAATGGTGAGGTTCCAAGTGTAATAGGTGGGTGGCCACCAATATCCACCTGGATCACTCAATAAGGGGGTTAATCAAAGACCCTATTAGGTGGTTTCATCCTTTAAAGGGGGTGACACGTGCATGGTACCTCCCTCAAGTGGTAGGTGGCAAATGATAAAGTAATGGAATGGAGTAGGAATCTGGGGGATCATCCAAACCACATGTCATGGTACAAGGGTATGTTGATTTTGGGTAGCATCGAATGTGCTCTAGCTTTGAAAATTGGTGGAGAGGCTAAAGCACATGAGATCTCCAAGACCCATAAATGGTTTAGCAAAATTCCACTCGGGTAGAGAGATATTAAAAAAATTAATATTTTTAATGGAGTTCCTAAGTCTAAACTTAGGAAAATCAATATATTAATGGGTATTAATATAAAACTGGGTGAGAATGTTCTAAATGACATGGATAAAACCAAATCTAATCTTAGGCATCGATTAGGGACTTAATCTCTGCCGTTGAAGACTCAACGGGAAAAGTATAAGAGGAGGCTTGAGGGTCAGTTGGAGATACACCAAGATTGATCAGCCAGTTCAATTTTCTGGAGCGGGGTCTGCTGAAAAAATTCGAACAAGTGATCTGAGTTGCAACAAGGGGAGTGAGTGCATAGCAGAGACGCAGAGATAGTACCAAAGGACCAACGTAGAGGCAGAGGAGCCACGCAGAGGGCCAGAGTGACTGCACAGAGGCTAGCAGGGCCTGCATGGGTGACGCAGAAGGCCAGAGAGCCAACGCAGAGTAGTAGAAGGCTGATGCAAGGGGCTTTAGAGTGATGCAGAGGCTAGGAGGGCTGACGCAGAGCCTCAAAAAAGCATTGGAGAGATTTTTGTGGAGCAGATTTGCTGGATATCTGCTTTCGAAAAGAGGTATTACTGCCAGATAGATTTCTCTGTTGGGTGAGCCAGTGTGGCACCCTAGTTGTACTCAAGAAATCTGCTTAATAATAAAACCCTCAGAACTGCTGCACCAGTTTTCCCAAGTTGGGTTTTTCTGGGACGATTGCCCAAAAATAATGGTGTCCCTTGTGTTTGTCTATTCTTTCAGTTGTGATCTGTAGATAGTTGAGACTGCATTTGTGTTTATTTTCAGTATTTATATGGTTAAATAACTTACTAAGGAATAAACAAGTAGGTGAAATAAACTAGATAATGGAGGAAGAATTTCTAACGAGTTAGAATTAGAACTTTCAACATCGTATCAGAGCATTGCAGATCAAAGGAGAATTGAAGGCACCAGCTAAATCAGAAAATTTGCAGTAGAAACAGCTGTCCCAAGAGATAGAACTGTTCCTAAGGAGAAGGCAGTAGAGAGGGAGTGATGCAGAGGGCCCGCGTCATCATTTCGATCCAGAGAGAGGGTCAGTGCAGAGGAAAAGAGAGGCAGAAGAGGCTCACGAAGAGCCACGTCATCCTACCCAGTCAAGTAGGCTTGACGCAGTTGGCTAGAGGAGCAATTCAGCCTTGCCAAGATTGCGTAGAACTAAGAGGCTTAGTTTCTTCAGCTGTTGGTGCCTAGGGAGCTGTGGGCAGATTGTGGATTGGGAAGCTGGTGGGGTGTTGTTGCTATCGAAGCAGAACAGTACCTAACGGGACAGAACCAAGGTAGAGGGAGCTGCTACTTTGAGGGATTTCTAGCCAAGAAATCTAGATCTGAGTTTTGCAGTTGCAAAGAGGATTGGTGAGGAGCAATTCGATAGTTGGTAGGAGAGAAATTCCACGAGGAAGTCGAGACTGAGAGGGAGTCAATGAGAAGAGCGGAGATGGCAATGAACGGATTGAGGGATCAGGACAGGTTGGATGGAGCTTCCAACTTTGTCGTCTGGAAGGCCAGGATCCTGTCTGTTCTGGATAGATATCGCATAAGGGCTTCACCTTGAGAACCGTGACTATCCCAGTTGACCCGATTGATAATGAAAGGTATGAGGATGCAATGGCCAAGGCAAAATGCATAATCCTTGAAGGGGTCAATGATCATGTCGTTCAACATATTGTCGAGAAGAACATTGCAAAGGAAATGTGGGATACCTTGACGACATTATATCAGGGTACTTCCTTGTGGAGGAAGATGCTACTAGAAAATCAGTTGTGGTCATATCAGATGCAGAAGGGGTAGCAAATAGATCTATACCTCAGCAGGTTGCAGGAGATTCAGGACCAAATTACTTCCATAGGGGCCATGTCGGATCAGGAGTTCATGGTGAGGACCACCCTGAATGCAGTCCCCGAGGATTGGGAGGCATTTGTCCAAAGCATTTTGGGCAGAGCTAATCTTTCCGGATGGGAAGAGATGTGGGCAGCTCTTCGCCAAGAAGAGATTAGACAGTTGACCAAGGCGGGAAGTAGCAGCAAAGGATGTCGAATCAAGAAAGAGAAGGAGGAGGATGCGGCTCTGGCCTCTGCGGGACAACAGGGGAAGATAAAGAAGAAGGATATCTCCAAGATAAATTGCTTCCATTGTGGGGAGCTGGGTCATTATGCAACTCAGTGTCCCAGGAAGAAGAATAAAAGAGAGGCTTCTGACTCCAAGGCAGCTCCGGCTAAGGCGGTTAAAGAAGTCAAGACAGATGACGACTTTGCCATGAGTGTTCATGCACCTCTAGAGAAGAGGTGGGGAGACATCAAGATGTAGTTAGGAGGACTACAGAAGATGTGGGGCAGGATCCTTGAGGTACCCAAACTCTTGGATCATATCTGGCTACAGGAGCCCCGAGAGACAATAGCAAGATGAAGAATGTCGTAGAAGCAAGATGCGAATGGAGTGACAAGGTAGTACTAGAGTGTAGTGGTCTCTGGCAGCGCAGTGAAGGTTGCAGTAGTGTGAGAGGCACATAGGTAGTTGCAGCAGTGCAGAAAGGCACAGAGATGGTTGCAGCAGTGCGAGAGGCACAAAGATGTTGTAGCAGCGCAGAGGCAGCAGAGGGAGCACATGATAGCAGCAGAGGTAGCTTCAGCATTAGGGGGCTTCTAGCCTGACAAGGATGTCGGTAGTTGGGTAGATCAGTTACTTCTCAGTAACTGAGTTGTAGTGCAACAATTAGCAGTGGTAGTGCTATGGGCAGCACGACATGAGGAGAGAGAACTGCAGTGCAGATGCAGTGTTGGGAGGAAGGACCAGCAACAAAACGGATGCAAAGGGAGTTGCAGTACAGATGTAGCAGTGGCAGTGGCAAAGCCATGGACAACAATATAGGAGGCAACAGTGCAAAAGATATTGGGCAGCAGGCCAAGCATCAACACAGGTACCAGTGCCGGATGATCAGGGTGATGTTCAGTGGTGGAGCATTACTAGAGCACATTCCTCGCTAAGAGGGAGTGTTGATTTGGGGTAGCATCGGATGTGCTCTAGCAATGAAAATTGGTGGAGACTAAAGCACATGAGATCTCCAAGACCCAGAAATGATATGGGGAAATTCCACCCGGTTAGAGAGATATTAAAATAATTAATATTTTTAATGGAGTTCCTAAGTCTAAACTTACGAAAATTAAAATATTAATGGGTATTAATATAAAACTGGGTGAGAATGTTCTAAATGACATGGATCAAGCCAAATCTAATCTTAGCCATTGATTAGGGACTTAATCTCGGTTATTGAAGATTCAACAGGAAAAGTATAAGAGGAGGCTTGAGGGTCGGTTGGAGATACACCAAGATTGATCAGTCAATTCGATTTTTCTGGAGCGGGGTTTGCAGAGAAAAATCGAACAAGTAATCTAAGTTGCAGCGAGGGGCAGTGAGTTCATAACAGAGAGGCATATATAATGCCGAAGGACCAACGCAGAGGCAGAGGAGGCTACGGAGCCAGCAGGAGCCATGCAGAGGGCTAGAGTGACCGCGCAGAGGCTAGCAGGGCCTGCATGGGTGGCGTAGAAGGCCAGAGAGCTAGCCCAGAGTAGCAGAAGGCTGACACAGGGGTCTTCAGAGTGACGCAGAGGCTAGGTGGGCTGATGCAGAGCCTCAGAAAAGCGCTGGAGAGATTTTCGTGGAGCAGACTCGCTGAATATTTGCGTCCGAAGAGAGGTATTAATGTCAGATAGATTTCTCTGTTGGGTGAGCCAGTTTAACACCCTAGTTGTACTCAAGAAAGCTGCTTAAATAATAAAACCCTTAGAACAGTGTCCAAAAATAACAGTGTCCCTTGTGTGTTTGTCTATTCTTTCAGTTGCTGATTTGTAGATGGTTGAGACTGCATTTGTGTTTATTTTTAGTATTTATATGGTTAAATAACTTACTAAGGAATAAACAAGTAGGTGAAATAAACGAGATAATGCAGGAAGAATTTCTAGCGAGTTAGAATTAGAAATTTCAACATGGTATCAGAGCATTGCAGATCACAGGAGAATTGAAGGCACCAGTTAAATCAGAAAATTTGCAGCAGAAACAACTATCCCAAGAGACAGAACTGTTCCTAAGCAGAAGGCAGTAGAGAGGGAGTGACGCAGAGGGCTTGCGTCATCATTTTGAGCCAGAGAGAGGGCCAGTGCAAAGGCAAAGAGAGGCAGAAGAGGCTCACGAAGAGCCACGTCATCCTACCCAGTCAGGTAGGCTTGACGCAGTTGGCCAGAGGAGCAATTCAACCTTGACGGGATTTCGCAGAGCTAAGAGGCTCAGTTTCTTCAACTACTGGGGCCTAGGGAGCTGTGGGCAGATTGTGGATTGGGAAGTTGGTGGGGTGTTGTTGCTGTCGAAGCAGAACAGTACCTAATAGGACAGAACCAAGGTAGAGGGAGCCGTTACCTTGAAGGATTTCTAGCCAAGAAATCTAGATCTGAGTTTCGCAGTTGCAAAGATGATCGGTGAGGAGCAGTTCGACAGTTGGCAGGAGGGAAGTTGAGACTGAGAGGGAGTCAAGGAGAAGAGCAGAGATGGCAATGAACGGATTGAGGGATTATGACAGGTTGGATGGAGCTTCCAACTTTGTCATCTGGAAGGCCAGATCCTATCTGTTCTGGATAGACATCGCATCAAGGGCTTCACCTTGAGAACCGTGGCTATCCCAGTTGACCCGGTTGATAATGAAAGGTATGAGGATGCAATGGCCAAGGAAAAATGCATAATCCTTGATGGGGTCAACGATCAAGTAGTTCAACATATTGATGAGAAGAACACGGCAAAGGAAATGTGGGCTACCTTGACGACATTGTATTAGGGCACTTCCGTGCAGAGGAAGATGCTACTAGAAAATCAGTTGCGGTCATATCAGATGCAGAAGGGGGAGCAGATAGATCTATACCTCAGCAGGTTGCAGGAGATTCGGGACCAACTTACTTCCATAGGGGCCATGCCAGATCAGGAGTTCATGGTGAGGACCACCCTGAATGCAGTCTCCAAGGATTGGGAGACATTTTTCCAAAGCATTTTGGGCAGAGCTAATCTTCCCGGATGGGAAGAGATGTAGGTATCTCTTCACCAAGAAGAGATCAAACGGCTGACCAAGGCGGGAAGTAGCAGTAAAGGAGGTCGAATCAAGAAAGAGGATGTGGCTCTGGCATCTGCCGGACAGCAGGGGAAGAGAAAGAAGAAGGACATCTCCAAGATAAAGTGCTTCCATTGTGGGGAGCTGGGTCATTATGCAACTCAGTGTCCCAGGAAGAAGAATAAGGGAGAGGCTTCTGACTCCAAGGCAGCTCCGGCTAAGGCGGAGAAAGAAGTCGAGACAGATGACGACTGTGCCATGAGTGCTCATGCACCTCTAGAGAAGAGGTGGGGAGACATCGAGCTGTAGTCAAGAGGACTACAGAAGATGTGGGGCATGTGTTGAAGTTTCTAAGTTTACTTAGTTAGAAACCCTCCATGCACTTTATCTGATTTATTCCTACCTACTTGTTATTTTTCTTAACAAGTTATTTATAGTGTAAATACTGAAAATAAACACTAGTGCATGCTCAACATATTATAGATCAACAACAAAAAGAAACAGAAACAAAAACACATATGACACCATTATTTTTGGATTGATGTCCCCGAAAAACCTAATGTGGGAAAACCGGTGCACCTATCTAAGGGTTTTCTTATTAAGCAATATCAGAGTACAATCTGGGTGCCGAAATTGGCCTACACAATAGAGAATTTCCTTGGCAGTAATACCTCTCAGTTTCTGACAAATCTCCTGGTTAGAACCTCGGATAATCCTTTCGGCAACTACTCAGCACTAATCTGCCCCAGAAACCCCAGTGTCAGCCTCTCTCTGGACTGCGTCAGCCCCTCTCTACCTCACGCTGGCCCTGCGTCACCTCAGATGGGTCTGTGTCAGCCCTGGGAGGCCCTGCGTCAGCCCTATGGCCCTCTGCGTCAGCAACGCTGGCCTCTCTAAGGCTTTGCGCAACTCCCAGCTGCCTCTGCATGGCCCTGCGTGAGCCTTGGCTGGCTGTGCATCACTCTCCTTGGCTACTGCACTGCTCTCCCGACGCTATGTCTGCCTCTCTGTCTCTTTGTACTCAAATGCCCCTCAGTTGCATCTCCCGATCACTAATTCTATCTCTCTTAGCAAACCTCGCTCCAGAGAATAGAATGACTGATCACTCTGGTGTATTCTCCTAGTGACCCTCAAGCCTCCTCTTATACTTTTCCTGTTGACATCTCAACAACCGAGGTTAAGTCCCTAATTAATGACTAAGATTAGATATGGGTTGATCCATGTCTTTTGGACCATTCTAACACAGATTCATATTAATACACATTAATATGTTATTTTCCTTAAGTTTAGACTTAGGGGCTCCATTAAAAATATTAATTATTTTAATATCTCCTGATCTGTTTGGAATTTGCCCAAATCCTTTCTGGGTATTAGAGATCTCATGTGCCCCAACCTCTCCACCAAATTTCGTGGCTAGAGCACATCCGATGCTACCCCAAATTAACACTCCCTTTTAGCGAGGACTGTGCTTTAGCAATACTCCTCACTGAGTGTTACTTTGATCATACGGCATCGGTACCTATGCTGATGCTAGGCATTCATGCCCAACATCCTTTGCACTGCTGCATCCTGTACTACTGCCCATGGTTCTGCCACTACCACTGCTGCATCTATACGACAACTCCCTCTGCATCTGCACTGGTCCTTTCTCCCAGCATTGCATCCGCGCTGCTGCTGGTCCTTTCTCCCAACACTACACTTTCTCTCATCATGCTGCATCGTGCTGCCCACTGCTGCACTGCAACTCAGTTACTGAGAAGTAAGTAACTAACCTTCGAATTTGACCTCCCTGTTGGGCTAGAGACACCCACTGATGTTGAAGCTCCCTCTGTCGTTGACAAGTGCTCCCTCTCTGACCTCTGCGTTGTTGCCACAAATCCATGCATCTTGCAATGTTGCACACCTCTTTGTGCCATCCTGCACTAGTGCAACACTCCTGTGCCTCTCGCACTTCTGCATCCTGCTAGCCTCGCGCTGTCTCGGGACTCCTGCACTGTAGCTCTCTCTGCCGCTTCATCCACATCCATCTCTACCCGACTCAGCCAGTCCTGCTACTTCCTTCGGGGATCCCGTAGGAAGGTCTAATCCACGAGGCTGGGTACCTCAAGGATCCTGCCCCTCATCGCCTGTAGTCCGCCTGACTACAGCTCGATGTCTCCCCACTTTCGCTCAAGTGGTGCGTGTGCACTCATGGCACAGTCATCATCTATGAAAACTTCTCTCTGCCCGTGCTGGCGCTGCCTTAGTCTCAAAAGACTCTCCCTTACTCTTCTTCCTTGGACACTAGGTCGCATAATGACCTAGCTCCCCACAGTGGAAGCACTTGATCTTGGAGAGATCTTTCTTCTTTCGCTTCTCTTGCTTTCCCTCAGATGCTAGGGCCACATCTTCCTCCTCCTGCTTGACTTTGATCCCCTTGTTGCTGCTACCTGTCTTTGACTGCCGTCTGATCTCTTCCTGGTGAAGAGCTGCCCACATCTCGTCCCAAGGTGGAAGTGTCCCTCTACCTAGTATACTCTGGACAAATACTTCCCAGTCTTCTGAGACAACATTCAGGGTTGTCCTCACCATTAACTCCCGATCCGATGTCGCCTCTATAGCAGTCAACTGATCTCGGATCTCATTCAGTCCTCTGAGGAAGGGGTCAATCGGTTCTCCCTTCTTCATCTGATAAGACTTCAACTGATTCTCAAGCAGCATTCTTTTGTGCACAGAAGTATGCTGGTACAGCTTCTTGAGAGCCTCCCACATCTCAAATTCTGTTTCCTTCTCTGCTATGTGTGGTACTACATGATCCTTGACCCCGTCAAGGATAATGCTCTCGGCCCTCGCCATTGCCTCCTCGTACTTGTCATTATCATTGGGGTCGAATGGGATAGCTATTACCTTCAAGGCGAAGTTTTTGACACGATTCCTGTCAAGTACAGATAAGATTCTGGCCTTCCAAACTGCGAAGTTCGATGCTCCGTCCAGTCTATCCTGGTCTCTTAATCCGTGTAGTACCATGATGCTCCTCTACTTCCCTCCTGGAAGTTCTCTGTTCGACTCCTCTGAATCTCTACTTCCCATCTGGAAGTTCTCTTCTGGACTCCCTCTGAGTCCTGATTTCCCTCCTGGAAATCCTTCTGTCATTGTCGAGATGCCCCCTACTCTGATTGTCTTGTGCAACCGCACCACTGATCCGGGTTCCTCGGCTAGAAACTCTCGGTAGCAACTCTCTCTCAGGTACTGTTCTGACTAGAATACCTCACCAGCTCCACTCTGCAATATTCCCGCAGCCTTCTAAACCCCAGCAACCTGAAGGTGAGAGCTCCTAGGCTCTGTGCAATCTCGACACTAGCAACCTGACCTCCTCAGCCAACTGTGTCAGCCCTCCCAGCTACTGTGTGGCTTTGCGTGAGGCCTCTTCTGACTTTCTTAGCCTCTGCGTTGCCTCTTCCTGGCTCACCCTTGATGACGTAGGCACTGTGTCACCCTTCCTTATTGTTGCTCTGCTAGAAACAACTTCTGTCACCTCGGGACAACTGTTTTCTGTTGCTATTGCTCCACTCGGCTGATGTTCTTTAGTCCTCCTGTGATCTGCAATCATGCTCTGATACCATGTTGAAGTTTCTAAGTTTACTTAGTTAGAAACCCTCCATGCACTTTATCTGATTTATTCCTACCTACTTGTTATTTTTCTTAACAAGTTATTTACAATGTAAATACTGAAAATAAACACTAGTGCATGCTCAACATAGTACAGATCAGCAACTAAAAGAAACAGGAACAAACACACCATATGACACCATTATTTTTGGACTAATGTCCCTGGAAAAACCCAAAGTGGGAAAACTAGTGCAACTATCTGAGGGTTTTCTTATTAAGCAATATCAGAGTACAATCTGGGCGCTGAAACTGACCTACACAACAAAGAATTTCCTTGGCAGTAATACCTCTCAGTTTCTGACAAATCTCCTGGCTGAATCCCCAGATAATCCTTCCGGTAGCTACTCAGCACCAATTTGCCCCACAAACCCTAGCGTCAGCCTCTCTTTGGACTGTGTCAGCCCCTCTCTACCTCTTGTTGGCCCTGTGTCACCCTGGATGGGTCTGCGTCAGCCTTGGGAGGCCCTGCGTCAGCCCTCTGGCCCTCTGCGTTAGCAACGCTGGCCTCTCTGAGGCTTTGTGCAGCTCCCGGCTGCCTCTACGTGGCCCTACATGAACCCTGGCTGGCTCTGCGTCACTCTCCTTGGCTACTGTGCTGCTCTCTTGGCACCATCTCTGCCTCTCTGTCTCTTTGTACTCAAATGCCCCTCAACTGCATCTCCCGATCACTAATTCTATCTCTTAGCAAACCCTGCTCTAGAGAATAGAATGATTGATCACTCTGGTGTATTCTCCAAATGAACCTCAAGTCTCCTCTTATACTTTTCTTGTTGACATCTCAATGGCCGAGATTAAGTCCCTAATCAACGGCTAAGATTAGATTTGGCTTGATCCATGTCTTTTGGACCATTCTAACACAGATACATATTAATACACATTAATACTTTATTTTCCCAAAGTTTAGACTTAGGGACTCCATTAAAAATATTAATTATTTTAATATCTCTTGATCTGTTTAGAATCTGTCCAAATCCTTCCTGGGTATTGGAGATCTCATGTGCCCCAACCTCTCCACCAAATTTCGTGGCTATAGCACATCCGATGCTACCCCAAATCAGTAGCAGGATCCTTGAGGTACCCAAACTCTTGGATCATATTTGGCTGCGAGAGCCCCGAGAGACAGTAGCAGGATGACGGATGTCGTAGAAGCAAGATGAGAATGGAGTGACAAGGCAGTGCTAGAGTTTGGTGGTCTCTGGCAGCGCAGTGATGGTTGCAGCAGTGTGAGAGGCACAGAGGTGGTTGCAGCAGTGTAGAAAGGCACAAAGATGGTTGCAGCAGTGCGAGAGGCACAAAGATGTTGCAACAACATAGAGGCAGAAGAGGGATCATATGATATCAGCAGAGGTAGCTTCAGCATCAGGGGGCTTCTAGCTTGATAAGGATGTCAGTATTTGGGTAGATTAGTTACTTACTTCTCAGTAACTGAGTTGTAGTGCAGCAATTAGCAGTGGTAGTGCTATGGGCAGTATGATGCAACATGATGAGAGAGAACTGTATTGTAGATGCAGTGTTGGGAGGAAGGATCAGCAGCAGCACAGATGCAGAGGGAGTTGCAGTACAAATGTAGTAGTGGCAGTGGCAGAGCCATGGACAACAGAGTAGGAGGTAGCAGTGCAGAAGATGTTGGGCAGCAAGCCAAGCATCGACATAGGTACCGGTGCCGGATGATCAGGGTGATGTTCAGTGGTGGAGCATTACTAGAGCACATTCCTCGCTACGAGGGAGTGTTGATTTGGGGTAGCATTGGATGTGATCTAGCCATGAAAAATTGGTGGAGAATCTAAAGAAATGAGATCTACAAGACCCAGAAATGGTTTGGGGAAATTCCACCCAGTTGAGAGATATTAAAATAATTAATATTTTTAATGGAGTTCCTAAGTTGAAACTTAGGAAAAATTAAATATTAATCGGTATTAATATAAAACAAGGATGAGAATGTTCTAAATGACATGGATCAAGGCAAATCTAATCTTAGCCGTTGATTAGGGACTTAATCTTGGCCGTTGAAGACTCAACAGGAAAAGTATAAGAGGAGGCTTGAGGGTCAGTTGGAGATACACCAAGATTGATCAGTCAGTTTGATTTTCTGGAACGGGGTTTGCTGAGAAAATTTGAACAAGTGATCTGAGTTGCAGCAAGGGGCAGTGAGTGCATAACAGAGAGGTAGAGATAGTGCCGAAGGACTAACGCAGAGGCAGAGGAGGCTAAGCAGAGCTAGTAGGAGCCATGTAGAGGGCCAGAGTGACTGAGCAGAGGCTAGTAGAGCCTGCGTGGGTGACGCAGAAGGCCAGAGAGCCAGCGCAGAGTAGTAGATGGCTAACGCAGGGGGATTCAGAGTGATGCAGAGGCCAAGAGGGCTGACGCAAAGCCTCAGAAAAGCGCTAGAGAGATTTTCGTGGAGCAGACTTGTTAAATATCTGCTTCCGAAGAGAGGTATTACTGCTAGATAGATTTCTCTGTTGGGTGAGCCAGTTTGGCACCCTAGTTGTTCTCAAGAAATTTGCTTAATAATAAAACCCTCGGAATTGTTGCACCAGTTTTCCCAAGTTGGGTTTTTTTCGGGGGCGATTGTCCAAAAATAACAATGTCCCTTGCGTGTTTGTCTATTCTTTTAGTTGTTGATTTGTAGATGGTTGAGACTGCATTTGTGTTTATTTTCAGTATTTATATGGTTAAATAACTTGTTAAGGAATATACAACTAGGTGAAATAAATTAGATAATGCAGGAAGAATTTCTAATGAGTTAGAATTATAAATTTCAACAGGGTAGCTATAATAGGGGTAGCCTGCACCTGGGTATATGAGTGTAGAGGGAGAAAATCGTGGTACACTAGTTACCCCGACCTTTGTTTTTCCACCCTTCTTTCTATGCCTTTTGCCTTTGATTGATTTTTCTTCATAACTGCTCGAGGCTCGAGGGGATGAGAGCATGTTGTGTAATATATAGCAGTGGATACCCCCTTAGAATAGGGCAGTTCATCGCCCACCAGGGGTTGGGACAATCATGGGTTCCTTAATGATTGAGGGGGCTCATCTAGAGCCCATAGGAATTAAGGTGATGGTCGTGGATAAAGGGGTAGAGCTCATGTTTGGCTTTTGCCCATAGGCTAAATTTGTATGTCCCGACCATATTTTGCATTTTGTGGTACATTTCTATTGAGGGTGGCCAAATTATGCTTTTTCTTTTTCTTTTTAGCTACATCAACCTAGGAGCATCGTTCCAGGCCTGACCCAAGGTGTGGACAAGGGGAGGGGGACGCTAACCCTATGCGGACCTAGCAAACATATGTGGACATATGTCGACCCAGTAGACATATGTGGACCCAACGGACAGATGGGGACCACATAACCAAAATTGAGGTTTCCCATGTAGTACTAACCCTAAAGCTAATGGCCAGTAAAGGAGATCCCACGGGACTAGGATACAACGCTAACCATGAAATCAGGCAGTGGAGACAAGAGTATAAACCTAGTCCACTCTTTCCATCGAATCCTCTCACCAATCCATGCCCAAAAGTGCCCATGACAAGTAAGGAAAATTACTCAACTATATCAATGAAAAATCATACCTTCAAGGTTGGGAGGCCCACCTCCAAACATATAATCATAACAAGTGGGCGAGGAATCACATGGTTGGCTCAGGTGGCAGAGATAATGGCACATCGAGCTATTTGGTCGTTGCAAGGGGCTGTTGATTGTTGGTTGAGGACTATCTAGGAGAAAAAATTTCTTCTATATACACTACCCACAGGTGGTGGGTAACATCTGGCTCCAACTTGGACAAGAGCTCTCGGAGAGGTGCGCAAAGCTACTTGAACGAGAGGTCATGAGAATGCCAGCGATTTCTTGGTACCACAGACCTGTTACCTGCACATATAAAAAACCAAGCACCTGGGGCAACATGTTTTTGTGGTGTGTTATGATCACCCATGCTTAGTATTAGGCCATAAAAATCGACAAGAAAGTAAAATGCAAATTTAATCTAAACGCAACTAATCTATCATGAAAATATCATATGATGTTATATCTAATGAGAAAATGAATTAGGCCATAAAAATCGACAAGAAAGTAAAATGAAAATTTAATCTAAATGCAACTAATCTATCATGAAAATATCATATGATGTTAGATCTAATGAGAAAATGAACATGCAATGCATCCTACTCTAACACGCATATGATACAATGTCAAGTGTCAAGGAAAGGGGTGATACAAGTTACAACTCAACTTGACCGGTTGCGATCAAAGTTCGTCGTTAAGTTTGGCACTGTAGTAGTAATCTTCCTTGAATTTCCCGTGAATCTTGACAGTTATTGGATTTTTATCTACCAAGAACACATCCCCAACCTTGTATTCCCTTTTTGGCTTCCACTTTTTGTTTGCTTTTTGATTTGGTCGATTGAGAATACAGACTTCTTGTGAAGGGATAATGGGAGAAGGCTTCTTAATCTCATGTGTCTTGTAATATGGAATTGGCCCTGGTTTGACCACATGAATAGGTTAGGCAGGTTCTCTATAAGTATGAATGGGATCCCATCATATTGCGGAATGGTGACATATAACAAATCCATTTGGATTTGACCACCAACAGTGGCTCCTCATTTCCTTGATAACAACATCCCCCAAACATCAAGGATATCTATGGCCACAACATCCAGAAGCAAAGATATATCGAGGTTCATAGCTAAAGAAACCTTGAGGCCTTTTATGAGGCTTTCTACTTCCACAGGTTTGGAGTTAAATCCACACACACTTTTATACCTTCGAGAGATGTTGAGACCCAACTGCTCCATTACTTTTAATGGCATAACGTTTGCGAAAGCCCCTGAGTCTTGTTGATTTCTGGCAGCATCAGATGTGCTCTAGTCTTGTTGAGCACTGGAGTGGAACCTGATGATTATGTGAAGACTCCATGCCCAAGGATGTACCAATGGACATTTGTACCATCGGATATCATCAGTCAACATAATTTTTAAACTCTACTTCTATTTCTCATCATCTTTCTTGTGCCCAGATTCCACACCTCGCGGGGAATTTTAAATAGTGATACTAGTAATTATGAGTTTTGAGTCTGTAACGGGCCTAGGATGTTGGGTCTCGATTGGAAAAGGAGTACACCTTGTAGTGTTTTTTTATCTGGTTAATTATCCCTTCTTTTTCAGAGGCGGATAATTTTCCGGGTTTTTTCACTCAATTTTTACCCCAAAGCCGGGGTGACGGTTTCAAGGTTGAGCCCTTAACACATATTAGTGTCTAGATTCGATGTATATTACCATACTAGATCACACAAAAAAATTCGTGGAATTTTGTTAGGTCTAGGTAGTTATTTTTTTATTTTTTAGATTTTCCGCAGTGTGGAAATTGCTAATAAAATTGTACTTGTAATGTAATAAGGGATGTCTATAGAATTTTTATGGGGTATGAGTAATGAAATTTTCACCTCTCACCCTCAACTTTCTACTATGAGACACTTTTATGGGTTAAAAATGTCTTTTGAACTCTCAAAACCCACTTTTCCTAAGTTTAGTGGGAAATCTGGCAATTAATTAAGTCAAAAATTAAATAAATGGAGAAAAATAAATATCTACACATGCTAAATGTTGTGGAAATGAGGTGGAAAATTATGGGAGAGTTAAAGTGAAGTTCCAAGGTGATGTGGACTCCTAAAATCAAGGAAAGGACATGTGCTCAAATAAAATCGAATTTCTGGCATTAAATGAGAAAACTGCTTATTTGAAAATTCGAATTTGTGAAGTTAATGCACATTTGGGAGAATATTTGGTGGATATTTTTGTGGGAAATTGTCCCCACATGGGTTACCACCCATTTACATTTGTCATTCTATCATAAAATTCGAATTTGACACATAAGGGAAGAAGAAAATGATGTCCACTTGCCAAAATTCGATTTTTACACTTGGCATTAGAGTTCCATTCAACAAATTCAAATTTATCTTTGGGATTGTCACCTCATGCCACTTGTTTAATCACTTCTACATTGGGATTGGCTCTAATGTCATTTGTGATTGTCATTCTTCATTGAGATTTTCTCCCAACTCTCTATATAATAGAGCCATGGGCTCTCATATTGTATCATGTAATAAGCTATTGGGCTTAAGGAAAATTTGCCATTTTGTACTTGCATACTTTCTTAATATAATCAAGACTTTGGGGCTCTCTGGTTGGTGTTCTCTTGACGCTATGAGGTGATGTCATTTTCATACTACTGCTATTGTGTTTAATTTCTTTCGCATGTTGAATTAATATTAGTTTATGCTTTCCATCTTGCTTGGATTAATTTGTGAGTAGTATTCTAGGGGTAAGCTTGCTAATTCATTTTAGGAGGAATGCCTGGTTTATCTTATTCATTATATTCCTCTAATCTTGTGCAAACTGATACGTGTTCAAGTGTGTAGGAAATATATTTTGTATTGTGTGTAGGAATCCATCTGGAAGTGGAAGAAATCTCAATTAGATCAACTCACTCCTAGAGTCACAATGATCCAAGACTCGGCCATTTTTTCGCTCCAAGTTTTCCATCCAACGAAGAGCAAAAGGGAGTTTTCTTAGTCTATAGCTACTTGATCATCCATTTAAAATTCAAAATACTTCTTTGGTTCTAGTTCTTTCAAAGTTATATCTCCTATTCAAGAGTCATTTCTAAAGCTAGGCAAGTATGGGGGTTCACTCCCATTACTTGAGCTAGTACTTTGTAAATTAAATTCTAAGTTTAGTTTTGGTTTCTTTTTCCTAATTTCACACTGACAATTGGTATTTTTTTGTGTTTTGTAGCCCATAGGCTTGAGCATTGGGTAGCAAGGAGCTTGAGGAGAAGCTTTGGAAAACTACTCACTCGTGTGTATGCAGGACCCCCTCACGTTGTCCAAAGACTGATTTCTAGGGAGGCCATAAGCACTTGGGAGAGAGTTGCAAACTCATCTAGGCCGTGGGCCTTTTGAGCCTTGTGAATCTCTTTTGGAGAGTTTTTTCCATCTTCAAGTTTGTTGTTGTTATATTTTTGGGGAGAGAGTCTAGTTTTGTTAGAGTTTCATCTTTGTAAAGATCTCTCTCGTATTGTGGGCCGCCTTCTTAGAGAAATTTTTACTCGGTTTAAGTGCTAATGAAAGATTAAAAAAAAATTTGGAGGGAGCTTGGGATTTTTCCCATGGCATCCCCCTTCCTCATTTAGAGGAGGGATTCTTGTGGGTGGCCTAATCTTGCTTTTAGTTTTTTCTTAGCTTTCTAGCTTTTAAATTTCATATTGTGCATGTTTAAAATCAATACATTTCACTCCACATGCAAATTTTTACTAATCTTGTATTTAAATTTCCACATGCATACGCTCTCAAGTTTTGCAAACTATTTCTCTTTGAAGCATTTGCATTTGCATTAGTTTAATTTGGGGAATTAACACAATTTTCACTTCATCTAGGCATTTTAGTATAGGAAGGCCCCAAGCCTCATTAAAACTTACCTCCAACTTATGTTGGTTGAATAGACTTTTAGGGACCCTCTACCTCTATTGACTCCTCATTGTGAGATCTAAACATTTAGGCAAGGATGAGGTCTGAGGACTAGAGTTCAATTGTAACTTTGCCTTAGCACTAATTAATAAAATAAACCAAGAACTCGTTGCATCACATTTGCTTTGTTTGCAAAGTTCTTAAATTTCTTGCTATCTTGATTGTTTAAAATCTCTCATGCAAATCTTATTTCAAGAGGCACCTTAGATCCAAACATTATAATTCCTTTTAATTTTGCACCAAGTTTATTTATTTTTTTGTACTTGGAAATTGGCTCATCTTGTGGTTTAATTGCATATTGTCATGAATGGTTGATTTAACTTTCAAGAACTATTATTTTGGGTTGCAAACTTAATTGCATGTTGTCATCTTGGTCTAACATTTGAGTTATTTTTGTATCCTTTTGAGCAAGATAGTTTCCATGCTTTGATTTGTAGACTTATTCATCTTGAAAGCATTTATAATATCTTGTGCTAACAATTTATTGTTTCACTTTTCAAGATTATTTTGGCTTTCCATTTGCAACCATTTCACTTCATTTTAAGGAAATACAATTCCATTTCTTAAAGAGCAATACTTTGAAGGCACTGCTTGTTTATGTATTTCAGGTTTATCTTGTGTATTGATGGTTATTGCTCATATTAGTTTTTGCTTATAAATCTTAAAGAAATAATCTATTTAACTCTAATAATTCTCCTAAAAACTCACATCTTTTTTTAACTTAACATTTCATTGGGGACCACCCCCCTTAGCTAACCTAGGAGATAGCTCAAACGGAGAGAGTCAGGATTAATTTGACAACCCCTTATCTTAGTTCCTTGCCACCAACTAGACCTTGTGGGGTTGAAGGCTTTTCTCACTGACTTGTAGGTAGGTGTAGGCGGCAGGGTCAACAAGTCTCAAAATTTGCAAGGAGGCTTAGATACATGCATTCTCCAATACCCAGAAATCGTTTTGGGAAATTCCACTTGGAAACAATTTTATTAAAATAATTTGTTATTTCTAATGGGACCCTAAGAATAAACTTAGGAAATTAAAATAATTAAAGGGTATTAATTTAACTGTGGGTGAAACTTCTGAAGAAGATGAGGATCGAGCCGAATTGATCTAAGCCATTGATTAGAAGTTAATCTGGGTCGTTGCTTGTCCAACATTAAGATATAAGAAGAGGCTTGAGGGGCACCTGGAGAACACACAGAGAGAAGATCAGAAGTTCGATTTTCTGAAGCAGAGCAGCTTCCGGAGAGGTTTTCAATAGTGATCTTCTGTGTGAAAATTCCTAGATCTAACAATCTTAGGAATCCTACTGCAATCAACTGAACGTACTTCACCTAGATCGTAAATTACATTACAAGCTTATTTCAAATTTCTTCTTGAAACATTGAAGTAAATTATTGAAGCAACCTACACCAAATTAAATATGATTTTGAAACATAGAAACTAAGCAAGGAAATACAAACACATAGGACGCCGTTATTTTTGGACAAATGTCCCCGAAAAAACCCAATGCGGGAAAATCGGTGTAGGAGTTTTGAGGGTTTATTATTATTAAGCAGCAGTGAAATCTGAGTACATATATGGATGCCCAATTGGCAATCCAAACAGTAAGAAAATTTGACAGAGATATTCCCTAAGCAACCCCAACACTCGTGTTTCTTGCACTTGCACATTCCTGCACTCACGCGTTCCTGCACTCACGTGTTCTTGCACTCGCGTTCCTACACTCACACGTTCCTGCACTCGCGTTCCTATACTTGCGCGTTCCTGCACTGGGAATAACTCAGCCTCTTACTATTGCCTCTCCAGATCTGGAAATCTTGCTCTGGATCACTGTTCCTGCCCCTCTACTGCAAAAGATCTCTTCAATCAGAACTTCCTGCTGAGAACTTCTCACTTTAGAAATTCGATCTTTTGATCTCTCTGTGTGTTTTCCAAATGACCCTCAAGCCCCTTCTTATATCTTTCTGTTGGACAACCAACAACCTAGATTAACTCCTAATCAAAGGCTCAGATCATTTTGACTTGATTTTCGTTTTTTCTAGAAGATTCACCCACAGTTAGATTAATACCCATTAATATTTTAATTTTCCTAAGTTTAGATTTAGGGACTCCATTAAAAATATTAATTATTTTAATATAATCGTCTATGGGTGGAATTTCCCAAAACGGTTTTTGGGTTATTTGGAATGCATGTGCCCAAGCCTCCCTGCAAACTTTGAGGCTTAGAGCACATCTGATGCTACCCCAAATCAACACTCCCTCTTAGCGAGGAATGCGCTCTAGTAATATACGTTGTTGCATACTGCTCTGACTCTGAAGCATCGTCCTCTGCGCTGCTGATGTCTGACATGCTGTCCACCAACGACTGCGCTGCTGCTGCTACTGTACTGTTGCCTTTGACACTGCCATTGCCAATGCTACATCTGTACTATAGCTCCCTCTCAAATGTTGCATCTGCTATGCTACTAGCACTGCCACTGCTAACACTGCATCCGTACTGCACCTCATTTGCTGAGAGAAGCAACTGAAAACACTCAAAACTGGATAAGTATCCCTTGGATACACCTTGGTGCTAAAAGTTTGACTGCTGCTAGACTCACGATGTCTTCTGAAGCCCCTACGCTGCTGAAGCTCTGCATTGTGCCTCCATGCATTGCTGCCTCTTTGCTCCGCGCTGCTCACATTCTGGCGCTACTAACTACTACATTTGTCGAACCAACACACCATGGCACCAACTGAAAACTCCTCCAACCCGCTACTACTGATCATGGGCTCCCGTAGCAAGGTGATGATCCAAGAGGTGGGCTCCTCAAGGATCATACCCATTTGTAGCTCTATCGAACTACAGTTCTATATCAGCCCACCTCCCTGTTGGAGGTAGCTTTCCTGTCATGGCGAACTCTTCGTCCTGTTCGATCTTTGTGGCTACAACCTTAGGATCATGCTTCTCATCCTTGTCTTTTTTCTTCAAAGGACACTGGGATGCATAGTGGCCCATCTCGCCACATCTAAAACACTTCACCTCGGAGACATCCTTCTTTTGTCTCTGTTGCCCCTGCTGCCTCTTCAATGCAAGGGTTGCATTATCCTCCACCTCTACTTTGGGCTTCGACCCACTGCTGCTGTTGCTTCCATCAAGTTTGACCTTGATTAGGTCTCTCCTCAGCTCTTCTTGTTTTAGAGCTACCCATGTCTCATCCCAATTAGGCAATGTTGCCTGCCCAAGATACTCTGGACAAAGACTTGCCACTCATCCGAGACAGAATTTAGGGCCAGTCTCACTAACTCCGAATCCTAAGGTATATGCCCCGCAACCAACAACTCATCACAGGTCTTCTTTTAGTTCGTGAGGGATGGATCCACACGTTCTCCCTTCTACATCTGTGCAGATCTCAACTTATGTTCCAAGTACATCTTCCACTACTCAGAAGATCCCTGATACAAAGTGGCCAAAGCATCCCACATCTCCTTAGCAGTTGCTCTTCTAGAAATGTGGCACACCACGTGATCCTTGACTCCATCCAAGATAATCCTCTTGGCCTTTGCCATTTTGTTGATTTAAAAATTAGTTGTGTTGCAAAATTTTTTCTGACGATAATTCGTGGACGACGGATCTCCAGTCAATTTTTGTGGGGAATTTTGAGAAACTAATTGCAGATCTGATATTCTCTTGAAAAATTACCCAATTTAAAAAAATATCACTCGAATCGGAGTCCGAATGACGGAAATATCGTTGATTTAAAATCAACTAATTTTTTTTCAGAATTTTTTTACGGCGGGACAGTTGCAGAGCGAATCTAAATTTCCCGAGTGTCTAGATAGAGATTTCTATCACATGGAAAGATGCAGAAAGATTGTTTCATTTCCAAAAACGAGTTATAATAAGGGTTCTGAGACATATTGATAAAGTAGTGTCCATTTTAAATTTTCGCCAAAGTGATTTTTTCAAAACCCTCTTTATGGCTTCTAACAAGATGTTTTTTACAAGAAAAGGTGATGGGCTGACTATTGAAAAATTTATACAATCTCAGAAGTGAGACCACCCATGGTGTTGGAAGGACTCCATAGGGTATTATTTGAAAGGTGAGGTTGCTATATGGTGGAAATCACTTGACAGTGAGATTTTGAAGTTATGTCGTCCTGAAGAAATTGAAAAACATTTTTTGGACAAATGGTCTCATACTAGAAAGAAAGAAAACAAGAAACCTAAAGGGTCATTTTTTGCTAGTATCTCCTTATTATAGGTTGACGGATGTATTCAAAAGGAGAAGATCATTGTGTCTATCAATCCTAGTTGCAAGTATCATTTAATCAATGTTAATGTGGCAACAAAAATTACAAGTTTCAACAAAACATATTGCAAAGTCACTAGTTGATAATGAGGGTGTTCAAATTTATAAAGAATTGAAGCATTCTATAGATAGGTATGTGTTGCATTGTGATTTTTATACTTCAAATATGGATAATATGGATGTTGTGTTGGGATATCCTTGGATGTAATTTGTGGATACTGTCAATATTAATGCGTAAAAAAAATTCATGAAGCTCTGGTATAAAAAGAAAAAAATTACATTGAAGGATATTTCCATTAAGACCCAGGAAGAGACTATGGGGTAGAAGCACAAAGCTCTAACGACACTGACACATCAGATGATGAGCCTGTGATGGTCGACAACCAAACACAAACATCAAACCAGGTACCAGAAAAAGCACCAGACACCACTCAGGCACCAATAATAGAGAAATTAACAAAAGATATCCAATCAGTTGAAGCTTCAGCATATCACCACCCGCATCAGCCAGCGAGACAACAACCAACAAGGTGGCAAAGAATTAGCCCCAAGGACAACAACCCCAGGACGACCGATAGAGTGGTGCAACGATCCACCCACAACACATCAACACAGAGGAGCCGCCAGGTTCAACTTCCATCTCAAGTGAGCGAGACACCAGCTAGATCGAGGGTTCACCTTTCTCTTGGATGGATAGATGCACGTGCATGGTACCAATGGACTACTCTTTTGAGTATATCTTATTATTTGTGTTCTTCTTATGTTTCAAGGACGAAACATGTTTAAGGGGGGTGGAATGTAGTATACCTAAGGGGGATATTATGGGGTATAAAGGGAGGTACCCAAGGTAATAATGAGATGTAAGGATAATAAATAAATGGGCCATAGTTAATAAATAAAGTGGTTAACCCACATCATGTAAGGGACCACAAGTAGTTAAGAATAATGTGATAAGTCCATTGTATTAGATATATGGTATTGAGAGACCCATGGTAATGACCCATGGTATTGTATGTATGAAGCCTATATAGGGGCTAGAGACTCCCCATTGAGACATGTGAAGGATTATTGTATTGGCAAACATATGGCTTGTGGAGTGTTCTCCTTCCTTAAGGAGTGATTGTATGGTGTTACCCTACCTCAAGGGTTTGATAATAAAGAAGAAGCATTTCTATATTTAGATCTATTACAATGCTCATCTAGAAGGAAGGACATTTTAGCCTTCTAGATGACGTAGTTGGAAGCTCCGCCCAACCTGTCCTAATCTCTCAAGCCATTGGTTGCCATATCCTCCGAAAATTGTCGAACAACTCCCTCTTTCTCCTTACTGCATAGCTTCTTGGCTAGCTTACGCACTCCCCGATGGAGTTGGTAAGTCTACTGCTTAGAAAATGAGAAATATTGATTTCCTCGGCAAAAAATGACTGAAGAAGTATTCCCTCACTATGTGATCTGCTTCCTACTTCCAACGGCTTTTCTGCCTAGCCCAAAGCTTGCAGAAAATTGCGTCCCTCTATCTTTGCGTTGATGGTCTGCGTGGTTTCCTCTGCCTTGGCAAATTCTCAATCCGACAGTCTTACCTCTTTGTCAGCTCACCAAGAGAGAGACACCGACGAAAATATAGCCCTCCTGGCTAGAACTGCGCAATCCCTCAGGGTTTTCAAACTGTTGCTTGCTGCAACAAGTTGGCCCTTGCTTCAGTGCTAGATCTGCTCTTCCTGTTTTACATCAACAACTTCAATACCATGTGAAAATTCCTAGATCTAACAATCTTAGGAATCCTATTACAACCAACTGAATCTACTTCACCTAAATCATAAATTACATTATAAACTTATTTTAGATTCCTTCTTGAAACATTGAAACAAATTACTAAAGAAGCCTACACCAAATTAAATATGATTCTGAAACATAGAAATTGAGCAAGGAAATACAAACACATAGGGCACCATTATTTTTGGACAAATTTCCCCGGAAAAACCTAATGCGGGAAAATCGGTGCAGCAGTTATGAGGGTTTATGATTATTAAGCAGTAGTGAAATCTGAGTATATCTATGGATGCCCAATTGGCAATCTAAACAGCAAGAAAATCTGGCAAAGATATTTCCTAAGCAACCCCGACACTCATGCTTCTTGCACTCGCACGTTCCTGCACTCGCTTGTTCTTGCACTCGCATTCCTGCACTCATGCGTTCCTGCACTTGCATTCCTATACTCGCACGGTTCCTGCACTCACGTGTTCCTGCGCTCACGCGTTCCTGCACTCACGTGTTCTTGCACTCGCGTGTTACTGCACTTGCGCGTTACTGTACTCGCACGTTCTTGCACTAAGAATAACTCAACCTCTTCCTACTGCCTCACCGGATCACTGTCCCTGCCCCTCTACTACAAAAGATCTCTTCGTTCCTCCTGAGAACTTCTCACTTCAAAAATTCGATCTCTTGATCTCTCGGTGTGTTTTTCTAATGACCCTCAAGCCCCTTCTTATATCTTCCTATTGGACAACCAATGGCCTAGATTAACTCCTAATCAAAGGCTCAGATCATTTTGACTTGATCTTCGTCTTTTTCTAGAAGATGCACCCACAATTAGATTAATACCCATTAATATTTTAATTTTCCTAAGTTTAGACTTAGGAACTCCATTAAAAATATTAATGATTTTAATATCATCGTCTCTGGGTGGATTTCCCAAAACAGTTTCTGGGTTCTTTGGAATGCGTGTGTCCAAGCCTCCCTGCAAAATTTGAGGCTTAGAGCACATCCAATGCTACCCCAAATCAGCATTTGCAGTGAGGGGCACAGATAGTATCCGAAGGGAATTCTTCCTGGTCGGAGAATACGCAGCAGAGAAGGCAGAGAGAGATCTAGCAGAGTCAGAGAGACTGACGTAGAGCCACGTAGGGCCATGCAAAGGCAACGCAAAAGCTAAGAGGGAATCTGAAAATTTGTTGAAGGAATCAATTTCAGAGGCCAGAAGCTGGGGTGTGAGACTGGGAGGTGAAAATCGAATTTCTTGGGCAGCAGATCGATCCGTTGAAGGGGTGACGCTGTCCCCAGAAGGTGTGGCGCTGGGCTGACATAGTGACTGCGCAGAGGCAACTCATTCAGTAGCTGGATCAGCTAGGATTTCCAGTGATAGTGTGAGGTAACCTCATTATCTTTCTGCCAGTGACATTCTCTGTAATTGGATTGTCGGGAAGGCATCCAGAGATTGTATTCATAAATTACTACTGCTTAATAATAAACCCTCAGTTGCTGCACCGGTTTTCCCCGCATTGGGTTTTTCCAGGGACAATTATCCAAAAACAACTATGTAGATGTGTTGTATTATTTTCTTGTTCAGTTTCTTGTTTCCTCTTATAATTTAAATGATGTAGGCTGCAATGTATTCGTTTCAGTGTTTACTGTAGGAAACAATAAATAATTTGGTTCAGTAATTAACAAATAGGAGAAACATAATTAGTTGTTGCAGTGGAAATTTGGGCATCCAAATTTTCACAAGTCTAACATGAAACTATGCAATAGATGGTCATTTACAGCTATTGTAAGCAAAAATGGTTCATGTCTTGGGTTTAGATCAGGAAGGTGAATGTTTTTTAATGCTATGGGTAATTCCTCCCTTTCAGTTTCACAATCTCCTTTAATGGAATTGGCACGGTCATCTTCCCTATAGCAGTCTCTAAATCAATATCAAGCTCAACCTCTTTACCTTTATCCCCTTTGGTAGATTCTTTCTTTTGAGGATCCTTCTTAGGATTATCCCTTTTTAGGGGATCCTTGTTAGGGGGATCTTGAAGGAGGGGTTCTTTATGAGGGACTTGCTTAGGAATTGAGTCATTTTTGTTGGTTTCCTTAGAGGTTGTGGGGTCTTTGTTGTTGTCTTTTCGTGAATATTGGACCCCTTTGAATCTTCCACTATCATTAGCATTGAGGATTGGCTCTTTCTTCTCTTCTTTGATAGTGACCTCACTAATGGGAGGATGAGTATATGAACCCCCTAACAAAATGTTGAAGGCCTCAGATTCCACGAGATAGGTCTGCGCGTTGACTTCTTCATCATCACTCTCATCCTCATCACTTTGTTCATCTTTAGAGGATGAATCTTGCTCCACAACGTTTGTTGGAGCCAAAGTGTTGGGGACTTGAGATGAGCTTGGCTTATCCTCCTCATTTTTCTTCCTAGGGAAAGGCTTCCCTTTTGGGATATAACTTGATTTTTGGGCCCTTTCCAAGGCAGTGAGCTTGTTCATGTAGAGCCTATCTCGTGAATTCATTTCTTCGTTGAGCTTTTCCATTTTCTTGAGAAGCACCAAAAGGGTTTCTTCATGTTGATCTTTGGATTTTCCCTTTTTGACTTCGACCTTAGCCTTGGGGTGTTCATCAACATCCATCTTGGAGATTCGTAGGTTTTGTTCAACTTCTATGGCTATCTCTTTAGCCTCGACCAAGGTTTTAGGTTTCTTAACCCTCAATGGATAGGTTAGGTAGCCACCCACAAATTTGATAAATTTGTCAAGTATTTTAGCCTCAGGGGGCCTCAAATGGTCGAGGATATCCCTAACTACCCTATCAAATTTTAGGATGAATTCCCTAATGTCTTCCCTTCCCCTACTTATTTGATAGAACTTCTCAATGTTGAAGGTTCCTTGTGCATCACATGACCATCTCTTTGTGAACATATCCTCAAGTTGATCAGAGCTATCAATGCATCCTGGGGGAAGACATAGATACCATTCCCTTGCTTGTCTTTCAAGAGACACAACAAAAAGCATCATGATCCTATCTTCATTGAATATCATCCTAGGAGAAATATTCAAGTAGAACTCTTTGATATGGTCATAAGAACTTATGATAGCATCACCCTTGAACTTGGGCAACCAGTTATTGTATTTCTCGGGTAAAGGTTTAGGGTCATTGCTCAGGTTCAAGGGGACAAAGACACTAACGAACCACCTTTCACTCCTAGTCATTTTAGGTTGGTCTTGTTTTTGGTCAGTGCTAGAGTTAGTTTCCCTCTTTGGAGTGGGATTATCGACCTTTTCAAATTCAAGGAGAAGGGTAGTTCTAACAAGTGATGGAGTTCATTCTCCCCTTCTTGTAGCGGCCCTAGTTATAGGAGGAATGTTGTCACCTTCAAGTAAACTAGGGGTCTTGACAATGAATGGAGTCATCAGAGGAATATTTGAAATGTCGTCTATGAATCAATTCCTCAATGATTCACTAGGGAGGTAGACCTGCTTCCTCCCCGACAACGGCACCAAAATGTTACCACTCAAACTAGTAGGGGTCCTAGGAGGGGATCCTATAGGGAAACTACTAGGTCAAGGGCAACAATGGAGCGATAGCCCACTGTCACCTCAGCTAAGGCTCCCTTTTCTTTACGGACTTTCACCGATGGGAGGAGACTTTGTATAAGAGGAATCACGATAATGGATGTGCCAGTGAGAGGATAAAGGGTATTCCCAAGGCCCATTCATAACAGAGACTCAATTGTATGGTTTTCTTGCTTGAAAAGCAAGGTGATAGGCTCTCTAGGAAGGGCTAAGAGGATTCTCGAGGCTAGGGTTTGGGAATATATCTTGTAAAGACGACTCATAGACCTAGTAACCCTAATGGAGACTTGGTCTTTATGTGATCTTTGTGGGATTGGAGTTGTAAAGTTGTGTGACCACACAAGACCAAGTGGGCCCAAAATTGGGTCAAGGAAGTGGAATTGATCTTTCAAGGAGGGGCTTGACCTAATTGTGGAAGGGAAGAGGATCAATGGACAAATCTTCTTAGGATAGAATACAATGATCCAAATGAGGTCACTAGCCAAAGGAAACCTAAGGCAAGAAACGATCCTTGGGCTAGGGCTTGCAATATCTTGAGATTCCATTGTTGAAATTTCGTGAGGTTTGGAGGGCCTCTTGAGGAAACCCTAGCGCAGTAACGGAGAAGAGATCAAAGTATTTTGATGGCTAGAATGTGGGATAAGTGATGCCCTAGATGACCTATGGAGGTTAGGCCTAGAAAGAGAAGGAGAGGTGAGAGAAATATTTGTTTAAAGTGACCACCTATGGAAGCACCAATGCCTTATCCCTCGGGAGTGATGGAGTTAGGAGAATTTATGGTTTGGAAGATGTTTACCCAATCAACAAGGTCAACAATCAGCTTCGCATGGCCTTGGGGCATAGGAGGAACTACTTGAGATCTTTACACTTCGATATGCAATAATTGATGACTTGTCAAGATGTATTTCAACAAAATAATCTCTAGGAACATTCACCCATTCGTACATGGCCCATGCAATGATGCAATGCTATAAAAGATCAAAATTTCCACAATTTCATATAGTAGAGAAATAAATTTCAGACTTGTATAGCGAAAATCCTAGCAACATTCACGTGACAAAGTAAATAAAGAATAAGCATGAAAAGATTACTTACATGTACAAAAGAGTATATCCCTGTTAATTTTTTCATAGGGCTATATTGTTCTTTGCTTTGATAATTGCATTTCTTCATTAACAAATTAAGTTCACCCCATAACATCATAACATTATTTAGATTTACATCATTATTCAGCAACATACGCAACTATGTAGAAAGAACAATATCATCATCATCAATTCAGCGGAACATAAAGGAACAATAGAAGAAAAACATTCACACATAGAGACACTAGGATTTGTCGGAGACCAGGGAAAAACCCACTAAGGGGAAAACCCTTTTAATTTCTTCTTCTCCTTAGATAGTCATCAAATGATTCAACAAAAGAGAGTACAATGATCCATATCTTCTTCTATGTAACTAACCAACAAAACAACTACAACATCCATAAATGAACCCAACAAATCTTATACTCAAAAATCTGATTCTAAAGTCTGTAATGAACTGTCAATGTCCGCAGTCAATTTTTGAACCCTGCGGTCGCTGAGCGAAATCTCCAGACAATTGAGATTCCATCATTTAAGTCCTGGTCACATGGAGGAGTCGTGTGAGTGACTATAGCAGCCCAGCCGCATCCTTAAGCCTGGCATGCAAGCGACTGGGGCTGGATTTGGTCTGAGCGAAGCAAGCAACTACGATTCTAAAACCCTAACTCCCAGTCGCATGGATGGAGAGTTTTCTGTGCGACTAGAAGGATCCAGACGCATGCATGAGCTTTTGTGCGAGCGACTGTGGTCGACTTCTTCCTGTGTTGTGCCAGTGACTGGCCCAAAACCCTAAAATTGAGATGCGACTTTCGGACCTTGCAATTTCACCTCAGAGCGAACTTGTTCCTCCGTGGACAAGCCTCAGACTTGTGTGAGCCAAAAACAAAGATAGAAGAGTGTCTCGTGATGGTGTCTAAATGAGGTAGAGGTCACTTGTATTTATAGCCTTCCAAGGGTGTCCACTTTGCTTTAGGGCCGACCTTGTCAAATGTGCACATGTAGGCTTTTCTTCATAAGTACACTTCCCCTTATCCGATTTGGGTGATCTTTAGGTCAATTTTGGTCCTCTCAAAAAGAGGAATTCAATGCAATCATTATCTCCATCAAGTGAGCTGTCCAAAGTGGAATTTGACTGTAGTTTCGTATTTTAACACTTCCTCTCAACTAGGGAGAATTCTATTTGCATCATGTTATATGCATCTTGTCAAATCATATCCAATCTCAAGTATATCATCATTTTGTATCATCACTGATCGTCTCAATTCATCTCTTGCTCATTCTTGCTTATCTCTTGATTGTCCTTGCTCATATGCTGAATATTCTCAAATCTAAAAGAAGAATTTTGACATCAAAGGGGAGCTCAATCTACCGCCCTTTGTCCATCGGGCTACTACCCGGAATCACAGCGGAGAGTCAATTTGCATCATCATTGGAGAGCATATCATCAGGAAGCACATCTCAACTTGGAACCACATCAGGGAGCATATCTCAACTCAAAATATCATGGGGGAGCTAAACATCTACGACCCCATATTGAGTAATAGGATATCCAAACACACACAAGGGAGCACATATCAACCCTAGAATCACATCAGGGAGCTCATTCTCAACCCGAAACCGCATAGGGGAGCAAATCTCAACCCAATCCTATTGCTTGTTGATCTTCCCATCAAAGACTCTAAGCAGTCATGTGGTATAACACCTGCATCCTAATCGACTTGGGTTGTACACCCCAAGTACACTCTCAATCCGCTGGCCAAAGGAGAGGTATTCCAAACAAGCCCAGCTTGGGGCTATGATGCCAATTGGGGTATACTTTGCAAAGACCAAGATAGGAGAGCAACATCTCCGACCATATGAAGATAGGGGAGAAACATCTTCAACCATGTGGGTAACAGATAGGGGTGATACCCTATTGTCCAGAGTTCCCTCAACCCCAGGACCCCTCCATCTCAATTCCACACCCTGGGATCTCAGATGGGGAGGAAGAGTTGGCTCAGTGTCCTCGATCAATGATGCTCTCTTTAGCAACATATCATCATACTCATATTTGGTAATTGACATGTCTCAATAGTAGTTGCCTCCTGTTCATACAGGAAATCAAATAAAATATCATATTAGAATTTAGAACATAAATAATCATGTATATATATCACAAAAAGGATACCATATTATCCTCCCTCTCAAGGAAGTGCCAACCACAAGCCTAAGCTTGTCTCATACATCAACACTGTCTCAATGAAGGTATCTCAGTCCCGACTATATATGGGATTCTCAACCAATCAGATCCCACTCTTCGACATCACAATGTATCCATGTCATATCTAGAACTTTCTCAAACATCTCTCCAAAAAGATTCTTCACCCTGCCTCATAGCTAGTCATGCTAGCAACATCGTACTCAATCTCGGTCGTGCTTAAAGCTACAGACCTTTCATCCAAAAACATCATTGAAGATCTCATACTATCATAGCACCCAGATGCGCTTATCAATAATAATCCCAAACATGTCTGGTACATCCATGCAGTCACATATCACAGGAGGAATGTCTCTGACCAAAAATTGATCATCCCATGCAAATATCTCAAAGGGTGCTTGTTGGAAACTCTATGTGTATGAAGCAACTCAATCACGAATTGACTTAGGTTTTATGCACATCATATATATATTATATATATAAGAACAGGTGTTCAAAACGGAACATCAATGCTTCAATTAATTGCTGGTTGCCAAGTCAAGTTCAACAATATCTCTTCAAAACTTCTTGAAATTCAATTGGAGTGTCCAAGGATTTGCATTTCCACTTCTTCAATAGCTTTGCAATATAGATTTTCTTTTCCCAACTTTAGAAATCGATTCATCATGCCATGATTCATTATTTCGAGCTTCATAAACCATCTCCCTCTTACTTAGATGATCAAAGGCTCATTTCCTGTCAAGAGTAGACCATCAACATATAAAACCAAATTCAAAATCAAAGTCATACCTTAGAACACTTCTGAAGTAGAGGTTTGGATCAACACATCTTCTTGGATTCACCAGATAACTGTCAGTGCGGACATATCTGGATCGGGGAGCTTTCTTTACAAAGCTTTCTGCAAACATAATGCTTTAAACAACCAATACGTTCTGTCTTACACAAATCAATTCTGTCGTATCAAAACTAATATCAAACTCATCAATATCATTTGTATCAAATTCCCCAGACTAGGTGATAAATAGAGCTCTCATCAAGGGATAACTTCATCTATTATCATGCCAACAAGTTGTCATTTATCAATCAATATCAATCCAAATTTCATCAAGTCATCCTTATGATCATAAAATAAGTCACTAGATGAAAATTCATGCACAAAGAATAAGTTATGCAGGTTCCATCCATTCATTGTTAGATTACTTCACACTGAATCACGATTGTCAATACTTCGATGTTGATTTGGGGTAGCATCGGATGTGCTCTAGCCATGAAAATTGGTGGAGAGGCTAAAGCACATGAGATCTCCAAGACCCAAAAATCGTTTTGGAACATTCCATCCGGATGAGGAATTATTAAAATAATTAATATTTTTAATGGGCTCCTAAGTCTAAACTTGGAAAATAAAAATATTAATGGGTATTAATAAGGATAAGGATGAGAAGCTTCTAAGAGACAAGGATCAAGTCTATTTTAATCTTAGTTGTTGATTAGGGACTTAATCTTGGTCGTTGATTCATCAATAGGAAAAATGTAAGAGAAGACATTTGGGTCATTTGGAGACACACTAGCAAATACTCAGTATCCCAAGGAAAATCGATTTTCTCAGAGAGGAAGAAAAATCGATTTCAGAGGGAGAGTTGCAGGGTGGAGGAAGAGGGGGTGACTAGCAGCAGTTAGGAAGCTCAGAAAGGGTGATGCAGGGGCTCTGAGAGACAGCGCAGAGGGAGACGCAGATCAGGGACACAGTGGATGACGCAGTGAAGGACGGAGCAGCACAGAGCCAAGCAGGATGACACAGGGCTAATGCAGTTAAGAAAGGAAGTCCTCTAGGGTGTCAGAAGAAAGGTCTCAGGTGTTTTCTCCCAGTTTCTATGTAAAATCTTTCTGTAAAAGAGATTGTTGTTGAAGATTAATAAAAACCCTCCTTTGCTGCACCGGTTTTCCCGCATTGGGTTTTTCCAGGGACAATTGTCCAAAAATAATTGTGTTAATGTGTTTAATTCTTGTGCATATATTTGTTTATGTATAATGGTGTGACATCTGTAGTAGGATTTATTTTAATATTTACTGAAGGGATTTCGTAAATAACTTATTGAGAAATAAGTAGGTAAAATAAATCAATTATTGCAGTAATAGAATTTATATTTAGAAATTTTCACATGGTATCAGAGCAAATATTTGGAGACAGGAAGGGAAAATCAATTATGGGTCAAGGACATGATGCAGAGGCATCCACATCAGGATACTCGTGCAAATTTTCAGAAGAATACACGAGATAGAAATTTCGATTTTTCTATGCTTGCTTCCAAATTGGAAGAAGAAGTTGCTTGCGTAGCAAACTCTGCATCGTCAGGGGTATGGTATATAGACAATGGAGCCTCCTGGCATATGACAGGAATCCGAGAATGTTTCTCAAATTATCACGAGGAAAGAATGAATTTTCAGATCACCATGGGGAATAAGGAAAAGTGTACTCCAGTAGGGAAGGGTACTATAATTTTTCAAATAGAGACAGGAGAGCGGTTCCGAGCTACCAATGCATCATGTGCCAAGACTGGGAATGAACTTACTTTCCGTATCTCAACTTCAAAGCAAGGTCTATGAAGTTTTCTTCATTAAGGATAAAGTATACGTCAAACACCTTAGTTGGAAAAAGAAGGTACAGATCGGAATCAGAAGTAACAGGTTGTACAGGTTGCAGCTAGAATCACCAATCGCACTAATAAGCAATAATGGAGACAATGATTTGAATGAACTATGGAACAGAAGGATGGGACATTTGCACCATGGGGCTCTGAGAATTCTCAAGAAAAATCTAACAAGAGTTCCAGATCTTAGTACAGAACGAGATGATGTATGCAGAGGGTGTGCTCTAGGCAAGTATGCCAAAGCAGTGTTTCCTAGAAGTAGCAATAGGGCCAAGAGTGTACTAGGATTGATACACTCAGATATCTGCAGACCGATGTCCACAAAAGCTCTTAGTGGTGCCGAATACTTCATCACCTTCATCGATGACCACTCCAGGAAGACTTGGATTTATTTTTTGAAAACCAAGGATGAGGTTTTCGGTCGATTCAAAGAGTTCAAGGCTCTAGTGGAGAATCTGATAGGAAAGAAAATAAAAGTGTTGCGCTCAGACAATGGTGGAGAGTATGTCGACAAGGACTTCATCGATTTTTGCGCTAGGGAGGGCATCAGAAGAGAGTGGACAACTCCCTACAATCCGGAGCAGAATGGAGTAGCCAAAAGAAAGAACAGGACTATTGTGGAAGCAACTAGGGATATGATGTATGATCAGGATATGCCAAAATTCCTATGGGCAGAAGCATGCAGCACGACAGTTTATGTCCAAAATAGAACTCCTCATAAGGCATTGGGCAAGATTACTCTAGAGCAGTTCTTCACCGAGAAGACACCTGAAATCAGTCATTTCGAGATATTTGGGAGTTTAGTGTATTGTCGTATACTTGAGGAGAAGAGGAAAAAGCTAGATCAAACTGCAGAGAAAGGATATATTGTGGGATATAGCGAGAATGCTAAGGCATATAGAATCTATTTTCCAGGGAGCGGGAAGGTAGTAGTTCGGCGAGAAGTGAAGTTCATGGAGGATAGGGCTTTTAGAAAATCTTGAGGAATGCCTTCCGAGGAGCAGACAAAAGATGAGTTGTTGGTCAAACCACTTAAACCGGCGAAAGCCAGTATCAGAAATTCTCCCTCAAAATAGGAGGAATCATAGGAAGAGGAAGAGCTAATAGATATACCCACTACGAGAAAAAGAACGAGCTGGGAACTTCGACAGATTCTATGGGATGCAGAAGATTTCATTGGTGCACCTAGGAACAGTAAAAGGGAGCGAAGACAGCTAGACAGATATCAGGACTTAGTAGCTTAGGTTGGGGAACCTTCCAGTTTGCAGGAGGTCGTTCAGCATCAAGTTTGGATGGATGCGTTGGTGGAGGAATACAACTCTATAATGGTGAATGATGTCTGGGAAGTTGTACGTAGGCCTCAGAACATATTAGTAGTAGGTTCGAGATGGATCTAAAAAATCAAATACGCTATAGACGGCAGTGTGGAAAAATACAAAGCCGGGTTTGTGGCCAAGGGGTATGCTCAGAAGGAAGGAGTAGACTATGAAGAGACCCTTGCCCCAGTAGCCAGGTATACATCTATTAGAAATGTGATATCTCTTGCAGCACATATGGGGTGGAGATTCATCAGATGGATGTCAAAACGACATTCTTGAATGGGTTGATAGAAGAGGAAGTATACATTGAATAGCCAGAAGGTTTTGAGACACATGAGAAGAAATCTCATGTATGCAGATTGAAGAAAGCCTTGTATGGGCTCAAACAGGCACCTAGAGCATGGTATGGTCGAATTGATGGCTACTTGCAGAAGATGGGGTTCATCAAGAGTGATGCAGATCCCAATCTCTACTATTTGGTTGTAGAGAATGAGCCTCTAGTCCTAGTATTATATGTGGATGATCTCTTCCTAACAGGATCATCCAGGCTCATCGAGGACTGCAAGAAGAATCTAGCCACAGAATTTCGACATGAAGGATTTGGGACAGATGCATTATTTCCTGGGGTTGGAAGTTTGGCAGCAGAAGGGTGAGATCTTCCTTGGACAAGGGAGATATGCTACAGAAATCCTGAAGAGATTCAGGATGTAGGACTATAGGCCTATGGCTACTCCAATGATCACCAACTGGAAGAAAATTGATGCATCAGAAGACAAAGATGTTGATCCCACCTTATACAGGCAACTCATAGGGTCCTTGATGTATCTGGTCAATACCAGGCTAGACATTTGTTACGCTGTCAACACCCTCAGTCAGTTCATGGTGGAACCGAAGAGGGCATATTGGGCAGCAGCGAAACATGTTCTCAGATATATACAGGGAATAGTCGAGCATGGACACTTTTACACTAGAAGTAATGATATCAGACTGAGTGGGTTTACTGATGTAGATTGGGTTGGAAGTTCAGTAGATCGGAAAAGTACCTCTGGGTACTGTTTCAACATTGGATTGGGGATGACCTCCTGGTGTAGTAGGAAATAGAAATCCGTAGCTCTGAGCTTAGCTGAAGCAGAATATATGGCCGCTAGCATAGCTTCGTGCGAATCCATATGGCTTAGAAAATTGCTTGTGAACCTATTCAGAAGAAGGATGGAGGCGACCAGGAACATGTGTGATAATCAAAGTTGCATCAAGCTCTCTGAGAATCCAGTATTTCATGATCGGTCAAATCACATTGATGTTCGGTGTCACTTTATTAGAGATTGTGTCCAACGAGGAGTTGTACAGTTGAGCTACACTCCTACAAGAGAACAGGTGGCAGACATCCTTACCAAGGCCCTTGGAAGAACAAAGTTCGGTTATTTTAGGGAGAAGATGGGGATGATAAAGAATCCATTTTAGTAGCAGAAATGGATATGTGTCAGGTGTTGCAGTGTAGCAGTTACCGGTGCTATGGGCAACATGATGCAACATTTGAGAGAGAGTTGCAGTGCAGATGCAGTGTTGGGAGGAAACACCACCAGCAGCATGGATGCAGAGGGAGCTACAGTACAGATGTAGTAGTTGTAGTGGTGGAAGCCATGGGCAGCAGTGTAGGAGGAAATAGTGTAGAGGATGTTGGGCAGCAGGCCAAACATCAGCACAGGTATCGGTGCCAAAGGATCAGGGTAATGTTCAATGGTGGAGTATTACTAGAGCACATTCCTCGCTAAGAGGGAGTGTTGATTTGGGGTAGCATCGGATGTGCTCTAGTCATGAAAATTGGTGGAGAGGCTAAAGCACATGAGATCTCCAAGACCCAGAAATCGTTTTGGAAAATTCCATCCGGATGAGGAGTTATTAAAATAATTAATATTTTTAATGGGTTCCTAAGTCTAAACTTAGGAAAATAAAAATATTAATGGGTATTAATAAGGATAAGGATGAGAAGCTTCTAAGAGACGAGGATCGAGTCTATTTTAATCTTAGTCGTTGATTAGGGACTTAATCTCTGCCGTTTGATTAATCAACAAGAAAAGTATAAGAGAAGACTTGAGGGTCATTGGAGACGCACCAGCGAATACTTAGTATCCCAAGGAAAATCGATTTTCTTAGAGAGGAAGAAAAATCGATTTCGGAGGGAGAGTTGCAGGGTGGTGGAAGAGGGGGTGACTAGCAGTAATCAGGAAGATCAAAAAGGGTGACACAGGGGCTCTGAGAGATAGCGTAGAGGGAGACACAGATCAGGGATGCAGTGAAGGACGGAGCAATGCAGAGCCAAGCAGGGCTGACGTAGTTAAGAAAGGAAGTCCTCCAGGGTGTCAGAAAGTCTCAGAAAGAAAGATCTTAGGTGTTTTCTCCCAGTGTCTATGTAAAATATTTCTGTAAAAGAGATTGTTGTTGAAGATTGATAAAAACCCTTGTTTTCCGCACCAATTTTCCCATATTGGGTTTTTTCGGGGACAATTGTCTTAATGTGTCTGATTCTTGTGTATATATTTGTTTCTGTATAATGGTGTGACATCTACAGTAGAATTTATTTTAATATTTACTGAAGGGATTTCATAAATAACTTATTGAGAAATAAGTAGGTAAAATAAATCAGTGGCTGCAGTAGTAGAATTTCTATTTAGAAATTTTCACATTCGACCAATGTGTTAAGAACAAGGAGGCCAATACAAAACCATTATCGAATACTAATATTGGTCATTGGAATTTACTATGCCCACATAGCATTGTCATCAAGGCAAATCATCAATCGTCAAATCAAATCATTAGTCATTAGGTCAAATCCCAAATTTGCTATCATAGAGAGATCTATGGTCCAAAACATATCTCAACATCAACTCAAAGTTCTAATACAAGCATCATGACTCCAAACACTGGCATCTATATTAATCAGCCAAATCATGTCAAACTCTTGTAGCACAAAATTCAAACATAATGACATATCTATATGCATGTCTCAGTCACCTGTAAACACAAGTTTAATGTATATATTTATATTATTCAAATTTTCCTATTCATAGAACTTCTTGTTGTCTGCTCCATCTCTATAGGAATGACATCCTTTAGGTGAACATCTGATTTTATGCACAAAACTTCAAGCATAATCGCACCCATAGGCCTTCCTCTCTGCGGTTGGGAGACTACAGTCGCACCCTTGAGCTTACTTCCGTGGGGCTGAGAGGCTACAGTCGCACCTGTAACTTTGCTTCAGTGTGACTGAGGCTTAGAGTAAGGGAAAACTCTCTCTTCTCAGATCAAAACTTTTTTGTAGATAAACAATGTCAGATATTTGTCTATTCATGCCCATAAATCATACTTCAACAGTAAAGAATATACATATAATGCCAATGGTAATAGGAGTAAGGATCTTATGGAGAGATTCTCCCTCTGAATGGGAAGCCACTTCAGTCATCTTCATTCAAGTCATCAACCTAACTATAATACTGTCATGCATCAACAGATCTGTTAGATCATAAAGTTAGACTATATCCACATATTCATCATGGTCATATATGTTAGCATCAACTACTTCACCATGACATCATGACATCAATCTTTCATCAAGGGTTAGTGTCAAATAGCTAATAGGAGCATACTTCAAGAATCATGATCACAACATTACTTCTTTGTCACATAACTCAATCCATCAAGTCAGGGCATTCAATTTTACCATATGCCATAATTACTAAGCACATCAAAGCATAACCATGGTCAACAAAAGATCATGAATATCAATCTCATTGTTACACTTCTATCATCATGGCTATCATGCTTTCACAAACAAAATCAGTAGCATCAAGTTACCATCTATTAGAATCAAGGAGCTAGCCTTCTTCATGGGATCAAGATATCCAAAAATGATAGATGTTAGCCAAACATAAAGTATACCAATATATCAGAAATCAATATTTCCAAGTAGCTTCATAGAATCAAGAAGTTCATTATGTGTAGAAGGTAAGATACTTGTTCAATATCAAGTGCACCATTTCATCATAAGAGCCATGAATCCAAATCACTTTCATATGCATGCATGAATCATTTGAGAAGGAGACATTCTCATCATACCTTTGGGCTTACCAAGCCATCCAATATTACAGCTGAAACATAGCTGTAGTATTTAAATACTTGTGCACCTTCTTATTTGACATAGCCAACTTGTAGCACTTTGTCATCTTTTCATCAGGTGCCTCTTCACCTTTTCCAACTCTAGCTTTTCTTTCCTGCATCTCAAATGATCCTCAAGAAGGAGCCTCTTATTACATCTCATCAAGGAGGTTAGAGACATCCAAATACTCAAATTTACATGCATGAAGTATAAGTAATGATCACAACAATAACCAGATCAATAAGTCTAAAAGTAAGGACATAAAGGAGTATGAAAAATGCTTATCTTCAATGAGAGGTGATCTTCTCCCTCTTGAACTAGCCTTCAAGAGCCATCATTGTCCATTGTCTAAATGACAAAGTTGCCTTTACTATTTCAATCAACTTTATCAACAACCAGGCCTACTAGATACTATCCCATCTAGGGCTTCATCAAATTTGTCACAAGTGCTTGAGCATTTTCACATTGACCATGCTAGTTTCATATCTCAAATCTTTGCCATAAACAAGGGTTTCTCTCAAACCCTAAACTCATAATATCCATCAAACCCTAATAGACAAATTGCCTAAGGTTATCCTCAAACCCTAGAATTATTTTAGGTCTCCACCATCCTCTTCTTGCTTTCATCAATGGTGTCATCAAAGAGGTGATCTCCGTGACTTTTCTTCATCTCTGCTCTGATACCATGTTAATTTTTTCATAGGACTAAATTGTTCTTTGGTTTGATAATTGCATTTCTTCCTTAACACATTAAGTTCACCCAATAACATTATGCAGATTTACATCATTATTCAACAACATATGCAACTATGTAGAAAGAACAATATCATCATCATCAATGCAGTGGAACATAAAGGAATGATAGAGGAAAAGCATTCACACACAAAGACACCAGGATTGGTCAGAGACCAGGGAAAAACCCACTATGGGGAAAACCCTTTCAAATTCTTCTTCTTCTTAGATTGTCATCAAATGATTCAGCAAAAGAGAGTACAATGATCCATATCTTCATCTATGTAACTAACTAACAAAACAACTACAACATCCATAAATGAACCCAACAAAGCTTATACTCAAAAATATGATTTTGAAGTCTGTAATGAACTGTCACTGTCTGCAGTCAACTGTCGAACCTTGCGGTCATTGAGAAAAATCTCTGGACAACTGAGATTCCATCATTTAAGTCCCGGTTACACAAAGGAGTCATGCGAGCGACTATAGCAGCCCAGTCACACCCTTAAGCCTGGCATGCGAGCGACTGGGGTCGGATCTGGTTTGAGGGAAGCGAGTGACTGCGATTCTGAAACCATAACTCCCAGTTGCATGGATGGATAGTTGTCCAGTAATTTCTCTATAGGATTTCTAGATTCGGCATCTAGATTATTGTACTAAGAATTTCTTATTGGCTTCTTAATAATAAAAACCCTCAGTTGTTGCACCAGTGTTCCCAAGTTGGGTTTTCGGGGACAATTGTCCAAAAATAACGATTTCATTTTTATTGTGTGTGTGCTAGCATTTTCTCAGTTTCCAACGCTATTTTCTTCCGCAATTTATTTGCGAAGGTTGTCGTGTGAATTATTTAGTATTTGTCATAGCAAACTACAAATAAATTGTTAAATTAAATTAACAATTAGAAGAATAATTTCCAGTTGTTGCAATAGGATTTCAAACTTGAAATCTTCACATGGTATCAGAGCAAGGTTGATCAGTCGGGAAGCTCAGAAGCGGAAAAGGGAATTTCGTTGTTCAGTGAGAGTAGCAGGCTAAAAATCCTAGAGGCAGCACAGTCCATTGCTAGGCAGGCTGAGTTGCTTGGGGAAATTCGATTTTTCAATGTAGAGGCAAAAAAATTCGACTTTCTAGTTTGAGTGATTCTAGCAGGTAGAGGGAGTAGCAACAACTTAGATTTTCGTTGAGCAGATTTCTGGTTGGACGCAGAGGGTTTTGCAACAGTTTGCAGTAGTAGAACTAGTGTTGGGTGGAAGAGAAAAGCACACAGTAGAGGGAAAATTTCTCTCAAAGAACTTCGAGTCTTAAGAGTTTGATTTTTCCAGGTAGATTGGCAGTAGCAACTAGCATATCTGCGCAGTCCAAGAGGGAGCGCGAGTAGTAGAGCAACAACGAATTAGAGGGAAAGAGGAGTTTTCGACATATCAAAGATGGCCACAACAGGGCTTAGAGAACAAGATAGGTTCGATGGAGCTTCCAACTACATCATCTAGAAGGCTAGAATGTCCTTCCCTCTAAAATTTGATGATATAATCTAATCTTATTTTATTATTTCCACTATTATTTGATAATTTTCTTAGGAGGCCCATTTTAGACTTCAAAAATCCCCTAATGAGGACAAACATGAGAAGCACAATCCGAAGGCTGCACCTGCGAAGATCGAGGAGGAGTTTGCCATGACAGCTAAGATACCTCCTGGAGGGAGGTGGGCTGATTTAGAGTTGTAGTTCGAAAGAGCTACATATGGGAACGATTCTTGAGGAGCCCACCTCTTGGATCAATTCCTTGCTACGGAGCCCAAATTAGAAGTAGCAGGATGGACCAATGCCAGCTGATGTAGAGGAGTGTTGGAACGACAGATGCAGTGGCTAGAACGCCAAGTCCTAGCAGCGTAGTGCAGAGTTGCAGCAATGCAAGGAGGCACAGTGCAGTAGCAACAACAATGCAGTGACTTTGGAGGGACAATATGGGACTAGCAACAGTCAGATCTTCAGCATCGAGATACATCATACAAAACACTAGTTTAGTAATTTTGGATGTTTTTCCATTGTTGTGCAGTAGGAGCAGCAGTTTGCAGTGCAGGGGTAGTTGGCAATGGCAGTGCCAGCAGCAACACGGATGTAGAAATTCAGAGGGAGCTATAGTACGGATGCAGTGCTGACAGTGGCAGTGTCAACAGAAGTACAGTTGTAGTAGTAGCGTAGTAGTTGGTGGAAATCATGTCAGACATCAGTAGCGCAAAGGACGATGTTATGAAGTTAGGGTGATGCTTCAGTGGGAGGCATTGTTAGAGAACATTCCTCGCTAAGAGGGAGTGCTGATTTCTGGTAGCATCGAATGTGCTCTATGAAAATTCCTTAAACTCAGGAATTCCTACTGCAACACTGATGATATTTCCTCTACTTCTTAGATTTACATGAACAATTTATTTGCAGTTTCCTACGGCAAACATCGAAATACATACATTGCAGTCTATACCAGATGACACCATTATTTTTGGACCAATTTCCCCGGAAAAACCCAATGTGGGAAAACCAGTGTAGCTATCTGAGGGTTTTCTTATTAAGCAATATCAAAGTACAATCTGGGTGCCGAAATTGGCCTACCCGATAGATAATTTTCTTAGCAGCTATGCCTCACAGTTTGAGAGAAATCTCCTAGCTGAAACCCCAAAAAATCCTTTTGGTAGTTCCTCAGCACAAAACTGCTCTGCAACCCCAGCGTCTGCCCAATCTGGACCGCGTCAACCTCTCTTGGCCCAACTCTAACCCTACGTGCTTTGGGAGCCTTTGCGTCAGCTACGCTGGCCCCTCTGGTGCTCTGCGCAGCACATCGCTGCCTTTGCGTGGCCCTGCATGAGCCCTTGTTGGCTCTGCATCACCCTCCTTGGCTACTGTGCTGCTCTCCCGGCACAATCTATGCCTTCTCTATTTCTCTGTAGTCAATTCCCCTCAGCTGCTCTCCCGATCACTGATTCTATCTCTCTTAGCAAACCCCGCTCTATAGTATAGAATGACTGATCATCTGGTGTATTCTCCAAGTGACCCTCAAGCCTCCTCTTATACTTTTCCTGTTGACATCTCAACGGCCAAGATTAAGTTCCTAATCAACAACTAAGATTTGATATGGCTTGATCCATGTCTTTTGGACCACTCTAACATAGATTCATATTAATACACATTAATATTTTATTTTCCCTAAGTTTAGACTTTGGGACTCCATTAAAAATATTAATTATTTTAATATCTCCTGATCTGTTTAGAATCTGTCCAAACCCTTTCTGGGTATTGGATATCTCATGTGCCCCAGCCTCTCCACCAAATTTTGTGGCTAGAGCACATCCGATGCTACCCCAAATAAACAACATGAACAAGTTATTTGCAGTTTCCTATGGCAAACATCGAAATACATACACTGCAGTCTACACCATTTAAATAATATGCCGAAACAAGAACCTGAACAGTAGAGAAAGATACAACACAAATCGAACAATTGTTTTTGGACAAATGCCCCCAGAAAAACCCAATGCGGGAAAACCGGTGCAATAGATCTCAGGGTTTTTATTATTAAGTTGAATTATTTCTGAATACAACTACTCGATGCCCTCTCGGCAATCCAGTTACAGAGAAAAGCACTTAACAAAAGAAATTGGTGAGATGACCTCACTCTACACTGCAAGTCCTGGTTGATTCGGCAGCTGAACCAACGAGTTCCCCTGCTACTTCTGCGTTGCCCTTGCGTGAGCCTCTAAAGCCCTGCATCAGCTCAACTGAGAATTGATTTTCCCTCAGAAGCCTTTTCCAGCCCTCCCGGCTCAGAAATGTCAACCTCCTCAGCAAACTCGGACTTTTGCGTTGGAAGCTACTGCGCTGCTTTGTGTGGGGCCTGCGTGAGCCCTTCCTGGCTCTGCGTCACCCACTCTGCGCTCTACGATGCCTCCTCTATATGTCTCTCTGCCTCTATGCTGAGTATTCTTGGCTCTGGAGAAGATCCTCTAGCCAAAATTCCCTCTTTCCCTCTCTGTAAAAGCTCACTACGAATTTCTCTTCTGGCAACTGCTCTGCTTCAGAAATTCGATCTTTTGAACTCTCTGCCTGTCTTCCAAATGACCCTCAAGCTTCCTTAAATAATCTCTTGGTTGACAATCTACGACCCAATTAGAATCTAATCAATGACTAAGATCCTTTCTACTTGATCCTCGTCTTCTTCTAGAAGTTACACCCATAGTTAGATTAATACCCATTAATTATTTTAATTTCCTAAGTTTAGACTTAGGGTCCCATTAAAAATAATTAATTATTTTAATAAAATTGTTTCTAGGTGGAATTTTCCAAAACACTTTCTGGGTTCTTTGGAATACATGTGCCCAAGCCTCCCTGCAAACTTTGAGCCTTAGAGCACATCCGATGCTACCAGAAATCAACACTCGCTCTTAGCAAAGAATGTGCTCTAGCAATGCCTCCCTCCCATTGAAGCATCACCCTGACTTCATAACATATTCCTCTGCGTTGCTGCTGTCTGACATGCTGTCCATCAACCACTGCGCAAATACTGCATCTGTACTGTTGCTGACCCTGCCACTGTCAACACTACATCCGTACTACAAATCCCTCTGAATTTTTGCATCCGTGCTGCTGCTGGTAACTGCCCCTGCAATGCAAACTGTTGTTGCTGCTGCATCAACAACAAAAACGTCCCAAATTACTGAACTAGTGTTTAGCATAGATGCATCTCGATGCTAAAGATCTGGCTACTGCTAGTCCCACGTTGTCCCTCTGAAGCCACTGTGTTGTTGCTGCTACTGCACTGTGCCTCCCTGCACTGCTGCAACTTTGCTCTACGCAGCTCAGACTTAAACTAACACATTAAGGGGTAATACTACTTCTATATCATTCGAAGCAAGCTCTAACCCTTGAACTATGAGTAGTAATACAAATAAAAATCAAGCAAAAGTAAAAGGCATACAAGAGGGATGGAAAAGAAAAGGCTGTTTTGGTATCTCATGCATTTACGATTGCTCGCTCCTCACATCTATACACTTGGTATGTGGATTCCCATCAGCCAATCCCTTTGACGACGCCACTTGGCCATGAAGTCCTCTCCCCTTTGTACCATCATTATTATTCACTACCACCTATCAATTGAAGGGTGGAATGAGGAAATGTTACTTCCCCATAGGGGTTGGAAACAACAAATAGAGTTATCCTTTAGCCACTCCTACTTAGGGAGGAAACACCATTGCAAGGTCAAGACCTTGATTTTGGAAGGGAATCCTTATTTGGAGTATTAAATGGCCCATTACATTCAAACTTGGTTCACTTAGATGCAATAATGATTTTTGTCTCTACTGATTGGTTTCTTTCACTAGAATCTATATTGTGATTGTCAAGTGGTTCAACAATCCATGTCTAGGGCACCTTTCCATAGGTACCTAGGCCATTAGAGAATAATATTGGCACTATTAAGTGAAGTGTTGAGACTCTTGGGCCTCCTAGGAGTACCAATGTATCACACATGTACCATATCACTCCTTTCACCGAGGATGTTGTGCCACTTAGCACGAGTTTTGATGATTCTTTAGGATGAAGCACCTAGACCTAGCATGTCTCCATGCCGGCTTTAGCACCTTATGAGGGATGGCAGTTGATTCATAGCCCAAATGAGGATGGTCTCACCTTTAGAGATTTGGGAGGGCTAGTAGCACCTGGAAAGCCATCAACGTTGGAGTAGAGATGGACAATTTTCATAGTTGGAGACCCAAGGAGACCACTTTGTGGTGCCCTAGCTAGATTTTTGGACCACAGAAAGCCATTGAGGTATATTTGAGGGTCATCCCTCAAATCATGATTTTTGCATGCTTTTATACGAGATTGGACACCTCATAGCACTTGGAGATGCCACTTGGAGCCTATTTCATGCATGAAATCAGTTGTAGAAGGCTAACGACTCACACACATGGGTTAGTTTTTACATTTATGATCAAAAGCTAGTGGGTTGGCTTGTAACCCAAGGGATTCTTGTGATTTACTTGTTATTAGGGGATTTTAGGCTAATATTAAGACTCATCCTCCTCATATAAATAAAGGAGAGGATCATTGTTTCTATTCATCATCACTTGGAATAATTCAACCTCTCTTGGAGAATTTTGGCCTTGTGCATTGGAGAGATTTGATCTATGGAGTATTTTTTCTATTGGAGCTCTTTTCTTGGCTTTGGAGAAGCTATCTCGGATCAATGAATGGATTGTTTATGCGTGTTATCTTGTAAGTGAGCTTTGTCATTGATAAATTTCTAATCTTATGTCTAATGTATGGAATGTTGAGGATCTAGGGTTTTTCTATTGCACCATTTTTATTGAAGATAAATTGTACAGAAGATAGATCTCATTATTGCATGCATTGCTCATGTATAATATGTGAATGACAATCCCCTTGGTGAATCTATGAATTAACTCTCCCAAGTAATATTGATCCCTCACAAAAGTAATAGTTAGGGTTTTATTGCTAGGGCATCAAAATATCCTTACTCCTTTGCAAGACTTGGCTAATCTATCAATCCCATACACTCCATCAACCCAAGGACTAGGCAATGGTCTTATCTAATAAGTGATTAACATTTATGTTATCCACAAATTGAATTTCACACCTTTTCCCTCTCTTATTTCAGCCCTCTTATGGATAAGCAACCTCATCTAGGGCTTGATGTGAATTTGTCTAGGAGAGGATTTTTTGGCATTGGAAGGATTCAACATCAAGATCACACTGGGTTGCCTCAAAGTCAACCTTCTTGGTGGATAATTCATCCATTTTTCACCATAATTTCTCTCGCCCTAGCTATTTTCCCTAGGAGAAACCCTAGTGTGGTTAAGCTTCAACTTGAGGGCTTCTTGAAGGTTTCATATTCCATTGGATTGTTAATACTCATTGTTGGAAACCTTTTCCTTGATACCTTGACCTTGGGATATTCCATTTTTCATGCTATCACTCAAGCCCTAGGTCTAGCATGCCCTATATTGGCCTCTTTAAGGGATGTGGATTGCCTCTTCATCATTGTTTGAACCTTGTACTTAATTTGTGTCATCCTTTGGAAGCCCATTGTGTCACCTTAAACCTCTAAACCTAGAATATCTCTTATAGGTGACCTTATACTGGGACACCTCCCATTTGTGAAAATCCATAAAGAGAAGGGCACATTGGTTGTGGTGATATTGGCCATTTACCTCATTATTGTAACTTGGTCTAGTGCTTTCCTTTTAGGGTGATCCTCTACAAGACCTGCTAGATTTTGAGACAACATTTCCAAATGAGGAATTACACATAACCCTGGATCTGACCCAACTGATCAACCCTACTTCGCTGATCCAGATCTCCTTGTTGCCAATCCTCAGACCCAACGCACTGAGAAGCCTCTCTCTCAATCTTGTGTTGTTGTATGTGTATCTTTCTTATCTCCATAGCCTTGCTTTTATAACTTTACATTGAGCTAAATCCCTAACCCTAACTCTAATCTCCAAAGTGATTAACAATTAATATTAGATTTCGCCTCACTTGAGTTCAATGGATGAGATTAAAACATAATTGCTAAAGTAATTTACTTTATTGTTCCTATGTTTCTTTAGCTCAATTAGCCAACATACTAAATATGTGTTTTCCTATGTTAAAAAATTAGGCTAAGTTACATTAGCAACTTGCTCACTTGAGCAAGTGTTCTAAGGAGAATTTGGGCCCAGATGAGGATGGTCTCACCTTTAGAGACTTGGGAAGACTAGTAGCACCTGGAAAGGCATCAACGTTGGAGCATAGATGGACACTTTTCACAATTGGAGACCCAAGGAGACCACTTTGTGGTGCTTCAGCTGGATTTTGGGACCACAGGGATCCATTGAGGTATATTTGAGGGCCATCCCTCAAATCATGATTTTTACATGCTTTTATATGACATTGGACACCTCATAGAACTTGGAGATGCCACTTGGAGCCTATTTCATGCATGAAATCAGTCGTAGAAGGCTAGCGGCTCACACGCATGGGTTTGTTTTTAACTTTTTAAATTTATGATCAAAATCTAGTGGGTTGGCTTGTAACCCAAGGGATTCTTGTGATTTAACTTGTTATTAGGGGCTTTTATGCTAATATTAGGACTCATCCTCCTCATATAAATAGAGGAGATGATCATTGTTTCTATTCATCATCACCTAGATTAATTCAACCTCTCTTGGAGAATTTCATCCTTCTTGTACTTTGGAGAGATGTGATCTATGGAGTATTTTTTCTATTGGAGCTCTTGTCTTGGCTTTGGAGAATTTATCTTGGATCAATGAATGGATTGTTTATGTATGTTATCTTGTAAGGGAACTTTGTCATTAATAAATTTCTAATTTTATGTCTAATGTATGGAATGTATTGATGATCTAGGGTTTTTCTATTGCACCATTGTTATTGAAGACAAATTGTATAGAAGATAGATCTCATTATTGCATGGATTACTCATGTATAATACATGAATGAAAATCCCCTTGGTGAATCTTTGAATTAGCTCTCCCAAGTGAATATTGATCCCTCACAAAGGTAATAGTTAGGGTTTTGTTGCTAGGGCATCAAAATATCCTTACTCCTTTTCCAGACTTGGCTAATCTATCAATCCCATACACTCCATCAACCCACGGACTAGGCAATGGCCTTGTCTAATAGGTGATAAACATTTATGTTATCCACAAATTGAATTTCACACCTTTTCTCTCTCTTATTTCAGCCTTCTTATGGATAAGCGACCTCATCTAGGGCTTGATGTGAATTTGTCTAGGAGAGGAATTATTGGCATTGGAAGGATTGAACATCAAGATCACATTAGGTTGCCTAAAAATCAACCTTCTTGGTGGCTAATTCATCCATTTTTCACCATAATTTCTCTCGCCCTAGCTATTTTCCCTAGTATTTAAGCTTTAACTTGAGGGCTTCTTGAAGGTTTCATATTCCATTGGATTGTTAAAACTCATTGTTGGAAACCTTTTCCTTGATACCTTCACCTTGGGATATTCCATTTTTCATGCTTTCACTGAACCCCTAGGTCTAGCATGCCCTGGATTGGCCTCTCTATGGGATGTGGATTGCCACTTCATCATTGTTTGAACCTTGTACTTAAGTTATGTCATCCTTTGGAAGTTGATTATGTCACCTTGAACCTCTAAACCTAGAATATCTCTTATACGTGACCTTATACTAGGACTCCTCCCATTTGTGAAATTCCATAAAGAGAAGGGCACATTGGTTGTGGTGACAGTGGGCATTTACCTCATTATTGTCACTTGGTCTAGTGCTTGCTTTGTAGGGTGCCACTCTACAAGACTTGCTAGATTTTGAGACAACATGCCCTAATGAGGAATTACATAACAACCCTGGATCTGACCCAACTGGTCAACCCTACTTGGCTGATCCAGATCTCCTTGTTGCCATTCCTCAGACCCAATACACTGAGAAGCCTCTATCTCAATATTGTGCTACTGTATGTGTGTCTTTACCATATCCTTAGCCTTGCTTTTATAACTTTACATTGTGCTAAATCCCTAACCCTAACCCTAATCTCCAAAGTGATTAACAGTTAAGATTAGATCTCGCCTCACATGAGATCAATGGATGAGATTAAAACATACTTGCTAAAGTAATTTACTGCACTGTTCCTATGTTTCTTTAGCTCAATTAGCCAATATAATAAATATGTGTTTTCCTAGGTTAAAAGATTAGGCTAAGTTACATTAGCAACTTGCTCGCTTAAACAAGTGTTCTAAGGATATTTTGGGCAACTTCTTGCATACCTGGACACATAGGCCTGTGCAGAAGTACCTGCCCAAGCTACAAACATGAATCTGAAAAATAAGACCCTGCAAATTGTCTCACAATTAAATATGTATTAAAATATGTGATTTTTCTCACTCAAATAATGATGGCCAAGTTCAGATATTTTCTAGGCTGCTATGACAGTTTAATGATTAATCTATTTGAGGGCCACTTTTCATTCAGCATTGTTGCAAAACAAGGTTCATTTTCCATTTCTCTTTAGATTAAAATAGAAGTTATCTTGTTAAGTTATGGTATGTTCTATGCTTATAACAGTTTACTTCTTTTTATTATTATATTCCATCGATTAGCAATCACATGTACGTAAAGTAAAGTGCAGATAGAACATTAAACGATCGACAGAAAACAAGCCAAGACAAGAGACACAAGATGTGGCGGCTAGCCAGGGACAAACCCCACAATGTGTGGGGAAGCCCTTTGATCAAATATTCTTTTATCTTCAATAATTCAGCAGAGAGAAATAGTACAATAAATCTGATTCATATCAGAAGTAGCAAACCCTAGATCAGCAGCATCAGTATTAGCGGCTTCATTATCAAACTAGGGCAGACGATATCTCACAAATCGAACGTCGGATTGACTTCATTCCACCACCAAAAGTTTCGGCTTCCAGAGGAGGTTCAGATGAACCTACAGCGCAGTTCAGATGAGGAGATCTTCTAGGCCACGCAAGTCAATCTTTACTTCTGCAGTTGCAGCTCCAGTTTCAGCAGTTTCCGGCTTCAAACTAGGGCAGTCGATATCTCACAAACCGACCGTCGGATTGACTTCATTCCACCACCAAAAGTTTCGGCTTTCAAAGGAGGTTCAGATGAACCTACAGCACAGTTCCAAAGAGGAGATCTTCTAGGCCGCGCAAGTCAATCTTTACTTCTGCAGTTGCAGCTTCAAATTCAACAGCTTCTGGCTTCACATGTGTGAGAGAGAGAGACCCATTTCAGCGCAGTAGAGAAGAGACTCATATCTGCGCAGTAGAGAGAGAGAGATGTGATGAGATGAGTGAGTCCAAATGAGGAAAAGTCCTCTTATATTTATACACAATGTTGGTGGGTGAATAGATGCGACTGTTGGGCTTCTGAGCCTACATGAGTTGTAGGTCGGCTTGATAATAATTCCATAATCAAAATAAATTCATATCTCTATGAATACTTATCGGAATTGGATGATCTTTATATCAATCCTACACCTCTCGACGAGAGGAATCTAATAAAAATATTATCAGCCATGAATAAGATGACCCACATGAAGTTTTGCCCTGGTTGCCAATTTTAACACTCCCTCTCAACCATGGAGAACTTCATCTGCAATCTGTCTATTGGTCGTTACTATTCATCCATCAAATGCACTGCCTTGTACAGCCTGACCCTTGCCCTGCTCTGCTCTATTTTTCCTGTTCTGCTTTGTCTTGTTCTGCCCTACACTGATCTGTACTGTTTTGTTCTGTTTTGCTCTGCTCTTGCATTGTTCTGTTCTACTCTGCTTTTGTCTGAATTATGAAGAAGAAGAAATGATCGAGGATGTATCATACTGACTCAAAGTCAGTCTCAGAGTATGTACCACTGGTCCCAGACCAGTCTCAAAAAACCCAAAGTCAGCGTCATAGTGAGTACAACTCCAATGGTCCCAGACCAATATCATCCTCCATTGACTCAAAGTCAGTCTCAGAATATGTACCACTGATCCCAGACCAGTCTCAACCGACCCGAAGTCAGCGTCATAGTATGGTACAACTCCTACCACTGGTCCCAGACCAGTATCATTGATCCCAGATCAATGGAGGTCATCCTAGCGTAGGGAGTACGGTAGTTACAACGATGCGTCCATCAGTACTACTATGGTCCCTAACTTCATTTCCTTGCTCATTGATCAGATGAGAGGTACTTCCCATGAGTCCCAGACTGCATGGGTAGGATGCCTCGACAGGAGAACTAATCAATCCTGTCCCCACAGGAGAACACATCAATCCTGCTACAATTGCCATGGAGAACACATCAATCCAGGCCTCACAGGAGAACACATCAATCCTGCTACAATTGCCATGGAGAACACATCAATTCAGGCCTCACAGGAGAACACATCAATCCTGCTACAATTGCCATGGAGAACACATCAATCCAGGCTGCCATGGAGAACACATCAATCCAGGCCTCACAGGAGAACACATCAATCCTGCTACAATGTCGCCACGGGGTGTACATGTATACCACCAGGGGATAGTGAATAATCCCGTGGTCATATGCTGCTCCAAGAAGCACCCCGCACCCCCCTGGAGCTCTCAGAGCTCAATGCATCATACATGACCCTCATTGGAGGGTCTTTGAACAACTCCAAGTTGTTCATGGAAAGTCAGAAATTTTACTTTCCCAAGAGGTTTTGTCAAAATGTCGGCGACCTGTTCATCTGTATCGATATGATGGAGCCTCATAGCTCCCCGTTGCACCATATCTCGAATATAATGGTATCTGATATCAATATGCTTGGAGAGATCATGGAATACGGGATTCTCTAACAAACGAATCCCACTTTGGTTGTCACAAAGGATCACAGTGGTATCCAATGTGAATCCAAACAACTCACTGAAGAGTTTTTGCAACCAAACTTCCTCACAGGAAGCCATGCTAGCAGTAATATACTCTGCTTCGGCGGTGCTCAAAGCCACCGACTTTTGTTTCCTGCTCATCCAGGATATCGAAGCAGATCCCAAGGAGAAACAACACCCGGAAGTGCTCTTACGGTCCTCCACATTGCCTGCCTAGTCAGCATCTGTGTATCCAAGTAGTCTCACATCTCTAGCAATGTATCTTAACCCATAAGTGATAGTGCCACGAAGATATCTCAGCAGATTCTTGGCACCAATCCAGTGTATGTGGTGGGGTTCAACCATATGCTGGCTCAACGTGTTGACTGCAAAGCATATATCTGGACGGGAGTTCACTAAGAACATTAATGCTTCGACGAGTTGCCGATACTCGGTAGCATTTCGTAAAACAGGTCCAGCAGCACTACCGCTTAACTTCTTGAAGTCAAGCTCCATCGGAGTAGTTACAGGCTTGCAGTCCACCATTCCACTTCTTTCCAATATCTTTACCACATATTTTCCTTGAGATAGGAAAATTTCTCCTGGCTTTTGCCACACTTCAAGTCCTAGGAAGTAGTGCATCAGTCCTAGGTCTTTCATTTCAAATTCAGAGGCCAGCTCCCTCTTACATTTGTGAATGAGAGGGTCTGCACCTGTTAGAAAGAGGTCATCCACATACAACACCAGTATGAGAGGCTTGTCATCTTTAACCTTAAGGTAAAGGTTAGGATCGGCTTCACTCCTAGTGAATCCCAGCTTCATCAAGTAGCTATCGTTCCTCTCATACCATGCTCGGGGTGCTTGCTTCAGCCCATAGAGAGCTTTCTTCAACCTGCATACATGAGATTTTCGATCATAAATCTCAAATCCTTCGGGTTGCTCCACGTAGACCTCTTCTTTGATCGAGCCATGCAAGAACGCAGTCTTGACATCCATCTGATGTAGGTTCCATCCTTGTGAAGCGGCAAGGGTTATGATCGAGCGGATGGTCGTATATCTGGCAACAGGTGCAAATATCTCATCATAGTCTATACCTTCCTTTTGGGAGAAACCTCGAGCAACAAAACGAGCCTTATACTTTTCCGTGCTTCCATCTGCTGCATGCTTTATCTTGTAAAGCCATTTGGAAGTAACAACAGTCTTGTCCTGGGGTCTGGGAACTACTTCCCAAACATCATTCTTTATGATAGACTCATATTCTTCGGTCATAGCATCCTTCCATACTTGATGCTTGACGGCATCTGAGAATGACGAAGGCTCATTTTGTATGATCGTGCTCATGATGGTCAGGTATCCTTGATACCTATTAGGTTTCTTACTTTCATGAAAGGTTCCTCGGGGTGCAGCATGTCCTTCAGCATCATCAAGTAACCCCTTAAGCCATGAAGGCCTCTTCCTAGAAGAGGAAGGCTCATATGGAGGAGGATCAATCGGATCCATGGGTTCTTCTACATCAGGCATTGATTCATCATCCTTTTCTTTCGGTTCCCTGGTGTCGGCTTCTTGAGAGCTCCTCAAAGTCGGAAGATTGATCACCTTGCTGAGAGCCATATCTTCGTCAAAGGTGACATCATGACTAATTATGACTTCCCTTTGACCGGCTACATAGATTCTATAGCCTTTAGTATTTTCACCATAGCCCACGAAAATTCCCTTCTTTCCAGATGCTCCCAATTTATTTCTTTTCTCTTTCGGCACATGAAAGTATACAGGGCTTCCAAAAATTTTAAAATGAGAAACATCAGGTTTCTTACCGGTGAATTTTTCTTCAGGAGTCTAGGAACCCAATGCTTGATGAGGGCATCAATTTTGTACATATACGACGGTGATTGTAGTTTCAGCCCATAGAAACTTTGGAAGTCTTTGATCATGTAGCATGGCCCGGACAACTTCCATCATCGTGTGGTTCTTCCTTCCTGCCACACCATTCTGCTCAAGAGTATGTGGTGTAGTAGTCTCCCTCTTAATGCCAGCCTCAGATATGTCTGAGTGAACCAACTGTAATACATCGGAGGTCTTGCTTTGGCTTAAGGGGAACGGTCCCCTTGTGAGCTTTCCTTCGACACATCCCGGACATACACCTTCTTTCTCTACTTGGAATTCAGGCATCCCTGTTACCATCTGTCTTACATCGGGTAGAGCTTTGTAATGAAGGTGGGCAAACCTACGATGCCAAAGTTCGGACTGAAGCGTTGTGTCACAAGACATGACACCTAGCGGACTTCCACTGACTTGATATAAAGAATCAACTCGAAACCCAAGAGTGAAAGCATCTTTAACATTATTTTTCCATATGCGTACCTTACCATCGCTGAAGGTTACCTTATAGCCTTTGTCTTCCATTGCCGAGATGGATACCAGGTTCTTTTTGAGATCAGGTACATATAATACATCTTTTAAGTGAATCGTATTACCTTGATTCAGTTTAAGAGAAACATTGCCTACACCTTTCACTGGGTATTTCATGTCATCTCCAAGGACAATTTCCAGGTTAGTTTCTTTCTCTACCAGATTATAGAGTACTTCTTTGTAACCAGTGAAGTGTCTTGAGGCACCACTATCAATGAGCCAAATTCCCATTGAGTCCTGAAGGAGCGGAGGTAGATAGAGCAGCTGGTAGATAATATTCAGCCTGCTTATCGTCAACAGTGTTAGATTCTTACCTGGAATTTCTAGCCTTCTTGAATGGTTGCCCTCTTCCTTGATTTCCCGCATTCCTTTTTCCTTTGTTGTTGAATTTTCCATTCCTTCGATTACCATGAGAGGGATTTTGATCATCGTCATGGTGAGAGTCCTTTCTATCAGGGCATTCCCTTGCATAGTGACCTGCTTTATTGCAAATGAAACATCGTCCTTTTCTTCCACCCTTAAATCCAGCCTTTCTTTTCGATTTAGACCCAGAATTATTTCTTTTCTTAGCATGAGAAGAAAAAGCAGCAGGAGGACCTTTAGGCAAGGGCATTTCCTGCTCTTCTACCCTTGTTTGTTCTTGAATGCATCTAGCCATTAATTCCTCGAAACTAGGAATTACATTATTGTTCAGAAGAGTAGTCCTGAGCACATACCATTCAGATGGTAATCCTCCAAGAGTTGTGAGTGCCATTTCTCTGTCAGTAATGGTTTCCCCAATAGATAGGAGATCGTTCTTGATCTCGGTGATTCTTAAGAAGTATGCTTGCATACTTTCATCTTTACCCTTCTTGATTTCCCTCAACTTATTTCTAAGAAACAAAACTTGATTTGCATCATTAACTTTAAATAAACTCACCAGTTTGTCGTAGATTTCCTTGGAGGTGTCTAGATCAGAGATGTAGGCCACCAAGCGCTTGTCGATAGAGTCCTGGATGATCTTCTTTGTTTTGACTTCTCCATTTTTCCATTTGTTCCAGGCAGCAGCAGATGCATTTGATGAAGGTTCAACAATATTGCCTCTTACATGGTCCAGCACTCCTTGATCTTCAAGGGTTAGATCGATAGACATCTTCCATCCGTGATAGTCAGCTTTCTCACGGAGCTTGTCTTCGGTAGGAAAGAGTGTTGAGGACCCCATAGTTCTTTTAGGATAGCCTTGCCAATCTTCTCTTCAATGATTGCTCTTGCTCTTGCTCGAGCTTTGTCTTCACCTCAGCTCTGATACCATGTTAAGTTATGGTATGTTCTATGCTTATAACAGTTTACTTCTTTTTTCTTATTATATTCCACCGATTAGCAATCACATGTACATAAAGTAAAGTGCAGATAGAACATTAAACGATCGACAGAAAACAAACCAAGACAAGAGACACAAGATGTGGCGGCTAGCCAGGGACAAACCCCACAATTTGTGGGGAAACCCTTTGATCAAATCTTCTTTTATCTTCAATAATTCAGCAGAGAGAAATAGTACAATAAATCTGATTCATATCAGCAGTAGCAAACCCTAGATCAGCAGCATCAGTATTAGCGGCTTCATTATCAAACTAGGGCAGACGATATCTCACAAACCGACCGTCGGATTGACTTCATTCCACCACCAAAAGTTTCGGCTTCCAGAGGAGGTTCAGATGAACCTACAGCGCAGTTCAGATGAGGAGATCTTCTAAGCCACGCAAGTCAATCTTTACTTCTGCAGTTGCAGCGTCAGTTTCAGCAGTGTCCGGCTTCAAACTAGGGCAGTCGATATCTCACAAACCGACCGTCGGATTGACTTCATTCCACCACCAAAAGTTTCGGCTTTCAAAGGAGGTTCAGATGAACCTACAACGCAGTTCCAAAGAGGAGATCTTCTAGGCCGCGCAAGTCAATCTTTACTTCTGCAGTTGCAGCTTCAAATTCAATAGCTTCCGGCTTCACATGTGTGAGAGAGAGAGACCCATTTCAGCGCAGTAGAGAAGAGACTCATATCTGCGCAGTAGAGAGAGAGAGATGTGATGAGATGAGTGAGTCCAAATGAGGAAAAGTCCTCTTATATTTATACACAATGTTGGTGGGTGAATAGATGCGACTGTTAGGCTTCTGCGCCTACATGAGTTGTAGGTCGGCTTGATAATAATTCCATAATCAAAATAAATTCATATCTCCATGAATACTTATCGGAATTGGATGATCTTTATATCAATCCTACACCTCTCGACGAGAGGAATCTAATAAAAATATTATCAGCCATGAATAAGATGACCCACATGAAGTTTTGCCCTGGTTGCCAATTTTAACATATCTGATTTACTTTCTCCTTTGTGGCATTTCTGCTTCCATAGTAGGTGATGGCCACGTTCAAAGGTTTTGGAATTTGTCACGGTAAAACTCATGTATTTGAAACTACTACATGCTCTATTTTAATTGGAGATACAGTTCGATACAAAGTTGCCCCAAATAAATGGGGTTTTAAATGCATTAAATTACTAAAATAAAAAATCTAGTCTTCACTGTAGGTCCTTATAAGGAATCGTAAGAAACATTCAAACATTGCAGTATCTGGACAAACTTATATCCATTTTTCACAGACCCCATATGTCCAAACAAATTACATTAAGTACTTCTATATATATTAATCATTAAATAAAAACAGTGTTGATAACATTACTGATTTTTTGGCAACATGCTGAAAAATCAAGATTTTTTTGGCTAGCCGAATTTTCAGCCTAAAAAATATCATGAATTTTTCCTTGAAATTTTTTTTCTGATTTTGAAAAAATGAATATATTTTGTATTTTTTTAATGTTTGCTGTGGTTTACTAGTTTTTCCTGGTTTTTTCACCGATGCTTCCACAAAGATGTTTTCTGGACCCTCTCTGATATTTTGTAATATTCCTAATTAGCCATGGCTAATTGGAATATTCGATTTTGTTCAATTTTTGCCTTCTATAGTTATTTGTAAATAAAAAAAGTGAGGACGGGGGACATAACTCACTTTTAGAATAAAAAGTCACTTCCTAGTAGCACAACGTTGTGACTTAAAGGGGAGCCAAGGGGGCCAAAGGGGGACGCAGAAATGGAGCCCATGCAGACACATGGAGGGACTGTGCAGGAGGGAAGAAACACGTGGCAAGAGGGGAATCACGCAGAAGGAGGTGAGCCTTGGGATTGAGAGAGACAAAGGCTATAAAAGAGAGAGGAGCCCCCTCATTTTGCATCATTCGGTTATGTGCATTTGAGCTAGTCATTTCGACTTATGAGCACGCTGGCTATTTAGCTAGTCTACAACAATGTTTAGTGCATCGAGTGTCTCCATTTGGAGATCTCACCCTTAGCCCCGGGGGACTTCGAGTGCCTGCTCGGGTAAGGTAGTTCCATCAGTATTTTTGCAGCAGTTTCATTGGTAGTTGGCAGGAGGATTGAGCACTATAGATGACTGCGCAGTCTTGAGAGGGATGATGCAGTTCTTTCTGGCAGCAGTTTTGGGTTGGGGTTTTGCAGGAGGATTTATGCTGTGTGATTGAGCAGGGGACCAACCCTTGCCTATTGGAGGATTTTTGGCAGAGTTTCAGGCAGAGTTCTAGAGGGGTTTCTTCAGTGGCAGCGCAGAGCAAAGCCACTTTGGGGTCTAGTCCGATCCACTAGACCAGCCACACTCTAGGACGCTATCAGCATGACCCGGGACTTACAGGATGTCCTCCCAGGACCCGGACACCTTACCCCCAAAGACAACCTTTTTAGTCTAAGGGGAAGGATGCGAGGATTCCACCTCCAAAGGGGAATCCAGGACGAGTATAGATTGAGGACAATGTCAGGAGGGAGCTGAAGAAGAAGCGGTTGTGCTTCACATGTTAGGAGCCGTGGGCACCGGGACATAGATGTGCTGCTGGCAAAACACATTTTATTGAGGTCTTCTCTGAGAGCAGCGGAGAAGAGGATGACGAGGATGATGTGGAGGCAGGAGATAGCCATGCCATACAGGACCTTTGCCACCTCCACTGCCAGCAGCAGGTGGTGCATCTTTTACACCCACCGGAGGGGCCCTTGCAACATTGCGAGGAGTTCCTAGGTATTTGATGCTACGCATACGAGGGACAGTACGTGGTCAGTGAGTATCAGTTTTGGTTGACAGTGGGATGACCCACAACTTCATTGATGCATAGATGGTTGAGCGGAGAGGTATACATACATAGAGTTTCGATGGGTTTTCAGTCTTGGTCCCAGGAGATCAGACCATGACGTGTGCTCGTTATGTTCCAGAGCTTTCAGTGATGATGGGCACCTACACATTGATTGACCACTTTTTTGTGGTCAATATCCTGGACACAAACATGATATTGGGTGTTCAGTGGTTTATCACTCTAGGGAAGGTCACGACGGATTGGAAGATCCTAGAGATGGAGTGGGATGATGAGAAGACAGGGAGGCATGAGAAGATACAGGGACAGCACACATATCCGCCTCAGACTGTGTCGGCTCATCGGATGGAGACAGTCTTCCGGAACGGAGACATAGAGTGGGCAGTGGAGCTGCGTGCATCAGAGACAGGGACTACAGGGTAGACGGTACACCCAGAGATACAGTCCATCCTTGATCACTATGCCATAGTGTTTGGGGAGATTCCACTAAGACAGCCACCGAATCGGGGGTTTGAGCACACCATCAAGCTTGAGCAGGGCATACAGGTAGTGATCACCACCCCCTATAGGCACCCCAAGGCCTATCGGGATGAGATTGAGCGGGCTATCCAGGAGTTGCTGGTTCTTGGGCACATTCGACCGAGCATGAGTCCTTTTGCTTCTTCTGTGGTGTTAGTGAAGAAGAAGGATGGTACATTGAGGATGTGCATTGACTACAGGGCCCTGAACAAGAAGACCCTGAAGAATAGGTACCCCATACCCAGGATTGATGAGTTGATGGATGAGTTGAGGGGAGCACGGTTCTTCTCAAAGATTGATTTGAGATCTGGGTACCATCAGATTCTCGTGAGGGAGCATGACATTCCCAAGACCGCCTTCAGGTGTCATTATGGGCACTTTGAGTTCTTGGTGATGCCTTTTGGGCTAACCAACACCCCCACTACATTTCAGTCCTGCATGAATCACATCTTCCGTAGTCACTTGAGGAAGTTTGTGTTGGTATTCTTTGATGATATTCTCATTTACAGCAGGACCTGGGAGGAGCATCTCCAGCACATTGAGACAGTATTGCGTATCTTACAGGAGCAACAGTTCTATGCCAAACTCTCCAAGTGTGGGTTTGGGTTGACGGAGATGTTGTATCTGGGGCACATCATAGGGGTGGACGGAGTGAGAGTCCACGAGGAGAAGATTAGGGCAATCAGAGAATGGCCAAAGCTGAAAAACGTGACAGAACTTCGAGGATTCATTGGCATTTGTACTTACTACTGGAAGTTCGTCAAAGGTTTCACGCAGCTTGCTGCACCCTTGACGGATTTACGAGGAAGGGGGCATTCAGTTGGTCGGATACAGCGCAGCGAGCCTTTGACAGGCTCAAGGAGGTTATGAGCAGCTGCCCAGTGCTTGCGTTGCCAAATTTTATGCAGCCATTTGTTTTGGAGTGTGATGCGTCGGGAGGGGGATCGACGCAGTGTTGATACAGGGAGGTCACCCTATAGCCTTTGAGAGCCAGAAGCTCCTTCCGCATGAGAGGTTGTATTCTATATACGACAAGGAGATGCTAGCCATCATGCATGCATTGGCTAAGTATCGGCAGTATTTGGTGGGTAATTGGTTCAGGGTGAGGACTGATCACAACAGCCTCAAGTTCTTTTTGGAGAAGAAGTAGCTACAGGAGAGGCAACAGAAGTGGATCAGTAAAATCCAAGCATATGACTTTGACATTGACTATGTCAAGGGTAAGAACAACGTGGTAGCAGATGCCCTTTCACATAGACCAGCCATGTTGTCTCTTATGAGCTTGGATACAAACTGGAGGGCTCGACTCTTAGTAGAGTACTCCAAGGACAGGTTTGCATGTGAGGTTTTGGATGGTCTGGTGGCAGATGACAGGTACAGGGTGGTCGATGAGATCATCTATTACAGGGACCGAATCTTCTTGACTGAGGGGTCTCAGCTCAAGGAGAAGATACTCCAAGCATCACATGATTCACCATTGGCAGGACATCAGGGGTTTCCCAAAACCTACAGGGCCATTAGAGAGAGGTTCTCATGGAAGGGCCTCAAGGAGGATGTACTCCAGCACATCTGGGAGTGCGATGATTGCCAGAGGAACAAGGGAGAGATGAGCCATCCTGCAGGATTATTGCAGCCTCTTCCCATTCCGAAGGGGAAATGGGAGAGTATTTCGATGGACTTCATCACAGGGTTGCCCATGGTACAGGGCAAGGATTGTATCTTTGTCGTCGTTGATCGACTGACAAAGTACGCACATTTTTTTGCCATATCCGCACACTATACAGCAGCATAGGTGGCCGAGTTGTTCTTCAGAGAGATCTTCAAGCTACATGGTCTTCCTAAGACCATCGTCAGTGATAGGGACAGCCGTTTCATGGGCGGGTTTTGGCAGGAGCTTTTTCAGCTGGTGGGGACGGAGTTGACATCGAGTACCAGTTATCACCCACAGACGGATGGGCGGACAGAGATAGTTAACATGTGGCTGGAGGGCTACTTGCATAACTATGTCAGTGGGCAACAACGAGCATGGTTGAAGTGGCTGCATCTGGGGGAGTACTACTACAATACTTCACATCACATGTCCATTGGTATGTCACCATTCTATGCCTTATATGGGTATCATCCTTTATCTTTTGCTAACGTGATGTTTGGTGATAGCAAGGCTCCTAGAGCTAAGATTTGGATCCAAGAGAGTCAGGATATTCTCCGAGCTCTCAAGGATAACATTGCTACAGCACAAAACCAGCAGAAGTTGTATGCTGACAGGGGTCGGGTGGAGAGACAGTTCGAGGTAGGGGACATGGTCTACCTATGATTACAACCATATCGATAGTTGTCACTAAAGCAGAAGGGGGTTGAGAAGCTCAAGCCCCGCTTTTATGGGCCATACAGGGTGATATGCAAGATTGGACAGGTTGCATATGAGTTGGAGCTGCCCCAAGGCAGCAAGATTCATAACGTTTTTCATGTATCATGCCTGAAAAAGGCATTGGGGTAGTAGGTGACAGTGACAGATGAGCTACCACCCATGGATGATGAGGGGCATTTGGTATTGCAGCCGAAGGCTATCATTGATACCAGGGAGAGGCAGCTGCGGAGCAGGACGGTCCGGGAATTCTTGGTGAGGTGGAAGAATTTGCCGGATGAGGATGTCACTTGGGAGAGTGAGAAGATCTTGCAGCATCCATCACTTCAGTGGCTTAAGGACAAGCAACATTTTGCCGGGGAGACTGTAATATTCCTAATTAGCCATGGCTAATTGGTATATTCAATTTTTGCCTTCTATAGTTATTTGTAAATTAAAAAAGTGAGGACGGGGGACATAACTCACTTTTAGAATAAAAAGTCACTTCCTAATAGCACAACGTTGTGACTTAAAGGGGAGCCAAGGGGGCCAAAGGGGGACGCAGAAATGGAGCCCACGCAGACACATGGAGGGACTGTGCAGGAGGGAAGAAACACGTGGCAAGAGGGGAATCACGCAGAAGGAGGTGAGCCTTGGGATTGAGAGAGACAAAGGCTATAAAAGAGAGAGGAGCCCCCTCATTTTGCATCATTCGGTTATGTGCATTTGAGCTAGTCATTTCGACTTATGAGCACGCTGGCTATTTAGCTAGTTTGTAGCACTGTTTAGTGCATTGGGTGTCTTCGTTCGGAGATCTCACCCTTAGCCCCAGGGGACTTCGCATGCCTGCTTGGGCAAGGTAGTTCCATCAATATTTTTGCAGCAGTTTCGTTGGTAGTTGGCAGGAGGATTGAGCACTATAGATGACTGCGTAGTCTTGAGAGGGATGACGCAGTTCTTTCTGGTAGCAGTTTTGGATTGGGGTTTTGCAGGAGTATTTATGATGGGTGCATGAGCAGGGGACCAACCCTTGCCTGTTGGAGGATTTTTGGCAGAGTTTCAGGCAGAGTTCTAGAGGGGTTTCTTTAGTGGCAGCGCAGAGCATTGAGGAACTGCGCAGATCCCCAAGGGGTTGATTTTCGGGGGTCGGATATTCCAGGAAAGCTTTCTGGGTTTCTTGAGTAGAGTCCGATTCCAGAGTTTCAACCTTTTTTGAGGAGGGGAACAGCCCCAAATCCTCGTTTGATTTCCAGAAGGAGCAACAGCACGACAGTTTCCCAGCAGCTGGGACACAGATCAGTGTGAAGCCATTCCTTTGCTATTCTGAGTGTATTTCTTCACTTGCCTTGTGCAAGTCGAGGTGCCATCTTTCTAATCACCTCTTGTACTCATTCTATTGCTCGGTATAATAAAATGGCTTAGCATTTCTTGCTACATTTCTTGAGTATCTGTTTATATTTCATATATACACAATTGTTGTTGCACTACTGTTATTATATCTCTGCGATTTTCTCGGCTACTATACCACTTGTACGTTTTTTCTGGTTGAGACTTTGCTGGGGTTTAAGGAATATTCCGGGTTAGGGATATTACATATTTTTCCAATGCTGATATTTTAAACACTCAATTAAAGTATCTACCTATGAAGTCCTAAAATAGAGAGTCGAGTACTTCAAGAACAAGAGAAATATGACAATTTCTAGTCAATCATAATTTGACTTAACTTCATGGAATATATGTAATTGAGAAGTAGTGCAGATAAATGTTATGTTAATTTAATGAGTGGGAAATGGACATCAAGTGCATTCATCAGCAACAGAATCTCCCAATGTAAGTGAGAATGAATAAGCAAATAACTTAATTTAACTACCAATGCTAACCCACTCTGAAAAATGTTAATGTAATTTACTTAAAGTATCCCTTGGGCATCTAAGCATTATGTTCTCTCATAACTAATGGTGGAGAATTTTATCGACTAATCCTTTGTCAGTATATCCATGCTTTAAATCTTAACAGTGATAGAAGTTTAGAGTTTGATCCCCCAAGAAAAACAATACAAAACATTTTATGGGATTCTTTGGCTACTTAGTTTTCAATCCAAGAAAAGAAGGTTGTTGACTGTTTCTTTATTGCATTAAGAAAAGGGTAATTTTTTGGTGGTTACATTTCTGTGCATCAATAATGGAGCCTTGTGCCGACACAATCAATGCCCAAATTTTTATGGTGGAGACTGGAGTGCACCTGGATAGACAGAGCGATGGTTGCAATCATCCAGGGGCCTGGTTGGCCATGTTTGTTCTCACTTTTATTTCTATTAGAAATAGTGGATGAATGCTAAGACATAATAGAGTAAGAAAAAAAGATTATTGCTAATTTTGGTGTTGAATTTGCTTGTGCTTTACCAGTGATACCTTCAAGGCAGATGAGCTTGGCTGGGAGATTTCACTTATTGTATTTCCAGCAATTGTTTCTTTGGCAGCTGAACCTATTGCATCTCTGGTGGATACTGCATTCATCGGTCAGATAGGTATTCACAAAAGAGTCAGCCATGAAGCACCTTTCTTCATGGAATTTAAGGAGAATCAACTTTTTTTTTGTCTTCAAATTATAATGGAGAATAAAAGGTTCCTTTTGAGAGCCTACAGAGGTGCCTTTAAATATAAGATAACATTTTTATGGCCATCTCAAGTTACTCTCCCCAGGAGTGCTGTAATTTAATGAATAGAAAGACAAAATACTTGTAAGTTGTAATCCATTACGTGTACTTTTGTATTCAGTTGAAATTTATAGTTTTTATTCTCTCAAACTCTTGTCAGAGGAGGCTTTCCTAGTAAAATTGGGAACTATTTTTTCATATCTATATAACTGTTAGAAATTTAGCTTTTGGACTGTATGGAGATAACATTACTAATTACTCTGTGAGTTGGACACACTAGAGCTTAACTGTAACCTCTCCAGTTATCTTTATAGTTCTCTGCTGCTCATTGACTAGTCAATCTACTGAAGTCAGGTCTTTTGTGTGAATTTTGTCTTAAAGGTCCTGTGGAGTTGGCAGCTGTTGGAGTTTCCATTTCAATCTTCAATATTGTGTCAAAATTGTTTAACATCCCTCTACTCAATGTGACTACTTCATTTGTGGCGGAAGATGAGGCTACACGAGGTGGTAGAGTGAAAGCACTTGGAAAACAGGCTTACAGTGTACAAGGAGATCATTATGCTAGAGCCAAAACAGGTATCTATATTATGAAATCTAGGAGGTCAGGATCTATGAGCCAAAATGTGGATTTGTTGTTAATTAAAATACATTCACTTGCATCTTAAGTTTCCTTGTGAAATCGGGAATGACATTTGCTATTGTCCCGAAGAGGCCATGTTTATCGATGCAATGTGCTGAAGATATTTTCTTTGCAATATTTTACAGGTAACAGTAGCCTGGAACACAAGGATGAGCTCCAAGGATCATCAGATGATGGAAATTACAAGTTGCAGTTACCTGCAGTTTCGACTGCATTAGTTATAGCAGCTGGTCTTGGGGTTGCAGAAGCAGCTGCATTGGTCCTTGGAGCAGATTACTTTTTGAATATCATGGGTGTGCCTGCAGTAAGTACCAACATACTTTTACTGGGTACTTTAGTGACTTAAGAAATGAAAAATTGAATGAAGTTCCCTGTGTACAGGTGATAACAGAAGGTTTTTAAACTTTTTGGTTTACCAGAAGGCATGGCATTAAATAAAAGAGATATTGGATATTAGTTTAAGTGGAGTCTGTTGTGATGGAAAAAAGAAGAAAAGACTTAATAGAACCATTGAAATTAGATACGATAAGATAATATTATTGATGTCCACAAATAACAGAAAAAAATATGTGAATGGGACTCAAAAGTACAATCTAGTAAGGATAAACTGCAGGATTTCCAAAGCTATTCCTTGAAGCTAAAAGCTTAAAGGTAAGGTATAACATAAATAAATTAAATACTGAATGAAAAAAATAGTTAAAACTTAAAATCATAGGCCTGTAGTGTGACAAAACGTAATAACTTAATAAGCCTTGATAAAGAGCTAGACATCATCATAAGTAGGTGCAAAATGAGAGATGGAAGAGGAAGCCCCAACAAACAAATTGGGAATAGAGATGGAAGTAAGGAAGGAAGATGAAGACATCACTTTTGTACCTGCTACCCACCAAAAGTGCATGATCCCATAGGAGAATTATCTCCTAGTTATCTCTTCATCTGACAGCCAACATCCCCTAACAACCACCAATGTAGCTGATGTATTATGCTATTTGATCTCTGCTGCATGCATCAGTCATATGTCTCCTTGCCCATCTGTCAAGAGCATATGAAGGTGGGCAATCCAAACCAAAAGGTATGTTTTTCATTGTGCAATCAGGTGCTTATGCTTGTTTTTTTGGGCATTTTGGGTATGGATTATTGGGTGACTTGAAAAAAGGAAGGACTTTGACCGTGGTTTTGTTATCTCACCTTAAATGGGGAGTTAATCCTCAATCCTAGTCCTGTGGGATCTCCCCTATTAACCTATGGTTTTAGGAAGGGCACTACGTGGGAAACACCGATTTTGGTAGTGTGGTCCCATTTTCCCTTTCCACATTTTTCACTCCCCTCCGCACATTACAAGCTCTATTTCATCATTTTCTTTCTCTGGGTCCACATGACCATTGAGTCCACAAGGCACTGGCACTTCCATTTCCTTTGTCCACATATCTGGGTTGGGCTTGGACATGTTGCCCTGGAGGTTGATGTAGAGAAAAGAAAGTTAAAAAATCATATCATGGCCACAAGAAAGAAACAAAAGAAAAAGAATATTATAAAATGCAAAAGATGGCCAGGACATTTAATATAGCTTGTGGGAAAATCCAAACATGGGCTTACCCCTTATCATGGCCATCACCCTGGTTCCTAGGGCCCCATGAGTGCCCCCACATCATTAAGGAACACATGCACGTCCCAACCCCTGGTGGGCGATGAACTGCCCTACCTTAAGGGGGTAATAACCGCTCTATATTATTCATAGCATACTCTAATTTCTTGGAACCCCAAGCAGTAATACAAAGAAAAAATCAAGAAAAGGCAAAAGGAAAATAAATAAGGGTGGAAAAACAAAGGTCGGGGTAGCTCATGTATCCGCGATTGATCCCTTCTACGTCTATATACCCAATATATGGACATACCTCATCATTGCCACCCTTGAACCCATGGAATTTGGCCTTGAGACCCCCATGTCCGCATCCATTCATCACCATTCACATGAAATCTATCAATTGAAGGATGTACCAGGGATCTGTCTTTCCCCTTAGGGGCTAGTAACACCTAATAGGATCGTTTATTAACCACACCTACCTAGGGAGGTAACAGTACTTCGGGATCAAAGTCTCAAATTTAGAAGGGAAGCCCCATATGAAGTCTCAATTTTCCCTTGATAAACAAGCTTGGTTCACTTAGATGCACTATTGAATTATTGTACTTGATGGTGATGATGCAACACTGGACATTATATGTCATTGGCAGGTGGTTTGATCATGGGCTAGGCAAATTAATTGGGGCCTGTTATCGCTCAAACTAGCAGGGGTCTTAGGAGGGGATCCTATAGAGCAACTACTAGGTCAAGGGAAATAATGGAGCGATAACCCACTGTCACCTCAGCTAAAGCTCCCTGCTCTTTACAAACTTTCACCAATGGGAGGGGCCCCCGTACGTGAGGAATAACGATAATATATGGTCAATGATAAGATAAGGGGTTGATTCCTAAGCCTATTCGCAAGAGAGACTCAAGTATATAGGTTGCTTGCTTTAGAAGCAAGGTGATGGGCTCTCTAGGAAGGGCTAAGAGGATATTTAGGGCTAGGGTTTGAGAGTATGTCTTGTCAAGAAGGCTCCTAGACCTAGAGATATTTTTGGATTCTATGTGATCTTTGTGAAATTGGCGTTAATTGGTTGTAGGACCACACGAGATCAAGCGGGTTCAAAATTAGGTCACGGATATGGATTTGATCAATAAAGGAGGGGCTTGACCTAATTTGTGAGGAGGAGAGGATCAATGGAGAATTTTTCTTTTGATTAAACACAATGATCCCAATGAGGCAACTAGCCAAGGGAAACCTAGGGTAAGAAATGGTCCTTTAGCTAGGGATTGCTATATCTCAAGATCCCATTGTCGTATTTGCTTCAAATTTGGAGGGCTTCTAGAGCAAACATTAATGCAATTTTGGACCAAAAATCAAAGTGTTTGGAAGGCTAGAATGTGAGATAAGTGATTCCCTAGGTGACCTATGGAGGCTAGGACTAGAAAAAGATATGAGGTGAAAATAATAATATTTGAAAGGTGATCACCTATGGAGGATTAGTGCCTTTTCCTTTGGGAGAGAGGGAGTTAAGGATAATTTATGGTTTGGAAAGAATTCACCCAATCAAGGAGGCCTTCAACAATTTCGCATGGCATTAGAGTGTGAGAGTAGCTACTACAAGGACTTTATACTTTGACTTGCAGTAATTGATGAATTATCAAGATGCATTTAACAGAAATCATCTCTAGGAACATTCAACCATTCATACATGACCCATTACATGATGCGACGCTATAAAAGAACAAAATTCCCACAATTTTGTATAGAGCAGTAGTAAATTTTAGACTTGTAGAGCGAAAATCCCAACAACATTCATGTGAAAAAAGTAAATGACAAGAATAAGCATTAAGAGAGAACTTACATACATAAAAGAGTATATCAAATCATCAAATTATGCCAAAAATGAAGCTCCAAGACAAGAGAGAGATATCCAAACATCAAAATTCATCCATATCATCCAAACTCGTCCTCCAAAAGGAGTAGCGAAAATATCACAAGAGCTAATAACCCAATCAAGTGATGATGATCAAAATGAATCATCTCACTTCTATTTATACACTCTCTAATGAATTCGATTTAGGTAAATTGGCCTATTTGAGCCCCTAAAATAAAATAATGTGCATAATAGCAATACTTTTGGTGACAAGCCCACCGAATAGCTCAATAATGTAAATATAAACCTCTCAAGAGGGTTGAATGATCAACAAAGTAAGTCGTTGGGCCTTTGAGGAGGCCTAATGAATTCCAAAAGGTGCCATAATGTAGAAACAAACTCCAAACATAGTGGACAAGAGGTTGGCGCCTTGTTTTCTGTTAGTTTTTGTAGCATCGGATGTGTTCTAGGCTCTAGCCACAAAATTTGGTGGAGAGGCTAGAATACATGAGATCTCCAAAACCCAAAAATAGTTTCTAGAAATTACGCCTAGAAATGACTTAATTAGATTATTAACCTGTTTTTAAATATTCCTAAGTCTAAACTTAGGGAATATGGTTAATTAATTAGTATAAGTTAAGTCAAGTCGAGAATCATATAGAAACTCACATGAATCGATCTAGAGATGATCCTAGCCATTGATTATGCTTTAATCTTGGCCATTGGTGCTCCAACAAAGGACTATAAGAGGAGGCCGATGTGGTGATGGAGAAGACACTTGAGAAGTTCGATTTCTTGGCAGATTGACTTCCAGAGGAGTAGCAGTCAGTTGTCGGAGAGAGCCAGACATCGAAGTTTTGAGAGAGGCGCAGAGACAGTGAGGCTGGAGGAAGCATTCCAGATCCAGCGAGTGCATTCGCAGAGAGGCAGAAGAGCCACATAGAGGCTGACATTGGGGAAACGCAATAACTTTTAGAGGCAAGGTTGATTTGCAAAGAGGGATAGACGTCTTCAGTTCCAGAGGCTGGGAAGGAGTCATAGAGTGCCGGAGAAGCAACCTTCCAGTCAACAGAAGGCAGAATGACTTCATCAGAGACCATCTTGAGGCTAGACATCTAGCAGGTTGTGTATAGGTTGACGTAGAGGGTCAGAGGGCCAAATTTCGGAAGGTAAGTCATGTCGAGAGATTGCCTATGTGGTGAGGAAAATTGCTCACTAGATTTTTGCCAGTATTTTTCTCTATAGGATTGCCAAATTTCGGCATCCAGTTGTACTCAGAATTTCTCATTGTTGCATAATAATAAAACCCCCAGCTGCTGCACTGGTTTTCCCAAGTTAGGTTTTTTCTAGGGACTTTTGTCCAAAAATAATCGTGTTATTTTTATGTGTGCTAGCATTTCTTAGTTTCTAGCGCTTATTTTTCCGCAGTTTTATTTGTGAAGGTTGCAGTGTATTTATTCGATATTTGTCATAGCAGATAAATTGTTAATTATTTAACAATTAGGAGAAATAATATTAGTTGCTGTAATATGATTCCAATGTAGGAATTTTCACATGGTATCAAAGCGTAGTTGATCAACCAGAGAGCTCAGAGATGAAAAGAAGGAATTTCGTTGCTCAATGTGGGAAAAGGGCTGAAATTTCCAAGGGCAGCGTAGTTATTCTGCCACGAGGCCGAGTTACTTGTGGAGGTTCGATTTTTTTTGAGTGGGGAAAAAATCCAGAGGCAGAGGGAGCAGCTCAGAGTTTTTGTTAGGCATATATCTAGCTGGACGCACTGATTTTTGTAGAAATTCGCTAGAGCAAAGCCAACATCGGGGTGGAAGAAAGAAGAGAGCACATAGAGGGAAACTTTTCCTCAAGGAACTTCTAGTCTCAAGAAGTTCAATTTTTCCTTGCAGATCGGCAGTTGTTGTGAGCAAATCTTCTCACTCCATAAGGGTGTGAATAGTAGAGCAGGAGCCGAACAGAAGGAAAGAGGAAGTTTTCGATAGTTTGTTGAGATGGCCATTGCTGTGCTTCATGATTAGGATAGGTTGGATGGAGCTTCCAACGACATCATCTGGAAGGCAAGGATGTCTTTCCTTCTAGATGAATATGGCCTGAAAGCCTATATTGATGTAGTGGTGGCAGTTCCTCAGGATGTAGATCAGCTAAAAGAGTATAGAAAGGAGATGGCACAGGCAAAGCGGTTGATCCTAGACAGTGTCCGGGATCATATATTCTCGCATATAGTTGGCAAAGATATTTCCAAGCAGATGTGAGATGCCCTCTCCATGTTATATCAGGGTACTTCCGAGCAGCGGAAGATGTACCTCGAGGAGAAGTTGAGGCTCATCCAGATATAGAAAGGGGAAGGCATAGACTCCTTCTTCACCAGGATTTAGGAGGCCTGGGACTAGTTTTTAGCTGTTGGGGCAACGCCTCAACCTACAGAGCTTGTGAGATTGTCACTCAACAGTGTCTCCGAGGACTGGGTGGTCTTTTTCCAAAGCATATTAGACAGAGACAAGTTACCACAGTGGGACAGGATGTGGGCTGACTTGCAGCAAGAGGAATTGAGGCGAGATCTTCTAAAGATCTCTGTGAGTGGTAGCAACAATGGAAAGAAGTAGGTGAAGGAGGAGGAGAATGTGGCCCTCGCATCTAAGGGTCCCAGTCAAGGATAGCGGGAGCAGAGAAAGAAGAAGAAGACCTGTTAAAGGTCAAATTCTTCAAGTGTGGTGAGCTTGGTCAGTAGTGTTGATTTCTGGTAGCATCGGATGTGCTCTAAGCCTCAAAATTTGCAAGGAGGCTTGGACACATGTATCCTAGAATACCGATAAATTGTTTTGGGAAATTCCACCTAGAGAAGGTTTTATTACAATAAATAATTATTTTTAATGGGTGCCTAAATCTAAACTTCGGAAATTAAAATAATTAAAGGGTATGAGTTAAATTGGGGGTGAAACTTCTAGAAGAGGATGAGGATCAAGCCAAAATGATCTGAGCCATTGAATAGAATCTAATCTGGGCCGTTGGTTCTCAACGAGAAGATTATAAGCATATGCTTGATGGGTATTTGGAAAACACATCAAGTGAGAGATCAAGAGATCGATTTCTGAAGCAATAGTGCAGTAGTTGCTGGAGAAGTAATCGTGGAGATTTCTTGCAACGAGGGGGAGAGATAGTTTCCGGTTGTAGAGATTCTTGATCCAGGGATACATCGCAAAGAAGGCAGAGAGAGATCCAGAGGAGGCAACGCAGAGCCACATTAGACAGCGTAGGGCCATGCAGAGGCAGCCTAGAGCCTAGGAGGAGATCCAAAATTTTGCTGGAGAATCGAGTTTCAGAGACAGAAACCAGGGTGTGAGATCAGGAGGGTAGAAAGTCGAAGTTCCTGACGCAAATTGATCAGCCAAAGGAGTGACACAGTGATTGCGCAGAGACAGCTAGGGGCTAGCCATTCAATTGTTGGATCAGTGTTGGATCGCCAGTGATATTGTGAGGTATATCTCACTCATCTCTCCGTCAGTCAGATTCTGTGTATTGGATAGCCAACAAGGCATCCAAAGATTGCATTCAGAAATTACTGCTTAATAATACAAACCCTCAGTTGCTGCACCGGTTTTCGCAGATTGGGTTTTTCTAGGGATATTGGTCCAAAAATAACGGTGTCACTTGTGTGTGCTGTTTCCTTTTTGCTTAGTTCTTGTTTCCGCATATAATTTTATTAGTGGAGGTTGTAGTGTATTGGTTTCGATATTTACTGTAGAACACAGTAAATAATTTGTTCAGTTATTTAACAAATAGAATAAACTTAATCAGTTACTGCAGTAGAAATTTGGGTCTTCCAAATTTTCACATGGTATTAGAGCGTAGGTGAAGCAAGGGAGCAGAGTAGAAGAGCCCAGTGCTGAAGAGAAGGAGGGAGATCGAAGTGTTGCGTAGGCAGCAGATCGAATCTCCAGAGGGATTGCGTAACCCAAGCCAGGAGGGCAAGATTTTCATGGAAGATCTCTCTGAGTGAGTCGACAGAGAGGTAAGATTTCCAAATCGAGATTTGTCAGCAACAGAGGGAGCAGCGCAGCAGAACCTTCAGCGCAAAGCAGTTACTGGTGAGACGTAGTTTTTGCAGCAGTTGCTAGGGATGAAAAACGTCAGAAGGGAGAAGGAGACACTATTTTGAGAGAATTCTTCCACAGAGGACTTCTAGTTAAAAAGTTTGAATTCTCATTTGTTGAGTAGCAGTAGAGAGGAGTAGATCTACTAACTCCAGCAGGGAGTGCGTAGGCCAGCCCAGCAGCAGTGCAAAGGAGAGAGGAGGCAGTTCGACATTTTTCTTGGCAAAGATGGCAGCTAATGGGCTGAGAGATCAAGATCAGTTGGATGTAGCATCCAACTATGTGATCTGGAAGGCTAGGATCTCATGCCTCCTGTATGAGCATGATCTCAAGATGTACGTCGACAGTGTGGTAGCTGTACCCGGTGATGCATGTCCACTCAAAAAGTACAAGGCCAAGATGGCGAAGGCCAAGCGGTTGATCCTCGATGGAGTGAGGGATCACGTTGTGTGTCACATTAATGGCAAAGGGACAACCAAAGAGATGTGGGATACCTTGGCTACGCTATATCAAGGATCTTCCGAGCAGCAGAAGATGTACTTGGAGGAGAAGTTGAGATCATCTAGGATGGAGAAAGGGGAACACATTGATTTGTACTTGTCAAAGCTTCAGGAAGTTCGAGATCAGTTGGCAGTTGTAGGATCAACACCTCAACCTGCAGAGATGGTGAGGTTGGCCCTGAATTTGGTTTCAGAAGAATGGCAAGTGTTTGTCTAGAGTATCCTGGGCAGAGAGAAATTTTCGGATTGGGAAGGAATGTGGGCCACTCTTCAGTAGGAAGAGATGAGGCAAGACTTAGTCAAGTGCAAACTTGATGGTAGCAGCAATAGTGGGACAAAGCCCAAGGAGGAGGAAGAGAATGCAACCCTTGCATCAAAGGGGTAGCCGAGAAAGAAGGATGTCTCAAAGATCAAATGTTTTTGGCGTGGTGAACTTGGTCATTACGCTACACAGTGTCCTCTCAAGAAGAAGGACAAGGATGTGAAACATGATCTGCAGGCTGCAACTACAAAGATCGAGGAAGAGGAGTTTTCCATGGTTGCCTAAATACATCCAGGGGAGAGGTGGGGTGATCTAGTACTGTAGTTCGAAAGAATTGCAGATGGGAAGGATCCTTGAGGAGTCGACCTCTTGGATAAATACCTTGCTACAAGAGCCCATATGAGAAGTAGCAGAAATGGACTAGGATCAGTTGATGCGAAGGAGTGTCAGAGTGATAGTTACAGTGGCTAGGAGCACCATAATCTGAGCAGCGCAGAGCTAGTGTTGGCAATAATGCAGTTGGCACAGAGAAGAGTCAGCAGCAACGGAGTGGCTTCAGTAACAGCGCAAAGACTAGCAGCAGTCAGAACTCTAGCAGCCGATGCATCATGCTGAACATCTTTGGTTCAGTATTTTGGATGCTTTTCCGTTGCTGATGCAGTAAGAAACAACACTTGGAGAAGGTTGTAGTGCAGATGCAGCGTTGGCAGTTATAGGGCCAACAACAACACAGATGCAACATTTATAAGGGTTGCAGTATAGAAGCAGTGTTGGCAATGGAAGGGTCAGCAGCAGTACAAATGCAATATTTTCACAGTAGTTGGTGGGTAGTGATGTCAGACATCAACATCGCAGAGGGATATGTTACAAAGATGGGTGATGCTTCAGTTGGTTGCATTACTAGAGAACATTCCTTGCTAAGAGGGAGTGTTGATTTATGGTAGCATCGGATGTGCTCTAAGCCTCAAAATTTGTAGGGAGGCTTGGATAGATGTATTCCAAAATACCCAGAAATCGTTTTGGGAAATTCCACCCAGAGAAGGTTTTATTAAAATAATTAATTATTTTTTAATGGGTGCCTAAGTCTAAACTTAGGAAATTAAAATAATTAAAGGGTATTAATTAAACTAGGGGTGAAACTTCTAGAAGAAGACGAGGAGCAATCCAGAATGATTAGAGGCATTGATTAGAATCTAATCTGGGCCGTTGGTTCTGAATGAGGAAATTATAAGAAGAGCTTGATGGGCATTTAGAAAACACATCGAGTGAGAGATCAAGAGATTGATTTCTGAAGACAGTAGTGCAACAGTTGCCGGAGAAGTCATCGTGGAGATTTCTTGCAGTGAGGGGCAGAGATAGTTTCTAGTTGGAGAGATTCTTGATTCAGGGATACATCACAGAGAAGGCAAAGAGAGATCTAGAAGAGGCAGCGCAGAGCCACGCTGGGTAGCATAAGGCCACGTAGAGCCTGAGATGAGATCCAAAATTTTGCTGGAGAATTGAGTTTCAGAGACAAAAGCCGGGTGTGAGACCGAGAGGGATAAAATTCGAAGTTCCTGAGGCAAATCGATCAGCCAAAGGAGTGATGCAATCCCTAGAAGCTGTGACGCAAAGCAACGTAGTGATTGCACAGAGACAGCTAGGGGCTAGCCATTCAGTGGCTGGATTAGTGTTGGATCACTAGTGATAGTGTGAGGTATATCTCACTAATCTCTCTGTCATTCAGATTCTCTTTATTGGATAGCCAACAAGGCGTTCAAAGATTGTATTCAGAAATTACTGCTTAATAATACAAACCCTCAGCTGCTACACCGGTTTTCCCACATTGAGTTTTTTTGGGGATATTGGTCCAAAAACAATGGTGTCACTTGTGTGTGCTATTTCCATCTTGCTCAGTTCTTGTTTCTGCATATAATTTAATTTGTGGAGGTTGCAGTGTATTGGTTTCAATATTTACCATAGAACATAGTAAATAATATGTTCAGTTATTTGACAAATAGAAGAAACTTAATCAGTTGCCGCAGTAGAAATTTGGGTCTTCCAAATTTAGGACAAGGAGGAGAAACTGGACCAATAGGAAGCTTCTGCAGAGATCGACAGGCTTTCCTCCAGGTTGGAGGAAGACTTTGCGATGTTTGCCGATATACCTACAGGAGTGAGGTGGGGTGATTTGTTGTTGTAGTCCCAGAGCACTACAGATGGGAAGGATCCTTGAGGAGTCCACCTCATGGATCATTACCTTTCTATTCATGTGCATCCATATGAATCCAAACCATTTATACAAAAATATGCTAAAGTTTTCATTTATATAGCAAGTAATAGTCCATATAACCAAAATAGTACTTAGTGCAAAACATTGTTGAACCAAAAAAGTTACAAACATCAAGAAGAGGCTCTAAAAGGAATTTATAGTAAAAAAATAACATGATATGATGTATTATACTACAACCTACAATAATACAAGCTACAACTACAACAAATCAATGATCAAATCATCAATCATGATCAGAATCATCATCTGATTCCTAGTCATCCTCCTCATCCTCATTTGAAGAATGAGTAGCATCCAAGTCTGCAATGGGATTATGACTTGATTCCCATGGCCCTGAAGCTGCTACTGATGCTTCTGATATATCTGCCTCTGCAAGACTCCAATCAAGTCTTCAAATCTGCAAAAAATCTCCCTTAGAACAACCCTGCAAAAAACTCTTAGAATTCTCCTCACCGAACTCAGCTCAAGAATCGCAAGAGACTCGAATGAATAGTGTGAGTGAAATAGAGGGGGTGGGGGTGTTTAAATAAATTTAGGAGGGGCTATAATAGCGTTAGAAACTAGGAAAAATAATATTAATAAAAATAAAAAATAAAAACGTTTTTTATGCCTAGGCTGCACGGTTGCGGGCCTTGCAGGCCGGTGGAACTAGTCTTCGAATCGGTTTGGACCGGTCTTTTCCGGTTTGGAGTGACTGTTCAGACCGATCGATTCCAATAACATTGATTGATATACCATTCATAGTGATTTCCCTTATATCGGAACTCATCACATCAATGAAAGTCTATATAGAGCAAGGGACATCTACTGAGGTGACAGTAGGTCTTTGTCCCATTGTTTCCACTTGGTTTAGTAGTTGCCCCTTTGGAACACCTCCTAGGACCCCTGCTAGATTGAGAGGTAACAATCCCCAGTCTCCAATAAGGCTGTAATTTTACTTTTTCCTCCGAAGTCCCAATGCCAGAAATGTGTCCCTTTTTCCAAATCGTCTCTAATGCGGAAAATAGTGTTGATAATATCGGTATCGGGAAAATATCGGCGAGGGTCCAGAAAATATCTTATCGGCAATATCGGTGAAAATATCGGCAAAATATCGGCAAATATCGGCAAGCATAAAAAATGCATAATATATTCATTTTTTTCAGATTTTTAAACATATAAAGCAATAACAACATGAAATAAACACAATGGCACATAAATATGAAGAAAACACTGATATATATGATGTCAAATAGAAATGATATATCAAAGGCGATACCAAATCCTGCTGATCCCTGATAATTGTCCATTCAAGGACTCAAATGTGGAGAACCAATACAAAATAAAATCACATATATAAAAGTATCTCATCATCATGAGTTACATGTAGCATAACAAATAAAATTAGCAGCTATCTATCTACTGCCCTCTCCCCCTTTTACGGGAAAACATGATGGGTTGTTTGCCAAGCCTGCCCCTAGTAGTAGAAGGCCCTGACCCTGCCTCTGCACCTAATGTCAAATAATGAGCGCTAGGCATGGAGCTATGCTCTCCCATATCTATAGCAGATGGTGTTGATGCTGATGCTCCCGCAGTGTCCTCCTCCTCCTGCTCCTCCTCTAAGTGCTGCTGCTCCTCTGACTCCGAGTCCTCCTCTTGCTGCCCCTGCTCTAATGGATCATCTGCCACTGGCTCTAACCATGAAGGTGACTCCTCCAATATGGGCTCCTCAGACTCCACCCTCCAAGGAGACAATACATCAATATTGTCTAAGGAAATGGCATCTGGATCCATTGGTGATTCTATTTGCCTCACTCGAAGTTGGATGTTGTAATGCACATACACCAAATCGTTGAGGCGTGCGAACTCCAGCCTGTAAGAGTGTCAAAAAAAGTAATGAGTCTTGACTCTTGACTCTTGACTCTTGACACTTGAAGGTCATAAATTAAAAATTAAAAATTACAATAAGTGTAATTGCTCAACTGAAGGCTTGAGTTCAAAGTTATACCTGTTGCGCTTTTTGGCATGTATTTTCTCAAATACACTCCAATTGCGCTCACACCATGAAGAGCTACATGTTTGACTCAAGATTCGTATAGCCAATTTTTGCAAATTTGGTGCCCTTGCACCATAGCTTCGCCACCAAATATCTACAACAAAATAATGAAATAAAAAATTCAAAAACTTAAAAGTTAAAACATAATTAAATTCAAATTTCTAATTTCTAATGAGTGATGACTTGTCACTTACGTGGCATGAAGAGGGCCCTTTCCCTAATGGCATCATCAAAGCCAAATAGGCCAACACAATCCTGATAACACTGTATCTCGCGATTGATTTTGCTACGAAGCTCAGGATCAGGTACCATCCTCTGAATACAGGAATGGAGCCCTTCCATCACCTCGCCATCAAAATCAAAGTTACATTTGTATGAAAATGCGGGGTTGAGGAAGAGTGCTGCTGCATGAATGGGTCGATGAAGCATCCTTGTCCACCGACTATCAATCACATCCCATAACATCATCTGCCTATCAAGGCCAGCAGAACCCTTGTTTGCATAATAGGAACGAATGGCCTCCTTGGCCCTATCCATGCCCTCATACAAATAAGGCATTGCAGGCTTCTCTCCATCCACCAATCTAAGAACCTTTACTATAGGTTCGCTAACTGCACATGCTTCTTCTACTCCACGCCAAAATGTCTCAGAGTACACCATTTTTGCAATGGCTTTCCCATCAGGTCTCCTGTTGTATCTACAATTACGCCAATCATCAGACACAAACATTTGCTTCAACTCGAACTAACATCGAAGCAAAGACTGAAGAGTAATAAAGGTTGTGGCAAAACGTGTGATGGCAGGACGCCACAACTCCTTGTTTCTAGTGAACCTCCTCATAAGGCTAAGAACAAAAGCATGGTTATAAATAAACTTGGGGATGCTCCTAGCCATATCAATTGCCTCCTTGATGAAGGAGAGTTTCCCCATATCCTCAAGCAACAAATCAAGACAATGCGCTGCACATGGAGTCCAGAACAATGTGGGATGCCTCTCCATAAGCATTCTGCCGGCAGACACATAATTAGCTGCATTGTCTGTTATGACTTGCACCACATTCTGCACACCAATCTCCCGAATGAACCCATCTAACAACTCACATATTGTTGCTGCATCTTTGATATGTTCTGATGCATCCAACGATTTAATAAACATGGTACCTTTAGGACAATGTACCAAGAAATTTAGAAGGGTCCTACCCTTCCTATCTGTCCAACCATCAGACATCACTGTGCATCCAGTGACTTCCCATGCCTTTTTCAACTCCACCAATCTAGAGTTGATGTCCTGTTTTTCTGCTTGAAGAATTGGCCCCCGCAACTCCTCATATGTGGCACTTTTGTACCCTGGGCCCACAACAGCAATAGCATCACACATTGGCTGCCAAAATGGATTGGTTTTTGTGATGCTGAGAGGTAAGTCGCTCCAAAAAATACACCTCCCCATGACTCTATCTGCTTCTTGCTTCTCCTTTTTTTTAACAAGCGATTTTATGCCAGGTTGTGCTCCAGCTCCTGTTCGTGGAACAAAAAATGATGACCTCGCACTCACACTAGTAGTAGCATGTGATGGTGTGCCAATTGTGGAGCCCCTCCCACTAGGGCCACTAGGCCCACTACCCTCAACACCAAAATCAGGAGAATATATCCCGAAAGATCTACCTGCACGTTCAGCTTTGTTTCTTTCCGCCTCTTCCTTCTTTTTTTCCTTTTCTTCAATTGCCTCAAGAGCTTTTTGTATAAGCTCCGGACTAGAAACTGTACAAACCCCAACATCATGTCCACTGAGTCTAGCAAGATGGTATTTCAGTCGTGTAATCCCACCTGTCATCTGTCCCCACACAATTTGCATGTAAGATATGCACGATTTGTCCCACCATCAGGGCTCCCATACTCCCAAAATGGGTCCAAGGCTTTTGGCATATTTGTATTTTGTAGTGGGCTAACTCAAAAGGAAACCTAGAGCACCAAAAAAAATTTGGAATTAGTAACTTAATAAGTAATACGAAATTTTCAAACTACAAATAACCACATCATTTTACAAAACAGTTTTAACTTTTTTTGCTACATTATTTGCAATTTTGCAATGGGCATGAAAAAAAAGCAGACTTAAAAGTTAAAAGGGCAGTGAGCTTGTATCATGCAATAATTGCCACTTTAACCGAAGATGCCAACTTCCAAGCAATGAAAGAGCCTAAGTTCTAACAATGCAAATGATATGCTAAGGAAATGAGGTGACTGTATATCACTGTTACGTAATTAATAATAATTAATTATTAATTAATAATTATAGTTATAGTATAACCAGGCCTAGTCATAGAAGTGTAATACAAGTTGACTATTGAATACTCTTGAACAAAAGAGTATGAACATGTTGTACGTGAGGTATCCAAATGGCAAATGAAACACATAGCAAATTGGCACAGAATGAGAACAATTTCTTTCAGAATTATGCCAAGCATGGGAAAAATATATAATTGTTATACCACTGCTGTAGGTGCATAGCATTATTATACTTGCTGTAGGTGATACCACTGCTGTAGGTGACCATTTTTGTATTTGTAATATTGTATTACCTTGACAGTGATATCAATATGAAGTTATTTTCTATAAATATGTTTGGTATTGCTCAATGCTAATACACCATTTCTCTTGTGCAGTTCTGAGTTCGGTGAAGTTGCACCAGATTTATTGAAAGATTATAACGTGCCACATTTGTTTCAAGAAGACCTGTTTGATGTTTTGGATAATTCCAAACGGCCCCCATTTAATGTTTGGATTCTTGGAATATATGTTTGTTCTGAGAATCACTATGTTTTGCAAACCCTTGCAATTTGAAATGCAAAACAAAAACCAAGCAAAATGATTGTAGGGAACCAGAAGAATGAGAATCGAGATTGTCTTATTGTTCTTGGCACTTGCAGCTTAGAGAAATCTTCGTTGTTGGTGGCAAATTGGCAATAATGGCTTCAAACCCTCCTTGGCAGCAACCACATTCCTTCTCCAGCGCTCAGAAAAACAAAATGACTTGAAAAAAACCAAAAATCGATTTATATAGGCCGCGCGGAATGATTTCACTGTCACCGGCGATATTTTCGGTTGTCGCGCGATATTTTCCGAGATATCGGCGTTATATCGTAAATCTCGCGATATTTTCAAAACCCTAAAATATCGCGATATTTGGTCGGCGATATTTCGGCTCGCCGAAAATATCGCGATATTTCCGAATATCGCCGATATCTCGGCGATATTATCAACACTGGGCCGGAAAATAAAAATTGGGAATATTACAAAGAATAGAGAATTTCAGCTTGACCTTAAAGATTTTGAGATCTTCATTAGATATTATTCTAATGATAATTTGATTAAATAAACTGAGGCATATCCCAGCCTATTCAAGGCCTGAGGCCATTTGACCTTCCTTAAATGAAACTTGATCTTGAACCCAAACTAAGGTATCTTCATCCTTTTGATATGAGATTGAAAAAATTTGAAGACCTAATTTGAATTCAACTTGAAGGCTGCTCTTCAACCATAAGCTCATATAGCATGTTAAAATTCGATTACAAGTTGAACTTTCGATCTTGATAATTACTTGTGAAGGTGTTATTGTTCTTTTAGTCTTTCTTTATTCTTCATCAAGCAATTATAATTTAACAATTTAACCATTCAAGTACAAGATAAATAGAGATCACAGTGCAAAAGAGACAAAAGACAGTAGAAATTAGGCCAGCAGCCAGGGGAAAACCTAACAATCCTTTCCTTATAGAATTTTAGTCAACAAGAGAAATCCAAGTCACATCTAACCTGGCTAGTAGATCAATTATCCAAGTGCCAATTCAGCCTTCCACCAAGCAACAATTGTCCACATGTAGTCTGTCATAAGTTTGTCCACAAGGTGCCATAGGCTTGTTCATAAGTTTACTTGCTAGATTCTGTCCACAACACTGTTTATAAAATCCCACTTGTCTGTCCTCAAGCCAACCTTAGTTCACAGGATTAAAGTGCCTTAGATAGCCCATTTATCACAGAGGTGTAGTGCCACAGATAGCTCACATAACACAGAGAATTGTGCCTTAGGAAGATCGTATATCCACAAAAGATTGTGCCTTAGGAAGCTCGTATATCCTCAGAAGATTGTGCCTCGGATATTTGAATGTTTTATCCACAGATGAAGTGTGAATTGGTTACGAAATGGTGGAGTAATGATGCCAATAAATAGTTGTTTCCTCATCTAAAAAGGCGCCTCTAAAGGCTGAGCTGACTTGTCTTCTGGAGGGCTGTTACCGCTCAAACTAGCAGGGGTCCTAAAGGGAATCCTAAAGGGGCAACTACTAGGACAAGGGAAACAATGGAGACTTAGCCCATTGTCACCTCAGCTAAGGCTCCCTACTCTTTACGGACTTTCACCGATGGGAGGAGACCCAGTATGAGGACTCACTTACAAAGAATATATCAATGCAATGGATAAGAAGTGATTCCAATCACCATTTCCAAGGAGAAACTCAAAATTAGGGCTTGCTTGCTTTGTAAGCAAGGTGTAGGGTTTTTCTAGGAAAGGTTGATGAGGATTTGAGGGTTAGGTTTAGGGAGTATGTCATGCAATGGAGCTTCCTATTCCTCAAAATCCTTATGGAACTTGGATTCCTAAGTGATCCTTGAAAAGTTAGCTTTGATAGGAAATGGGACCACACGGGACCAAATGGACCCCAGTTAGGTCAAGGGGGAAGGGTTTAGCAACCAATGATGAGCTTGACCTAATCAGGGAAGAGAAGGGGATCAAAGAAAAAAATTTCAATGAAAGGTGGCACAATGATCCCTATGAGGTAACTAGCTTAAGGAAAACCAAGGGCAAGAATTGGTCTTTGAGCTAGGGCTTGCGATATCTCAAGATCCCATCATCGGAATCTCATGAAATTTGGAGGGATTCTTGAGGACACACAAGTGCAGTTGTGGACCAAAAATCAAAGTATTTGGATGGCTAGATTGTGATATATTCGATGCTCTAGGTGACCTATGGGGCTAGACCTAGAGAGAAGAGGAGAAGGTGAAGAAAAATAAGTTTTAGGGTGATCACCTATGGCAGACCAATGCCTAACCCTTGGGGGAGATTTGTCAAGAATGATTATGAATTCAGATTTGATTTTCTTGGTCAAGGAGGCCTTAGGCAACTTCACTTAGCACTAGGGTAAAGGAGAGCAACTTCAAAGACTTTATACTTTGTTTTGCAAAATAGATGGCTTATCAAGATAAATTTCAACCATGAAATATCCCTAGGAACATTCACTCATCATACATGGCCAATACATGAAGCATCACTATCTAGAAACAAAATTTCCACAACTTCACAATAATAGATGCAAGAAATTAGCCCTATAATAGCGAAATCATCACACATCTAGGGGAGCGTGACTCGCACAGTCCTCCCATGACTCCAGGGTTCGGAGGATAAACGGTGGGCAACACCTCCACCCCTCCCAATAGAACTCAGGGCTAACACCTTATCATAAAATCACTTGGAGCTTTAATTGTTCTGAGGTTCTGTCATCACGTGGTGATCCCGGTAACTGTCTATTACATGCAATCGTACACTTATCCATGCATCCGTAAAATGTGCATCAACATATTCAAAATAACTCACATATTATTCCCTTAGTAATTCATTTATGATACTACAGTACATCATATTTTTCCATATTCCATGCATGTCTTTTGACTTTCATCTAGAATGTATTCACTTCCTAATTTCTATCCCATTGATCATATTGACATGTATAAATAAATCAGATCTATAATATCTTAATTTCTATCAGAAGTAAAATCATTCAACTGTCTTAACTTTACTTCGACAACTATAATTTAGTAAAATGAACCACATATATTGTTTTGGTATCCATGTACCTACAGGAATTAAACATATATTATGCCCCAAAATTTCATGTTTATCCATAATCATTCAAAATGTTTCTGAGTCTCTGATTGTAGTGAAGTAAATATATACTAAACATAGTTTAAAGTTCTTCAAAATTGACATAGATTAGAATATCTTTGGCATATGTCCTCTGTATCTTCCCAAGTTGCTGATCCAGGACTATACTTGTCCCATTGGACCTTAACTTGGTCCACTAGGCGGTTCCTCAGCTGTCGAACCCTACATTCCAGTATACGTAATGGTTCGACCGTTACGACTCCCTCGTCCGATACCTGCAATTCCTTCCATTGAAGGTTATGAGATAGATCAGCTATATAATGCCTTAATACAGAAACATGAAATACATTATGAATTCTATACAGGTGAGGTGGCAGGGCAAGACGATAGGCAACAGGTCCAACTCTTTCCATGACTTTAAATGGTCCAATAAATCGGGGTGACAACTTTGTCCATTTTCCGAATCGAATAGTACTTTTATTTGGTTTGATGCGGATGAAGACCTGATCCCTTACTTCATACCTCCTATCAATTCGGTGAGCATCCGCATAACTCTTTTGTCTATCCTGTGTTTCCTTTAATCTTTGTCTAATTTGTCTTACCTACGCTTCCATTTCATGGATTAATTTTGGTCCTATTATCACTCGATCTTCTAACCAGTCCCAACTTAACGGAGTTCTGCAAGGTCTGCCATATAAAGCTTCAAATGGAGGCATCCCAATCGAACTGTGGTAACTGTTGTTGTATGCAAATTCGACTAAGGGTAAGTACTTTTCCCAATGTGATTTCTGATCCATCACATACATTCGCAACATGTCTTCAAGTACTTGATTTACCCTTTCAGTTTGCCCATCAGTCTCAGGATGGTAAGCAGTGCTCAAATTTAGCTGAGTACCTAAGGCTGTTTGCATACAAGTCCAGAACCTAGAAGTGAATCGCGAATCTCTATCGGATATAATCTTTTTAGGTACTCCATGAAATCTAATAACTTCATTTATGAATACTCGAGCTACGTCAGCAACATCGTAAGTATCTCTTACGGGAATGAAATGGGTGCTTTTCGTTAATTTATCCACCACTACCAAAATGGCCTTGTGTCTTTGAGAAGTAAGAGGTAGTCCAGTGATAAAATCCATCGAAATGGTCTCCCATTTAGACATAGGAATGTCGTGGGGTTGTAAGAGGCCCGCTGGGTGACAATGATCTGCCTTTACTTGCTGACATTCCAGACATTTTGCAACAAATTGAGTGATATCACGCTTCATGCCTGCCCAAAAGAAGAGTTTCTTGGTATCCGCATACATCTTCCCTACTCCAGGATGAGCACAATATACTGCTCTGTGGGCTTCCCCAAGGATGGTATCTCGAAGATCTTTATCATCAGGAATATACATCCTTCCATGGAATCGTAAGATCCCATTGTTTTCTAATTCATATCCCTCAAATTTAGATTCTTTTTCCCTATTACCTTCAAGACCTGCTCTTACCTTTAAATACCAGTTGTCTTTTATAAGATGATCCAGTACTCGTTGTCTTAAGTCTACTTTAATGGGTATGAGAGAAAATATCCGAGGTCTTCTGCTTAAAGCATCTGCTACCACATTCTCCTTTCCCTTAATGTATGATATTTCGAAGTCATATTCACTTAGGAATTCGCTCCAGCGCCTTTGCCTGGCATTTAAGTCTCTTTGGGTGAACAAATATTGTAGACTTTGATGGTCGCTTTTGAGTGTAAAACTTCGTCCTACTAGATAGTGCCTCCAAATCTTTAAAGCTAGCACTACAGCGACTAGTTCTAAATCGTGAGTAGCGTAGAGTTCTTCATGAGGTTTTAACTTTCTGGAAACATATGCTACCACTCCTCTATCCTGCATCAACACTGCACCCAACCCTTGTTTGGATGCATCTGTACATACAGTAAAACCTTTGTCCATCTCTGGGACTCTTAGGATTGGTGCACTGGTGAGTAGTCTTTTGAGTTCAGAGAATGCTTTATTACATTCCTCGGTCCATTCATACTTAACACCTTTACGCTGAAGGGTGGTAATTGGCTTTGCGATTTTGGAGAATCCCTCCACAAATCTTCGGTAATAACCGGCTAAACCCATAAAGCTTTGTATCTCATGTGCATTTTTCGGTATTGGCCAATCCATGATCGCTTTTACCTTCTCAGGATCTACTGAAATCCCTTCACCTGATATGATGTGACCCAAATAATGAATCTTTTCCTGAAAGAATGAACACTTGGATAGTTTTCCATATAACCGATGTTCTCTAAGGCAGGACAATACTATCCGCAAATGATCTTCATGCTCTTTCTCATTCTTGGAATAGATGAGAATATCATCTAAAAAGACTTGCACAAATTGATCAAGATATTCACGGAAAACACTATTCATAAGATTCATAAATACGGTTGGCGCATTTGTTAATCCAAAGGGTACCACTGTAAATTCATAGTGTCCAAAACGTGTCCGGAATGCAGTCTTAGAAATATCATTTTTAGAAATCCTTAGCTGATGGTATCTTGAGCGAAGATCAATTTTTGAAAAGACAGCAACTCCTTTCATTTGATCGAAAAGATCATCGATTCGAGGCATAGGGTATTGATTCTTTAGTGTAGCTTGATTCAAGTCTCGATAATCTATGCATAATCTTAAAGATCCATCTTTCTTCTTCACAAAAATTACAGGAGCGCCCCAAGGTGATGAACTAGGCCGAATATGCCCTATATTCAGTAGTTCCTTTAATTGAATTTGCAATTCCTGAAGTTCTGGAGCTGCCATTCTATAAGGCGTTTTAGAGATTGGTTGGGTACCTGGTTTTAATTCAATAGTGAGATCCAATTCTCTTACCGGGGGTAATCCAGGTAGTTCTTTTGGAAATATATCCGGGAATTCGGCTAACACCGGATATTGTTCTAAGGATGGCCCTTTTCCATGGCTTACCTCTTGAATTGGATAAGCCTGACAACCTTTCCTTAAACAACGCTTCATCTGCGTTGCTGAAATGTAGCGTAAGGAAACTTCCCTCCTGATTCCTTGGATTTGGATTACTTCTCCTTCATCATTTATGCCTAGAATCCTTTTCTCATAACAGTCTACCCAAGCTTGGTGAGCTTCTAGCCAGTCCATACCTATGATAAGATCATACGTTCCTAAGGCTGTGATATAAACTTTCAGTTTAGTCGCACAGACCCTTAGGTCAATTTTGCATTGATCCACACTCAAGCCCACGGTTTGGAGTTCTCCTGAGGCCAGTTCCACTTGGTGGAAATCATTTTGTCTACGAGCTGCCAACCCACATTTGTTTAATGCATATGATGAAATGAAACTATATGTGGCACCAGTGTCAAATAAGATTTTGAGTTTTATACCATTGATAATACCTGAAGATTCCACTACAGTGGATTGATGTGCTGCTTGGTCGTTGCCGACTACTGCGTGAATTCTATGATTACCTCGATTGTTTGATATCGGTCCCTTTCCAATCCTATGCAATATATTCGACGAAGCTTCTGGGCAGTCACGTTGAAAATGCGGTCCCCCACATCCCCAACAATTAAGCTGCGTTGGTCCTCTTGAATCGGGACGTGAATTTCTAGAGAATGAGTTTCATCCTCTCATGTTGATTCCTCTCGAATTTCTTCCTCTACTGGCAGTCCCTCGAGATGTCCATGGACTGGTGTTTGATGATTCCATGGCTATAGTGTTTACTGCCATGGAAGCTCTTGTCCCCACATTTCTTGGGGTAAACCTGTTACCGTAAGGTGGCCTCGAGCCACCTTCTCTGAAGAAGTTTCGGGGGGTCTTTCTTGGAAATCCTGGTTGGATAGGCCCTGTTGGCCCCATATCTTTTTTAATTCCAAGATGTTCTTCTACATAACGACCACATTCGACTGCCTCGGCTGCTGATGATGGTTTCCACATGCTTACCAAGGCTCTGATACCATGTGTAAAGACCATAAACTGAAATTTGGTAATAACCAGAACTAAATACAGTAAGAACCAAAACTGAACTGAAATACAGTAAAAGAATTTGGACACCTACCTGAACTGCTGCTTGCTCAGGTGTTGCTCTGGTGTTGTTGATGGCGTTGTGGTTGCTTCTGATACCAATTACTGGGAAACCAATTCCACCCAGCCTAGACTGAGCAAAGCCTGGCTGCTCAATCCAGTAAGCTTCCCAACAGAAGCTTACTGTCCCCCGTGCCCAGAACCTCAGACTGATTAAAGCTCTTCCAATGGCAAATCTCTCTCACTGCTGAATTCCTCCTCTGGTTTCTAGCTCTGTTCCTTTTCCCCCCTGTTCTCGGTTCAGACCTCCGGTTTTTAACCACAGGCTTGGCGGTGGCCGCCCTCCCGCATGCAACCACCGCCTCCCTCCCGGTTGCCACGCTCCTGTCCACGTCTCTCAGACCAGAAGCTAATCCCGATTCTTTATGACTCAGTCACGTGGTTTTGCCTTTAATTCTATTACATTTAATGTATTTGATTTTGGGTATTCAATTTCTAAATTATAAAGTTTGATTTTTATTTTTAATATGATTTACATATATATTTTAAATATGAAGTTTATTAGTATTATTTATAATATAAAGTTTATAACTTTATATTAATTAATTAATTTTTTTTATTATTTCTTAACTTTTATAAATGGGTCATTACACTAAATGACATTTTTTGGGAACATTGGGAGCAACATGGGTCCATGGATAGATATTTCTAACGAGGTATTGTGCGCATCAAACGAAGATCGTATGCCAAAGTTACGACCCCGGGAAGTTGATGTACCAATTTAACCTAACGGGGCCCACAGTTTGGCGCTTCATTTCCTAGGGTTAGGTTTTTGGATGTTTAGGGTTTTCTATTGTTTCTCAACAATAAATAGGCCTTCGAGCTTCATTGTAACAGAGTTCAGAGGCATGTCGCCGCGACATCTCTTCTCAGAGATAAGCTACCATCACCCGAGCTAGTTTATTTCCATTTTTGTTTGTAAGCATATTTCAATACTTTACATCAATGAAATGAAGTGTTATTTTTGTTGCATCTTTGTATTTATGGTCATTTCTGTAATTTGTTGTGTTCATGTTTAAATCCGGATCACTGGTATCAAAGCGGTCTGCTCTTTTTCTGTTTTTTCTTTGCATGTCCCCAGTGAGGTCGGGATATAATGAGTTGGGGCTTGAAGTGGTCGAACCTTTGCAAGACCAGCCTCGCAAATCCTGACGCCCTCCCATGGCAGATGAAAAGAAAGACGAGGGGGCAGGGGATCCTGTCAAAATCTTGCTCAAAGAGGCCCTCGAGCAACAAAGGAACGTAATGATGGACAACGTTTCCTAGATCCTTCAGCGGCTACCCACACATCTACATCCAGCAGCGACTCTGGAAGCGCCACACCCTTTAAGATACAAGTTAACTTTGACATTCCCATATTTGAGGGTCAGATAGATGCAGACGCTGTAGATAAATGGTTAAATCTGCTAGAAGGGTATTTTTCTATTCATGATTTTTTCGGCCGGGAAAAGATTACTTTCGTTCTTTTCAAAGCCACCCCCACGTCAAGGACTGGTGGGAAACCTACTGCGAGCAGGAGGATGAAAGTACGGCTTCACTATTTTCAGCCGCACCCACTTGGAATTCATTCTGGGCTACCGTCGAGGAGCAGTACTACCCTGTCGGAAGCTATGAGGATAAATACATAAAGTGGACCACGCTATGGCAAGGAAGGGACCAAGACGTGCCGGAGTTTACCAATATTTTTCATACCCATCGCACAAAGTTGGGTATCAAGGATTCTGAGTAGCATTTGGTACTCAAATACTGCAGCTGCCTACACAGGTACATCCAGGACGAGATGGAGTTCCTGGGCATCTCCTCGCTCGGCACGGTGTACTGATACGTTGTCAAGATTGAGCAGAAGTTTAAACAGAAAAAGCGAGACTTTGGATCTACGAATCCAAAGCAAGGGAATGGTGCCCCCAAACCACTGAACAAAGGACAAAGCCAAGGCAGGGTGGCCCAGGACAACCCGCCAAAGCCGCAAGCAAAGAACAACACCACGAAGCCGAAGAAGGACACGGGGAAGTGGTGTGAGTTTCATAAGAGCTCCACTCACAACACAAGTTAGTGTCGGGCCATGCAGTGACTGGAGGCTGAGCTAAAGTCTTTAGAATCAGATGCATGTTCCGACTCTGAGTCAGACCCCAACAAGGGGAATGACAAAGGGAAACAGATTATCGATGCAGAGCCCAACGCCATTGTTGCCACCACGAAGATTCAGAAGGAGGAACCCAAAGATCCATAGGAGGAGGAGCACCTCTTCCACTCCCAGATGTGGGTAAAGGGTTCCCCGATACAGTTCATTGTCGATAGCGAGAGCCAAAAGAACCTCATTTTGGCAGAGGTCATGAAACGACTGGGTTTACCGACCACAACACATCCACAACCGTACACCATCGGGTGGCTTCACCAATGACGGTATCTTCGCTTGAGCCAGCTGTGTTGCCTTCCATACAACATCAATCCCTTCGCGGATGGGGTATTATGTGACGTTGCTCCCCTTGATGTTTGTGATGTATTATTAGGCCAACCATACTTGTGGAAGCGACATGCTGTGTATGAGTTAAGGCCTCGTGTTGTTATTGTTACTTTGGGAAATAAGTTGTACAACATACCGGAGGTAGCACCGCCTACCACCATCTCTTTGGTTACTGCAAAACAATGCAGTAAGCTCATTTTCAAAACCGGGAAATTTGTTTTCCTGATGGTACGCCCTCAAGGAAAGAAGAAGACGGTGGCCACGACCTCCGGACAAGGCCCCTCTGCACGACAACAACAGATGGACAAGGTCGTGGAGGAGTACGAGGACATCTTCACCTCCCTCGCAGGGGTACCTCTGCACTGTTAGGTCAAGCACTCCATCGATCTAACCCTAGGTGCACCACTGCCCAATGGACCAATCTATCGGCGCTCCGTTCTGGAGAACGACGAAATCAAGAGGCAGATACAGGAACCGCTGCAGAAAGGTCACATCCGATCGAGTTCATCGCCCTGTAGGAGCTCGATTGTGTTGGTACAGAGGAAGGATGGGACTTCGAGACTCTGTATTGACTATCAGGCACTGAACAAGATCATTGTTTGGAATAGGTACCTGATCCCATGAATTGATGACCTTCTGGACCAATTAAAGGGGGAAAAATATTTCAACAAGATCGACTTGAAGTCAGGATATCACTAAGTACCAATCGAACCCTCCGATGTGTGGAAGACTGCCTTCAAAGCCAAGGAGGGCCTTTTCGAATGGTTGGTTATGCCTTTCGGGTTGACGAATGCTCCTGCAACCTTCATGAGGCTGATGGATGACATCTTGCGGCCATTCACCAACTCATTTGTAGTGGTATACTTGGATGACATCCTGATCTTCAGCCAGAGTTGGGAAGAGCACCTCCATCACATCCGACAGGTTCTCCAAACACTGCGGCAACACAAGCTATGTGCCAATTTGGAGAAATGCACTTTTGGCATGACCCAAGTTCAGTATCTGGGATACATTATTGATGAATGGGGGGTGCATGTGGATCCAGCCAAGATCTAAGTCATTCGGGATTGGCCAGCTCCAACCACTCTGACAGAGCTCCGCAGCTTTCTGGGTCTTGCCAATTTCTACCGCAGGTTCGTGTTGGGATTCTCTCATATCACCTGGCCCTCGAGTCAAGCCACCAAGGGAGTAGAGAAAGCAAAATTCTTTTGGTTTGAATCTCAACAGAAGGTATTCACAGAGTTGAAACATCATCTCTGCTCAACACTAGTGCTCGCATTACCAGACTTGCAACAACCATTTGAGATTGAGACAGATGCCTTTGACTATGCTATTGGGCTAGTCCTTACTCAAAACGGACATCCAGTGGCATATCATAGTGAGACACTTTCAGACACAGTCTGGAAGTATCCCACTTATGACAAAGAGATGTATTCCATTGTGCAGGCCTGCCGACAATGGAAGCATTAGATTTTGGGGAAGGAAACGGTCATCCATACAGACCACCGACCCCTGCAGTTCATACAGACGCAAGGGAAGTTGCAAAATGATCGCCATCAGAAGTGGTCCACATACCTGTAACAGTTCCATTTGAATATCAAGTATAAGAAGGGCAGCACCAATAATGTTGTTGATTGCCTTAGTCGACCACCGATCATGGCGTTAACCACCGTGTTCAACTCTTGTGGGCACGAGACTTTTGATTGGTCACTTCTCTACAAAAGCAACCCAAAATTCGGCCACACATACTAGACACTCTTGGAGGGTCAGCATGTTCCAGATTTTCACCTCCAGGATGCCCTGCTACGCCACCTGGGTCACCTTTGTGTTCCTTCGGGCCAAGATGATTTGGGAAGCGCACTATAGTCGGGCTGTTGACCATTTCAGGGTTGAGAAAACGGTGGCAGTACTGCAGAAGTATTTCTATTGGCCGAATCTTTGACAAGATGTGGAGAAGTACATCATATCCTGCGCCATTGCCAAACCGACCATCAAGAAGCAAGGCCTCTATACTCCGCTGCCTACCCCTAGTCGACCTTGGGAATTCATCTCCATGGATTACATGTTGGGCCTTCCTTCTACTCAGCATGGAAACGACTGTGTTTTTGTGGTCATCGGCAGATTCTCAAAGATGGCCATTATGACGGCCTGCAAGAAGAATATCACAGCAGAAGCCACTACTAAACTCTTCCTTGAATGGGTGTGGGTACACTTTGGGATCCCACAGTCTATCATTTCAGATCGAGACAACAAGTTCCTCAATACATTTTGGTCCAGTCTTTGGTCGATGCTAAACACCAAATTCACTAAGTCCACAGCTTTCCATCCCCAAAATGATGGCTAGACAGAGGTCGTCAACAGGATGATCGTACACATTCTGCGCATGTACAACTTGAAGCATCCACGCACATGGGATGAGAGTCTCCCCTATGTTCATCATAGCTATAACTGGGTTCTCCACAGCTTGACTGGATAGATCCCTTTTTAGGTGGGCTTGGGATTCTAGCCACTATGTCCCACTGATGTGGCCATGCCATTTGCAGCTACCTAGGCAGATTCGACTCATGTCTAGTCCGAAACCAATAAGGCAAACAACTTCATTGAACACATCCAACATATCCGCCAGTAGGTCCACGACATTCTGGAGAAATCAAATGCCAAGTACAAGCAGCGACATGATCAACATCGGGTGCCACACAAGTTTCAAGTGATTGACAAAGTCTGGTTGCATTTGCAAAAGGAACGTCTTACCGGAGCCTATCGGAAACTCAGACTACTCCGATATGGTCCTTACACCATTACCAAGGCTGTGGGAGACAATGCATTTGAACTCAGCATTCCCCCATTTCTTGGCCTGCACCTAATGTTCAATGTGGACCGCCTTCAGCGATACTTTCCACCATTACTAGACACATCTTACATTGCAGAACAGCTCACACCAACAGAGTTAAATCCAGATTGCATGGAACAAGATGCAACTGATTGGATCATGGACACGTAGATCAAGCACACTCGCCAGCAGAAGATCCAACTGTATCGAGTTGTCAAAGCAGGCCAACTCCTTCACCAGGGCAAGTGGTTCACCAGGGACCAAGTTCAGCAAAAGTTTCCTCATCTCATGGTGGAACTCAATGCAATGGGGACCATTGCTTCCTAAGGGGGGAGGAATGATCCAGGTGGATATTGATGGCCACCTGCCAATTCCACTTGGACCCCCACCATTTCCTAAGGGGGGAGGAATGATCCAGGTGGATATTGATGGCCACCTGCCAATTCCACTTGGACCCCCACCATTGTTTCTTTTAGTTTTTCAGTTTCCTAAATTGTAGCACAATTTATTATTTTTAGCAATTTTTCGGGTCTTGAACTTTCAGAGTTGTTTTGAGGCCCTAAACAACATTTTTTGGGAACACTGGGAGCAACATGGGTCCATGGACCGATGACCCATGGACCGATGTTGCTCACTCAAAAGTTGTAGTCCTCGGACAGATCTTTCTCAGGAGGTTTTGTGTGTGTCAAATGGAGATCGTATGCCAAAGTTACGACCTAGGGAAGTTAATGTACTAATTTACCCAAACGGGGCCCACAACTTGTCGCTTCATCTACTAGGGTTGTGTTTTTGGATGTTTCGGGTTTTCCACTATTTCTCAACAATAAATAGGCCTTTGAGTCTCATTGTAACATAGTTCAGAGGCATGTCGTCGCCACATCTCTTCTCAGAGATAAGCTACCATCGCCCGAGCTAGTTTATTTCCATTCCTGTTTGTAAGCATATTTCAGTACTTTACATCAATGAAATGAAGTGTTATTTCTATTGCATCTCTATATTTATGGTCATTTCTGTAATTTGTTGTGTTCTTGTTTAAATCCGGATCACTACTATCCCTGCCCCTCATTGCAAGAAGATCACTCGATCTCACTCCGACAACTCAATGCTGCTACTCTTGGGAAATTCAATCTCTAATATTTTATTCGATGTATTTTTCAAGTGCCCATCGAAATCCTTATAATCTCTCATTGGAGCTCCAACGGCCAAGATTAAAACATAATCAAGGGCTAAGATTAAATGGGAGTTGATCCTCGTCTTTTTCTAGAAGATTCACACGTGATCTAATTAATACCCTTTAATTAACTAGATTTCCTATGTTTAGACTTAGGCAACCAATCAAAAAAGTTAATTATTTTAATTAAACCATCTCTAGGTGCAATTTCCCCAAACGATTTCTGGGTATTGGAGAATGCATGTGTCTTAACCTCTCTGCAATATCTCGAGGCAAGAGCACATTCGATGCTACAAAAATCATCACCCCCTCTTAGCAAGGAATGTGCTCTAGTGTTGAAGCATCACTCTGTCTCTGAACCATCTCCTGTTGCGTTGTTGATGTCTGGTTCTATTGCCCACCAACTACTGTGCAACTCTGATATGCGCTGCATCTGTGCTGCTGCTAACCTTGTTGGACTGCTGTCAACTATTGCATCTGCACTACAACTCTCTCTCCATCTATTGTTGTTGCAACTGCAATAGAAAAGCATTCAAAATAATTAACCAATTGTGGTCAGTATGATGCATCTGGCATCCGAGTTATGATTGCTGCTAGCCTCTGTGTTGTCACTGAAGCCTATACGCTGTTGTTGACTCTGCACTGCTGCCAACTTTGCTTTGCGCTGCTCAGTCTATGACCTGCTACCAGCTACTGCATCTGTCACTCTCGCACCTGACTTCACCAACTGCCACTGGTCCATCCTGCTATTGTTGACTATGGGCTCACGTAGCAAGGTCTTGATTCGTGAGGTGGAACTCCTCAACAATCATGCCCATCCTATAGCTCTCCGGGGCTATAACTCCAGATCACCCCACCTCACCCCTGGAGGCATCTCGACAATCATGGAAAACTTTTCCTGCAGCCTGGAGGACAGCCTGTCGATATCAGAGGATGCAACTTGTTGATCCTGCTTCTCCTCCTTGTCCTTCTTTCTGAGAGGACAATGAGCGTTGTAGTGGCCCAGCTCACCACACTTGAAGCACTTGATCTTTGAAATTTCCTTCTTCCTCTTGCGCTTCTCCTTTGATGCAAGGGCCACATCCTCCTCTTCCTTCACTGCTTTCTCCCTACTGCTGCTACTTCCACTGATGTTGGCCTTCACTAGATCACACCTCATCTCCTCCTGCTGCAAATCATCCCATACACATTCCCAATCTGACAGTTTCTCTCTGCCCAGGATGCTCTGGACGAAGACTTGCCAAGCTTCATAAACGCTATTCAGCGCTAATTGTACAAACTCTTAGCGTTGGGGTGTTGATCCTACTGAAGATAGCTGGTTGCGGACATCTTGAAGCCTCGTAAGGAAGGGGTCCACTCGCTCCCCTTTCAGCATCCTCGTGCATCTCAACTTCTCCCCCAAGTACATCTTCTGCTGCTTGGAAGATCCTTCATATAACGTAGCTAAGGATTCCCACATCTGTCGAGAAGTATCCTTGTCGGCTATATGGGATACTACATGATCTCGAGCCCCATTGAGAATGATCCTCTTAGTCTTGGCCATCTTAGCCTTGTGCTTCTTGAGTGGATCTGCATCAGCAGGTACAACTACCACACTATCGACATAAGTTTTGAGATGATGCCCATCTCGAAGGCAAGAGATCCTAGCCTTCAAGATCAAATAGTTGGAGGTTTTGTCCAACCGATCTTGATCTCTCATCCCAGCTGATGCCATCTCTCCTGAAAAACAGAAAGTGGAACTGCTTCCTATTCTCTTCTGCGCAGCTGTTGCCCAGCTATTCACACTCCCTTTTGGAGTGAGAAATCCCGCACACAACTCTTGTTCTCTGCTAATAAATTTGAACTTCTGCCTAAAAGATATTTGAGGAAGGAATTCCCTCAGTATGTGTTATTCTCTCCTTCTGACGCTATTCTGCTAGCAACTGCTGCAAAATATTTGCGTCCCAGTTGAAGATCTACTCTGTAAGGAAAAATATGTTGCTCCCTTTTGCCTCTGGAAAGCTTCGATCTGGAGATCGAATTTCTCTGTCGAATCACTCAGAGAGATAGATTTCTCCTGAAAACTTCGACCTCCTTGGCCCAAGGATTGCGCTGCCTCTGCAGTAATTTCGAACTTCCTCTTCCTTTCTGCTCTGAGCTCTCCTGCTCATGATTTGTGCTCTGATACCATGTGAAAAATCGGTTACTTGATTTCTACTACAGCAAACTGATAATATTTCACCTACTTGTTAAATTACTTGAACAAGTTAGTGTTGAATTTTCTAAGTCTATCCGTTAGAAAATTAATCTGTATTCTATTGGTTTATTTCTTCTACTTGTTTAAAATCGAACAAGTTATTTAATACATTAAATACCGAAATAAACACAATATAGTCACAACATCTACAGATCATCAACTGAATGAAAACAAGCACACAAGTGACACCGTTGTTTTTGGACCAATGTCCCTAGAAAATCCTAATGCGGGAAAATCGGTGCAGCTATTCTGAGGGTTATATTATTATGCAGTCTTTCTTAGTACAACTGAATGCCTAACTGGCTGACCCGACAGAGAAAAATATACGACAACAATACCTCTATATTCGGAAATAGGTATTCAAAAAACCTCTCCCATGAAACCCTCTCCGGCACAACTGAAGCTCAGTGCTGGCCCTTCTGGCCACTACGTTAGTCTCTTGCGGACCTGCGTCAGCCCCAGGACCCTCTACGTCATCCCTCTGAGGCATTGCGTGGCCTCTGGGAGCCTCTGCGTCACTCCCTTTGCCCCCTGCGTGCATGACGCAGTCCCTCTGGGCTCTGTTCTGCCTCTGCTGGGCTCTGTGTAGCCAGGACTAGCTGTTTCTCTCGCTCTCTCTGCTTCTATGCTAGTCTCCCAGTATTGCCCTTGCCTCTCTGCCTTGTACTCACTGCCCCTCGTTGCTGACCACTGATTCACTTTTTCTTAGCAACCCCGCTCTAGCGAAATGAATGAATGGTCACTCTGGTGTATCTTCCAACTGACCCTCAAGCCTCCTCTTATACATTTCTCATTGGCCCTTCAGTGGCCGAGATTAAATCTCTAATCAATGGCTAAGATTAGATTTGGCTTGATTCATGACTTTTGGAACCTTCTAACCTAGTTTTATATTAATACTCATTAATATTTTATTTTTCCTAAGTTTAGACTTACAAACTCCATTAAAAATATTAATTATTTTAATATCTCCCAAACCAGGTACAATCTGCCCAAACCCTTTTTGGGTCTTGGAGATCTCATGTGCTTTAGCCTCTCCGCCAATTTTCATGGCTAGAGCACATTCGATGCTACCCCAAATCAACACTCCCTTTTAGCGAGGACTGTGCTTTAGTAATACTCCTTACTGAGTATCACACTGATTATCCGGCACCAGTCCCTGTGCTGATGCTAGGCCTGTCTGCCCAACAGCCTCGGCACTGCTGCATCCTGTACTGCTGCCCATGGCCCTGCCACTTCAATTGTTGCATCCGTACGGTAGCTCCCTCTACATCCGTGCTGCTGCTGGTCCATCCTCCTAGCACTGCATCTGCACTGCAATCCCCTCTCATCATGCTGCATCATGCTACCGGTAACCGCTACTGCACTACAACTCAATTACTGAGAAGTAAGTAACTAATCCACCCAACTTTTGACATCCCTGTCAGGCTAGAAACACTGTCGATGTTGAAGCTCCCTCTGCTGCTAACAAGTGCTCCCTTTACTGACCTTTGCGCTGCTGCAACAACTCCCTACATTTTGCATCGTTGCAGACCTCTTTGTGCCATCCTGCATTGGTGCAACTCCCGTGCCTCTCGCATTATTGTAGCCTACTAGCCTCGCGCTGTTCGGGGACTACTGCACTGTAGCACCCTTTGCCACTCCATCTGCATCTGTTTGTACTGACATCGGCCAGTCCTGCTACTCCTCTTTGGGGCTCCCGTAGCGAGGTATAATCCAAGAGGTTAGGTACTTCAAGGATCCTGCCCCTCATCGCCTTTAGTCCTCCTGACTACAGCTCGATGTCTCCCCACTTCTTCTCAAGTGGCATATGAGGACTCATGGCACTCGTCATCCTCCTCAACTTCTTTCTCAGCCCTCACTGGCGCTGCCTTCGAGTCAGAAGCCTCTCCCTTACTCTTCTTCCTTAGACACTGGTTCGCAAAATGACCCAGTTCCCCAAAATGGAAGCGCTTGACCTTGGAGAGGTCCTTCTTCGTCCTCTTCTCCTACTTTCCGCAGATGCTAGAGCCGCATCCTCTTCCTCCTCCTTCTTGATTCTAACCCCTTTGCCACTACTCCCCGCCTTGGTCAGCCATTCTATTAAATATGACAAGACAAGTAACATGAACTTACAACATCATATAGATTTAGCAGACTTGGTGTAGCATCAAGAATATGTAGCATCAAATGTGTAGTATCAAGAATAGGACATCCAAAATGTAGTATCAAAACTAACTGTGACATATAGAGACATAGAGATATAACCGAGACCCTGCATGTACTTACGTTGTACTGCAAAAATATATGTCAGAGATTATACTCATATTTCAAATGTAAACACTAATCATACATAACTTTCTATAGGATACTTACCCTTGACAGTTGATGTGTGGTCCTTACTGCAGTGATCTTTGAATGCATGCTTTTTCTTGCCTTTTAGGAGCTCGATATTGAATCTGTCGTACCTATGTAATTTCAGATCTCCAGGGTGTGAAATTTTATCCTGTGGTAGCCCTCTAAGTCCTCTTTCCAACCCCACAGGTCTGATCAATACTGGATTCTTCAAGACAGAGTTATGCCCAATCTCCCACAATGACCTGATTATAGACAAGTTCAGTGGCGCGAACTTGTATGGAGTGCCATGTGTCACTGTTGCGACCTTCGGCCTGAAAACGCTACTCAACAAACTAAATTTCGTCCTCTTTCTGTGACTATTTACTAAATTTGAATCCAATGCTCAAAGAGAAATTTATGAAGATTTTCCCAACGTCACCGGTTTGACATGGAATTCGGGAGCCTGCAAAAACCCTAACTTCCCCAGATCATATCTCCGAAAATATAGCGAACCAAGATCTGAAATTTGGTCACGAGGTTCATCACAAGTTCGGATCGAATGGGTTTTAATTTCAGCGTCTGAAGCTTCGTAGAAAAAACGTTATAGCGAAAATTCCACGATGACCTGTTTGAAGCCACAAAATCCCTACTAGAGGAGGATATGAGGGTCACTATTTATATGAATGTCTTGAGTTGAGAGGGTCCTCAACAAGTGAAAATTGGAGGGATAAAAAAAAAAAAAAAAAAAAAAAACATTATTAATTATGAGTGCCATGCCACAACCCCATAGGGTTTTAGCCCACTAACTAGGGTTACTAACTTCAAACACGAATATCTCTCAAACCATGAAGAATTACATGGCGTGCCATATATCAGTAGAAATATATCGACGAGTAGAATCCTTCTAGAAGATCCTTGACTCATAATAGAGTAATTTGTCAATGCAAAATGCCCATGCAAGATCTGGGTAGCCCCGGTGCTACTAGGGTTGACATCAATGACAACCACTAATCAACAATCTCCCTCTTTGGCATTGATGGCAACACAAGTACTCCCCTTGCGATCATGACACCTCTTCCTACTGTCTTCTCTCCTGCTTTGTCATCAATGGCAAAGGGAAACTCCCCCTGACAAACAGCGATCCTGCGGACCTGTACACACCTCCACTCCCCCTTTCTACTCCAGTAGACAAGAGAAAGAGTCTAATGAAAACTTGGTAGAATCCCAAGCTTTTGGCGTAGATACTCAAATGCTTCATGAGGTAATGATTTGGTAAAGATGTCAACAATTTGTTCCTTTGTGCCAACATATCCAAGCTTGATATTCTTTTCGGCAACCTGCTCTCTAACGAAATGATATTTAATCAGAATGTGCTTCGTTTTGGAATGCATCATAGGATTCTTGGAGATATTGATGGCACTAGTGTTATCGCAAAATATGGGAATAGGCTCATCAAACTTGACTTGAAGATCTTGCAAAGTTTGCTTCATCCTCAGAACTTGTGTACAACAAGCCACTGCCATGATATATTCTGCTTCTGTTGTGGATAACGAGATTGAAGATTATTTTTTACTTAACCTTGAAACAAGACAACCACCTAGATAGAATGTTGCTCCACTGGTGCCCAATCTGCATTTGTATAAGCTTGGATAACCAGATCATTTCCTTTGGGATGCCATAGACCATATTCCGATGTTCCCTTAGGATATCGAAGAATTCTTTTGACGACAATAATATGAGATTCTTTTGGTGCTACTTGGAATCTTGCTACTTGTCTAACTGCCTGCATCACATCAGGCCGGGAGGCTGTCACATATAGGAGACTACCAATCATGGATCTATACAACCTTTGGTCCACATCCGTGATGTACTTGCTTTGATATATGAATATTCCTTTATCCTGCTGAGAAATCTAAAGCCCTAAAAAGTATGTTAACTCGCCAAGCATAGACATTTCAAACTCTCTTTGCATTTTTGTGGCAAAGTCATTACTTAATCTATCATCATTGCTTCCAAAGATTATATCATCGACATATACCTTGATAACCTTTAGGTTATCTTGATCCAATTTCACATAGAGATTACTGCCAGAGCTTCCTTTCTTGAATCCTTGTTGATGTAGATACCTATCAAAATGAGCATACCAAGCCTTAGGAGCTTGCTTGAGACCATATAGTGCCTTCTTTAATCTGCAAACATAGTTTTCTTTGTCAGTGAGCAGAAAACATTTGGGTTGTTCAATGTAAACTTCTTCTTCCAATTCACCCTTTAGAAAGGCTGACTTAAACATCCATTTGGTAGACCTTGATTTTTCTCGAGCATGCATATGCGAGAAACAACCTGATAGCTTCCATTTTGGCAACGGGAGCAAATGTTTCTTCAAAATCGATTTCTTCAACTTGTGCATATCCTTTGCAAACTAATCTTTCTTTATTGTTGGTAACCTGTTCGTCCTCATTCAATTTGTTTCTGAAGATCCATTTAGTTCCAATAAAATTTTTATCCTTTGGTCGTGGAACCAATTCCCAAGTGTTTTTCTTCTCAATTTGATCCAGTTCTTCATTCATAGCTGCTACCCAGTGTTCATTTTGACTAGCTTCCTCAAAATTGCTAGGTGCAAAAGTCACTAAAATGGCAAGATGGGCTTGCTGTGATGAACGAAGTTGTCAACTTCTTTTGGTTCCAATTCCTTCATTTATGTTGTCGATGATCTGATTTAACGGATGATTCTTTTGATACTATTCTTTTGAAACTTTTGGAGAAATTTCTTGTACATCCTGCTGATCATTTTTTATTTCTTCTTGGTTGACTGGTGTTTCCTTATTTGATTGGTCTTGTTCTGGAGCTTCTTCTTCATCCTTCACAGTTTCTACCTCAAGCCCCTCAGATTTGCTTGAAGAGAAGATCTCACAGTCTTTGTCAAAAGTAACATTTATATTTTCAAATATTTGTTTTTGTCTCAAATTGTAGCATCTATAAGCCTTTCTTTTGCGCGAATAACTAACGAAAATACCTTCGTCGACACGGGAATCGAACTTATCTAATTTTTGGTCTTCTCTTTTGATGTAGCATTTACTTCCAAATATTTTGAAGTATTTGACCTTAGCTGGTCTTCCTTTCCATAGTTTGTACTGAGCCATGTTACAATTGTTCCTGAGCAGGCCTCTGTTTAGAATGAATACGATAGTATCAATTTCTTGAACTTGGAATTTATCATCTAAGTTTGAGTCTTTTAACATGGTTCTAGCCATTTCCTGTACGGTTTTGTTTTTTCTTTCAGCTACTCCATTCTGTTGTGGTGTTCTCGCTGTTGAGAATTGCCTTTTTATTCCATGTTCGTTACAGTATTGTTGAAATGCTTTGGATGTGAGTTCTTTGCCATTATCTGATCTTAGACATTTGATCTTCAAATTGGTTTCATTTTCGACCAATTCCTTATATATTTTGAAACATTCGAATGCCTTAGACTTTTTTTTCAAGAAACTAACGATTGCCATTCTGGTGTAATCATCTATCATTAACATAAAGTATAATTCACTGTCTAAACCTTTTGTTCTCATAGGACCACATAGATCAGTATGTATTAATTCCAATGGACGTGACGCAAAATGTTCCTTTGTCTTGAACTTGACTTTTGTCTGTTTGCCATGCCGACAAGATTCACATATTGTATTGGTAAGTTTTGAGATTTTCAGCATTTCTATAACTGCTTCCTTTTTGTTGATCTTGACCAAATTGTTGAAATTTATATGTCCCATTCGTTTGTGCCATAACCAACTCTCGTCTTCTTTTGCCAAGAAACACCCTTTAGGTGTCTCATCCAAAATATATATGTCGTTCGGAGCTCTTCTTGTTGTAGCCACAATTTTACCAAACTTGCCTTTCCTGATTTCACATTTCTTCAAGTTGAATAACATCATGTGTCCTTGATCGCAAATTTGTCCAACACTAAGAAAATTGTGATTCATATTTTCAACCAGCAACACATCCTTTGCTAATGCATCCTTGCTTCCAAGAGTGACCGTACCTTCTCCTATGACGTTTGAAGACCTGTCATTTCCAAAAGACACTGTTCCATCCTTCCTTTCTTTCAAGGATATGAATTTATTTATATCTCCAGTCATACGCGTGGAGCAACCACTGTCAACATACCATACATTTTTGTTGCTTTGAGCCTTGAGATTGAGAGCAATAACTGACCTAAAGATATATACAATAAAAACTGATGACAGACCCTAAACTTGTGATGGACCAAGTTCTAAATACAACAATAGAGACCATTCTATAAACTATGACAAGACAAGTAACATGAATTTAAAACATCATATATATTTAGCAGACTTCGTGTAGCATCAAGAATATGTAGCATCAAATGTGTAGTATCAAGAATAAGACATCTGAAATGTAGTATCAAAATTAACTGTGACATATAGAGACATAGATATATAACCGAGACCCTGTATGTACTTACGTTGTACTGCAAAAACATATGTCAGAGATGATACTCATATTTCAAAATGTAAACACTAATCATACATACCTTTCTGTAGGAGACTTACCCTTGACTATTGATGTGTGGTCCTCACTGTAGTGATCTTTGAATGCATGATTTTTCTTGCCTTCTAGGAGCTCGATATTGAATCTGTCGTATCTATGTAATTTCAGATTTCCAGGTTCTGAAATTTTGTCTTGTGGTATCCCTCTGAGTCCTCGTTCCAACCCCACAGGTTTGATCAAGATTGGATTCTTCAAGAAAGAGTTATGCCCAATCTCCCACGATGACCTGATTATAGAATGGTTCAGTAGAGCGAACTTGTACGAAGTGCCACATGTCACTATTGCAACCTTCGGCCTTGAAAACGCTAATATACAAACTACAGTCCGTCCTCTTTCTGTGAATATTTACGAAATTTGAATCCAATCCTCAGAGAAATTTGTGACGATTTTCGCAACGTCACCTGTTTGACATGGAATTCGGGAGCCTGCAAAAACCCTACCTTCCTCACATCATATCTCCAAAAATATAGCGAACCAAGATCTGAAATTCGGTTACGAGGTTCATCAAGAGTTCGACTCAAATGGGTTTTAATTTCAACTTCTGAAGCTTCGCAGGAAAAAGGGTATAGAAAAAATTCCAAGATGACCTGTTTGAAGCCACAAAATCCCTACTAGAGGAGGATATGAGGGTCACTATTTATATGAATGTCTTGAGTTGACAGGGTCCTCAAAAAGTGAACGTTGGAGGGAATTTAGGAAAAAAACATTATTAATTAACCACAACCAATTATGAGTGCCATGCTACAACCCCATAAGGTTTTAGCTCACTAACTGGGGTTACTAACTTTAAACACGAATATCTCTCAAACCGTGAATAATTATGTGGGATGCCATATATCAACAGAAACATATCGAAGAGTAGAATCCATCTAGAAGATCCTTGACTCAGAATAGAGTAAGTTGTCAAGGAAAATTTCCCATGCAAGATATGGGTAGCCCTTGGTGCTACTTGGGTTGACATCAATGACAACCATTGATCAACAAGTATCTTGGGCAGAGCTTCTCTCCCCAGTTGGGAGGAGATGTGGGAAGCTCTTCGACAGTAAGAGATCAGGAGGCTGACCAAGTCAGGGAGTAGCGGAAAAGGAATTAGAGTCAAGAAGGAGGAAGAGGAGGATGCAACTCTCACATCAACGGGACAACCAGGGCAACAGAAGAGGAAAACAAAAGACATAACCAAAGTCAGATGTTTCAGGTGTGGGGAACTGGGACATTTCGTCCCTCAGTGCCCTCGTAACAAGGGAAAGGAAGAAAAGTCTGACTCGAACTCTGCTCCAACGAAAGATGACAAGGAGGATGATGACGAGGATTGTGCCATTAGTGCTCATGCGCCTCTCGAGAAGAGGTGGGGCGACATTGAGTTGTAGTCGGGAGGACTACATAGGGGCAGGATCCTTGAGGTGCCCAAACTCTTGGATCACATACAACTACAGGAGCCCTTAATGACAGTAGCACAATGACGGGAGTCAGTTGGTGTGAGGGATGATGGAGCAACAATGGCAGAGCTAGAGTGCCAGATTCTGAAGCAATGTAGTGGAGGTTGCAGCAGTGCGAGAGGCACAGAGAAGATTGCAGTGGCGCAGTAGCAACACAGATTAGTAGCAGAGGTAGCTTCAGCATCACGAGGTATCCAGACTGACTAGTATGTCAAATTTTGGGTGGCTATTCAGTTGCTTACTTCTCAAAAACTGAGTTGCAGTGCAACAATTAGCAGTGGTAGTGCTATGGGCAGCATGATGCAACATTTTGAGAGGGAGTTGTGGTACAAATGTAGCAGTGATAGTGACAGTGTCATGGGCAGCAGTACAGGATGCAACAGTGCAGTGGATGAAGGGCAGCAGGCCAAGCATCAGCATCACAGAGCACTGATGTCATGGATCAGTGTGATGTTTCTATTGGAAGTATTGCTAGAGCACATTCCTTACTAAGAGGGAGTGTTCATTTAGGGTAGCATCGAATATGATCTAGCTCCAAAATTTTATGGAGGGGCTAAAATACATAAGATCTCCAAGACCCAGAAATCGTTTGGAGAAATTCCACCAAGATTGTGAGTTATTAAAATAATTAATATTTTTAATGGGGTTCCTAAGTCTAAACTTAAGAAAATAAAAATATTAATGGGTATTAATAAAAATATGGGTGAGAAGCTTCTAAGAGGCGAGGATCAAGTCTGTTTTAATCTTAGTTGCTGAGGACTTAATGTCGGTCGTTGATTCATCGACAAGTAAAGTATAAGTGGGGGTTTGAGGGTCAGTTAGAGATACACCAAGTGATCAAATTAGTTCGATTTTTCTGGGGTGTGGTTTGCTGAGAAAATCGAACAAGTGATCTGAGTTGCAGCAGAGGGGTAGAGATGGTTGGGGTTGGAGGATCTTCTTCGGGACCCTGAATACTGAGCAAAGAGAGGCAGAGATACACCAGAGGAGGCAACACGGACCAAGGGAGGCTGACGTTGGGCCAGGAGGGCCCACACATTGCTTGACGTAGTGCCAGCGCAAGGGAATATTTTCCCTCTTGCAGAAGTCTGAATTCAACTGGGGAGCAGCAAGATCAGCCGAGAAGGCTAACATCAGAACTCTAGGAGGCAAAGGAGGCAGTGTAGAGCTAACGCAGTATCTCAGAGTGCTCCACGCAGGCCCACGCAGCTACTGCGAAGGTCAGCGTAGTTGTAGGTGGGGATAGTCAGTCCAGTTGCCAGATCGGAGGGATTTTTCTGGGTGAAGTGAGGTAATATCACTTAGGTTTCTGCCAGTGTATTTTATCTTTGTAACTGGATAGCCGAGAGGGCATCCAGAGTTGTATTCAGAACTACTGCTTAATAATACAAACCCTTTATTTGTTGCACTGATTTTCCCACATTGGGCTTTTCCGAGGATGTTTGTCCAAAAATAACGGTGTCCCTTATGTGTTTGTCTCATATCTATTTTCAATTTATGATCTGTATGTCAGTGTAGTCTGTAGTAGTGTTTTTCATCACTGTTTATAAATTAAATAACTTGTAGAATTTAATAACAAGTAGTAGATGATAAATCAGTGATTGTAGTATGATTTCTGATGTGTAGATTCAAAAATTTTCATATTCTTCACCATACCCATCTGTTCTCTAAAATAGATGAACTTAACTCTCCCTAGAGATTTCGTGAATATATCTGCAACCTGCTCTTCTGTGGGAACATATTGTAGTTGGACTGCTCCATGTTGTACACAATCTCTGATAAAGTGACATCGAATATCGATGTGCTTCGACTTGTCATGAAACACAAGATTTTCAAATAGCTTTATGCAACTCTGATTATCACAATAGACACTGTTCTCCTCCATCCTCTGCCTGAACAAGCTTACTAACAACTTTTGAAGCCATATAGCTTCGCACGTAGTTCTGTTGGCTGCCATATATTCTTCTTTTGCGAAGCTCAGTGCTAATGACTTATGCTTCCTACTAGACCAAGAAACCATCCTTGATCCAACACTGAAGCAGTACTAGGAGGTACTTTTCCTGTCCACTGAACTACCTGCCCAATCTGCCTTTGTGTACCCACAAATTCTGGCGCCATCTCCTTGAGTATATTTCAACCCATACTTGATTGTGCCGTGAATATACCTTAGAACATGCCTCGCTACTTCCCAATGTACCCTTTTTGGTTCTACCATGAACTGACTAATGGTATTGACTACAAAGCAAATGTTTGGCCTAGAGTTGACCAGATACATGAGAGACGCAATGATTTGTCTATACAAGGTGCGGTCGACGTCCTTATCATCTCATGTGTTTATCTTCTTCCAGTCAGTAATCATGGGCGTAGACATGGTTTTGCAATCCCGCATTTTGAACCTCTTCAAAATATCTGTAGCGTATCTTCCTTGCCCAAGGAAGATCTCCCCATCCTTTTGCCACACTTCCAATCCTAGGAAATAGTGCATCAACCCTAAATCCTTTAGGTCAAATTTTGTTGCCAAGTTCCTCTTGCAGTCCTCTATGAGCCCTGATGATCCTGTCAAAAAGAGATCATCCACATAGAAAACTAGAATGAAAGGCTCATCCTCTACCATCAAATAGTAAACTTGGGATCTGCGTCACTCTTGATTAACCCCATCTGCTGCAAGTAGGTGTCAATTCTACCATACCATGCCCTGGGAGCCTACTTGAGCTCGTATAGAGTTTTCTTCAATTTTCACACATGTGTGTGCCTCTCATGAGTCTCAAAGCCCTCTCGCTGTTCTATGTACACTCCTTCCTCTATCACCCCATTCAAGAAGGTTGTCTTGACGTCTATTTAATGAATCTGCCATCCCATCTAAGCTGCTAGAGATATAATTGACCGGATAGAAGTATATCTTGCAACTGGGGCGAAGGTCTCCTCATAATCTATCCCTTCCTTTTGTGCATACCCCTTTGCCATGAACCTAGCCTTGTACTTTTCCACACTGTCTGTCGCATATTTGATATTATAGTGTTGATTTGGAGTAGCATCGAATGTGCTTTAGCCATGAAAATTGGTGGAGAGGCTAAAGCACATGAGATCTCCACGACCCAAAAATGGTTTGGGGAAATTCCACTCGGTTAGAGAGATATTAAAATAGTTAATATTTTTAATGGAGTTCATATGTCTAAACTTAGGAAAATTAAAATATTAATGGGTATTAATATAAAACTGGGTGAGAATATTCTAAATGACATGGATCAAGCCAAATCTAATCTTAACTGTTGATTAGAGATTTAATCTCAATCGTTGAAAACTCAATAGGAGAAGTATAAGAGGAGGCTTGAGGGTCAGTTGGAGATACACCAAGATTGATCAGTCAGTTCGATTTTTTGGAGTGGGGTTTGCTGAGAGAAATCAAACAAGTGACCTGAGTTGCACCGAGGGGCAGTGAGTACATAACAGAGAGGCAGGGTTAGTGCCTGAAGATCAGCACAATGGCAGAGGGGCTACGAAGAGTCAACCATAGCTACGCAGAGGCAGCCGGAGCCACATAGAGGCAACTAGTGACTACGCAGAGGCTAAGGGGCCTGCGTGGGTGACGCAAAAGGCCAGAAAGTTGACGCAGAGAGGCGGAAGGATGACATAGAGGGTTCAGGAGAGACGTTGTGGCTAGCAGGGATGACATAGAGCTTAGCAGAAGTGCTGGAAGGATTTTCGTGGGGTAGACTTGTTGAATATCTACTTCCGAAGAGAGGTATCACTGCTAGATAGAAATCTCTGTTGGGTGAACCAGTTTGGCACCCTAGTTGTACTCAAGAAAGTTGCTTAATAATAAAACCCTCAGAATTGTTGCAGCGGTTTTCCCAGGTTGAGTTTTTCCGGGGACGATTGTCCAAAAATAATGGTGTCCCTTGTGTGTTTGTCTGCTATTTCAGTTGATGATATATAAATGAGTTGAGATTGCATTTGTTTATTTTCAGTATTTATATTGTTAAATAACTTGTTAAGGAACAAACAAGTAGGTGAAATAAACCAGATAATGCAGGAAGAATTTCTGACGTGTTAGACTTAGAAATTCCAACATGGCATCAGAACATTGCACATCACAGGAGGGCTGAAGGCACTAGATAAATCAGAAAATTTGCAGCAGAAATAGCTGTCCCTAGAGACAAAAGTTGTTCTAAGCAGAAAGTAGCAGAGAAAGAGTGACACAGAGGACCTGCGTCATCATTTAGAGCCAGAAAGAGGGCCAACGCAGAGGAAAAGGAAGGCAGAAGAGGCTCACGAAGAGCCACGTCATCCTACTCAGTCAGGTAGGCTTGACGCAGTTGGCTAGAAGAGTGATTCAACCTTGTCGGGTTTGCGCAGAGCTAAGAGGCTCAGTTTATTCAGCTGTTGGGGTCTAGGGAGTTGTGGGCAGATTGTGGATTGGGAAGCTAGTGGGGTGTTGTTGCTATCGAAGCAGAATAATACCTAATGGGACAGAACCAAGGTAGAGGGAGTTGCTGCCTTGAGGGATTTCTATCCAAGAAATCCAGATCTGTGTTGCAGGTGCATAAAGGATCGGAGAGGAGCAGTTCGAAAATTGGCAGGAGGATTTCCAGGAGGGAAATTGAGACTCAGGGGGAGTCTAGGAGAGAACTTCCAGGAGGGAATTCGAGACTTAGAGGGAGTCGAGGAGAAGAGCGTAGATGGAAATGAACAGACTGAGGGATTAGGACAGGTTGGACAGGGCCTCCAATTTTGTCATCTTGAAGGCTAGGATCCTGTCTGTTCTAGATAGACATCGCATCAAGGGATTCGCCTTAAGAACCATGGCTATCCCGTCAACCCAGTTGATAATGAAAGGTATCAGGATGCAATGGTGAAGGCAAAGTGCATACTCCTTGATGGGGTCAAGGATCATGTAGTTCAACATATTGTCGAGAAGAATACGATAAAGGAGACGTGGGACACTTTGACAACATTGTATCAGGGCACTTCCGTGCAGAGGAAGATGCTACTGGAGAATTAGTTGCAGTCATATCAGATGGAGAAGGGAAAGTAGATAGATCTATACCTCAGCAGGTTGCAAGAGATTTGGGACCAACTTTCTTCCATAGGGGCTACGTCCATAGGGGCCACGCTGGATCAGGAGTTCATGGTGAGGACCGCCTTGACTGTAGTCTCTGAGGATTGGGAGACATTTCTCCAAAGCATTTTTAGCAGAGCTACTCTTCCAGGATGCGAAGAGATGTGGGAAGCTCTTCGCCAAGAAGAGATCAAACGGCTGACCAAGGCAGGGAGTAGCAGCAAAGGAGGTCGAATCAAGAAAGAGGAGGAGGAGGATGCAGCTCTGGAATTTGCGATACAACAGGGGAAGAGGAAGAAGAAGGATGTCTCCAAGGTGAAGTGCTTCCATTATGGGGAGCTGGGTCATTATGCAACCCAGTGTCCCATGAAGAAGAATAAGGGAGAGGCTTATGACTCCAAGGCTCCAGACAGATGATGATTGTGCAATGAGTGCTCATGCACCACTAAAGAAGAGGTGGGGAGACATCGAGCTATAGTCAGGAGGATTACGGAAGATGTAGGGGCAGGATCCTTGAGGTACCCAAACTCTTGGATCATATCCGGCTACGGGAGCCTCGAATTATAGTAGCAGGATGACGGATGTCAAGTGGAACAAGATGCGGATGCAGGGATAAGGCAGTGCTAGAGTGTAGTGGTCTTTGGCAGCGCAATGAGGGTTGCAGCAGTGCGAGAGGCACAAAGGGGGTTGCAGTGGTGCAGAAAGGCACAAAGGTGGTTTCAGTAGTGCAAGAGGCACAGAGGTGTTGCAGTAGCGCAGAGGCAACAAAGAAAGCACTAGATAGCAGAAAAGGTAGCTTCAGCATCAGGAGGGTTCCAGGCTGACAAGGATGTCAGTAGTTGGGTAGATCAGTTACTTACTTCTCAGCAACTGAATTGCAGTGCAGCAATTAGCAGTGGTAGTGCTATGGGCAACTCGATGCAACATGATGAGAGAGAACTATAGTGTAGATGCAGTGTTGGGAGGAAGGACCAGCAACAACACAGATGTAGAGTGAGCTGCAGTACATATGTAGCAGTGGCAGTGGCAGAGCCATGGGAAGCAGTACTTGAGGTAGCAGTGCAGAGGATGTTGGGCAGCAAGCCAAGCATCAGCACAGGTACCGTGCCGGATGATTAGGGTCATGTTGAGTAGTGGAGCATTACTAGAGCACATTCCTCGCTAAGAGGGAGTGTTGATTTGGGGTGGCATCGGATGTGCTCTAGCCATGAAAATTGGTGGAGAGGCTAAAACACATGAGATCTTCAAGACCCAGAAATGGTTTGGTGAAATTCCACCCGGTTAGAGAGATATTAAAATAATTAATATTAATATCTCTAAAACTGTGTGAGAATGTTCTAAATGACATGGATCAAGCCAAATATAAGCTTAGTCGTTGATTAGAGATTTAATCTCGGCCGTTGAAGACTCAATAGGAAAAGTATAAGAGGAGGCTTGAGGGTCAGTTGGAGATACACCAAGATTGATCAGTCAGTTCGATTTTCTGGGGCGAGGTTTGCTGAGAGAAATCGAACAAGTGACCTAAGTTGCAGCGAGGGGTAGTGAGTACATAGCAGAGAGGCAGAGATAGTGCCTCAAGATTAGCGTAGTGGCAGAGGGGCTACACAGAGTCAGCCATAGCTACATAGAGGCAACAGGAGCCACGCAGAGGCATCTAGTGACTGTGCAGAGGCTGAGGGGCCTACGTGGGTGATGCAGAAGGCTAGAAAGTTGACATAGAGAGGCAGAAGGCTGATGCAGAGGATCCAGGAGAGACATTATGGCTATCAGGGTTGATGCAGAGCCTAGTAGAAGCGCTGGAAGGATTTTTGTGGGAAAGACTTGCTAAATATCTGCTTCCGAAGAGAGGTATTACTGCCATATAGAAATCTCTGTTGGGTGAATCAGTTTGGCACCCTAGTTGTACTCAAGAAAGTTGCTTAATAATAAAACCCTTAGAAGTACTGCACCGGTTTTCCCAAGTTGGGATTTTTCGGGGACAATTGTCCAAAAATAACGGTGTCCCTTGTGTGTTTGTCTGTTATTTCAGTTGATGATCTGTAAATGAGTTGAGACTACATTTGTGTTTATTTTCAGTATTTATATGGTTAAATAACTTGTCAAGGAATAAACAAGTAGGTGAAATAAACCAGATAATGCAGGAAGATTTTTTGACGTGTTAGACTTAGAAATTCCAACATATAGATCCATCTCAAACCTACAACTGATCTGTCTTCTGGCCTTAGCACTACCTCCCAAACATCATTTGTCATGATAGAGCTATACTCTTCTACCATGGCATCTACCCACACCAGATGCTGTGCGGCCTCCTGAAAGTTGGAAGGTTCTACAAACTGAGCCACCAATGCTTGGTACCTATCAGGTTTTCTGTGATGTCTCTTGATTGTCCTAGGAGTTCCAGTAAACTCCTCTGCATCTCTTAATGTCTGACGAACTTCTCTGCTGGCTCGAACACTAGTTGTGGGAGGTTTTGCCAACTCCTCCTCATCCCGTCTCTGCTGCTCCATCTACTGAGAACTCCCCGGATTTCTTGCACCTAAGGAAATACTGGTGTTGGTCACAGTACTTGACCCTTGTGACTGTCCTCTTGCCTGCCCCACTCGTTGTCCTTGTGGCTACCCCCGTTGGTGGACCAAAGGAGCTTCTGCTGACTGATTCTAATTGCCTGCAGGCATTTCACGACACTTCTTGAAAGCTTGCTCCTCCATGACTTCATGTCTCACCTTACTACTATCTTCCTATTGCTAGGAATGTACATTATGAATGCCTTTGAGGTTTCTATCTACCCAGCGAAGAACCCCTTCTTTGCACTCTGATCTAGTTTGGTTTGTTTATCATCTGGCACGTGGCAATAAGCAATGCTTCCAAAAATTCTGAGGTGGCTAACTTCTAGCTTCTTCCTTGTGAAGACTCCTGGCGTTTACTCCTGGCGTTTTCTTCCCCAAAGCTCTATGATGTTGATTTGGGGTAGTTTCGGATGTGATCTAGCCATGAAAATTGGTAGAGAGGCTAAAGCGCATGAGATCTCCAAAACCCATAAATGGTTTGGACCGATTGTACTTGGTTTGGGAGATATTGAAATAATTAATATTTTTAATGGAGTTCCTAAGTCTAAACTTAGGAAAAATAAAATATCAATGGGTATTAATATAAAACTGGGTTATAAGATTCCAAAATTCATGGATCAAGCCAAAATAATCTTAGCGTTGATTAGAGATTTAATCTCGGTCGTTGAAGGACCTGTTGACCACTACGTGTCAACGACCCATAGCAGTACATCCCCTTTTTTGCAAAAGGCATAGCGCCTGATTGATGTGTTCCTGCCATCCAGCTATCATCGTCAGCCTGAGGATCATCTTATAATGTAAACCCAGTCTGCATGTGTATAATGTAAATAATCTCAGCAGATCCGTGTCGTGTATGTAATCACCTAGGTAAACCTAGTTTTCTGGTAACAATCTACATTCCGGGAGGTTTTTTGTCTCACCGATCCATTCTCGGATGGTCGGCAGAGTTTTCCTTCAGCCTACCCCAAAGCCGAAATGGATTTTCCGGGAGGTTTTTTGTCTCACCGATCCATTCTCGGATGGTCGGCAGAGTTTTCCTTCAGCCTACCCCAAAACTGGAATGGATTTTGTCACTGGAATTTTAGGGGAGTCCCAGTGTTCTAGATCGAGTTTATGTAAAAGTGATTTGGGAATATTCCTGACTATTTAGTTAGGTTATTTTATTACAAATTGCTTGATCTGCTAGATTATATTTGTGTCGCAGAACTGGTAGTCTGTGAGGGTCTTTTGCAAATGGGTTTCCCCCTTGAGATGTAAAAATGTAAAAAATCATGATGTAAAGTGTCTTGAGGGTTAGAAAAATAACTTATCCCCTCATAGGTCCTAGGTCCTAGGTAAATTTAAGTTTTTTGGAGGTAAAATTCGTGGATCTTTTAAAAAATTAAATCTTAACAGGTCTAGGGACTAAGGTTAATTGATTATTTTGCTAAATTTTATGCCTTGGGTCCCTGGGGTTAAGTCAAAGTCAAAATTTTGAGGAAATAAATGCAAAATTTTAATTTTTGAATTTATTAAAATGCATTTAATTGAAAAATTCCAAATTTCCTCAATATTTAAAATTTCGATAGATGAGATTAAAAGAAATTTTGATCCTCATCAATGGTCGAGATAATTTTGACAAGAATCACTCGAACTAGCCGTTGGAAGATTTACCTTTAAATAGGAGGTCATTTTGTCAGTCATATTCATCTGATCTTTTGATCATGTACTAAGCGAAAAGCTCTCTCTTGTAATCTTTTTTATGAGCAATAAAGAAAGACTTTGGGGTTAACCTCTTCTGGTGTTACTCTTCATGGAAATGCTGTAAGATGTATTATTTTCATGCATATATTTCTTTTTGGCCATTGATATAGCTTTTCCAAAGAGTGATTTGAGTACAGGTATCTTGCTCAGTCGCTGGGGTTTGAATGGTAATTTAAGTTTTGAATATAATAGCAGGTACTTCTATTAGATCTGAATTTTATTATTGTTCTCTCACTCTATGATTGATGGCTGAATTGAGTTTTGCAGGAAAATCTTTGATTTTCAGATCATCGGGCATTCGAGGAAGTTCTCGGCTGAACCAGCCAACTCCCGATCCGTGTTTTCTGAAGAGCCCAGTTTGAATTTGATCCCGAGCTTATCATAAGATATTATTTTTATGGGTGATGCATGAAGGGTTTCGAGCTTAGTACCTCCTCCAGAATTCAAAAAAAATTAATTTTTCTGTGTTGAATCGTCAGATCTGGCTGTTGGGAGCCACAGATCATCAGATCTGGGAGCGGAGTCGGACTCACACTCCTTAGATCGGATAGATCTGCTATTTATGTGCATATATCTGTAATTTTTTAGGTTAGTTTTCTGATTTTGGTCTTTCAGGGTTTAGTGTTTTTTTGATCATTGTGTATATCATTTGGGTGTTTCTGGTTGTATTACAACTGCATATCTGAAGCTGAGAGCTGTGGAGAGTCTACATCTAGGCCCTGGAGGATAAGATTTGGATCTCTGGAGGTCCATTAACATCATTTTTACAGGGAATTAATTTAGCTTTCGGATCTGGAATTTCAGTGAGGGTTTTAGGGTCAAATCTGAAACAGATGGATTTAATATTTTATTCAAATCTGGAAAATTTTCAAGGGTTTCACTGATAAATCTGAAACAAAAATGCAGCATTTCAATCACTGTTTTATGGAAATTTCTAGGTTTTTCTGGGTATCATCTGTCTAAGTTTGTTGTTTTGCTGGTTGGGTTTTTATCTCGTTGCAAATTTCTGAAATTTTTTTACAAAACCCTCGCTGGCAGTTATACCCGCATTCCTTTGCAGCATTGTCGAAATCTTTTCCATCCTCACAATCCTCCTCTGTCTGTGCGTAATTTCCTCCCTTTGCTCCTCGCGGCCTGCCTTTCCTTCTCCATTCACTGCAATCAAACCCTATAGCCCTGCGTATTTCTCCCTTAAAACCTCATTGTGTCAGTCTAGCTCCCTACGCAGCTCACTTTCCAAACCCTCAACATCCGTTCCTTTCCTCACAACTCTTCTCTCATCTCCGCATCCTCACCATCGCTTGCCCTCTCCTTAACCCTCACACTACCTCATTTTCCTTTGACCTACGTCCTCTAGCAATCCTCATACCCTTCCTGCATGCTACCCTCATTCCGTTGCCTCCACGCAGCCATACTCCTCACTTCGCTGCTCGCAGCCCTTCCAGACCCTCGTTCTGATCTACACCCGCTGCCAACTCCACGCAGCCTTCAACGCTGCCATTGCCATTCCTCTGTAGCTACCATCCAGCATCCTCTGCCAGCCGTTATGTAGCTCATCCCTCTTCCCTGCGGTCTTCTCACATAGCTGCCCATTCCACACTCCTTGTCGTCGACCAAATCTGCACACACCAAACAGCAAAACATTCGATCTTTTTTTTTTTATTATTAGTATATATTCATTAAGTTTCATTTTGTTTGGTTTACTTCTGTTTTATATTTAGATTAGGGTTAGACTTTGGATTTCCCCTTGGTTATTTTAGGATAGGTCCCTTTTTTTATTTGGTTTGGTTTTATATTTTTTTTAGAAATTAAAATAAAAATAAAAAATCGCTTTTGTTTTGATTTTATACTTTTATTTCACTCTTTGACTTTATTTTGTTTCATATTTTTTAAATTTCTTTTCTTTATGATTTTGATTTTAATTTTTATTCACATTGAAAAACATAAAAAAGTTAAAAATCTAAAAAAATAAAAAATTGACATTTGATTTTTTCCCCATTTATTTTTTATTTTTTATTTTTATTTTTGATTCTTAAAATTTAAAAAAAAAAATCTAAAAAATTTCTAAAAATCGTAAACATTAATTTTTTTTTCTAAAAATCTTGAACATTAAAAAAATTTAAATCTAAAAACTATAAAATTTCAAAAGTCTAAAAACATCTAAAATATTTAAAATCCAAAAACATTTAAAAAAATATAAAATTAAAAAACTTTAAATCATAAATCTAAATTTGGTGACTAGGGATTTAAAACAAAATTCAGGGGTTTTTTTTGCTTAAACTCTAGAATTTGTAATGTGACCTATGGCCCATTAAAAATTTTGATTTTTTAACCATTCGATTAAATTAAATTCGTAAGGAATAATTAAATTTTTTTTAACCTAAAGTTCCTTAGTGTCGTTTGGTCATTAAATGCAATTTTTATGATTTTCCTATGGTCAAAGTGCGATAAACATTTTTAATCATATTTGGCTGTTTATAAAATCTAGATTTGGGAGTCAGCAAAAATAATTTTAAATCTAGAATTTCTTGCATATGGATTATTTATGATTGTCACTTTTCATCGTTCTGGATAACTTGTTAATTCAAATATCGAAGGCACTGGTCTATAATTGTTTATATCTTGTGGTCGTGTCTTGTTTACGTTGGCGTTTAATCTGTCAATCTTATTTTATCATTTAGATTCATCAAATTATCCATCGTTAAAATCTCCTAGAGCCCGTGATCCGCAGGCTTTTTCATCCATTTACCCTACGGACTACCCCCCTTGACTTGCCTAGGAGAGAGTCTAAACAGAGTGAGTAAGGATTAAGAGTGACATCCCTTACTCTGAGCATTGTCTCGCTGCCTAGTCACTTTGTGCGACAACAGGATCAACAGGAAAAGTATAAGAGGAGGCTTGAGGGTCAGCTGGAGAACACACCAAAGTGATCATTCATTCATTTTGCTAGAGCGGGGTTGCTAAGAAAAAGTGAATCAGTGATTAGCAATGAGGGGCAGTGAGAACTGGATAGAGAGGCAGAGATAGTACTGAGAGACCAGCGCATAAGCAGGGAGAGCGAGAGCAGCATCCAGTTCAGGCCACGCAGAGCCTAGCAGAGGCCAGAGGGACTGCGTCATCCACGTAGAGGCTGCTGGAGTGACGCAGAGGGTCCCAGAGGCTACGTAGTGCCTTAGAGGGTTGACGTAGGGAGTCCTGGGGCCGACACAGGTCAGCAGGAGGCTGACGAAGAGGCCAGAAGGGCCAGCGCTGAGCTTTAGTTGTGTCAGAGAGGGTTTTGTGGGACAGGTTTTCTGAATACTTGTTTCCGAATATAGAGGTATTGCTGCCGTGTATTTTTTCTTTGTCGGGTGAGCTGGTTAGGCACCCAGTTGTACTCAATGAAATACTGCATAATAATAAACCCTCAGAATAGCTGCATCGGTTTCCCGCATTGGGTTTTTTGGGGACATTTGTCCAAAAATAACGGTGTCACTTGTGTGCTTGTTTTCTTTCAGTTGATGAGTTGTAGATGTTGTGACTATATTGTGTTTATTTCAGTATTTAAATGTTTTAAATAACTTGCTCAGAATTTACAAGTAGAAGAAATAAACCAGCAGAATACAGATTAATTTTCTAACGGATAGACTTAGAAAATTCAACATGGTATGAGAGCGTGGTTGCAGATCTCAAGAGAGTTGAAGGCATTAGCTAAGCAGAGAATTTGCAGCAGAATCAGCTGTGCCGAGTGACAGTAGTTGATCCTTGCAGAAGCAACAGAGGAAGGGTTGACGCAGAGGGATTGCGTCATCAGTTCGGGCCAGAGAGAGCCGGAGCAGAGGCTAAGGAGGGCAGAGAGAGGCTCACGCAGAGACCAGGAGGGTTGATGCAGTGGCTGAGGGGGCTATTTTTTGTGTAGCCAGGATTGCGTAAAGCCTAGAGGCTTAGTCGTTCAGTTGCTGGGGCAAAGGAAGTTGTGGGCAGTTTGCGGGAGCGAAGCTGGTGCGGTACTGTGGTCAGAACAATACCTAACAGGGCAAGATCAAGGTAGAGGAAGTTGTTGTTGAGGCGGATTTCTAACCAAGGAATATGGATCAGTGTTGCAGTTGCACAAACGATTGGAGAGGGGCAACTTGACAGTTGGTAAAAGGATTTCTAGGAGGGAAATCGGGACTTAGAGGGAGTCCAAAAGAGAACTTCCAGACGGGAAGTAGAGATACTTGAAGGAGTGGAACCGAGAACTTCCAAATGGGAAGTAGAGAGACTCAGCAGGAGTCGAAACGAGAACTTCCAGGTGGGAAACAGAGAGACTCGGAGGAGTCGACAGAGAAGAGTAGAGAGATGGTCGTGAATGGGCTAAGAGATCAGGACAGGCTGGACGGAGCATCCAACTTTGTGGTTTGAAAGGCCAGGATCTTGTCCATTCTAGACAAACATCGTATCAAGGGCTTTGCCTTGAGAGTAATGGCTATCCCAGTTGACCTGATAGCTAATGAAAGGTACGAGGAGGCAGTGGCTAAGGAAAAGTGCATCATCCTTGATGGGGTCAAGGATCATGTGGTCCCACATATTGCCGAGAAGGAAATGGCAAAAGAGATGTGGGACACTTTGAAGACATTGTACTAGCATACTTCCGTGCAGAAGAAGATGCTCTTGGAGAATCAGCGAAGGTCATACCAGATGTATAAGGGATAGCAGATAGATGTCTTCCTCAGGGTCTTGAAGGAGATCCATGACCAAATGACTTCCATAGGGGCCACGTCGGATCAAGAGTTAATGGTGAGGACCGCACTTAACGCAGTCTCCGAGGAGTGGGAGACATTTGTCCAAGCATACTGTGCAGGGCGAGTCTTCCAGATTGGGAAGAACTGTGGGCGGCCCTTCGTCAAGAAGAGATCAGGCGGCTGACCAAGACGGGGAGTAGCAGCAAAGGGGTCAGGATCAAGAAGGAAGAGAAAGAGGATGCGGCTCTAGCATTTGCGGGAAAGAAGGAGAAGAGGAAGAAGAAGGACCTCTCCAAGGTCAAGTGCTTCCATTGTGGTAAACTAGGTCACTATGCGAACCAGTTTCCGAGGAAAAAGAGTAAGGGAGAGGATTTTGACTTGAAGGCAGCGCTAGTGAGGGCGGAAAAAGAAGTCGAGAAGGATGACAATTGTGCCATGAGTGCTCATGTGCCACTTGAGAAGAAGTGGGGAGACATCGAGCTGTAGTCAGGAGGACTACAGGCGATGAGGGACAGGATCCTTGAGGTACCCAACCTCTTGGATTATACCTTGCTACGGGAGCCCTGAGGAGGAGTAGTAGCACTTGTGGATGTTGGTAGAGAAGGATGCGGATGAAGCCGCAGAGTGCGCTACAGTGCAGGAGTCCCCGGGCAGCGCAAGGCTAGCAAGCTACAACAGTGCAAGAGGCACGAGAGTGTTGTACCAGTGTAGGATGGCACAGAGAGGTGTGCAATGGTGCGAGATGCAGGGAGTTGTTGCAGCAGCGCAGAGGTCAGTAGAGGGAGCATTTGTTAGCGACAGAGAGAGTTTCAGCATCGAGAGTGTTTCTAGCCTGACAGGGATGTGAGACGTTGGGTGGATCAGTTACTTACTTCTCAGTAACTGAGTTGCAGTGCAGTAGTAGTATGCAGAGGCACGATGCAGTATGATGAGAGGGGGATGTAGTGCAGATGCAGTGTTGGGAGAATGGACCAGCATCAGCACAGATGCAAAGGGAGCTGCTGTACGGATGCAGCAGTGGCAGTGGCAGGGCCATGGGCAGCAGTACAGGATGCAGCAGTGCAAAGGATGTTGCGCAAGGAGGCCTAGCATCAGCACAAGTTCCGGTGTTGGATAATTAGTGTGATGCTCAGTGAGGAGTATTAATAGAGCACAGTCCTCGTTAAGAGGGAGTGTTGATTTGGGGTAGCATCGAATGTACTCTAGCCATGAAAATTGGTGCAGGGGGTAAAGCACATGAGATCTCCAAGACCCAGAAATGGTTTGGACAAATTGTAGCCGATTTGGGAGATATTAAAATAATTAATATTTTTAATGGAGTTCTTAAGTCTAAACTTAGGAAAAATAAAATATTAATGTGTATTAATATAAAACTGGGTTAGAAGGTTTCAAAAGTCATGGATCAAGCCAAATCTAATCTTAGCCATTGATTAGAGATTTAATCTCGGTCGTTGAAGACTCAACATAAAAAGTATAAGAGGAGGCTTGAGGGTCAGTTGGAGAACACACCAGAGTGATTAGTCATTCATTTTGCTAAAGCGGGGTTGCTAAGAAAAATTGAATCAGTGATCAACAGCGAGGGGTAGTGAGTACTGGACAAAGAGGCAGAGACAGTACCGAGAGACCAACGCAGAAGCAGGGAGAGCAAGAGCAGCAACCAGTTCAGGCCATACAGAGCCCAGCAGAGACAATGCAGAGGCCAGAGGGACTGCGTCATCCACGCAGAGGTTGCTAGAGTGACGTAGAGGGTCCGAGAGGCTGCACAGTGCCTCAGAGGGATGATGCAGAGGGTCCTAGGGCTAATGCAGGTCAGCAGGAGACTGACGCAAAGGCAAGAAGGGCGAGCGCTGAGCTTCAGTTGTGCCAGAGAGGGTTTCGTGGGACATGTTTTCTGAATACATGTTTCCGAATATAGAGGTATTGTTGCCGTGTATTTTTTCTCTATCGGGTGAGCCGGTTAGGCACCTAGTTGTACTTAAGGAAATATTGCATAATAATAAACCTTTATAATAGCTGCACTAGTTTTCCCGCATTGGGTTTTTCCGGGGACATTTGTCCAAAAATAACGGTTTCACTTGTGTGCTTGTTTTCTTTCAGTTGATGATTTGTAGATGTTGTGACTGTATTGTGTTTATTTCGGTATTTAAATTTAAATAACTTGTTTAGAATTTACAAGTAGAAGAAATAAACCAGCAGAATAAAGATTAATTTTCTAATGAATAGACTTAGAAAATTCAACATATGAGGAGTCTTGTTCTGAATATACATTGTCGTGTTACATGCTTCTACCCGCAGAAATATCTTTAGATCCTGGTCATATAACGTAGCCTTTGCATCTCCAACAATGGTTCTATTTTTCCGCTTCGCTGCACCAGTCTGTTGTGGACTATATGGGGTTGCCCATTCTCTCTTGATGCCTTCCTTCACATAGAAATCTGTGAAGTCTTTATCAATATATTCTCCACCATTACCTGAGTGAACCACCTTGATCTTCTTCCCTGTCGCATTCTCCACAAGAGGTTTAAATTCTTGGAAACGATCGATGACCTCATCCTTGGTCTTCAAGAAGTAGATACAGGTTTTCCCGGAATGATCATCAATAAAGGTGACGAAATATTCGGCACCGTTGAAAGCTCTAGTGGACATCAGGCCACAAATATCTGAGTGTATAAGTGCTAACATGCCATCAGCTCTGCTATCACTTCTTGGAAATTCTGCCTTAGCATACTTCCCAAGTACGCATCCTTTGCACACATCATCGTGCTCAATGCTAAGTTCTAGAACCCCTGTTACCGTTTCTTTGAGCATCTTGAGTGCTCCATGGTGTAGATGTCCCACTCTCCTATGCCATAACTCATTCAGCTCCTTCCCACTTCTACTGTCACTACCTATCAGTGCCATTGGAAAACCGATTTGTAACCGGTACAATCTGTTACTTTGAACTCCAATTTGTCTTACCTTTTTCCATCTCGAGTGTTTGACATACACTTTCTTCCCTACGAAGTGAATATCATACCCCTTATCTTATAACTGGGATACCGAAATTAGGTTCATACCCAATCCTAGCACATGCAATACATCTGTAGCGCTGGTGCTTGCTCCTGACTCCCCTTGAAAATCTATGGTACCTCTCCCTACTGGAGTACATTTTGTTTTGTTTCCCATAGTAATCTGGAAGTCCATCCTCTTTTCCACCCAATGCGAATTCTGATTCTGCAGCCTACGACAAAACCCTCTGCATCCAACTAGGAATCTGCTCAACGAAAATCTGAGCTGCAACTGCTCCCTATGACTGCTGGGATCACTAATCTAGGCAACTTGATTTTCTTGCCTCCCTGCAACTGAAAATTGAACTGTTGCCCTAGCAACTCGACCTGCCTGTCAATGGATTACGTTGCCTCTGAAATTTTCGGCCTGCTTCTCCTTCTGAGCAGCAAAACTTTCCTCTTCGCTACCGAGCTTCCCAGTTGATCACTTAAGCTCTGATACCATGTGAAATTTTATCTATTGCAACTACTGGAAATTATTCTTCTAACTCAAAAATTAGTTATGCAGTTTATTTGCTACAACAAATAATGAATAAAATCACAACTGCAATTTTCACCATTAAAAATACTACGGAAAATAAAATACTGGAAACTGAGAAATTCTAGCACACAATAATTTATCGACACTGTTATTTTTGGACAACTGTCTCCGGAAAATCCCAACTTGGGAAAATTGGTGTAGCAAATGGGGGATTTATTATTAATGTTCAACAACGATTCTGAGTACAATGATTTAGATGCCCAACTAGCAATCTAATCTGAGAAAAACACTGGAAAAAATATTGTGAGAATTTTCTCTCACTCCACAACAGTTTTTTGCTTTTGAAATCGCTTCCCCAATCTCTGCACTGAACTCCCCACGTCACCCTCTGTGCAGAGCTTATGCTGCCCCTCTAGAGATTTCGGGCTTCCCTCCTTTGTCTCTTCCGAGAACTGAAAATCTTCCTCCCGGAATGGTACTGCCCTCGTCTTCCACTTGCTACTCACCCTCTGGCTCTATCTTCTCTGCTAAGTTGCTGCTTCTGAGAAAATCGAATTGCCTGGGCAACTGAGTATCTGCACGGATGATTTCTCCATCACCACATCGACCTCCTATTATAATCCTTTGTTGGATCACCAACGACCAAGATTAAAACTTAATCAATGGCTAGGATCATCTCTGGATCGATCTATGTGAGTTTCTAGATGATTCTCACCTTATCTCAATTAATACTGATAAATTAACCATATTTCCTAAGTTTAGATTTAGGAAATATTTAAAAATTGATTAATAATCTAATTGAGACACTTCTAGGTGGAATTTCCAGAAACGATTTTTGGGTTTTGGTGATCTCACGTATTCTAGCCTCTCCACAAAATTTCAAAGCTAGAACACATCCGATGCTACAAAAACTAACACAACCATAAAAAAATTGCCAAACAAGAAGCTCCAAGACAAGAGAAAATGATTTAAACATCAAAATTCTTTTCATGCTCCAAAATGTTGTCCACCAAGAATGATAGTGAAGTTTTCTAAGGAGATACAAGTCCAACCAAGTGATGATGCTAAAATGAATTCACGTCACTTGTATTTATACACTTCTAATGAGTTTGATTTAGCTAATTAGGCCTACATTAGGCCCTACAATAAAATAATGTGCAAACTAACTAACATTTGGTGACAAGCCCACCAAACTAGCTCATAAGCAAAAGAATAAGCCTCTCTGCAGGTCGAATAATGAATAGTGCATATTGTTGGGCCTTGGAGGAGACCTAATGGAGTCCATATGTGCCATAATTTGTAGTTGAACTCGCAAAAGCAGTGGACAATGGGCTTGCCCCTTGTAATAACCTGTGGTGCTCCAAATGACATGTGGGGGCACACAAGTGTCCTCATGGGTCTACAAACAAATTGAAGATGCCTGATGATCGTCTGCAAGGGCTAGGATGATGGTGTAGGTGACGCCACATCATCGTGCAAGTCCTGGACATCTGCCAAGTGTATGGTGCAACTCTGGGGCCAGCTAGGCACGATGGATTAGGTGCATCTTCCTCATCTAATAAATGAACCACGAGCAATCTATGAATAGTTGTCAGGATCCATGGAGTGTTGTCTGCTGCTGTGGAGGCCCATGGCTCTCTACACACACTCGACATGTGCCAATGTAGCCCTCTGGGGTTAGGACCTCGTATAGAGAGACCTGACCCAAATGGAAACCACCTGCAATCCTGCATAAGATCTAATGTGTCCCCGTCCCTTCCAGCATACCAACTCATTAAAGAAATCAAGTAAAAGAGTTTATAAACCATGGATGACAAGTGAGCACTTCATAGTGGCATGCCCGCCCATAGTGGGCTTTGGCATGTGTTGATGTCTTGCAGCTCCAAATAGGGTTAACTAGGCATCTTATTAGGTGGTTTCTACCTTTAAAGGTGGTGGTATTTCCATGGTACATCCTTCAAATGGTGGTGGGATGTGGCATAATGATGGAATGGAGTAGGAAATGAAAGGGGGGCAACCTGGATCACATTCCATGGTACAAGGGTAGCTAAATAAAGGGAAGCCCACACTTGGGTAAATAATGTGTAAGAGGGAGCAATCGTGGTGCATGAATTACCCCGACCTTGATTTTTCCACCCTTTTTCATATGCCTTTTTCCTTTTTATGATTTTCTTTGGTTAACTACTCGGGGCTCTAGGTAATGAGAGCATGATGCGTAAAGTATAGCAGTGGATACCGCCTTATAAGGTGGGGCAATTCATCACCCATTGAGGGTTGCAACAATCGTGGGTTCCTGAATGATAAAGGAGGATCATCAAGGGACATGTAGGAACCAGGGTGATGGCCATGGAATGGGGTAGAGCTCATGTCATGGGTCTTGCCCATGTGCTAAATGCTTTTGTCCCAACCACACTTTTCATTTTGTGGTACAATTTCGTGATGAATGTGGCCAATTATGCTTTTTCTTTTTCTGTTAGTTGCATCAACCTTCGGGCATCATTCCAAGCCCGACCCAAGATGTGGTGCAAGGGGAGGGGGTCGCTGACCATATGTGGACCTAATTGAGGAATGTGGACCCTAGTGGGAGGAGAGATGATTGGGGGTATAATGAGCAAAAGGGGAGTAATATATGCAAATAGGAGAGCGGGACCACGCAACCAAAATTAGGGTATCTCATGTAGTACCATCCCTAAAACCAATAGGTCAGTAAAAGAGATCCCACGGGACTAGGGTGCAAGGTTAACATCCCAAAAGAGACAGGGGAAAAGAGCACATACCTAAACCACTCTTTCCGCCGAATCCCCCCATTAATCCATGCCCATAGTTCCCATGATAAATAAACTAGAATACCTAGTTACCAAATAACAAGGCATACATTTAGGTTTGAGAGGCCCACCTTCAAACATACAATCATGATAGATGGGTGAGGGACCACATTGATTTGATTTAGAATATTAGATTGTTGTGCTAAGATCCTCCTCAGATTAGAAACAAAATGCTTTCATTGTGCTTAAGGATTCATGAATTTTTGCAAGTGAAATGATGAGTTTTTATGTTAATTTTATGAGAAATTTAACATAAATAAGAGACTGAACAACAGCATAAACATGTACAAAACATCATCAAAAACACATTACAACAGGAACATGATAAAGGAGTTCACCCCTCCTAGGTTACGTCTCCTTGGTCCAACTTCCAATGGCTTGGGCCTCTCTATTATGCTCAAAAGTGTAAAAAGATGTGTTTACAATGCTCAAATGCTTCTAAAACCTGCTCCAATGAGTCCAAAATGTCCAAAAATGGCTATCTAGCCTCTTTTTTCATCCAATTTGGTGGAAAACTGAAGAAGTTATGACCTCTCCTAGTTTTCCCACTATTCGCTCCACAAATTGCTCCAAATCTGGCATGATCCTACAAATTAGCTCCAAAAAGTGCTAACTGAGCAAAAATTTCACCATGTGGTGGTCCATAATCTGTTAGCACCGACTATCCCATCACAAATCACAATCGGCAAGAACCGGCAGGCTTATGGTTTGTGAACATGGCGGGGCGATGTGCGATTGCAATATGGCAGACTGACGAAACTATTAACTAAAACTCAAACTTATCGCATCTGGTATCCTTTCGCAATTCACAATCGGCGGAGTACCGACAGTCTTATATATGCAAGACTCTGTTTTCTGTGGTGTGCAATTGCGATCTGCGATTGTGATTATCACATCGCAACCCTTCCCTGCTCGGGGGCCGATTGTCGCATCGCAACTGCTGAGGCCGATTCTTTAATGCCTTTCCGCCTGCCCTGTTGCGATGTGTGATTGCGATTATTGCATCGCACCTTGGCTTGTTCCGGGCCGATTTTTAACGCCGACCCACCTGCGACATGCGATTTGCGAAATGTGGGGGCCAATGGCGGCCTACCACTTGGCGCTTCCCCATTCGCTGAAGAGCCCTGCCACATCATATTTTCCTACCATCTGTCCAAGTCAAACCTGAACTTTGACTTGCTCTAACTTCTTCATACGAGCTTGGATTCGAGTGTCGTTCACACTGTTGGAATCAGGATGACGAGCTCTTCGATTTGAAGCTAAGTTTATAGAGATTCTGACACTTTGAGTTTTGAGCCTAATTTTGAGCACCTGATCACTCCTCCCCACTGGAAGCCTTTTGGACCCCAAAAGATCACCTTCAATTGTCTAGCAAGTGAGGGTACAGTTCCCTCACCTTTCCAATCTCGATCCATTTATCACTGAGTTGGAACTTGTGATCTACACGATGCTTATCGTGCCTTGCTATGTACTTGCCTTTTCCCTTTTCAAGTTGTTCTTGCACTATTTGATGTACCATTTGGAGTTGTTCAATGAAATCTTTGGCTTTATCCATGTTACTATCAATAGCAACATATTTCTTACCAGGATGATACAATACATTATGATGCAAATGGTAAACAAATTCCTCCACTTGATTCCTTTGACTCAAGCTTGAATGTACATCTTGAAAGTATGTATTCTTCTGATCATAACTTTCTTGTAAAACAAAATGATGCTTGTGGAAAGTAGTTATACAAACTATAGGCCTATAAAGTACATCAACAAACTTGTCGCTTATACCTTTCTTATTCCTTTTGACCGAGTGGAATAGTAGAAGAAAACCCATCCAATGGAAGTGCCTTTGTCGCTGCAACTTAAACACTTCACCATTGAAAATTTCTAAATAAAAAGAAATGGGCTTACCACATTGCATAAAGACTGCGCCCATGGCATAGTCACATACATCAACTTGAAACTTAAATTACTTTTTCAAGTTTAGAAGAGTAAGTATAAAGGCTAAATTGATCTTTTGTTTTAAAGAATCAAATGCCTCTCGTTGTTTGCCTCCCCACAGGAAGACCTTTTTCACAACTGCCAATGAATGCAAATGAGCTGTAGTAGAAGAAAAATTAACAAAATGTCTCCTCCAACATTGGGCTGCTCCCAAAAAACCTCTTATTCAAATGAATATCTTGAGCCTGCCTGCATAAATTGCAAGCAGAGCAAAGGCGTCTGCAACTTCACGAGGATGTATAATTCTTTCACCTGTGTCGGCAGGAATGGAGTCAATACCACCACACACTGTTACATCCAAGCGGACTACTGGAACGGAGCCCAGAGTGACATATCTGCAACTTCCATAGATCCCACTCGCTAGAATTATAGTATCGCGCTTGGAAGAACCAATTTCACGGCGCAAGTACATCAAAGAAGTTTTATCCAACATATACTTTTACATCTTCAGAAAAAATGTTCTTGACATATGACATCAAGTATTTTTTTCTCACACATGAATGTTGAAATTTCTAAGTCTAACCGTTAGAAAGTTTATCTGTATTCTTCTGATTTATTTCTCCTACTTGTTAATTACCAACAAGTTATTTAAACATATAAACATTGAAATAAACACAATATAGTCTCAACCATCTATAGATCAACAACTGAAAGAAAAAGCAAACACAAAAGTGACACCATTATTTTTTGACAGCTCGTGCCTGGAAAAACCCAACTTGGGAAAACCAGTGCAACAATTCTGATGGTTATTTATTATGCAGTATATCCTTGAGTACAACTGGGTGCCAAACTGACTCACCTGATAGAGAAAAATATTCGGCAGTAATACCTCTCTATTCGGAAGCAGATATTAAGAAAATCTGCCCCACAAAACCCTCTCCAGCACAACTGAAGCACTGCGTTAGCCCTCCTGGCCTCTGCGTCAGCCTCAAAACCCTCTGTGCAGCCCTTTGAGGCACTGTGCAACCTCTATGGCCTTCTGCGTCACTCTTGCTGCCCTTTGCGTGGATGGCGCAAGCCCTCTGGCCTCTGCGCTATCTCAGCTAGCCTCTGCTCTGGCTTCTGCGTCTGCCTCTCTGCCTCTGCATTGGTCTTTCGGAACTATCTCTGCCTCTTTGTCCAGTACTCACTACCCCTCGCTGTGAGCTGATCACTGATTCGACTTTTCTTAGCAAACCCTGATCTAGAAAATTGAATGACTGATCACTCTGGTGTGTTCTCCAACTGACCCTCAAGCCTCCTCTTATACTTTTCCTGTTGGTCCTTCAACGGCTGAGATTACATCTCTAATCAACGGCTAAGATTAGATTTGGATTGATCCATGTCTTTTGGAACCTTCTAACCCAGTTTTATATTAATACCCATTAATATTTTATTTTTCCTAAGTTTAGACTTAGGAACTCCATTAAAAATATTAATTATTTAAATATCTCCTAAATTGAGTAGAATATGCCCAAACCATTTCTGGGGCTTGGAGATCTCGTGTGCTTTAGCCTCTTCACCAATTTTCATGGTTAGAGCACATCCGATGTTACCCGAAATCAACACTCCCTCTTAGCGAGGACTGTGCTCTAGTAATACTCCAATTGAGCATCACTCTGATTATATGGAACCGGTACCTGTGCTGATGCTAGGCCTCCCCACCCAACATCCTCTTCACTGCTACACCCTATACTGCTGCCCATGACTCTGTCACTGCCATTGCGGCATCTGTATGGCAACTCCCTCTGCATCTGTGCTACTACTGGTCCTTTCTCCCAACACTGCATCTACACTACAACCCCCTCTCATCATGTTGCATCGTGCTACTACTAACCTCTATTGCACTGCAACTCAATTACTGAGAAGTAACTGATCCACCCAACTACTGACATCCCTGTTAGGCTAGAAACACTCCCGATGCTGAGGCTCTCTCTGCCGCTATCAAGTGCTCCCTCTACTGCATCTGCGTTGCTCCAACAACTCCTTGCCTCTCGCACTGTTGCAAACCTCTCTGTTCCATCCTGCACTGTTGCAACCTCCTCTGTGCCTCTTGAATTGCTGCAGCCTGCTAGCTCTCTGCTGCCTGAGACTACTGCACTGTAGCACTCTCTGCCGCTTCATCTGTATCTGTTTGTACTGACATCCGCCAGTCCTGCTACTTCTCACTTTGGGGCTCTCGTAGCAAGGATTTGATCCAAGAGTTTGGGTACCTCAAGGATCCTGCCCCTCATCGCCTGTAGTTTGCCTGACTACAACTCGATATCTCCCCACCTCTTCTATAGAGGTACATGAGCACTCATGGCATAATTGTCATCCTCCTCTACCTCTTTTTCTGCCTTCGTTGGCGTTGCCTTGGAGTGAGACGCCTCTCCCTTATTCTTTTTCCTTAGACACTGGTTCGCATAATGCCCTAGTTCCCCACAATTGAAGCACTTTACCTTGGAGAGGTCCTTTCTCTTCCTCTTCTCTTGATTCCCCGAAGATGCTAGAGCTGCATCCTCTTCCTCTTCCTTCTTGATCTTTACTCCTTTGCTGCTACTTTCCGTCTTGCTCAGCCGTCTGATCTCTTCTTGGCGAAGAGCCGCCCACAATTCTTCCTAATCTGGAAGATTTTCCCTACCCAGAATACTCTGGACGAATGTCTCCCACTCCTCGGAGACCGCGTTTAGAGCGGCCCTCACCATCAACTCCTGATCCAGTGTGGCTCCTATGGAAGTCAGTTGGTCCAAGATCTCCTTCAATCTACCGAGGAAGTGATTTGTCTGCTCCCCCTTCTACATCTGGCATGACTACAGCTAATTCTCAAGTAACATCTTCCTCTGCACAGAAGTATGCTGGTACGTCTTCAAGGTACCCACATTTCCTTTGCCATCTCCTTCTCGGAAATATGTTGGACCACATGATCCTTGACCCTATCAAGGATGATGCAGTTCACCTTGGCCATTGTCTCCTCGTACTTCTCATTATCAGCTGGGTTAATTGGGATAGCCACTGTTCTCAAGGCGAAGGCCTTGATGCGATGTCTATCTAGAATGCACAAGATCCTGGCCTTCCAGACCACAAAGTTGGATGCCCTGTCCAGCCTATCCTGATCCCTCAGTCCATTCATGGCCATCTCTCTACTCTTCTTTTAGACTCCTTCGAGTCTCTACTTCCCTCTGGAAGTTCTCTCTTCGACTCCCTCTGAGTCGCTACTTCCTGTCTGGAAGTTCTTTGCTAGACTCCCTTTGAGTCTCGATTTCCCTCCTGGAAATCCACCTGCCAATTGTCGAGTCGCACCTCTCCGATCTCCTGTACATGAGCAACACTGATCTGGATTCCGTGGCTAGAAATCCACCTCGATAGCGACTCCCTCTACCTTGGTTTTTCCTTGTTAGGTACTTTTCTACCCACATCACCCCACCAGCTTCACTCTCGCACTCTGCCCACGGCTTCCTATGCCTCAGCAACTGAAGGACTGAGCCTCTAGGTTTTGCGCAATCCTGACACTAGTCGAACTGTTCCCCTGGCCAACTGCGTCAACCCTCTTGGTCTCTGCGTGGCTTTGCGTAAGCATCTTTCTGCTCTCCTCAACCTCTGCACTGACCTCTCTCTATCCCGGACTGATGATGCAGTCCCTCTGCGTCAATCCTTTTTTTGTTGCTTTCTGCAAGGAACAACTTCTGTCATTTGGGACAGTTGTCCCTGCTTCAGCTGATGCCTTCAGCTCTCCTGTGATTTGCAACAACGCTCTAATAACATGTTGAAATTTCTAAGTCTAATAGTTAGAAATTTTATCTTTATTCTTCTAGTTTATTTTTCCTACTTGTTAATTACCAACAAGTTATTTAAACATATAAACATCGAAATAAACACAGTACAGTCTCAACCATCTACAAATCAACAGCTGAAAGAAATAGCAAACACACAAGTGACACCCTTATTTTTGGACAACTTGTCCTCAGAAAAACCCAACTTGGGAAAACCGGTGTAGCAATTTTGAGGGTTATTTATTATGCAGTATAGCCTTGAGTACAATTGGGTGCCAAACGGGCTCACCCGACAGAAAAATATCTGGCAGTAATACCTCTATTCGGAAGCAGATATTAAGAAAATCTGCCCCACGAAACCCTCTCTAGCACAACTGAAGCACTGCGTCAACCTCAAAACCCTTTGTGTCAGCCCTCTGAGGCACTGCGCAACCTCTATAGCCTTTTGCGTCACTCCTCCTCCCCTTTGGGTGGATGATGCAGGCCCTTTGGCCTCTGCGCTATCTCAGTTAGCCTCTACATGGCCTGCTTTGGCTTCTGCGTCTGCTTCTCTGCCTCTACGCTAGTCTCTTAGCACTATCTCTGCCTCGTTGTCCAGTACTCATTGCCCCTCGTTGCGAACTGATCACTAATTCGACTTTTCTTAGCAAACCCCGCTCTAGAAAATCGAATGACTAATCACTCTGGTGTGTTCTCGAATTGACCCTCAAGCCTCCTCTTATACTTTTCTTGTTGATCCTTCAATGGCCAAGATTACATCTCTAATCAATGGCTAAGATTAGATTTTGCTTGATCCATGTCTTTTGGAACCTTCTAACCCAGTTTTATATTAATACCCATTAATATTTTATTTTTCCTAAATTTAGACTTAGGAACTCAATTAAAAATATTAATTATTTTAAGATCTCCTAAACCGGGTAGAATCTGCCCAAACCATTTTTGGGTCTTGGAGATCTCATGTGCTTTAGCCTCTCCACCAATTTTCATGGCTAGAGCACATGCTATGCTACCCCAAATCAACAATGACATGTTCATAATGAAATTTTCTGAAAATGAAAATGTCATCCAAATAGACTATCATGTCTAGAAATGGCTTCAATACATTTCGCTGCATATGCAGGAAAGTAGTAGGAGCATGGCAAAGACCGAAAAGCATAATAAGCCATTCAAAAAACCTTGCTTGGTTTTGAATGTCACTTCCATATATCTCCTTCAACAACTCTACTTTGATGAAAACCACTTCTTGAATCCCATTCAATGAAATGCTTACCATTCTTCTTGGGCACCAAAACACAAGGTGCACCACATGATAAAGGAGAAGGTCGAATGATCCTTTTATTCAACAATCCCTAGATTTGCGTCTTAATTTCTGCGCTTTCCATTATTGACATCCTATACATGCCAATGTTAGGAAGAAGACACGTTTGCTACAACTGTATTTCATGTTGGATTCTCCTGTTGGGAGGTAATCCCTTTGGTTCCTAAAACATCTCATCATATTGGTTAACTACATCAATCAATTCAGATTTCAAATTCGAATCACAACCTTTTAAAGCTTCATTATCAACGTCATTCTTGGGTTTGATCATTAGAAGCACAAAATTCTTGCTCGAACTCACTAGTCTTTTCATCTTCCCTTTCTTAACAGGTGAAAGGTTTTTTTTTTGCTATGAGCTCTCACAATATATTCTACTCCACCTTTTAATAAATGATATTTGTTTTCATGTCTATGGAAGATAGCTTTTTTGTCATAAAGGTACGGGCTGCCCAAAACTATGCCACAGATATCTAACGGCACAACATCAAGCTCCACTTCATCTATGAAATTTGCAGTAATAGCGAATCTCAGTTTACACTTTCTAGTAACCTGGAATTGCGCATTGTCACACACCCATCCAAGTGGATATGGTTTATGATGTGGAATGGTTTCCAAGTTTAAACTTTTGACAATGTTTTCAAAGATAAGATTGGCTTGAGAGCCACTATTGAAAAACGTATCAATCTTGTTGTGTTTTGATATCACCCTTATGTGAAAAAGTTCTATTCTCCTCTTTTCGTTTGGAGTTTCATTTTGTGAGTTTGAAAGACTAGTGCTAGCAATGGATTCTTTTCCTTTTAACCCCATGGCTGTCATTTTAGTTTCATCACCCGAATCGGATCCCAAATCCTCTTGAATGACGACAACTGTCTTTTCTTTTCCTTTGTTGTTGAATTCCTTTGGTTTCATTTCGGGATGAAGCTTCCAACAATAAGCTTCATCGTGACCCTCTCTGGAACAATGTTTACATATTGTTTTCTCTCCTTCCTTTTTAATGGATTCATTTTTCTTTCCCTTGAAACCCTTTTCTTTCTCTTTGTAATATCCCTAACCCGAAATATTTCTCAAACCCCAGCAAAAACTCCAATCAAATACGTGCAAGTGATATAATAACCCAAAATGACAAAATAACAGTGGTACAACATATAATAGTGTAAATATGAAATATAAGCAGATACTCAAGAAATGCAGTGAGAAATACTAAGCCATTTTATTATACTGAGCAATAAAATGAGTACAAAAGGTGATCAGTCAGATGGCACCTCGACTTGCACAAGGCAAGTGAAGAAATACTCTCAGAATAACAAGGAATGGCCTCTCTGCATGGATGCAGCTAGAGAACTGATGTGTTGTTGCTGCTGCTAGGAAAAAAATAATGATTTGGGGCTGCTCCCCTCCTCGGAAAATGTTGAAACTCTGGAATTAGGCTCTACTAAAAAAACCTAGAAAAACCCAGAAAGCTTTCCTGGAATAGCCGACCCCCGAAAATCACCCCCTTGGGGATTTGTGCAGTCCCTCAATGCTCTGCGCTGCCGCTAAAGAAACCCCTCTAGAACTCTATTTGAAACTCTGCCAAAAATCCTCCAAGATGCAAGGGCTGGTCCCTTGCTCAATCACCTAGCATAAATCCTCCTGCCAAACCCCAATCCAACAATACCGCCAGCAAGAACTGCGTCCCTCTCCTAATGCTGCGCAGTCCTCCAAAACGCTGTTGAAACTGCTGTTGGAATGCTGATAAAACTATTGCTGAAATGCCAAAGGAAATACCTTGCCCAAGCAGGCACTCGAAGTCCCCAGGGGCTAAGGGTGAGATCTTCGAACGGAGACACTCAATGCACTAAATAGTGCTGCAGACTAGCTAAACAGCCAGCGTGCTCAGAAGTCGAAATGGCTAGCTCAAAATGCACATAACTGAATGATCAAAAATGAGGGGGCTCCTCTCTATTTTATAGCCTCTGCCTCTCACAATCCCTAGGCTCACCTCCTCTTGCGTGATTCCCCTCTTGCCACGTGTTTCTTCCCTCTTGTGCAGTCCCTCCATGTGTCTACGTGGGCCCCATTTCTGCGTCCCCCTTTGGCCCCCTTGGCTCCCCTTTAAGTCACAATGTTGTGCTACTAGGAAGTGACTTTTTATTCTTAAAGTGAGTTATGTCCCCTGTCCTCACTTTTTTATTTACAAATAACTATAGAAGGCAAAAATTGGACAAAATCGAATATTCCAATTAGCCATGGCTAATTAGGAATATTACAGTCTCCCCCAGCAAAATGTTGCTTGTCCTCAAGCAACTGAAGTGATGGATGGTGCAAGATCTTCTCACTCTCCCAAGTGGCATCCTCATCTGGCAAATTCTTCCACCTCACCAAGAATTCCCGGACTGTCCTGCTCCGCAGCTACCTCTCCCTGGTATCAATGATAGCCTCCGGCTGCAATACCAAATGCCCCTCGTCATCCATGGGTGGTAGCTCATCTGTCACTGTCACTTGCTACCCCAATTCCTTTTTCAGGCATGATACATGAAAAACGTTATGAATCTTGCTGCCTTGGGGTAGCTCCAACTCATATGCAACCTGTACAACTTGGCATATCACCCTGCACGGCCCATAAAAGCGGGGCTTGAGCTTCTCAACCCCCTTCTGCTTTAGTGATGACTATCGGTATCACTGTAATTGTAGGTAGACCATGTCCCCTACCTCCAACTGTCTCTCTACCCGACCCTTGTTGGCATATAGCTTCTACTGGTTTTGTGTTGTGGCCATGTTATCCTTGAGAGCTCAGAGAATATCTTGACTCTCTTGGATCCAAATCTTGGCCTTGGGAGACTTGCTATCACCAAACATCACATCAGCAAAAGATAAAGGATGATACCCATATAAGGCGTAGAATGGCGACATACCAATGGACATGTGATGTGAAGTATTGTAACAGTACTCCCCTAGATGCAGCCACCTCAACCATGCTCACTGTTGCCCACTGACATAGTTACGCAAGTAGCTCTCTAGCCACTTGTTAACTATCTCTGTCTGCCCATCCGTCTGTGGGTGATAACTGGTACTCGGTGTCAACTTCGTCCCCACCAACCGGAAAAGCTCTTGCCAAAACCTGCCCATGAAACGGCTGTCCCTATCACTGACGATGGTCTTAGGAAGACCATGTACCCTGAAGATCTCTCTAAACAACAGCTCGGCCACTTGTGCTGCTGTATAGTGTGTGGATATGGCAAAAAAGTGTGCGTACTTTGTCAGTCGGTCAACGACGACAAAGATGTAATCCTTGCCCTGTACCATGGGCAACCCTGTGATGAAGTCCATCGAAATACTCTCCCATTTCCCCTTCAGAATGGGAAGAGGCTGCAATAATCCCGCGGGATGGCTCATCTCTCCCTTGTTCCTTTGGCAAACATCGCACTCCCGAATGTGCTGGAGTACGTCCTCCTTGAGGCCCTTCCATGAGAACGTCTCCCTAATGGTCCTGTAGGTTTTGGTAAACCCCTGATGTCCTGCCAATGGTGAATCATGTGATGCCTGGAGCATCTTCTTCTTGAGCTGAGACCCCTCAGTCAAGAAGATCCGGTCCCTGTAATAGATGATCTCATTGACCACCCTGTACCTGTCATCTACCACTTGCCCATCCAGAACCTGTCCTTGGAGTACTCTACTAAGAGTCGAGCCCTCCAGTTTGTATCCAAGCTCATAAGAGACAACATGGCTGGTCTACGTGAAAGGGCATCTGCTACCACGTTGTTCTTACCCTTGGCATACTCAATGTCAAAGTCATATGCTTGGATCTTATTGATCCACTTCTGCTGCCTCTCCTGTAGCTACTTCTGCTCCAAAAAGAACTTGAGGTTGTTGTGATCAGTCCTCACCCTGAACCAATTACCCACCAAATACTGCCGATACTTAGCCAATGCATGCATGATGGCTAGCATCTCCTTGTCGTATATAGAGTACAACCTCTCATGCGGAAGGAGCTTCTGGCTCTCAAAGGCTATAGGGTGACCTCCCTGTATCAACACTGCGTCGATCCCCTCTCCTGACGCATCACACTCCAAAACAAATGGCTGCATAAAATCTGGCAACGCAAGCACTGGGCAGCTGCTCATAACCTCCTTGAGCCTGTCAAAGGCTCGCTGCGCTGTCTCCGACCAACTGAATGCCCCCTTCCTCGTCAAATCTGTCAAGGGTGCAGCAAGCTGCGTGAAACCTTTGACGAACTTCTAGTAGTAAGTACAAATGCCAATGAATCCTCGAAGTCTGTCACGTTTCTCAGCTCCGGCCATTCTCTGATTGCCCTAATCTTCTCCTCGTGGACTCTCACTCCATCCACCCCTATGATGTGCCCCAGATACAACATCTCCGTCAACCCAAACTCGCACTTGGAGAGTTTGGCATAGAACTGTTGCTCCTGTAAGATACACAATACCGTCTCAATGTGCTGGAGATGCTCCTCCCAAGTCCGACTGTAAATGAGAATGTCATCAAAGAATACCAACACAAACTTCCTCAAGTGACTACGAAAGATGTGATTCATGCAGGACTAAAATGTAGTGGGGGCGTTGGTTAGCCCAAAAGGCATCACCAAGAACTCAAAGTGCCCATAGTGACACCTGAAGGCGATCTTGGGAATGTCCTGCTCCCTCACGTGAATCTGATGGTACCCAGATCTCAAATCAATCTTTGAGAAGAATCGTGCTCCCCTCAACTCGTCCATCAACTCATCGATCCTGGGTATGGGGTACCTGTTCTTTAGGGTCTTCTTGTTCAGGGCCTTGTAGTCAATGCACATCCTCAATGTACCGTCCTTCTTCTTCACCAACACTACAGAAGAAGTGAAAGGACTCATGCTCGGTTGAATGTGCCCAAGAGCCAGCAACTCCCCGATAGCCTGCTCAATCTCATCCCGATAGGCCTTGGGGTGCCAATAGGGGGTAGTGATCACTACTTGTATGCCCTGCTCAAGCTCGATGGTGTGCTCAAACCCCCGATTCGGTGGTTGTCCTGGTGGAATCTCCCCAAACACTATGGCATACCGATCAAGGATGGACTGTATCTTTGGATGTACCGTCTGCCCTGTAGTCCTTGCCTCTAATGCACGCAGCTCCACTGCCCACTCTATGTCTCCCTTCCGGAAGACTGCCTCCATCCGATGAGCCGACACAGTCTGAGGCAGATATGTGTGCTGTCCCCGTATCTTCTCATGCCTCCTTGTCTTTTCATCATCCCACTCCATCTCTAGGGTCTTCCAATCCGTCGTGAGCTTCCCTAGAGTAATAAGCCACTGAACACCCATTATCATGTTGGTGTCTAGAATATCGATCACAAAAAAGTGGCCAATCAATGTGTAGGTGCCCATTGTCACCGAAAGCTCTGGAACATAACAAGCACACGTCATGGTTTGATCTCCTGAGACCAAAACTGAAAACCCATCAAAGCTTTCCGTCTGAATACCTCTCCGCTCAACCATCTGTGCATCGATGAAGTTGTGGGTTGCCCCACTGTCAACCAAAACTGATATACACTGGCCATGTACTGTCCCTCGTAAGTGTAGCGTCAGATGCTTGGGAACCCCTCGTAATGCTGCAAGGGCCCCTCCGGTGGGTGCAAAATATGCACCACCTGCTGCTGGTGGTGGAGGTGGTAAAGGTCCCTGTATGGCATGGCTATCTCCTGCCTCCACATCCTCCTGATCATCCTCTTCTCCACTGCTCTCGGAGAAGACCTCAATAAAATGTGCTTTACTAGCAGCACATCTATGTCCCGGTGCCCACGGCTCCTGACATGTGAAGCACAACCGCTTCTTCTTCAGCTCCCTCTTGACATCGTCCTCAATCTGTACTCATCCTGGATTCCCCTTTGGAGGTGGAATCCTCACATCCTTCCCCTTAGACTAAAAGGGCTGTCTTTGGGGGTAAGGTGTCCGAGCCCTCGGTAAGACATCCTGTAAGTCCTGGGTCCTGCTGATAGCGTCCTGGAGTGTAGCTGGTCTAGTGGATCGGACTAGACCCCGAAGTGGCTCTATTAACCCCTCAACATACATATAGACCCTCCGTGCCGTGGAGAGGTCTGGCACCATCACGGAGACCCTCAAGAAATCTGCAATGTAGGTCTCTGGGCTCCTTGTCTGTTTGAACCTCATCAGCTCAACAAAATGTTGCTCTTGATCTCTTCGATCAAATCGCTCCATCAATCTCCTGGTAAACTCCGAATATGTCGTCACTGCAGAGTGCCCGAGTGTAACCATCTCGTGAAACCACCAATCCTGGGCCTCGCCATCCAAATGCAATGTTGCCACCTTGATGGCCTTTGCCTCTGAAGACTTTTCCGAACTGCTTGATGAACCATCAAATGTAGGCAAGTGGAATCTACTCGCTGCACGGTGGGTGTCACCATCATGGTAATGCCAGTTCCCTCTATGATGATCGTAAGGCCTGCTATCCCGCTGGAGTTGAAAAAAGTCTCTGAATGAAAGAGCATCCCTGAACTCCTACCCATATGCCTCGTACTCTGCAAAATAATCGCCCATATGGTCGGGCATTGCCTCCTGCTCGGCTCCGACCCCCGTGTCTGCTCCTAAGAACGTGGGCATGGTAGAGCATGTAGGGGCATGCGAGGCCACCTGCTGCGCAATATCACGCTGCTCTGGCAAATGATGGGATGCACTTGATCCCTCACCAATTTGAAAAACTCGTGGGCTCTCACGCTGTCTGGCCTCTACTGCCGTGAATCTCTGCCCCATCACCTCAATTTGCCTTGACAGATCTTGCACTGATTTGAGGAACATATCCGCAAATCTCTTCCCGTCCTTGTCTGCCATCTGCTCTGCGTCCACCACCGGCTCTTTCTGTTTTGCGTCAACCACTGGCTCCTTTTGTTCTGCATCCACCACTGGAACACAGTCTCCCTCTCCGTAGGTATTCTCCAACCTACATCCAGTGTCTCTGTATCTCCTACCTCTGTAACAAATGTAGGGTTTTTCCCCCCAGTGTCATAGATTGCTAGCTCCACAGGCTGAGCCAGATCTATGCTTTGATACCACTGTAATATCCCTAACCCAGAATATTTCTCAAACCCCAGCAAAAACTCCAACCAAATACGTGCAAGTGATATAATAACCCAAAATGACAAAATAACAGTGGTACAACATATAATAGTGTAAACAGGAAATATAAGAAGATACTCAAGAAATCCAGCGAGAAATACTAAGCCATTTTATTAAACTGAGCAATAAAATGAGTACAAGAGGTGATCAGACAGATGGCACCTCGACTTGCACAAGGCAAGTAAAGAAATACTCTCAGAATAACAAGGAATGGCCTCTTTGCGTGGATGCAACTAGAGAATTGCTGTGTTGCTGCTGCTGCTAGGAAACAAATAATGATTTGGGGTTGCTCCCCTCCTTAGAAAATGTTGAAAATCTGGAATCGAGCTCTACTCAAGAAACCCAGAAAAACCTAGAAATCTTTCTTGGAATAGCCGACCCTTGAAAATCACCCCCTTGGGGATCTGCGCAGTCCCTCAATGCTCTGCGTTGCCGCTGAAGAAACCCCTCCAGAACTCTATCTGAAACTCTGCCAAAAATCCTCCGAGATGTAAGGGCTGGTCCCCTACTCAATCACCTAGCATAAATCCTCCCGCCAAACCCCAATCCAACACTATTGCTAGCAAGAACTGCGTCCCTCTCCCAATGCTACGCAGTCCTCCAAAACGTTGCTGAAATTGTTGCTGGAATGCTTATAAAACTACTGTTGAAATGCCAAAGGAAATACCTTGCCTGAGCAGGCACTCGAAGTCCCCCGGGGCTAAGGGTGAGATCTTCGAACAGAGACACTCAATGCACTAAATAGTGTTGTAGACTAGCTAAACAGCCAGCGTGCTCAGAAGTTGAAATGACTAACTCAAAATGCACATAACTGAATGATCAAAAATGAGGGGGCTCCTCTCTCTTTTATAACCTCTGCCTCTCACAATCCCTAGGCTCACCTCCTCTTGTGTGATTCCCCTCTTGCCACGTGTTTCTTCCCTCCTGCGCAGTCCCTCCATGTGTCTGCGTGGGCCCCATTTCTGTGTCCCCCTTTAGCTCCCTTGGCTCCCCTTTAAGTCACAACGTTGTGCTGCTAGGAAGTGACTTTTTATTCTTAAAGTGAGTTATGTCCGTTGTCCTCACTTTTTTATTTACAAATAACTATAGAAGGCAAAAATTGGACAAAATTGAATATTCCAATTAGCCATGGCTAATTAGGAATATTACACTCTTTACCCTTAAATGGATTTTTACTACCTTCTTCTGGAGTGTTTTTCCCTCTTTCCTCAAGATGAGTGGCTTGCACACACAGATCATCTATATTATTGGGATTAAACATTGAGATAGTATGCCTAAGGTAACTATGTAAACCCCTATGTACTTCAACGATGTGTCCTGTGATTGCAAATCTCCCCCTAACATCAAAGACCTTTTTTTGAATTCTTGGGTGTAATTTTGCACATTTTGACCTTTACGCTATCTAAAGTTTTGCCAATTCATGATGGCTTTCTGCATATAAGCTAGAGGGTATAATTATCTTTTGATTTTTGCAATGAAATCATTCCAAGAAATTGAGATCTTACTTTGTTTTTTAATCTCCTCCTGGGTCTTTGATTCCCACCATACAAGTGCTGCACCCTCCATTCTCAAGGAAGCTAACTGAATCTTTATGTCATCCTCTGGAAGGTTTTGAATCCTGCAATAGACCTCCAACTGACGAATCCAATTATCAAGCTTCTTTGCATTCACTTCATCATTATACATGGGCAACTCAAATTTAACATCAAGTTTTAGAAAAGGCGATTTACCAGTTCTTTTTAAAGTATGATGATGAGTATGCGTAAGGGTTGTGTTAGTGGAAGAGGGTGAAGATGATTGTGAAGAAGATTATGAAGATGGTGGAGAGGGTGGAGGTTTGTCTCCATTTCCATTACCTCCTCTTGAAGAGCTTTCTCCTTTGGGAGGTTTGGAACTTTCCCCTTGCAACTTGGTATTCCTCTCTTCATAGAGGACCTTCACCATCTCTTTCATGTCAAAGAAAGCCTTTTTGAAGGTCTTCTCATCTTCTGTTATGTTTGTAGGTTCACCTTCATGAGACATGATCTCTGGAGTCTCAACTGCAACTTGAGGCTAAACTGGTGTTGGAGATTGTGGCAACCTTGCTCTCCTTCCCCTTGACCCAACTTCAGGGCTTCCAACTAGCTTCCCTTTTCCTCTTGAGTTTTAACCTTGTAAGCATGACATAAACTTGCAAACAATTAAATATTTTTTTCACAAAGCAAACCTAGTCTTTTAATACCAAAATGATCTGATTTAGATTATTAGATTGTTGTGCTAAGATCCTCCTCAGATTAGAAACAAAATGCTTTCATTGTGCTTAAGGATTCATGAATTTTTGGAAGTGAAATGATGATTTTTTTATGTTAATTTTATGAGAAATTTAACACAAATAAGAGAGTAAAAACATGTACAGAACATCATCAAAAACACATTACAACAAGAACATGATAAAGCAGTTCACCCTCCTAAGCTACGTCTCCTAGGTCCAGCTTGGACCTCTCTGTTATGCTCAAAAGTGTAAAAAGATGTGTTTACAATGCTCAAATGCTTCTGAAACTTGCTCCAATGAGTCCAAAATATCCAAAAATGGCTATCTAGCCTTTTTTTTCATCCAATTTGGTGGAAAACTGAAGAAGTTATGACTTCTCCTAGTTTTCCCACTATTCGCTCCACAAATTGCTCCAAATCTGGCATGATCCTACAAATTAGCTCCAAAAAGCTCTAATTGAGCGAAAATTTCGCTGCATAGTGGTCCATAATCTGTTGGCACCGACTGTCCCATCACAAATCGCAATTGGCGAGAACCGGCAGGCTTATGGTTGTGAATGCTGTGGGGCGATGTGCAATTGCGATATGGTGGACCCGATTGAACTATTAACCGGAACTCATAAACTTATTGCATCGAGGATCCTTTGGCAACTCGCAATTGGCGGAGTACCGTCGGTCTCATATATGCGGGACTCTTTTTCCTGTGGTGTGCAATTGCAATCTGCAATTGCGATTATCGCATTGCAATCCTTTCCTACTTGGGGGACGATCATCACATCACAACTGTTGGGGACGATTCTTTAATGCCTTTCCACCTACTCTGTTACGATGTGCGATTGTGATTATCACATTGCACCCTGGCTTGTTTTGGGGCAGATTTTTAACGCCGACCCACCTGTGACATGCGATTTGCGAAATGCCAAGGCCAATGGAGGCCTACCACTTGGCGCTTTTCCATTCACTGAAGAGCCCTACCACATCATCTTTTCCTGCCATCTATCCAACTTCTTCATACGAGCTCGGATTTGAGTGTCATTTGCACCGTTGGAATTAGGATGACGAGCTCTTTGATCTGAAGCTAAGTTTATAGAGATTCTAACACTTTGAGTTTTGAGCCTAATTTTGAGCCCTTGATCACACATGGTTGGCTCAGGTGGTGGAGAAATGGCACATTGAGCTAGTTGGTGGCTGCGGGAGGCTGCTGACTGAGGACCATCATGGAGAATTTTTTTCTCCTAGGGATATCAGCCACAAAATGGTGGGTAACAGGGCCGACTTGGTCAACTTGGAGACAAAAAATATACTTTTAGAAACTAAATTTTATTTCTTTTGAATGTCCAAATGGGACATGATAAAATAGTTTTCTTTTGACTCAAATAAATTCTTTTTGATTCATAATTATGAAGACCGAACCTAGTTACAATTTCAATGGATGATGATAAATAATTATTAATATAGTGTCACATGAGCTAATGAAAGGACTTGTCCCATCAACTTTGTGACCCACCCATGCGTACATACCATCACATAGGTCATTGTAAGAGTCATCCATTCTATCCTATTCAATTAATAATCTGGTCCTATATGGGTTTCAGTTGCCTATACTTCTTGTAGTGGATATTTCCTCAGTAAATGAACCTTGTTCATCTCATACATCATGTGGGTGTGTTAGATTGTGTTGTAACAGGGACTTAACAATTCTTTTGTATACACCAGCTTTTGAGAATCAAAGCCATAATCAGAACTATCTTCTCACTTCATAAACATGGCCAAACATCAGTTGCTGTAAATACTGTGAAATTGTATTTTGTTTGTCAATTCCCTTTAATTCAATTCACCCTATTGTGGGATAATCTTGTCACACCAAGGATGGTGCCAAAAAGTACTGCTTGTACCCTACCAGCCACAGTGCACACACAACATATGCCTTTATGAAATTAGTTGTGTTTCTAACAGGCTTTCTTGATTAAAAGGTTCTAGCAGAATTTCTTGGTTTGGTCTTTGATTTCAGAGCATTTTGGAACTTGATTTTTTTCTATCAGTATTTTATATTTACTTATTTTATTCTACTATGATAGAAATCAGTAAGAAAAACATTGAGAGTTGCACCCCTTTGATGATCTGTGGTTTTAATAGGGTTCACCAATGCATCTTCCAGCAGAGCAATACCTTTCTTTAAGATCCCTCGGTGCTCCAGCTGTTGTGGTTTCTCTTGCAGTGCAAGGTGTCTTCCGTGGGTTCAAGGACACTCAGACACCATTGTATGCAACAGGCAAGTAATCTAAGATTTTCTTAGTGAACGATAGATACAGGTGCTGTTTTTGAGGGAACAACTCATCATGTCTTTATATTCACATATTAGTATTTGTGTATGCAAAATATGCAATAATCAACCCATTTACACTTAGTGCAACTTATGTAATATGAAATAAATCCTTCGATTGAACTTACACAACTAACATTTGTACTAAGGCTATATACTTTACACTATCAACCTAGACTGCTTGTTCTACAGCAGTTGCTAAAGTTGGATAAGAAGCATAATTGCAATTTTGGGAATTGATTCAACAATGTATTACCCTTTGAACAAGAATCAATATTGGGGCTGCCCGTTTGCATTTTTCTGATCATTTGAATTATCTTATCCTTAGTCATGAACTCAAATCTCTTAATCCTTTTTAATATTGGGGTATATTATTCAAATCGAATCCTTTGTAAATTTTCTTTCTTCATGGTGTTGGAGAGGTCAATGGGTTGGAGAACCAGGGCATGACCCCACATTCATTGACAATCTTGGTAGATATTTGCAACCAATTGTTATTCTGTTTTTGATCTTGAATTTTTCAAGAACCAACCATTTCATCCCCTGGAGAATCCCACAGTAAATAACAGTATGAAACCAGAGCACTACACTGAAAACCAGTCCGTGTACATGTAAACACTCATGTATTCCTTACTGCCCATTTATAATTAATTAAACTTTGAATTACAGATTGAATTGAGAGCTTCATGCGACTAGAAAAGTAAGATGTGGATCTGATACTGAGAGAGTGTATAATTAACCAGGTCGAGGTTGAGGCCATTTTGTGTCACCACCTTTTTTTCATCATATGTTGTAATCTATCAAATGCCACAATTTTAGATAAATGGCTCAGGTAAGATTAGATTTGTTACTGGCTGATTATTAATGCTCCACATTTTGTGCATTTATTCAAAGAAGTTGGGGAAATGTTATATCTACATTTACAGTAGTTAAGGAAAGGCATTCTATTTTCCTCCAGCCTTTTCTGTTTCTCTGTGTATATATCTAAATCTTAAACTCTTTCTTTTCTTTAGTTAGGTCATTAATTATGCTTCATTCTATGTAGAATTTATCTTTGTCTTTCCTGGAATTTTTTGTTCAGCAGAAAAAGTAATTGCATACAAACCCTTGTCTCAATCTGGTCACAAAAAACCCTTACAAGATGGTCAAGCTGGTCATGGAGCAGGTCTTAGAAACTGATAGTTTTTGTAGCATTGGACAGGTGTTCTAGTCTTGATTTGTGTCAGAGAGGCTCAATAAAAAAAGATCTCCAAAACCCATAAAAATTTTTGGGAGAAAACACCTAAAGACGACGCTATTAAGTTAATTGATCAATAATTAAAAAAAAATGCCTTAGTCTAACTTAGGAAAATTGATTAATTAACAACAATTAATTGAGAAAGACCAAGAAAGCTCTAGAGACTCACTTGGATCGAGTTTAAGATGATCTTAGCAGTTGATAACGATTTAATCTTGGCCGTTGGTGATCTAACAAGAGAATATAAGAGCAGATCGATAGGGATGAGGAGAGATACATCAAGCAAAAGGAAGAGCGAGTATCCTCGGCAGATCGAGCTATCCAGTGCAATGATTCAGCAAGGAAGTGAGCTCGAGCCAGAGAAACAATGATTGAGAGAGTAGCATGAGGATTCCAAAGCATTTCCAATCAGTGTCCAGTGCAAGAAAGGGAGGCCGCATATTTCTACAGAGAATCTACGCAAGCCTTCATTGAGGGAGTTTGATTTAGCCGGACAAGGTTTGGATTCAGGTGCTATAGGTCGGGAAAATTATCAGGAGGCAAAGCGAATTCATTCCAGTGGGAGAGAGAGTTAGATTGGAGCTAGCAAACGCAGATCCTAGCAGTGTGAGTTAGAGGTTGTGCAAGCATTGCGTAGAGCCTGCATAGGGGTGTTTTGGGTTCTAGTTCGAGTGGATAGGAAGAGGCCGAATTGCTTGTGGAGAAGGGAATTTTTCACTCAAATATTGTAGCTAGATTATCTCCGAAGGATTTCCAGTTGGGCATCCAGATTTTTGTACTCAGATTTTGCTATTGCATAATAATAAAAATAAACCCTCATCTGCTGCACCAGTTTTCCCTTCTAGGTTTTTCCAGGGACTATTGTCCAAAAATTATTGTGTCAATTTTATTGTGTGTATCTATTTTCTCAATTCCAACATTTTATTTAGCTTCCGTAGAATTTATTTGTGAAGAATTACATTGCGATTTATTTGATATTTATCAAGAAATTAATAAATTGCTAACTAGTTAGAAGAGTAAATTCCAGTTACTGCAGTTCAAGGAAATTTCACATGGTATCAAAGCAATTTTGATCAGATTAGAGGGTCAATAGCGAGAAGGAGAAATTGTGCAAGTTCAAAGGGAATTTTGAGCACGAATTTCTCAGATATGCGTAGGCCACCAAGAGGTGTGAATTTGCAGAGGCAAAGGGTTCGATTTCCAGATACGGGTGGGAGGAAAATTCGATTAAACTCAGAAGCAGAGTTTACAGGTAGTGGATTTGCCAGATAGAGGGTTCTAATGAGCAAATTTTTCAGTCCGTTGAGCAAATTTGGGCGCAGTTGGTTTCAAGTTTTGTAGCAGCAAATCGATGTTGGGTGGAAGAGAAAAGCACACGAAAATATACTCAGAATATCTTTAGTATATTTCTCAAATTTCTCCAGTATGGCCGCAGAGAGATTTGGCATTTAAGAGGCTACAAATTTGTCTTCCGAAGTGGAGGACATATTTTCTCAAATAGCTTGCCTCTCTAGCTCAACTTCTGTTGTAGCGGCTACAACCACCCTCCAAAATTTTGGCCCGCACCCAATTTCAAAGCCTCCCTTGAGAGTTTCACCTGATGACTGCACATTCAGGTTTACTTCGTGAGCTCGTGTGAGTCCTTGCATTCGCCTTTCTTGTTCATTTCGTTCAAGTTTCTGCATGCTGGTGTCTAAGTCATGATTGCGACCATGTTCTGGTTATGCTCAAAGTTTTCGCTTCGTATGTGCTTGTTGTATTCGCTATGAAAGCATCTGTCGCACTCACACACGGAGTCACATTCACTATCGCGCAAGCATTGTCTCGATCAATGAATGGTCAATCGCGAGTGTTGCTCTTGTCACTTGCACTGTTGGTCAGTCGTGTTGAACATGTGTGTCTAGATGGTTTGAGTTGTTTCGTCGTCGAGTCATGAGAGTGTGTGTTTGCATGATCACCTATTCATCTTTCGGTCGTTTACACACTTAGTCATTTTTGCTGAAGTTCTGACGACCAGAGTCCCCTCTGATAGCTGGACCATCACCCCGCCATCGACTGTCAACTAGAACAGTGCAGAAGCATCAAGCAAGTCTTTTCAAGCTAGGCTACCCACAAGCAATTCAATCCACTTTCATACTGACCACCCGGACAGTTGGACGTGACAGTCACCCGAGGACTGACTCCCCTCAAAAATTGCACAGAGGCCACTTGTTAATTTATGGTATGTTCTATGCTTAGAGCAATTTACTTCAATTCTTCTTATTAGCCACTATTTAGCAATCACATAAACATAAAGTAAAATGCTGATATAACATTAATAGATCGGCAGAAAACAAGCCAAGACAAGAGACACAAGGTGTGGTGGCTAGCCAGGGACAAACCCCAATGCGAGGAAACCATTTGATCAATTCTTCTTTAATCTTCAATAGTTCAGTAGAGAGAAATAGTACAAATTCAGAATTCTGTAATTTTATGACAGCGGCAGTAAACCCTAACCAGAAAAGTCAAATCTAGTCAAACAAGGTGAAATTGACCTTCAATATGTTTGGTCAATTTCCCGGTCATCTAGTCCTCCAATAGCAAGAAGAAGCAACCCTCAAACAACCCAAAAAACACAGTCAAACAATAGTTAACTATAATCAGCTTGCTGCCCCAAACTAGGGCAGTCAACCCTGGTCAAAGTAGGTCAGAATGCTTTGGTTTTTTTGCCAGAATTTGCGACCTGCCTAGGAGAGGTAGCCACACCAAAACTGAAGCCCTAAATTTCCCACGTTGGTCAACACTGGTCAAAGAAATGACCTGCTGCTTTTGCGTCCTCCAAACTGTGTCTTCCTTGCCTCCTTGTTGTGTCCTTCTTCTCCCATGTTGGCTGCTCCTTGTTAACCCAATGCTAAGGAGAGAGAGAGAAGAATGAGTGAGATGAGATGGTGACAAATGCCTCCACCTATCTTGTATTTATATAAGATATTCAACATGTGTGCCACACATTTAGCTGTTCGCTGACCTTGACATTTTGTCAAGTAATTACAAATAAATTCATATCTCCATAAATACTTGTCGGAATGGGATGATCGTTAGATCAATCCTACACCTCTCGACGAGAGGAATCAAGGAAAAATATCAGCTGCCATAAATAAGATAACCCACATGAAGTTTGGCCTTAGTTTTCAATTGTAACACCATTGACCTTACTTACTCCGCTGACTGAGGAAATTGCGCAGACAGGCCGGAGAGACACCAAGTGCCCGTCCCTGTCTCCCTCAGAAAATTGTGTAGTTTTCCCAATCAGTCATCCCAGTAGTTGACTGGCTGCTCATCCAAGAAATTGCGTAGTTTTCATGAGCAGGCTTCTGCTACCCAACAGTCTCTTAGCTCAGAAATTGCATACAGATGATCAGCAGGCCGGTCTCCTAGCCTCAGTGCAGTTCCCTCTGCCAATAGCTCCTAGCAGTAGACTTCTAGTTCCCTCTAGGAATTGCGTAGTTTTTGCTGCGAGTGACCCAACAGCTAGCTGCCAGTTCCCTCTGGAAATTCCGCAGTTTTGGCTACCAGTGACCCCAACAGCGAACTGCCAGTTGACCCTCCTTGCTGACCTTCCTTGCAGCCCAACCTATTCCTCCTGAAAATTGCACAAATTTGGCCTTCCAGCCACTGCTACCCGCTTGTTCCGGAAACTGCGCAGATCCTGCCTACCTTGCCTTCCTGCAGCCCGGACTATCACTGTCGACTTGGATTGCCCATCTTCATCGCTCAGTGACTCTTGGGCAATTTTCATCAGCAGTGCCTTGAGCCATCATCTTGCTTCACAACCTTGCTGCCTCTCTCGGTCATCTGCATCCGAAATGATCATGTCTCATGGTAGACTAAAAGGTTTTGGATTTGATGTCGTCTCGTCACGAGTGAATGCAGGTATAGGTACACCAACAAACTTGGCAACACGAAGAATGGGATGAACAAAGGGAGCACATGCAGAAGGACAAGTTCACCAATGGAAGAATGAACGATGCATGTGAAGAGATGTGCTCGCGAACGGATGGTCATGCAAAGATATGTTCGTGGACGAACGGATGAACAAACATGCAAGATGTGCTCACGAACAGAAAAATGAACGAACATGCACCTTTCGCGAACAGATGAGCCTGTTAAGCCTTCCAACATACAAGCAAGGAGCAACATGCCTAAGCATCATCAAGCGAACCAAAGACCATCGAAGACTCCGTACACTTTGCCATGCGGAGGTGAAGCTATGATACACCATGAAGACATCCATCACCCAGCAGCACTGTAGCTCGACATGCACTCCAACAGTAGCACGGATGTACCAACACTGTCATGTCGCCCACATATCCACTATGGTCTACGTTGTCAATCAATGTAATGTAATGTGGAAGTCCAAGAGACCCACTTGTTGTACAAAGAGTCATGTAAAGTCGAAAAGTCATGGAAGTCAAACAGTCATGAGGGTAGTCGAACAGCCACAAGGGTCAGTTTTCACCCTTGGCTATAAATACCCCCTCATTTGTACATGCAAAGGGCTTTTCACCTCAACTGCCACCACATAGACAAGAGAGTCTGTAATGTTTTCTTTGAGGTGTAAGTAGTGGCTCCAATGCCCGCACTCGGGGTTAGTGATGTATGGTGTAACGATGTGTCTTGGAACTTTCGCTTAATTCAAAAGCTTGCCAATAGGCCAACATGTTTTCACACATGTATTGTAACTATTGTAAGACTTGTTGTCGCACAGAATTTCTAGGCACCGCGACAACGACTCAGATCAGGCGCTGTCACCCTGATCCCCAATCTCTCCGTTTAAGCTGTCTTCCTACAACAGGCTAAGGGGGGTTAGACCCTATGGAAAAGTGGAATGAATAAGAACTAGTTGGGAACCAACCAGCTCGGGAGACACAGTGAAGCGATCAAGTACTTGATTAAGATTTAGCAAGACTTATAGGATTTGATTAGATTTTAAACGATTGATACCAGTGCCTTATGGAGTCAACAATCTTGCTAGGGAAATTAAGACCAAGTAATCGATTAGCAACTGCTGCTTAGATGAACGACCATTTTATATGAAATGTAGATCCAAAAACTAATGTGAGATGCAAGAATCTTGGTTAATTTTAGTTAACTTTCTATTTAAATGTGAACCCTTCAATCCTTTTTGTGTTGAACCTAATTTCGTAGTAATTGGCAGAGAGAAGATCAGGAGAAGCACACTAACGTGTGATTAATGATACATCTCCTGAAATTCTAACATACCTAGTGCCTCTGGCGCTACAGAGAACTGTGGCTCTGACGACTGCAAGGTCACCGTTTTAAGTACTATTAAAACATGCTTTCTCAAGAAAAGTCGGATGGAGATTTATCTGTCTATCGACCAAGCTTATGCTTGGAAGTAAATTTTACCTATGAAAAGTTAACTTATATGCAAATGCACTGGAAGATGAGATGAAATTAGACTTGAGAATGGGAAAACACTTATGCCGCAAAAGCCCACAATTACCCAAATAAAATGCTTGCCTTTTTTTAGATGAAGACTTAGAAAATAAACTCTTGAAGATACTATAGTTAAAACACTAGCGTATTCAAATCTTCTTGATACAATTTAGCTCAAAGAGAACAAAAACAACTTTGCAATTCGATATCAATGTCAACAGATGCTCAAAAAAAATATTCAGTTTATGAAACAAAGGATATGCATTTTTATCACAATTCCATGATTGAATACTTAATTTTCAGCAATTAATTTTTAGGACAGCAGTAAGAAAAACTTTATGACAGCAGCAATATCATAATGAAAACAGTAAGCTATCAACGATATCTTTATGCCAAAAGTTTACCGAAAATTTTCCAAACTTGCCCACATGAATTATCAAAATTTTTTAGTCTGTTATGATGTGATTTCTGGAATTATATCAGATCTGATATACTTATTACAGCCAACAATTAAAACATGAAATAAGCCTAATGATGAATGCCCAACTCAAGAAATTAATTCCTTAATGTATTAGACAACGTAGGAACTGATTTTAGGCTAACCCACATGAAATTTTTCCACTGTTATATTTCAGACTTCAGAAACAAAATTATTCAGAGATAACAGTGACCCAAAATGTACATCTAGGCCAAATTTTTGATACACATCAAACATAAATGACTTATTAATGTATTTAGCAATTTTTTAGTTAATTTCGAACCACTTAGATGTATTTTTCACCACTATTAAAAAGGTATATGACTGTTGTAGCAAACAGTGAGAAAAAAGATGGTTTAGAGATCAAACCCTTAGGCCCTAGGCCTTGAAGATCACTTGCCCAAGTTGCCAAAAAAATTCAATATCTGAAACACAAATTTTTGCCAAATTTTTTGCAAAAACCCACCACTCATTAGCTTTAGAAAATCAAATATTCAAAACAGAAATGGAGCAAGGGAATCTAGGGCCAGTGAGAGCTAACACTAGACCTAATAGAACTAGCGTTGGGCTAGGATAAGGCAGATCCGGGCTTAGGAGCTCCAAAACTTGAAACCCTTGTTCTGAAAAAATTATTTTGCTTCAGATCTTCAAATTTATTGCAAAATCTTTAATGGTTGGCCCTGCAAAAATATTTGGGACAAGATATTGCCCTCCAGGGCCTAGATCCGTCTCAAAACCCCCAGATCTGAAGATTTACTTGGTTGATTTCTCAAATCTATTCTTGCAAACAATCTTTGAACCTAGATCTTGCCCTCCAGGGTTTAGATCTAGCTTAGATCTGAAGATTTACTTCGCTGATTTCTCAGATCTATTCTTGCAAACAATCTTTGAGCTCAGATCTTGCCTTCCAGGGTCTAGATCTAGCTCTGATCTGAAGATTTACTTGGTTGATTTCTCAGATCTATTTCTGCACAAGTGAAAAGAGAAAAACCCAATATCCAATATGTACAAAAATAGAGAAAATCCCAAAAAACCAAGTGTTAAAATTCAAAATTATGTTACAAAATTTTAGATCTACACAAGTAAGTAACAGATCTATACAAATAATTTACAGATCTATCAGATCTGAGGAGTATGAGTCCAACTCCACTCCCATATCTGATAATCTAAGGTTTTTAATAGCCAGATCTATCAAAATTTCCACAAAATATTTAGAAGATTTTGAAATTTTAGAGAGGTACTAGCCCAAAAGCACCCTGCAAAAAAAAGATTATCGTTAGATAAATCCTAAGGCTTATATGAAGTAGGCTCTTCAGAAAATATGTGTTGAGAGTTGGCTGGTCCAACTGAGAACTATCCCCAAACGCTCAATGAGAACCTGAGAGATCTTCTGCAAACACTAGATCAACCATCAAATCAAGTAGAGAAATAGAACAACAATAAAATTATGAAGAAATAGAGATATCTGCTACTTCAATCAAAATTAAAAATGTTACCCTAGATCCAACAAACTGAATAAGATACTTGTATTCAGATTATTCTAAGAGAGCTATTGATTGATAGTTTTCACATAATATTAAGCAGAAATTAAAACAATGTTACCATAAATTCATGAAGAGGAACACTACAACATGTTGAAACCCCAAAGACTTTTGCATTAATTCAAAAAAGTATACAAGAGAGCTTGAGAGCTTAGTACACGATCCAAAGATCGGATGATCTCAACTGACAACTGACCTCTTATTTAAAGATAAATCTTCCAACGGCTAGTTTGAGTGATCCTTGTCAAAGTAATCTCGACCGTTGATGAGGATCAAAATTTCTTTTAATCTCATCCGTAGAAATATTAATTATTGAGGAAATTTCGAATTTTTGAATTAAATGCATTTTAATTAATTTAAAAATTAATTTCCTCAAAATTTTGACTTTGACTTAACCCAGGGATCAAAGGCCTAAAATTTAGCAAAATAATCAATTTACCTTAGTCCCTAGACCTTTTAAAATTTGAATTTTAAAGACCCACGAATTTTGCCTTCGGAAAATTTAAATTTACCTAGGACCTATAATTAATTAAATTTCTGACATAGGATTTTAATTAATTTTGACCAGAAAATTTAATTAATTAACCTATGAGGGGATAAATTATTTTTCCAACCCTCAAGACACTTTACATCATGATTTTTTACATCTCAAGGGGAAAAACCCATCCTCACAGACTACCCAGTTCTGTGACACAAATATAATCTAGCAGATCAAGCAATTTGTAATAAAATAACCTAATCAAATAGTTAGGATTATTCCCAAATCACTTTTACATAGACTCAATGAAGAACACTAGGACTCCCCTAAAATCCCAGTGACAAAATCCATTCCGGCATTGGTGTTAAGTTATGGTATGTTCTATGCTTATAACAGTTTACTTCTTTTTCTTATTATATTCCACCGATTAGCAATCACATGTACATAAAGTAAAGTGCAGATAGAACATTAAACGATCGACAGAAAACAAGCCAAGACAAGAGACGCAAGATGTGGCGGCTAGCCAGGGACAAACCCCACAATGTGTGGGGAAACCCTTTGATCAAATCTTCTTTTATCTTCAATAATTCAGCAGAGAGAAATAGTACAATAAATCTGATTCATATCAGCAGTAGCAAACCCTAGATCAGTAGCATCAGCATTAGCGGCTTCATTATCAAACTAGGGCAGACGATATCTCACAAACTGACCGTCGGATTGACTTCATTCCACCACCAAAAGTTTTGGCTTCCAGAGGAGGTTCAGATGAACCTACAGCGCAGTTCAGATGAGGAGATCTTCTAGGCCACGCAAGTCAATCTTTGCTTCTGCAGTTGCATCTTCAGTTTCAGCAGTTTCCGGCTTCAAACTAGGGCAATTGATATCTTGCAAACCGTTCGTCGGATTGACTTCATTCCGCCACCAAAAGTTTCGGCTTCCAGAGGAGGTTCAGATGAACCTACAGCGCAGTTCAGATGAGGAGATCTTCTAGGCCACGCAAGTCAATCTTTGCTTCTGCAGTTGCAGCTTCAGTTTCAGCAGTTTCCGGCTTCAAACTAGGTGTGAGAGAGAGAGACCCATTTCAGCGTAGTAGAGAAGAGACTCATATCTGCGCAGTAGAGAGAGAGAGAGATGTGATGAGATGAGTGAGTCCAAATGAGGAAAAGTCCTCTTATATTTATACACAATGTTGGTGGGTGAATAGATGCGACTGTTGGGCTTCTGAGCCTACATGAGTTGTAGGTCGGCTTGATAATAATTCCATAATCAAAATAAATTCATATCTCCATGAATACTTATCGGAATTGGATGATCTTTATATCAATCCTACACCTCTCGACGAGAGGAATCTAATAAAAATATTATTAGCCATGAATAAGATGACCCACATGATGTTTTGCCCTGGTTGCCAATTTTAACACTCCTTCTCAACCATGGAGAACTTCATTTGCAATCTGTCTATCGGTCGTTACTATTCATCCATCAAATGCACTGCCTTGTACAGCCTGACCCTTGCCCTGCTCTGCTCTATTTTGCCTGTTCTGCTTTGTCTTGTTTTGCCCTGCACTGATCTGTACTGTTTTGTTCTGTTCTGCTCTGCTCTTGCATTGTTCTGTTCTACTCTGCTTTTGTCCGAATTATGAAGAAGAAGAAATGATCGAGGATGTATCATACTGACTCAAAGTCAGTCTCAGAGTATGTACCACTGGTCCCAGACCAGTCTCAACCAACCCAAAGTTAGCGTCATAGTGAGTACAACTCCAATGGTCCCAGACCAATATCATCCTCCACTGACTCAAAGTCAGTCTCAGAGTATGTACCACTGATCCCAGACCAGTCTCAACCGACCCGAAGTCAGCGTCATAGTATGGTACAACTCCTACCACTGGTCCCAGACCAGTATCATTGATCCCAGATTAATGGAGGTCATCCTAGCGTAGGGAGTACGGTAGTTACAACGATGCGTCCATCGGTACTACTATGGTCCCTAACTTCATTTCCCTGGTCATTGATCAGATGAGAGGTACTTCCCATGAGTCCCAGACTGGATGGGTAGGATGCCTCGACAGGAGAACTAATCAATCCTGTCCTCACAGGAGAACACATCAATCCTACTACAATTGCCATGGAGAACACATCAATCCAGGCCTCACAGGAGAACACATCAATCCTGCTACAATTGCCATGGAGAACACATCAATCCAGGCCTCACAGGAGAACACATCAATCCTGCTACAATCGCCGTGGAGAACACATCAATCCAGGCTGCCATGGAGAACACATCAATCCAGGCCTCACAGGAGAACTAATCATCCTGCTACATAGGAGAGCGAATCATCCTGTTCCACAAGAGAGCGAATCATCTTGTCCCACAAGAGAGCGAATCATCTTGTTCCAGTGTGCACCACCAGGGGAGGGTGAGTCACCCTGTGGTCATATGTTGCTCCAGTAGGAACCGCAAGCCCTTAGAGCTCCCAGAGCTCAATGTATGCAACATGCAGGACCCTTGTACAAAGGTTTCTTGCCGACTCCAAGTCGTTTTGGAAAATCACAGATAAGATCTTTCCTCGGGGCTTTGACAAGGTGTATCAACCTGTACATCATCTTAACGTGATGGAGCTTCCTTGCTCATCAACTTACCATATCCCAGATGATATCTATCTGCTAGAGCAATTGACGAATATGGGATTCCTCAATAATCGAATCCCACCTCTGGTTGTTACAGAGAATCACAGTGGTATCCAATGTAAATCCAAACAGCTCACTGAAGAGCTTTCGCAACCAGACTGCCTCACACGAGGTTATGCTAGCAACAATATATCCTGCTTCGGCGGTGCTCAAAGCTACCGACTTCTGCTTCCTGCTCATCCAGGATATCGAAGAAGATCCCAAGGTGAAACAGTACCCGGAAGTGCTCTTACGGTCCACCACACTGCCTGCCCAATCAACATCAGTATATCCAAGTAGTCTCACATCTCCGGCAGTGTATCTTAATCCATGAGAGATTGTGTCCTGAAGGCATCTCAGAAGATTCTTGGCATCAATCCAGTGAGGCTCAACCAAATATGAGCTCACAATGCTAACTGCAAAACATATGTTCAGATGGAGGTTCACCAAGAACATCAATGCAAAGGAGTTTTTGAAACTCAGAGGCATTTCCCAAGTCTGGTCCGACATCACTACCATATAACTTCTAAAAGTTAAGATCCTCGAGGTAGTCACAGGCTTGCAGTCCATCATACTGAATCTTTCCAATATATTTACCACATATTTTCCTTGAGATAGGAAAATTTCCCTTGGCTTCTGCCACACTTCAAGTCCTTGGTCCTTCATTTCAAATTCAAAAGCCATCTCCCTCTAACATTTGTGAATGAGAGGGTTTGCACCTGTTAGAAATAGGTCATCCACATACAACACCAGTATGAGAGGCTTGTCATCTTCAACTTTAAAGTAAAGGTTAGGATCAGCTTCACTCCTAGTAGCTATCGATCCTCTCATACCATGCTAGGGGTGCTTGCTTCAGCCCATAGAGAGCCTTCTTCAACCTGCATACATGAGATTTTCAATCATAAATCTCAAATCCTTCAGGTTGCTCCACATAGACCTCTTCTTTGATCGAGCCATGCAAGAACGCAGTTTTGACATCCATCTGATGTAGGTTCCATCCTTGTGAAGCGGCAAGGGCTATGATCGAGCGGATGGTCGTATATCTGGCAACAGGTGCAAATATCTCATCATAGTCTATACCTTCCTTTTGGGAGAAACCTCGAGCAACAAAACGAGCCTTATACTTTTCCGTGCTTCCATCTGCTGCATGCTTTATCTTGTAAAGCCATTTGGAAGTAACGACAGTCTTGTCCTGGGGTCTGGGAACTACTTCCCAAACATCATTCTTTATGATAGACTCATATTCTTCGGTCATAGCATCCTTCCATACTTGGCATCTGAGAATGACGAAGGCTCATTTTGTATGATCGTGCTCATGATGGTCAGGTATCCTTGATACCTATTAAGTTTCTTACTTTGATGGAAGGTTCCTCAGGGTGCAGCATGTCCTTCAGGATCATCAAGTATCCCCCTAAGCCATGAACGCCTCTTCCTAGAAGAGGAAGGCTCATGTGGATGAGGATCAATCGGATCCATGGGTTCTTCTACATTAGGCATTGATTCATCATCCTTTTCTTTCGGTTCCCTGGTGTCGGCTTCTTGAGAGCTACTCAAAGTCAGCAAATTGATCACCTTGTTGAGAGCCATATCTTCGTCAAAGGTGACATCATGACTAATTATGACTTCCCTTTGACCGGCTACATAGATTCTATAGCCTTTAGTATTTTTACCATAGCCCACGAAAATTCCCTTCTTTCCAGATGCTCCCAATTTATTTCTTTTCTCTTTCGGCACATGAAAGTATACAGGGCTTCCAAAAATTTTAAAATGAGAAACATCAGGTTTCTTACCGGTGAATTTTTCTTCAGGAGTCTAGGAACCCAATGCTTGATGAGGGCATCAATTTTGTACATATACGACGGTGATTGTAGTTTCAGCCCATAGAAACTTTGGAAGTCTTTGATCATGTAGCATGGCCCGGACAACTTCCATCATCGTGTGGTTCTTCCTTCCTGCCACACCATTCTGCTCAAGAGTATGTGGTGTAGTAGTCTCCCTCTTAATGCCAGCCTCAGATATGCCTAAGTGAACCAACTGTAATACATCGAAGGTCTTGCTTTGGCTTGAGGGGAACGGTCCCCTTTTGAGCTTTCCTTCGACACATCCCGGACATACACCTTCTTTGTTGTTATATCTTCCGGATCCATCACATTTTGTCATTTTATGCATCGACGTTTCGAACCATCCTCTGTGGTTCATCATCAGGATTTAGATTTGTGAAGAAGTCAGAGACAGATGAAGATAAATAAATAAAGGTTAAGGAGGGTAGTTTAAGGAGCCGACAAGTTTTTATGAAGGTGAGGTTTTTTAATTCATTTATAATTAATTTAATTTTAGTTTAAATTTATATTTAAATTTTATTATGATCTTTGTTTTAATTTAATTTAATTTGGATTTAATGTAATTTTCTAATAATTTAATTTAATTTAACTTAATTTATTTAATTTTGATTGAAATAATTTTTTTTTTATTATGATTTAATACAGTTTATATTTATTTGGTTTTAATATAATTTAATTTTGATATATTTTTATTTAATTTAATATAATTCAATAATAATAATATTTATTTTTTTATTTTTTTTTAAATAAAATCATCATATAATGTATTTTTATTTAATTTAATATATTTATTTATTTTTATTTTTATTTTTTTTAATGGACTAGAAGATTTAATTTATTTTAATTTTTAATATATTTTAATTATAATTATATTTCAATTTAATTTATTTTAACTATAATTTATTTTAATTATAATTATAATTATTAATTTATTTTAATTATAATTTTATTTTAATTTTAATTTATTTTAATTTTTAATTTATTTTAATTATAATTTTTATTTCAATTTAATTTATTTTAACGATAATTTATTTTAATTAAAATTTTATTTTAATTATTAATTTTATTTTAATTATAATTTTATTTTAATTATAATCATATTTTAGTTATAATTTGTTTTAATTATAATTTATTTTAATTATTAATTTTATTTTAATTATTAATTTATTTTAATTATGATTTTATTTTAATTATTATTATTTTTTAAATTTATTTTAATTATTAATTTTATTTTAATTATAATTTTATTATTATTATTATTTATTATTATTATTATTAATTTTTTTAAGATGGACTAGCAAATTAAATTTGATTTGTTTTAATTATAATCTTATTTTAATTTATAATTTATTTTAATTATAATCTAATATGTTTTAATTTTTAATTTAATTTAATTTAATTCCAATTATATCTATATATACAAATATGTAAATGTATGTAAATTTTTATTTTGAAATAGATTAAATTAAATTGAATTAATTAATTGATTAATTAATTAATTATAATTTATTTTAATTATAATTTTATTTTAATTATTAATTTATTTTAATTATAATTTTATTTTAATTATAATTTATTATTATTATTATTATTATAATTTTTTCAACATGGAGTAGCAGATTTAATTCGTTTTAATTATAATCTTATTTTAATTTATAATTTATTTTAATTATGATCTAATATGTTTTAATTTTTAATTTAATTTAATTCCAATTATATCCATATATATAAATATGTAAATTTTTATTTTGAAATAGATTAAATTAAATTGAATTAATTAATTGATTAATATATATATATATATATATATATATATATATATATATCTTTGACAAAAGAGCTAGTGTTACCCGTTCAAAAAAAAAAAAAAAAAAAATTATAATTAATTAATTAATCAATTAATTAATTCAATTTAATTTAATCTATTTCAAAATAAAAATTTACATACATTTACATATTTATATATATAGATATAATTGGAATTAAATTAAAAATTAAAACATATTAGATCATAATTAAAATAAATTATAAATTAAAATAAGATTATAATTAAAACAAATTAAATCTGCTATAATAATAATAAATTATAATTAATTATAATTAAAATAATTAATAATTAAAATAAAATTATAATAATTAAATTAATTAATTAATTAATTAATCACTTAATTAATTCAATTTAATTTAATCTATTTCAAAATAAAAATTTACATACATTTACATATTTGTATATATAGATATAATTGTTATCCGGAGCATATTGAGATTACATGGGAAGGTTCCACAATATGTCAAAGACTAGACTTTTGGGGTATACCTTTCCGGTGCTCTCTCTGTCATCGCACAGGTCATCTCATCAATAATTGCAGGCTCCACTTTAACCGGAAAACAAAGCGTCGCCCTCTCCATAGGGGAAGAATCTCTGTTGTGGAATCTCAGTCTGAAGACGCAGATGCCCCTCTCAAACATGCGCCTTCTCAGGTAAAGGCCTCTTCCCATTCACATTTCTTTTCCCATGATCAATCTGATGATGCGCTCCCACCGGTTCTGGAATGCCCTCTTATTCCCGAGCCAATTGAAGATAATCCGGTGCCCTCTCCATCCCCCATGAAAAAAGGCGACTTTGTGGTGGGATCACACCCCATTCTGCTTAGCTCATCGACCCCTTCATCGGTTACGCCCCCCGCTGGTCTCTCTCGAGGTAAGGAGCCTATGCCTTCTCCTACGCCTTTTAATTCCCCGACAGAATCTCCGGTGAATAAATCTGATAGCGACATTGACTTTCTCCTCCAGAGGAATCCACCGATCCTCGAGCCTTTAACCATCCATAAGCCCTCCTTTCCCTCCATCAGCCCCAATTCTGCAAAGAATATCACCGTCCGGAAAAAGAAGAAAGGGGATTCTCGTCATTTTAGAGGTAGAACAATTGTTTCAGATTATGGCATCACAAACCTCTCCCTTGTTGAAGTTCCAATCACTGATTCTACTTCCCCCCAGCCTCTTAGAGCATGTATGGCTGGACAACCATCTAAATGACTTTCCTGACCTCCCTGAATATCAGGGGTTTGGGTGCCGCCCCAAAATTTCTGGCGCTAAAAGAGATATTTGTATCTGCCCACTCTCATATCATCTTCATCCAGGAAACAATGCACTCAAGTAAGGCTTCAATAGCCTTCTTCAGAAGAATGTTTCCGTCTTGGTATATGGTTGCTTCAGATGCTGATGGCTTGTCGGGTGGACTGGCAGTCTTGTGGGACCCGACATGGGTCAAAGCAAAAGCCTATAAATGTTGTGCAGGCATCCTAATCACAGCTTCGGTCAGGGGTCGGCCCAAGATCTTAAATATTCTGAACATCTATGCGCCTTATAGGAACAAATCCTCCTTCTGGGATTTGCTGTTTGCATCGGAAATCCTAGATATTGAATCTTTATTGATTGCTGGGGACCTTAATGTCACTCTGAATTCTAATGAATGTTGGGGCAACTGCAGGAAGTCCGACCCTTTTGCTGACAGACTTCGTCTGGAATTTCTAAATAGGAATCTGGTGGATGTAATTCCTCATAAGATGGCTCCAACGTGGAATAACAACAGAATTGGTCTGGCGTTCATTGCTAAACGACTTGACCGTTTCATCATCAATGCCAGTATCATCGAGCAATGGGGAATGCCAGTCGCCAGCACAGGAAACGATTATACATCTGATCATCGCCCCATCTTTCTTGACTGGAGGGACTCAGAATGTAAGCTGGGTTATTCCTTCAAATTTAACAGAATCTATCTCACTGATGAGTCTTTCAATGAACTCATAACAAAAAAATGGGAGGAATTAAAGCAGTCGGAGAGGACTTCCTTCTCTACCTTTCGTGAAAAGATTCAATCGTTGAGGGTGGCGGCAAAGGATTGGCTAATTAAAAAGAGGAAGAAGGACAAACAGGCGCTTGATGATATAAAAAAGGAGTTAAGGGTTTTAACAGCTACAGTCTCCTTTGATTCTATGTCTTTTGATCAAAAAAATCATTTCAGAACCTTGGAGAAAATGAAACAAGCGATGCTGCTAAAAGAAGAATCATCCTGGAGGCTTAAAAGTAGAGCGATTTGGCTCAAGGAGGGAGACCGTAATACAAAGTTCTTCCATAATTTTGCAAATGCAAGGAGGCGTAGAAATTCGATCTGGAAGATCGAAGATGAAAATGGAGGCTTCTTATATTCACAACAGGATATTTCGATGGAGGCTACAAGGTTTTTCCAGAAGCAATACAAGCGGCGGCCAAATGAGATAAATGATGTCTTTTGGATGATTGAACAGGTACCTGTTATGTTCGATGAAGCCGCCAATGCAGAATTTTTCAAGCCCATCTCGGAAGAGGAGCTTCATGGAGTCATAAAAAAGTTTCAAAAGGACAAAAGTCCTGGGCCGGATGGTTGGCCGATCGAATTCTTCTCACATTTCTATGATTTGTTTAAAGACGATCTGCTGGGGATGGTGGATGCTTCCCGTATGTCAGGGAATATAAATAGCGCCCTCACTGCTACATTTATAGCGCTTATCCCCAAAAAGGAGCAGTCTGAATCGTTTGCGGATTACAGGCCAATTGCATTATGTAATATCCTCTTCAAAATCATTTCAAAGATTATTGCAGAGAGAATGAAACCGGTCCTCAACTCCTTCATTTCCAGGGATCAACATGCGTTTTTAAAACACAGGAATATTCTTGATGCAGTCGCCTCGACTCAGGAGTGTTTATTCTCTGTCTTAACAAAAAACATTGATGCTGCTATTCTAAAGGTTGATCTGGAAAAGGCATATGACTGTGTGGATTGGGGGTTCCTTCGTATCCTCCTTGCAAAAATTGGTCTGAGGTCTCAAGGAATTAACTGGGTGATGGCCTGCGTTGAGAACGTTCAATACTCAGTCATCATTAATGGATCCCCTTCATCTTTCTTTCAGGCGGAGAGAGGACTGCGCCAAGGCTGTCCTCTCTCCCCTCTTCTCTTTATCCTAGTCATGAATTCTCTCAGTTCTCAGATCAACAAAGCAGTTGCTGATCATCGATGTGCTCCGATCAAGATCTGCAAGAATATTTTTCTTTCTCATAATCTGTTTGTTGATGACATTCTTACCTTTGCTATGCTTTGCAAATCAAGCTGGTTATGCCTCTATGGTATCTTTCAAAAGTTCCAATCCGCATCGGGCTTGGTCATCAACAGGGCCAAATCTATCTTGTATCACAACGACTCAAATATGGAGTTAGCGCAATGGATTGCAGCATTATTTGGTATTAATTTGGCATCAATTAAAGACGGCTTTAAATATTTGGGCTTTCTCCTCAAGCCAAAAGGGAATCGCAAACAGGACTGGTCTTGGCTGATTGACCGTTTCTACAAAAAAATTTCAAGATGGGAGATGCGATTCTTATCCCTGGGAGGCAGACTTATCCTGGTTCAATCTGTTCTTTCTCAACTTGCGGTTTACTGGGCTCACCTCTATTTTTTGCCTGCTTCTATTGTTAGAAAAATGGTCTCTTTATCTGCAAATTTTCTATGGGGTGGACGTTCTCATCTTTCCAAGATCCACTTAGTAAAGATGGAATCCATCTCTAGACCGAAGAGATCCGGCGGATGGGGTCTCTTACATTTGCGGTCTTTCGGCAAGGCCCTCCTCTGCAATTCTCTTCATAGAGGCATCTTTGGTGAAGGCAAATGGAGCTCCATTATCAATCAAAAATACTTGAAAGGTAGGTCCTTGGTATATTGGTACAGGAAGAAGTCTCTAGGCTCGGAAAGGGGATCTGCTATCTGGCTCGGCTTCAGAAAGGTTCAGGACCTCTTCTTCGACTTTCTAAGATGGCGCATCTCTTCCGGCTCGAGCATCCTTATCGGCTTGGATTCAACTGTTTTTGGTTTGGAAGCAATGCTCACTCCCGATCTGATTTCATTTCTGCACACAAGGGGTCTCTTCACTTGGAATTCATTGATTCTGTCTTGGTCCTCAACCTCGCCAATCTGGAAGGATGCAGAGGATCTTGGTCTGCCTCTCTCTCTGCGACAGATTTGGGAGTCGGCGGTCAAGTATTTCTCTGATAAAGGTATAAAACAGACAGGTAACAAAGATGAATTGGTATGGTCAATGCCGAACTCATCTCAGCCAGTTCGTGTAAAGGATTTATATGAAGCTGCCTCGACAAATCTTCAGCCGCGGCCCTCACCCATCTTTCCTTCCAAATTTTGGAAAGCTTCCTGCCCGCTCAAGGCAATTTTATTTTCATGGCTGATTTTTTCCAATCGGAACCTCACATGGGAGGTCCTTCAAAGAAAGGGATGGTCGGGTCCAGGTAGATGTGTCATGTGTCGTCAGGCGTCCGAAACTAATGTCCACATGTTTTTTCAGTGTCCAGCATCGGCCCAAATCTGGTATGATCTCTCCGTATCTCATGGTTTTCCTCACCTGGTTTTCTCTTCTGTTCAGGAGGGATTCAAGTGGTGGAGTGCCCAACGTCCAGAATGGAGATCTTTATTCATCATCACGTGTTGGTGTCTCTGGAAATGGAGGAATGCCTGCATCTTCCAGGATTCCAAGGCTCCTATTGCCTCTGCGCTGGTTTATATATCTGCTATGCTCGGTCCGGCTTGACAATGTTGGCTCTTCTTCTCATGATTTCTTTTTCACAGGGTTTTCTTTTCTTCTCACACAGTTTTTATTCTGTGCTCTATGCGGATCTTATTCCACAGAAATCTTCTCTCCTTTTTGGATGATTATCAAGGATATGTTTTGTTATATAGGGTCTTCACATATGGATTTTGTTTCAGCACAATCTTGTTATAGGCCCAGATTTTCTAGCATCTGCAAGTCTTCAGCTAATATCTTCTGCATTCTCAGGATCAGCCGGCCGAAATGTTTTGGCTTTTTATGTACCTGCTCATTATATTTTCTTAATATAATATATGATGATTTTCTCTCTGAAAAATATATAGATATAATTGGAATTAAATTAAATTAAATTAAAAATTAAAACATATTAGATTATAATTAAAATAAATTATAAATTAAAATAAGATTATAATTAAAACAAATCAAATTAAATTTGCTAGTCCATGTTAAAAAAAAAAAAAAAAAATAATAATAATAATAATAATAAAAAATTATAATTAAAATAAATTAATAATTAAAAAAAAAATTATAATTAAAATAAATTATAATTAAAACAAATTATAACTAATATATGATTATAATTAAAATAAAATTAATAATTAAAATAAAATTATAATTAAAATAAATTATAGTTAAAATAAATTAAATTGAAATAAAAAATTATAATTAAAATAAATTAAAAATTATAATAAAATTATAATTAAAATAAATTAATAATTAAAATTATAATTAAAATAAATTAAATCTTCTAGTCCATTAAAAAAAATAAAAAATAAAAATAAAAATAAAAAAATAAAAAAATAAAAAAAAAAATATTAAATTAAATAAAAATACATTATATGATGATTTTATTAAAAAAAAAAAAAAAATAAATAAATATTATTATTATTGAATTATATTAAATTAAATAAAAATATATCAAAATTAAATTAGATTAAAACCAAATAAATATAAGCGGTATTAAATCATAATAAAAAAAATTATTTAAATCAAAATTAAATAAATTAAGTTAAATTAAATTAAATTATTAGAAAATTACATTAAATCCAAATTAAATTAAATAAAATCAGATTAAAACAAAGATCATAATAAAATTTAAATATAAATTTAAACTAAAATTAAATTAATTATAAATGAATTAAAAAACCTCACCTTCATAAAAACTTGTCGGCTCCTTAAACTACCCTCCTTAACCTTTATTTACTAATCTTCATCTGTCTCTGACTTCTTCACAAATCTAAATCCTGATGATGAACCACAGAGGATGGTTCGAAACGTCGATGCATAAAATAACAAAATGCGATGGATCCGGAAGATATAACAACACATAATGCAGATCGCAGAAGTCTCAAATCCATTATATACACCTTCTTTCCCTACTTGGAATTCAGGCATCCCTGTCACCATTTATTTTACACCAAGTAGAGCTTTGTAATGAAGGTGGGCAAACCTCTGATGCCAAAGTTCGGACTGAAGAGTTGTGTCACAAGACATGATACCTAGCGGACTTCCATTGACCTGATATGATGAATCAACACTAAACCCAAGAGTAAAGGCATTTCCATATACATACCTTGCCATTGCTTAAGGTTACCTTGTAGCCTTTGTCTTCCATTGTCGAGATGGACACTAGGTTCTTTTTGAGGTCAGGTGCATTTAATACATCCTAGAATTTCTAGCCTTCTTGAATGCTTGTCCTCTTCCTTGATTCCCAGCTCTCCTCTTACCTTTGTTGTTGAATTTGTCATTCCTTTGATTGCCATTAGAGGGATTTCGAGTTGCACCACTGCATACTGTACCATGCTTCTCTAATCATGATTATCATCATGCTGCCCATGTCCATGATTTTATCCATCATAATGCTGCTCAAACTAGTGTGCATCATCATCATGCTATCCTATATGTCCATGATCTCATGTTGCCCTTTATGTCCATGATCTCATTCATCATGATGCTCATGATCTCATACATAGTGACTTGCTTTATCGCAAATGTAACATCGTCATTTTCTTCTAGCCTTAGGTCCAGCCTTTCCTTTTGATTTAGTCCCGAAATTATTTCTTTTCTTTGCATGAGAAGAAAAAGCAGCAGGAGGACCTTTAGGCATGGGCATTTCTTGCACTTCTTCCCTTGTTTCTTCTTGAATGCATCTAGCCATTAATTCCTTGAAACCAGGAATTACATTATAGTTCAACAGAGTAGTCCTGAACACATACCATTCAAATGGTAATCCTTCGAGAGTTGTGAGTGCCATTTCTCTGTCAGTAATGGTTTCCCCAATAGATAGGAGATGGTTCTTGATCTCGGTGATTCTTAAGAAGTATGCTTGCATACTTTCATCTTTACCCTTGATTTCCCTCAGCTTATTTCTAAGAACAAAACTTGATTTGCATCATTAACTTTAAATAAACTCACCAGTCTATCGTAGATTTCCTTGGAGGTGTCCAGTTCATAGATGTAGGCCACCAAGCGCTTGTCGATAGAGTCCCGGATGATCTTCTTTGTTTTGACTTCTCCATTTTTCCATTTGTTCCAGGCAGCAGCAGATGCATTTGATGAAGGCTCAACAATATTGCCTCTTACATGGTCCAGCACTCCTTGATCTTCAAGGGTTAGATCGATAGACATCTTCCATCCGTGATAGTCAGCTTTCTCACGGAGCTTGTCTTCGGCAGGAAAGAGTGTTGAGGACCCCATAGTTCTTTTAGGATAGCCTTGCCAATCTTCTCTTCAATGATTGCTCTTGCTCTTGCTTGGGCTTTGTCTTCACCTCAGCTCCGATACCATGTTAAGTTATGGTATGTTCTATGCTTATAACAGTTTACTTCTTTTTCTTATTATATTCCACTGATTAGCAATCACATGTACATAAAGTAAAGTGCAGATAGAACATTAAACGATCGCCAGAAAACAAGCCAAGACAAGAGACGCAAGATGTGGCGGCTAACTAGGGACAAACCCCACAATGTGTGGGGAAACCCTTTGATCAAATCTTCTTTTATCTTCAAGCAGAGAGAAATAGTACAATAAATCTGATTCATATCAGCAGTAGCAAACCCTAGATCAGTAGCATCAGCATTAGCGGCTTCATTATCAAACTAGGGCAGACGATATCTCACAAAGCGACCGTCGGATTGACTTCATTCCACCACCAAAAGTTTCGGCTTCCAGAGGAGGTTCAGATGAACCTACAAGGCAGTTCAGATGAGGAGATCTTCTAGGCCACTCAAGTCAATCTTTGCTTCTGCAGTTGCAGCTTCAGTTTCAGCAGTTTCCGGCTTCAAACTAGGGCAGTCGATATCTTGCAAACCGTTCTTCGGATTGACTTCATTCCACCACCAAAAGTTTCGGCTTATAGAGGAGGTTCAGATGAACCTACAGTGCAGTTCAGATGAGGAGATCTTCTAGGCCACGCAAGTCAATCTTTGCTTCTGCAGTTGCAGCTTCAGTTTCAGCAGTTTCCGGCTTCAAACTAGGTGTGAGAGAGAGAGACCCATTTCAGCGCAGTAGAGAAGAGACTCATATCTGCACAGTAGAGAGAGAGAGATGTGATGAGATGAGTGAGTCCAAATGAGGAAAAGTCCTCTTATATTTATACACAACGTTGGTGGGTGAATAGATGCGACTGTTGGGCTTCTGAGCCTACATGAGTTGTAGGTCGGCTTGATAATAATTCCATAATCAAAATAAATTCATATCTCCATGAATACTTATCGGAATTGGATGATCTTTATATCAATCCTACACCTCTCAACGAGAGGAATCTAATAAAAATATTATTAGCCATGAATAAGATGACCCACATGAAGTTTTGCCCTGGTTGCCAATTTTAACAATTGGGGTAAGGCTGAAGGAAAATTCTGTCGACTATTCGAGAATGGATCAGTGAGATAAAAAACCTCCCGGAATGTAGATCGTCACCAGAAAAGTAGGTTTACCTAGGTGATTACATACACGACATAGATCTGTTGAGATTATTTACATTATACACATGCAGACTGGGCTTACATTATAAGGATCCTCAGGTTGATGATGATAGTTGGATGGCAGGAACACATCGATCAGGCGCTATCCCTTTTGTGAAAGAGGGGGTGTACTGCTATGGGCCGTTGACACGTAGTGGTCAACATCTGGCTCTACTTGGGGACACGTTGCTGCACTGGAGGAATGTGAGAATCCAGAATCTGCATCCATGCAACACACAACAAAACATAAGTAGTGTCCATGCAAAAATCATCATATAACGTTAAGCACAGGAAAGATATAAGCTCTTCATTTATTAACTATTCTAACAACATGAAAAACCAAATCTAACTACAAAATGAAATACTGAAATAACAAGGCATACTGTTAGAAATACAATACAAAGATGCCCTATGGCATCAGATGCGTTCAATATAGCGCACACTGAGCATTTTCCTGCTTTCAGGCAAATCTGTAGGTTGTTTCTCAGATGTGCCATGTCCAATCCTTCATACGGTAGGACTTTTTCCTATCCGAAAATCAAGCTGCTTGCAGCCATTTGATGCATCAAATTGCTTTCTCATTCTCTTTCTCTTGCGCTTTTTCTTTGTGGCAGGTTGTATCACTGATGATGTGGAACATTCTGTTTCAAAACTCTTAGATGAAGTATGTAAGATATGCATGACATGTCTCTCTTCATTCTGCATCTGCTCTGTCAAGAATGATGGATCAGTGTCACAGGTGTCATGAGTTATAACTTGATCTTCTATGACTGATGGATTAACCATGTGAGCCTCAACTTGATTATTAATTTCCATTTTATCCAGGTCACCTTCAATTAGCCACTTTTCAATGGAACAGAGGACCTCATAATAAGATGGAGCTTGCTGCAGCAGATAGGGAGGCTTATGATTTGTTGACGTTTCCTTGTTTCTTTCATCCTCTGACTGATGCTGAAGTTTCTGTACCTGTATGGTTATGGCATCCATCTGGTTAGAGTGTTCAACCTTCATAGCACCGACTTCCTTGGCATGGTCTTCCTCCATGCTCAATAACTTACTCTGAAGACATATCTGACTAGCTTCCATATCTTTTATTACTTTGTCATTATCTGCTTTTATGGTCATCAAGCAATGTTGCATAGAGTTTATCTCTTTCTCATGATTTTCTTGTATGATAGCTAACTGATTATTATAATCGAATCTCATGATGGTCATTTCTTCATCCATAGTTAATAACTTGCTTTGCATAGAATTAATTTCTCTGCCATGATTAGCTTTCATGGTTTCCATTTCCTTCTGCATGTCGGTCACGTGATCAGAATGTTTAATTTTCATGATTTCCATCTCCTTATCACGTTTTTCCAGGTGGGTGTATAAAGTTCTCATATCCTTGACATAATCAGTTACAATTTTTTCTTGATTAAGCTCCATATTTTTTACCAGCCGCATTAGCTCTTCTATAATTTGCTTATCATTTTCCCTTTCATTGTCGACACTGATTTGACAACTTGTCCCTGTTTTTCCACTGTCATGGATTTGATCTGCAACGGTACAAGTGGATGGCACATTCTGATATGGAGAATTGTCTTGAAATCTTTCATTGACAGTTGGATCCTTCACAAAATCATTTTCATTCTGTTGCACAATTTTAGGGGCACAAGGCGAGCTACGTTGATAACCATATCTATCTTTAAAAGCATTAACGATATCTTGTAAAGAAGCAAAAGAATCTTCAGGACAATTATTAAACCAATTCAAAGCATCACCCTCTAAAGAAAAGACAAATAGACGCATTTTGACATCTTCATGATCGTACTGAGGATAACTACAATATATGAGCATTGTACGAGTAAACCTGCATAGATGCTTTCTAACAGCGATTGAATCACCACCCGAGAACAAAGACAATTTATGAATGGCCACTTCCGGAATATCATGGAGAAGATTAGTAAAATGACACGGCGTAAACGAATCATCCATGATGACTTACTTGAAGGAATAATGAGAGACCAAATGGATGGTAGAGAGAGATCTCTGCTCATGAAAATCAAGAGATCCACTAGAAGCGAGCTTCTAGTATAGCTTCATCTAGGATTGGATTTATGTTGTGGTCGACAGATTGACCAAGTTCGACCATTTCTTTGCCATCTCTTCGAGATATTTAGCTTCCTGGGTGGTCGAGTTTTTCTTTTGAGAGATCTTTCGATTACATGGTCTTCCCAAGACCATTGTTAGTGATAGGGACAACAAATTTATGGGGGCTTTCTGGCAGGAGTTGTTTCGGTTGGTGGGGACAGAGCTTACACCCAACACTACCTATCACCCACAGACAGATAGGCAGACCAAGATCGTGAACAAGTGGTTGGAAGGGTACCTACGCAACAATGTGATGGAGCAATAGAGAGCGTGGTTAAAGTGGCTTCATCTAGGAGAGTTTGGTTACAAGACCACTTATTATATGTCGATTGGTATGTCTCTTTTTCGAGCAATCTATGGATATTATGCACTTTCTTCTTCTGATGTGATGTTTGGAGATAATAGGGTCTCAAGGGCAAAGGATTGGGTTCAAGAGAGCCAGGAGATTCTCTGAGCTCTCAAGAACAACTTACAGGTGACCCAAATCAACAAAAGATGTATGCTGATAAGCACAGGATGGAGAAACAGTTTGAGGTGGGGGACATGGTCTACCTACATTTTCATCCCTATAGAGAGTCTTCACTAAAGCAAAAGGGGGCAGAAAAACTTTGACCACGATTTTATGGTCCATATAAGGTGATTAGGGAGTCGGAGAGGTGGCTTATGAGTTGGAGCTACCTTCAGAGAGTTGGATTGATCTAGGTGGATGTTGGTGGCCACCCACCTATCCCATTTGGACCCCCACAATTTTCTCTTTCAGTTTTTTCAGTTTCCTAAATTGTAGCACAATTTACTATTTTTAGCAGTTTTTTCGGGTCCTGAACTTCCAGAGCCGTTTTGAGGCCCTAAACGACATTTTTTGGGAAATCTAGGGGCAACACGGGTCCTTGTATTGATGTTGCCCTTCCCAAAGTAGTAGTGCTCGAATAGATCTTTCTAACGAGCTATTGTACACATCAAATGAAGATTGTATGCCAAAGTTACGACCCCGGGAAATTGATGTACCAATTTACCCAAACGGGACCCACAATTTGGCGTTTCATCTTCTAGGGTTAGGTTTTGGGATGTTAAGGGTTTCCATTGTTTCTCAACAATAAATAGGCCTTCGAGCCTCATTGTAACACAGTTCAAAGGCATGTAGCCGCCACATCTCTTCTCAGAGATAAACTACCATCGCCCTAGCTAGTTTATTTCCATTTTTGTTTGTAAGCATATTTCAGTATTTTACAGTGATGAAATGAATTATTAATTCCACTGCATATCTGTCTTTATGGTTATCTCTGTATTTTATTGCGTTCCTATTTAAATCCGGATCAATGGTATCATAGTGGTCTGCTTTTTCTCTGTTTTTCTTTGCATGTCCCCAACGAGGTCGGGATATAAGGAGTTAGGACTTGAACTGGTTGAACCTTTGCAAGACCAGCCTCGCAAATCTCGACGGCCTCCCATGGTGGATGAGAAGAAAGACGAGGAGACAGGAGATCTTATCAAAATCTTGCTCGAAGAGCCCTCGAGCAGCAAAGGAACGCGATGATGGATAGCTTTGCGCAAATTCTTCAGCGGCTACCCAGAGGCGATGCATCGGCTTCCAACAGCTACTCTGGAAATGCCACACCGTTTAAGGTACAAGTTAATTTTGAAATCCCCATATTCGAGGGTCAAATAGACGCAAATGTTGTAGATAAATGGTTAAATCTGCTAAAGGGTTATTTTTCTGTTCATGAATTTTCGAGTCGAGAAAAGATTTTTTTCACTCTTCTCAAAGCAGCCCCCCACGTCAAGGACTGGTGGGAAACCTACTGCGAGTAGAAGGATGAAAATACGAGCTCACTATTTTCAGCCGCACCCACTTGGGATTCATTTCGGGATGCCATCAAGGAGCAGTACTACCCTGTCAAAAGCTATGAGGACAAATACATCAAATGGACCACACTGCGGCAAGGAAGGGACCAAGATGTGCCAGAATTCACAAACATTTTTCATACCCTTTGTACACAGTTGGGTATCAAGGACTCTGAGCTGCATTTGGTACTCAAATACTGTAGCTACCTACATAAATACATCTAGGAAGAGATGGAGTTCCTGAACATCTCCTCGTTGGGCACGGCGTACCGATACGCTGTCAAAATTGAGCAAAAGTTCAAACAGAAGAAGCGAGACTTTGGATCTGCAAACCCGAAGCCCAAAGGACAAAGCCAAGGCGGGGTGACCCAAGACAACCTGTCGAAGCCGCAAGAAAATAACAACACCACGAAGCCGAAGAAGGACACAGGAAAGTGGTGTGAGTTCCACAAGAGTCCCACTCATATCACAAGTGAGTGTCGGACCAAGCAGTCGCTGGTGGCCAAGTTGAGGCTTCCGAACCAGATGCATGTTCCGACCCTGAGCCAAAACCCGACAAGGGGAATGGCAAAGAGAAGCAGATCATTGATGCAGAGCCTAGCGTCACTGTTGCCACCGCCAAGATCCAGAAGAATGAGCCCGAAGATCCAGCGGAGGGGGAGCGCCTTTTCCACTCACAGATGTGGGTGAAGGGTTCGCCGCTACAATTCATTGTCGACAGTGGCAGCCAAAAGAACCTCATTTCAGCAGAGGTTGTGAAGCGGTTGGGCCTACCGACTATACAACACCCGTAGCCGTATAGTATCGGGTGGCTTCATGAAGGACGAGATCTCAAAGTTTCACCAGCAGTGCCGCCTTCCCTACAGCATGAAGCCCTTCACAGATGAGTTATTGTGTGATGTTACACCTCTGGATGTTTGTGATGTACTATTAGGCCAGCCATACTTGTGGAGGCGACATGCTGTGTATGAATCCAAGGCCTCGTGCTGTCATTATTTCTTTGGATGATTCATTATACAGGATACTGGAGGTAGCCCCACCTACTGCCACCTCTTTGATCAATGCTAAGAAAGGCAGCAAGCTCATCTCCCAGACCATGAAATTCATCTGTCTGGTTCACTTCCAAAGTAAGGGGAAGATCATTGCCACATCCATGACCCTCACAACAGGTTCCTCCACGCAACAGCAGCGGCAAAGGAATATGGTCATGACAGAACACAGGAACAACTTCTCCTCACCCACAAGGGTACCATACAAGCTTCAGGTGGGCAACAAAGTCTGGTTGCATCTGCAGAAAGAACGCCTTACAAGAGCCCATCAGAAGCGTCGACCACGCTGATATGGTCCTTACACCATTACTAAGGCTGTGGGAAATAATGCTTTGGAGCACAACATTCCTCCATTCCTTTGCCTACACCAAGTGTTCAATGTGTACTGCCCTCAACCATGCTTCTCACCATTACTGGACACATCCGAGATTGCAGAACAGCTCACCGGGGACCAAGTTCAGCAGATGGAGGAAATCAACGCAATGGGGACCATTGCTTCCTAAGGGGGGAGGAATGATCTAGGTGGATGTTGGTGGCCACCCACCTATCCCATTTGGACCCCCACAATTGTCTCTTTCAGTTTTTTTAGTTTCCTAAATTGTAGCACAGTTTACTATTTTTAGTAGTTTTTCGGGTCCTGAACTTCCTGAGCCGTTTTGAGGCCTAAACGACATTTTTTTGGGAAATCTGGGGGCAACATGGGTCCATGGACCGATGTTGCCCGTTCCAAAGTGGTAGTGCTCGGATAGATCTTTCTAACGAGCTATTGTACGTGTCAAACGGAGATCGTATGCCAAAGTTACGACCCCGGGAAATTGATGTACCAATTTACCCAAATGGGGCCCACAATTTGGCGTTTCATCTTCTAGGGTTAGGTTTTGGGATGTTAAGGGTTTTCCTTTGTTTCTCAAAAATAAATAGGCCTTCGAGCCTCATTGTAACACAGTTCAAAGGCATGTAACCACCACATCTCTTCTCAGAGATAAGCTACCATCGCCCTAGTTGGTTTATTTCCATTTCTGTTTGGAAGCATATTTCAATATTTTATAGTAATGAAATGAAGTATTAATTCCACTGCATATCTGTCTTTATGGTTATCTCTGTATTTTATTGTGTTCCTGTTTAAATCTAGATCATGGATCCACAATGTGTTCCATGTCTCATGCCTAAAAAAGGCATTGGGGCAATAGGTTACAACAACAACTGAGTTGCCACCATTGGATTACGAGGATGTAAGGTTTCTTAATTCAGAAATTTAGAAATTTACTTCGAACATTACATACAATTAAATTTAAGAAGAGAAGATATCAATTCACTGTAAATACCAGTTTTCTTCTGAGTTTGATGTCGATCCTAGATTTCGGATTGTCCTCACTCCAATTTTGCTTTGGTTACCAAATGACCAATCCTCCCAGCCAAGTTGAGCACAACCTTGGTACTTGGCTCTAAAATACTTCCCAATTGGAGTATTTTGGTCCCCCGTACCCAAAAGCTTCAAGAATAATTGCTCAATTCTCAAATTTTTGATTTGGATATCCAGCTCTGAATTGAAACTCGGACTCTGATTCAGATCTCCCATTCTCCTTCCAGTCTTTCTTTCCCAAAAAATCCCTCCCTTCCTGTCTTTGCGTGCTTGGGATAAGTACCTTTCCTAGGCGGTCACTGCCTTCTTCCACCGCCCTCATCAAATTTTATTTGGTAGATATAAGCTTTACGTGTAAAGGGAGGTGAGGATACATATCTTGATATGTTGACATGTTTTAAACTTTAATAATTTTTAATTTTTATAAAATTTAATTATAATAAAATAATCAATAGTTATATATATTTATATATCAAATGTTTATTGTTTTAATTTAGAAACTTTAACTTATAAATATATATCTATGTACCTATATATATTAACAATAATTGACTTAGAAAAAAATGGGTTTGGCACATTTCCTTAGGGTTTTGAACGATTGTAGGTTTGGAGGCGCAACCGACTGTGTTTTCCTTGACCTGGCTGGTCGGCTTGGCTCATGGATCAATGATCTTCCTCCCTTCTCAGTGCTAGCTCAAGGTCATACACCTGGTCTATTCGGACTTGGGGCCTCTAGTCCTGCTCTTTGCTCTGATGCAATAATAATGGAGGACGAGAGTCACGATGACAACAGTTTGTATATTGGGAGTTGGCTCCATTGCGATGAATTGGAAGCCATGGAGGTACCAGGAAAAGGGAGGCTTTATACGAGCGTCAACTTTTGCCCTATTCAGGAAGGCAATGGAATGGTCGTGGATCTTGACAGATCGTTGAACCATGAGGGTTTTAAGGAATCTATGTGGATTAATACGATCTTGCTTGTAAAGGAGTTAATCACCCATCTCATTACAAAGGAGTTTCCTATTTCGTTTTTCAATGCTGAGATCTCCCTTGTATGGTGTGATCGCGCCGCCAGAGAATTTCAGTTTCCTTATGATTCACTTTGGACAGAGGCAAGGTTTATTTTCTACATATATTATCGTAGGGATTTGTTGGTGAAAAACGACCATCGTCCATTTCTTAACAATGGTCTAGCACTACATGCAAAGAAAATCACTACATTCAATAAAGATGGGCACAGGCCCAAGGAAAGAGTAAAGGATGAGAAGAGCAATGTCTCATACAACTTAGGTTTATGGCCCCAACCAACAAGCGCAGAAGGTAGAGTTTAATCTCAGATCTGGAGGACTTATATCAGTTTTTTATCAAGACCGTTTCTAGGAAATCAATAATGATATGGGTACGAGGTACGGATTTGGTGATAGATCTGAAGCAAAAAGCCCAAATTGCCACAGGTATTTCAACTTCACACAAAGTTTGATTTTCCTGGGAAAGTGTTGCAGGAAGAGATCCATTTGAAAGATTATGGGATTCAAAGAAATTCTACCATTATCCAAAATCTAAGATTAAAAGGTGGGGCACCAGCTGTTATCACCAAAATAGGTCCCTGATTAGGCTCCTGATCAGACTATCTCAGTGTAACTATTTCAAACCAAGCTTTTGGCTGAGGCTTAGCCTCCTCAGCCTGAGAGGGCTCTCTCAAGGATTAATGATATTGATTAATGATAATATAGATGGCTAACTCTATCTTGGTTTTGTATATTTGTAGGTTGAAAAGATGAAGGCTTTCTAACATTGGGCTATGGAGTCGACAAGTCAATAAATTTAGTGGCAAGGTTTCTTGACATGAAAGCTGAGACAAATAAGGTTCTTAAACAAAGACAATTCACTCAATAACATAGGTCAAAAGAGTCATTCCATTACTAAAGGAAGTCAGAACATAGGGTTATGAATTCTGAGTAATAGTAATGAAATCTACTATTGATGGTTCAAAGGTGGTTTACTCACAAGATTCTGAAAAAGCACGGTCATCTCATTACTAAAGGAAGTCAGAGCATAAGGTTATGAGTTTTGAGTAATAGCAATGAGATCTACTGCTCAGCACAATCACTCCATTACTAAAAGAAATCAAAGCACATGGTAATGAATTTTGAATAATAGCAATGTAATCTAGTGCTGGTGGTTCAAATATAAAACACAGTCATCTTATTGTTAAAGGAAGTGAGAGCATTAGATTATGAATTCTGAGTATTAACAATAAGATCTACTGCAAGTAATTAAAATAACATATACATCAGGAAAGGATTGAACTCTATCAAACTCAGTTTTGTTCAAGAAAACCTTTCTGCATTACTGATTGTATTCCTTCACATAAAGCAGCAGCTGGGCCAAAAGTCTCCAAGCCTTTGTGCATTACATCTTCTCCAATATATAGAGCTCTTTACATAACAGGGATTCCTCCTCCAGCATGAGGGGAATTCAAATTCATCCTACTATGACACCTATTGATACTTAAAACTAACTATTAAATGCAATGACAACTAACTAGCAGTCCTAGAGATCTAATACAACTAGGAGTGTAACTCCTTATTATGATTACAACAACCTTATCTAAACATTTAAAGCATTATTTGACAACTTGAAACCTCAAGAAGTCGAATTTGATGAAGCCTCCCACGTTGTCACCTGACTGCTGATGGCAAACCCTAGAAGTTAGGGAACATGTTTCCCTGTTTTTAGGTTTAGGATCCTTGAAAATGGCACGTGGGACAAAGCCTTTATCTTCTCATCCATGACGAATTTTACGAAACTGTAGGAGGTTTTTGTATTCCATGATGTCTAGAACAAAAACCTCTCTTGGTTTTTTAAAACACTGCTCCAGCTGTCCAGAATCTGTCTTTGAAAAACACGTGTAAAACAAGAAAAATCTGTTCTCTGAAATTTAAGCTTAGTATCTCTCAACTGATAACACTTATGAAGAAAGTGAGATAGGTTATTGTAGCTGGAGAGTTGATGAAGATAAACCTCCTTCAGAATTCCAAAACATTTTTTCCTGTGACCAGAAACTGATCTTGAAAACGATTGCTAAAACCAGAAGATAAAGCTTGACTTTCAGCAGTTTCGTAGCACAATTTTAACCATAAATTTCTCCCACCTCATAATGAATTTGAAGAAACTGAAAGAGGTTTTTGTAGTTCAGTATGTTAGGAAGAAAAGCCTCTTTCAGTTTTCAAAATTGCGTTCTCAGTTTCTTAGGAACCCTTCTGGAAGTTGACTAGTAAAAGCAGAAAGCAAAGATTTTTGTGCTGAAACAGGCTGCTTCAGGGGTTTTGTAGCGCGCTACGAAACCTCCTAGTTCAGTGATTCCGTAGCGCAAAACAGGCTTTTTACACTGTCTGCGCTACGAAAACGTGGATTCGTAGCTAGTTTCAAAATTTTTTCAAATGGCTAAACACATGACTTTCAAAACATGATATGGGACCAGTGATGGGCAAGAACGGAGTGTTGACCCTAAAATTGATGTCAAAACACATGGCGAGGCTTTTAGGACATGGAATGAGGCTATGAAACCTTCTTTTTTTTTTGGAAAAGAGAATGACACTTATTTAGATGAGATGATTCAAAACCTATAAGGCTATGACTATAAACAAGGCAACCTTTTCAAAGCTTAGAAACAAAAATTTTAGGGTGATAACAGTGGCTCCACTAAGGATAGTGTGCCCTTGTGGTATACTAAGAACTTGTAGCTCCAGTGCCGCTATCCATCCTCAAGAATAAAACTCTGAACTTTTGCCCAATCTACTCTTCAAGTCTTTAATGATCTCTGAAAGAAGAATTCAAACTGCACCTACTGAAACAGATGATCATTCAACCTACCCTGAGCTTATTTGCACATTCCTACCTACCCTACCAGCTGCAATTTCCACTTGTAGCTCAAGGAACATGAAACTTCCAATGAAGCCAGTCGTCGATCTGATCTGACACTTGAATCTCTTGACTGTGTTTGAAGCAAAAATAAACAGGATACTGAAATAACCAAGGCAGCATGAGGTGTAACTGTTCTTCAAGATGAAAATATAACTGGAAGCCTGAACAATAAATCTTTTCCATGTAGTCAGCTATAGGGTCAAAAAACACATGGTTAGTTTGATGATTCTCATCACATTCTATATCTTCAAACAACTGATCCTCAGCTACACAACATTTATTTGATATGCTATCCAACTGCTTTTCTGAATGATTCCCACAAACAATGTATTTTTCCTCATTATTATGATCATTCTTTGATGTAAGCTGCTGCAAAGAGTTACAAAAATGAACAACCTTTTCCTCTGCCTGAGGGTTATAAAAAATTTCTTCTAGCATTTCTTCCTGGTGTTTGTAATCATTTTCATACTCTTTATGATCAAAAGACTGGAAAGTTTGTTGCATCTCTACATCAATCTCGGAGGATGTAATATGATTTTCATAAGTAAACCCCTGCTGATTTTCATGCTGCATTTCATGGGATGTTATACTTTCTTCTTGGTGTTGAAATGTATTGTTATGAAGAGCCTCTAAATTTCTTCATCCATAAACTCATCATCATCATAACAATCCTCCAAATACTGAATAAAACTCGTAGAATGTTTACAACAATCTTTGACCAGCAATAAGGAGGGATGACACTCTTTATACATGTCATAGAATACATCATGGAAATCAGCAAGAGAATATAATGAACCATTTTCCAAGCTTTTATACTAAGACCATGCTTTTCCTTCTAAAGTGGTCATAAACATCCTCATGAGACAATCTTCAGGGAACTGAACCTTAAGACTACGTACATGCATATGGAACCTAACCAAATGAAGAGCAGCATTGTCTTTCTTTTCATCTTTGAATACTGGAAGATCATCTAACCAATCAACCTTTGGCATAGGATTTGGAAAACCAGGGATATGAGACCGATTCATAGGGGCATACCTGGCATTCATTCTTGCAATGGAACTCACTTTGAAACTTCATCAAGCTACTGATCTTCTAGCAGTGGAGTCACCTTCCAATTTGTTATTTGATGTGTGGAGTCGCCAAGGTAGTTTTGTAGCCTCAAAAAGATGTCTGAGCTCCTGCTATGTTCAGAAGTTCAACTTCTTAATTTCGGGAATGAATAGACTTCAGGCTCCCGGCAGATGCACCAAAATGTTATCACCAAAATAGGTCCCTGATTAGGCTGTTGATCAGACTATCTCAGTGTAACTATTTCAAACCAAGCTTTTGGCTGAGGCTTAGCCTCCTCAGCGTGAGAGGGCTCTCTCAAGGATTAATGATAATATAGATGGCTAACTCTATCTTGGTTTTGTGTGTTTGTAGGTTGAAAAGATGAAGGCTTGCTACCATTGGGCTATGGAGTCAACAAGTCAATAAATTTAGTGGCAAGGTTTCTTGACATGAAAGCTGAGACAAATAAGGTTCTTAAACAAAGACAATTCACTCAATAACATAGGTCAAAAGAGTCATTCCATTACTAAAGGAAGTCAGAGCATAGGGTTATGAATTCTGAGTAATAGTAATGAAATCTACTACTGATGGTTCAAAGGTGGTTTACTCACAAGATTCTGAAAAAACACAGTCATCTCATTACTAAAGGAAGTCAGAGCATAAGGTTATGAGTTCTGAGTAATAGCGATGAGATCTACTACTCAACACAATCACTCCATTACTAAAAGAAATCAAAGCACATGGTAATGAATTTTGAATAATAGCAATGTAATCTAGTGCTGGTGGTTCAAATATAAAACACAGTCATCTTATTGTTAAAGGAAGTGAGAGCATTAGATTATGAATTCTGAGTATTAACAATAAGATCTACTGCAAGTAATTAAAACAACATATACATCAAGAAAGGATTGAACTCTATCAAACTCAGTTTTGTTCAAGAAAACCTTTTTGCATTGCTGATTGTATTCCTTCACATAAAGCAGCAGCTGGGTCAAAAATCTCCAACCCTTTGTGCATTACATCTTCTCCAATATATAGAGCTCTTTACATAACTGGGATTCCTCCTCCAGCATGAGGCGAATTCGAATTCATCCTACTGTGACACCTATTGATACTTAAAACTAACTATTAAATGCAAATGACAGCTAACTCGTAGTCCTAGAGACCTAATACAACTAGGAGTGTAACTCCTTATTATGATTACAACAACCTTATCTAAATATTTAAAGCATTCTTTGACAACTTGCAACCTCAAGAAGTCGAATTTGATGAAGCCTCCCACGTTGTCATCTGACTGTTGATGGAAAACCCTAGAAATTAGGGAACATGTTTCCCTGCTTTTAGGTTTAGGATCCTTGAAAATGGCACGTGGGGCAAAGCCTTTATCTTCTCATCCATGACGTATTTTGCGAAACTGAAGGAGGTTTTTGTATTCCATGATGTCTAGAACAAAAACCTCTCTTGGTTTTTTAAAACACTGCTCCCGCTGTCTAGAATCTATCTTTGCAAAACACGTGTAAAACAGGAAAAATTTGTTCTCTGAAATTTGGGTTTCAAGGAAAACTTAGTATCTCCCAACTGATAACACTTATGAAGAAAGTGAGATAGGTTATTGTAGCTGGAGAGTTGATGAAGATAAACCTCCTTTAGAATTCCAAAACACTTTTTACTGTGACCAGAAACTGATCTTGAAAACGACTGGTAAAACCAGAAGATAAAGCTTGACTTTCAGCAGTTTCATAGTGCAATTTTAACCATAAATTTCTCCCACCTCATAACGAATTTGAAGAAACTGAAAGAGGTTTTTGTAGTTCAGTATGTTAGGAAGAAAAGCCTCTTTCAGTTTTCAAAATTGAGTTCTCAGTTGCTTAGGAACCCTTCTGGAAGTTGACTAGTAAAAGCAAAAAACAGAGATTTTTGTGCTGAAACAGGCTGCTTCAGGGGTTTCGTAGTGCGCTACGAAAAATCCTAGTTCAGTGATTTCGTAGCGCAAAATAGGCTTTTTACACTGTCTGCGCTACGAAAACGTGGATCTATAGCTAGTTTCAAAAAAATTTCAAATGGCTATACACATGACTTTCAGAACATGATATGGGACCAGTGATGGGCAAGAACGGAGTGTTGACCCTAAAACTAATGTCAAAACACATGGCAAGGCTTTTAGGACATGGAATGAGGCTGTGGAACCTTTTTTTTTTTGGAAAAGAGAATGACACTTATTTAGATGAGATGACTCAAAACCTATAAGACTATGACTATAAACAAGGCAACATTTCCAAAGCTTAGAAACAAAAAATTTAGAGTGATAACAGTGGCTCCACTAGGGATAGTGTACCCTTGTGGTATACTAAGAACTTGTAGCTCCAGTGCCGCTATCCATCCTCAAGAATAAAACTCTGAACTTTTGCCCAAACTACTCCTCAAGCCTTTAATGATTTCTGAAAGAAGAATTCAAACTGCACCTACTGAAACAGAGGCTCATTCAACCTACCCCGAGCTTATTTGCACATTCCTACCTACCCTATCAGCTGCAATCTCCACTTGTAGCTCAAGGAACATGAAACTTCCAATGAAGCCAGTCGTCGATCTGATCTGACACTTGAATCTCTTGACTGTGTTTGAAGCAAAAATAAATAGGTTACTGAAATAACCAAGGCAACATGAGGTGTAACTGTTCTTCAAGATGAAAATATAACTGGAAGCCTGAACAATAAATTTTTTCCATGTAGTCAGCTATAGGGTCAAAAAACACATGGTTAGTTTGATGATTCTCATCACATTCTATATCTTCAAACAACTGATTCTCAGCTACACAACATTTATTTGATATGCTATCCAACTGCTTTTCTGAATGATTCCCACAAACAATGTATTTTTCCTCATTATTATGATCATTCTTTGATGTAAGCTGCTGCAAGGAATTACAAAAATGAACAACCTTTTCCTCTACCTGAGGGTTATAAAAAATTTCTTCCAGCATTTCTTCTTGGTGTTTGTAATCATTTTCATGCTCCTTATGATCAAAAGACTGGCAATTTTGCTGCATCTCTACATCAATCTCGGAGGATGTAATATGATTTTCATAAGTAAACCCCTGCTGATTTCATGCTGCATTTCATGGGATGTTATACTTTCTTCTTGGTGTTGAAATGTATTGTTATGAAGAGCCTTTAAAATTTCTTCATCCATAAACTCATCATCATCATAAAAATCCTCCAAATATTGAATAAAACTCGTAGAATTTTACAACAATATTTGACCAGCAATAAGGAGGGATGACACTCTTTATACATGTCATAGAATACATCATGGAAATCAGGAAGAGAATATAATGAACCATTTTCCAAGCTTTTATACCAAGACCATGCTTTTCCTTCTAAAGTGGTCATAAACATCCTCATGAGACAATCTTCAGGGAACTGAACCTTAAGACTACGTACATGCATAGGGAACCTAACCAAATGAAGAGCAACATTGTCTTTCTTTTCATCTTTGAATATTGGAAGATCATCTAACCAATCAACCTTTGGCATAGGATTTGGAAAACCAAGGATATGAGACTGATTCATAGGGGCATACTTGGCATTCATTCTTGCAATGGAACTCACTTTGAAACTTCATCAAGCTACTGATCTTCTAGCAGTGGAGTCACCTTCCAATTTGTTATTTGATGTGTGGAGTCGCCAAGGTAGTTTTGCAGCCTCAAAAAGATGTCTGAGCTCCTGCTACCTTCAGAAGTTCAGCTTCTTAATTTCGGGAATGAATAGACTTCAGGCTCCCGGCAGACGCACCAAAATGTTATCACCAAAATAGGACCCTGATAGGCTGTTGATCAGACTATCTCAGTGTAACTATTTCAAACCAAGCTTTTGGCTGAGGCTTAGCCTCCTCAGCGTGAGAGGGCTCTCTCAAGGATTAATGATAATATAGATGGCTAACTCTATCTTGGTTTTGTGTGTTTGTAGGTTGAAAAGATGAAGGCTTGCTACCATTGGGCTATGGAGTCAACAAGTCAATAAATTTAGTGGCAAGGTTTCTTGACATGAAAGCTGAGACAAATAAGGTTCTTAAACAAAGACAATTCACTCAATAACATAGGTCAAAAGAGTCATTCCATTTCTAAAGGAAGTCAGAGCATAGGGTTATGAATTCTGAGTAATAGTAATGAAATCTACTACTGATGGTTCAAAGGTGGTTTACTCACAAGATTCTGAAAAAACACAGTCATCTCATTACTAAAGGAAGTCAGAGCATAAGGTTATGAGTTCTGAGTAATAGCGATGAGATCTACTACTCAACACAATCACTCCATTACTAAAAGAAATCAAAGCACATGGTAATGAATTTTGAATAATAGCAATGTAATCTAGTGCTGGTGGTTCAAATATAAAACACAGTCGTCTTATTGTTAAAGGAAGTGAGAGCATTAGATTATGAATTCTGAGTATTAACAATAAGATCTACTGCAAGTAATTAAAACAACATATACATCAAGAAAGGATTGAACTCTATCAAACTCAGTTTTGTTCAAGAAAACCTTTTTGCATTGCTGATTGTATTCCTTCACATAAAGCAGCAGCTGGGTCAAAAATCTCCAACCCTTTGTGCATTACATCTTCTCCAATATATAGAGCTCTTTACATAACTGGGATTCCTCCTCCAGCATGAGGCGAATTCGAATTCATCCTACTGTGACGCCTATTGATACTTAAAACTAACTATTAAATGCAAATGACAGCTAACTCGTAGTCCTAGAGACCTAATACAACTAGGAGTGTAACTCCTTATTATGATTACAACAACCTTATCTAAATATTTAAAGCATTCTTTGACAACTTGCAACCTCAAGAAGTCGAATTTGATGAAGCCTCCCACGTTGTCATCTGACTGTTGATGGAAAACCCTAGAAATTAGGGAACATGTTTCCCTGCTTTTAGGTTTAGGATCCTTGAAAATGGCACGTGGGGCAAAGCCTTTATCTTCTCATCCATGACGTATTTTGCGAAACTGAAGGAGGTTTTTGTATTCCATGATGTCTAGAACAAAAACCTCTCTTGGTTTTCTAAAACACTCCTCCAGCTGTCCAGAATCTGTCTTTGCAAAACACGTGTAAAATAGGAAAAATCTGTTATCTGAAATTTGGGTTTCAAAGAAAGCTTAGTATCTCCCCACTGATAACACTTATGAAGAAAGTTAGATAGGTTATTGTAGCTGGAGAGTTGATGAAGATAAACCTCTTTCAAAATTCCAAAACACCTTTTCGTGTGACCGGAAACTGATCTTGAAACGACTGCTAAAACTAGAAGATAAAGCTTGACTTTCAACAGTTTCGTAGCGCAATTTTAACCATAAATTTCTCCCACCTCATAATGAATTTGAAGAAACTGAAAGATGTTTTTGTAGTTTAGTATGTTAGGAAGAAAAGCCTCTTTCAGTTTTCAAAATTGAGTTCTCAGTTGCTTAGGAACCCTTCTGGAAGTTGACTAGTAAAAGTAGAAAACAGAGATTTTTGTGTTGAAACAGGCTGCTTCAGGGGTTATATAGCGCGCTACGAAAACTCCTAGTCCAGTGATTTCGTAGCTCAAAACAGGCTTTTTACACTGTCTGCGCTACGAAAACATGGATTCGTAGCTAATTTCATATTTTTTTCAAATGGCTAAACACATGACTTTCAAAACATGATACGGGACCTGTGATGGGCAAGAACGAAGTGTTGACCCTAAAATTGATGTCAAAACACATGGCGAGGCTTTTAGGACATGGAATGAGGCTGTGAAACCTTTTTTTTTTGGAAAAGAGAATGACACTTATTTAGATGAGATGATTCAAAACCTATAGGACTATGACTATAAACAAGGCAACCTTTCCAAAGCTTAGAAACAAAAATTTTAGGGTGATAACACCAGCAACAAGCATACTAGCTAGATCATCATCAGCATACAAAGGTCAAGCTTCTTTCAAAGATGCATTAAGAGGGAAAGTTGCTGCACAGGACAAACAAAACCAAAATCTGACAATCATTGGTCCGTACATTGTAGAAAAGATGGAAAAAGATCCAGATTGGTCCATTGAATACCAGAAATAAGTGATATTTTCACTACTTTACATGAAAAAGCCATCATTTGTCATTTTAATGGTTTCTGGCCAAAATCTAAAGAGCTTAATGAAGGGATCTACCTCAACTGGACCAGAGGTTGCGATATTTACCTGTGCACAAAAGGTTTTTTTGTGGTTCAGTTTGATACCCAGAAAGATTACAATTATTTCATAAATGATGGACCATGGTTTTGGGGAAGGGCATGCCTCTTAGTAACCCCATGGTTTCCTGGGTTTGACGCAAATTCAATGGTGGTTACAAAAATTCCGGTATGGGTAAGGCTACATAACCTTCTGCTTCCTTTTTGGCACCATCAGGTCTTAGAAGGCATTGGGAACTCTCTAGGTAGGTTCCTAAACACGGATACAGAAAGAATGGACAAAGAGATCTTCACCTTTGCACGTATTTGTGTGGGGATGGATTTACATAAAGGTCTCTCGGATTGTATTAATATGACACACAAAGATTTTAAATGGATATAGTGGTTAGATTTTGAAAACACATCGTTTCGATGCAGTGTTTTCCATCAAACAACGAATTTGCAAAATACACACAAACAAGCAAAGAAAATAACAAAGAAGAGAATGCAAAAGCAAAAAGGATGGCAATTCCCATAATCCCCTTCATCTGATGATGAGGAAGAAGAAATGGATGGAACCCAACAACAACAGGAGATAGAAAAACAACAAGGCTCACAAGAGATGGGAGAAGAAAAGAAGGAAGAACAAAAGAAACAATCAGAGAATCCAAATAACTCAGTAGTTATTCCGATCCTTGAAACCCAAGTAGAGGGGAATAACAACAACCAAGGCACAGGTGGAACCAAGCAATCACATGTATCCGAAAGCTCTGATTCAGACAAAGATATCCCAAATCTTACATGCAACAATGAGATGGCTATTGTCACTTCTGCTCCACCTCTTGGGGTCTGGCAAAAAGTCCAAAAGAAAAAAGGCAAAAAAGAAAAGTCTAGTTTATCTGGCAATTTGTAAATTTAGGTTTATTTTATTCTTTGGTAGCTTTGCTACTATGTGTGTCTTGCACACTGGTCCCGCGGGACAATCTTTGGATGCTTCGATGCATCTACTAAATGTAACTTTTCATTTTTATTAATAGAAAATTATTGAGTTTTTCCTTGGAAAAAAACAATAATTAACTTATAACTTTAAAATCTATAATGATCAATATTTATTGTAGAAGGATTGGAATTGTAATTTTTATTTAACAACCTTGTAAGTACAAAGTATTTAATATGTATATTTTGAATGTAAGATTTTAGGTAATATCTCTTTTCTCAATAATTTAGGTATTTAGTCCCTTTTCATTCATTTAAACATTTTTCCTAATTATTTAATAAGTATAATAGTGTAAGGCATGCGATGTGTGCATATGTAGCTATCATATGCATACATCGTATGCATGCTAATATTCTTTTGCTTTTAGATCAAAATGGGTCATTACAGAGGGGCATTTAGTTTTGACACCAGAGTCCATATTGGAGACCCGGGGGAGGAGATTGAGGAACTAGGTAATCAAAGAGCATTTGGACAAGTGGAAAGATTTGCTAGAAGAGGATGCTACGTGGGAAAGTGAGCAAATATTGCAACATCCAACCTTGCAGTTGCTTGTGTACAAGCAACATTTGGGTGGGGAAGATAATGCCCCTTCCTAAATATTTTACTAAGGAGGGAGAACCCAATTTTTTAAATTTTGTCATTTTTGGCCTAAAGGCAATTTTGGAGAAAATACTTAGGAAAAATGGGTTAAAATATTTTTAGTCGAATGCGGGGGTTACCTTTCCACAAAATAATACACACCACTTGGTAGAGAGTTTGAATTGCTTAAGGGAGGTCGAAGTCATATGAGGGACCCACATGAGACTAAGGGCCAAGAAGTATAAATAAGAGGGAAGAAGCATCATTTGGGGTTTTCGACATTTTGATAATCAATTGTTACTCTCGCTGTTCAACTGATTTTCAAGAGCACCTTAGCACAAGAGCTTCCCAAGGAGTGAAGCACAAACTTTCTTCGGTGGACCTTGAGTGCCACCCTAGGGAGGCTTTTATCTTTGTTTGGAGGCTAGGAGAGAGACATTGCACAAGCATCACGCCATTCTGGTTTTGCTAAGACGCAGACAGAGAAGCTACACAGTCATTAAGGGAGTGTGGTGCTAGAGTTGGGAATTACATTGTTGTTGGGGTGTTTCTTGGCCAAATTCTAGTCAAAGGAGGAGGATTTGCAGGAGAAGAGGAAGCCCATCACTCAATATGAATTTTTGGACGTGGGGACTGCGTCATCATCTATAGGCCTATGCAGTCACTTGTGGGTGCTAAGTGTGGGGAGTCTTGGGTGAAGGATTGGGGAGTTCAGCTATCCGGATTTTGGTTGGAGGGTAATTTTGGGAAGGTTTCTAGCATTTTGGGAGCAACAAACATCATTCTTTGCTACAGGTCGAATTTTCTGGTTGTGGAAAAGGGCTAAGCTATTTGGGGATGAATTTGGAGGGTCAAAACCAAGGCAAACCCTTTCTAGGTTTTTCTGGGTTTTTGACAAGGGGCTCAGCTCTAATTTTACAAAATTTTCTGGGCTGATATGAGAGGTTGAATCAGAGTCTCAAGACAACCAGCAATGCGAAAATACTGGGCCAGCGCAAATTTCTGTCAGACAGACTTCTACAACAGTTGGGCACTAATATATTGATCACTTGGAGCTTGTAGCTTGCCTTGTGCAAGCCCAGGTGCACTCCTTCCATTTTCCATTGTACTCGAGCAGTTCTATATATAATAAAATTGTCCATTTTGGCGTTCTCGGAGCATTTTCTGTTTTATGGGTGTTTACTGAAAATTATTTGTGTTCAATTGATTGCATGTCTTTGGTCATCACTGTAAAATTTCTATTAGGAACATTACAAATTTCTAATATTCTTTTGGTAGGGTACCTCCAAAAATTAATTCCTTAGAGACCCACAATTTTTTCAACGTGGAGAATTTAATTTCTCTAGACATTTAATTTTGACTCTAATTAATTAAATTTATCGCTTAGGATTTTGTTTTATTTTTTGTTAGAAAATTTAATTAATTGACACTTGAGGGGACTAATAATTTTTTCACCCTTTAAAATTTTAGCTCCTCACTAAATTATTTTTTACATAAGATAATTACATTTTCAACCCTCAAAGGGGGAACACCTGTTCGATATAGACTGTTATTTTTTGTAGCATCGGATGTGTTCTAGCCACGAAATTTGGTGGAGAGGCTAGAATACATGTATTCTCAAAAACCCAGAAATTGTTTCTAGAAATTCCACCTAGAAGTGTCTTAATTAGATTATTAACCAATTTTTTAATTATTTCCTAAGTCTAAACTTAGGGAATATGGTTAATTAATTAGTATTAATTAAAATGTGGTGAGAATCATCTAGAAACTCACATGGATCGAAAAGGAATTAATCTAGGCCATCGATTATGATTTAATCTTGGTTGTTGGTGCTCCAACAAAAGACTATAAGAAGTCGATGGGTAGATGGAAAGATACACCAGGGCAAATACTCAGTTGCTCAAGGAGATCAATTTTCTCAGTGGCTGAAGTTCGACAAGAGAAAATTGGGTCAAAAAGTGAGTTGCAGGTGGGAGAGAGAGGGCATCAACAATAGTTTGACAGTGTAGGAAAAATCTGGAAGGGGCAACACAGAGGAGGGATGCAGTTCATCAGTGTAGAGGAGTGACGCAGGCACTACGTAGAGGGTGATGCAGTAAGGCCAGTGAAAGGGCAGAAGGTCCTCTTCGGGGTCAGAAAAATGTTGTGGAGTGTGAGAAATTCATCAGTAAATTTCTCTCAGTGATTCTTCCTCTATTTTGGCTATCTGTATCTTGTACAGAAATTATTGCTGAAGATTAATAAAAGAAACCCTCATCTGCTGCATTGGTTTTCCCACATTGGGTTTTTTCAGGGACGATTGTCCAAAAATAACTGTTTCATTTTTCTTATATATGTGCTAGTATTTTTCCTTGCATTTATTTTCAGTAGAATTTTATTTGTGTAGGCTGCAATGTATATGTTTCGATATTTTCCGTAAAAAACTGCAAATAATTTGTTTAATCAATTTAACAAATAGAAGAAATAATATCAGTCGCTGCAGTAAAATTCAAGACAACGAATTTTCACAGACCCTCAAATTACATACCCAATTTTGCGACACAGTATGATCTAGTAGACCAAGTGATTTGTAATAAAATATTTTAGCCAATTAACTTAAATTAATCCCAAATAAATTTTACATAAAACTTGACTAGAACGCGGAGAGGTTCGAGGTAAGTCATTTGAGGATATTCAGGAGTGTGGCCTATTGTCACATTCCAGATGAGAAGCGCAGTAAGTTGGATCAGACTGCAGAAAAGGAATATCTCATAGGATATAGAGAGGCCTCAAAGGCATACATAATCTACATTCCTAGCAACAAGAAGATTGTAGTGAGGTGAGATGTAAAGTTCGTGGAAGACAGAGCTTTCAGAATATCTCGAGAGATGCCTGCAGGAGATCAGTCATTAGATGTTCCGTTAGTCCAGCAGGAGCAGGGATCGTAGGTAAAACAAGCAAGGGGACAGTCACAGGAATTGAGTACAGTGACTAGTACCAGCATCTCCTCAGTAGGAGGAGATCCAGGAAGTTCTCAGCAGACAGAGCAACAGGAACAGGTGGAGGAACAGTTTAAACCTTCCACCACTAGTGGTAGGACCAGTAGGGAAGTGCGTTAGACCTTGAAGGAAACAAAAGAGTTCGTCGGAGCTCCTAGAACCGACAAGAGGCAGTCTGATGGATACCAGGCCTTGGTGGCTCAAGTTGTAGAACCCTCTAGTTTTTAGGAAGCCTCACAACATCAAGTGTGGGTGGATGACATGTTAGCAGAGTATAGTTCTATCATGACAAATGATGTTTGGGAGGTGGTGCCTAGACCAGAAGATAGATTAGTTGTGGGTTCCAGATGGATCTACAAGATCAAGTATGCTACAGATAGTAGTGTAGATAAGTATAAGGCTAGGTTCGTGGTAAAGGGGTGATCCGGATTTAAACAGGAACGCAACAAAATACAGAGATAACCATATACACAAAGATGCAGCGAAAATAATACTTAATTTCATTAATGGAAAATACTGAAATATGCTTACAACCATAAATGGAAATAAACCAGCTGGGGCGATGGTAGCTTATCTCTGAGAAGAGATGTGGTGGCTGTTGACCACTACCGGTCAACTACCCATGCAGTACACCCCCTTTTTTCTTTGCAAAAAGGGGTAGCACCTGATCGACGTGTCCGTGCCATCCTGCAGTCATCAGCAGCTTGATCATTTTAATTGTAAACCCTGTCTGCATGTATGAATTGTAAATAATCTTAGCAGATATGAGTCGTGTATGTAAATTGCCTAGGTGGACCTAACTTTCTAATGGTAATCTACGTCCCGGAAGGTTTTTCGTCTCACCGATCTATGATCGGCAGAGTTTTTCTTCAGCCTGACCCCAAAGCCGGGATGCATTTTGTTATTAGAACTTTAGGAGAATCCTAGTGTGTTAATCTGCTAGATTATAGTTGTGTCGCAGAAACTGGGTGATTTATGAGGGTCTATGATAAAGGGGTTTTCCCCCTTAAGATGTAAATTGTAAAAGTCATGATGTAATGTGTCTTGAGGGTTGGAAAATGTTTTAAATCCCCTCATGAGTCCTAGGTCCTAGGTGATGTTTCCAAAGGCTTAGTTCGATGATCCATTTAAGAAAATAAATAAAATAATAAAAATTAAAAAATGAAATAATTAAATAAATAACTGAAAAATAAAAAATTATAATAAAAAATTATAAAATAAAGCAAAAACCCTAAAAAATAAAATAATAATATTTTGAGTAAATACATGCAAAATTTCATTTTTTTTAATGAATTAATAATTTCGACGGATGAGTGAATGCACATACTAGGATTAAAATTTATTTCGTTGGTCACAATCGGCTGGCCGGAACGCGCGTTTGAGCCCGGAGTCCTCCATGGCTCCCTCCTGAACCTTCCCCGCGGGCCTGTGTCTGGCAGCGCTGCTGCTCGGCGGCGCCTGCCCTCTGCCCAGGGCCTCCTGCCCTCTCTCAGATCGGGGCCTCTGCCCTCCTTCTTTTCCGGGGCCTCTGCCTCGTCTGCCTGCTGATCCCCTCCCCTCTGAGCGTTTGCGCCTGGCAGCGCTGCTTCTTGGGTTCTCCCTCCCTCTGGCGCCTCCGCAGGAGAGCCAGAGGTGCAGAAGCATCGCCTTCAATGGATCCACCTCATAAGGAACATGAGGATCTCGAAAAGTCCTTTGCCTCTCTTATTCCAGAGAACTCTTCAGAAAGAATCAGACCTACAGCATCAAGATTCATCAAAAAGCTAGATGAAATACCGGAAGTCTCGCTCCCTCCCGCCCTCCCGAGGAGAGCTGCAGTAGCCTTAGCTGACCGGGGCCTGGTTGGCCAGTTTACCGGACTATGGCCCTCTCCTCGCACGGTTCAACGATGGGTAGAAAGGAACTGGAACTCGATGGTTCAAGGAAAGATAGCAATAAGGTTCTGTGGAAGAGGGTTTTTCACTTTCCTCTTCGAAACAACGGAGGATCGGAACCTCATTTTCAGAAATGGCCCTTACTTCATGGACACTAGAGGCCTCTATCTGAACAGATGGACCCCTGATTTTGACCCTGAGATGGACGTCCCTAATGCTGTTCCTGTTTGGGTCCGCCTCCCGCACCTGCCGCTCCACTGCTGGGGTGACGAATCTGTAAAAGCCATTGGAAACGCAGTGGGAAAATATATCGACAGATCGGAACCAAAAGAGAATATGCATGCATGCGCAAGGATCTGTGTGGAAGTTGATCTGGGAAAGGGGCTGCCAGAAGCAATCAAGCTCAAAGTCGACCAGTGGACGCACATACAGCAAGTGGACTACAAGCAACTACCATTCAAGTGCAAGGTATGTCATGAATATGGGCATTTTGCAAACCGATGTACTAAATCTAAGTTAAATGTATCTGAAACTAATACTGAAGCTCCGGAAGAAGCATGGGAAACAGTCAAGAAAAAGAAATCAAACCCTCCTCCATCGAGTATCTCTAAACCACCTCCAGAAACCCCACCCTCCCCTTCTCATCCCTCCGGATCTGGCCCTCCATTCCTCTCATCTTCCAACCCTTTCGAAACCCTGTCCACTGAAGAACCCCCTTCCCCCCCTCCTTCACCAAGAGCCCCCTTTGTTCCTCCTGAATCTCCTCACCCAACCTCTCCTCCTCCAACGGCAGAAAGAATCTTAACAAGGAACAAGTCTAAGGAAACTAGCTCTTCCATCGACCCTCCAAGAAAAGTGGGAAGAAAATCCAATAAAGAAATAAGGGATGAGACAGCTGCCAAAGAGATGGCCACAGGGACCCAACAACCAATGGATACATTCCTAGACAAGTCTAAAGGAAGCGGGGAGAGAACGAAAGAGAAAGGAGGGGCCCACACAAAACATAAATGATGAATCTGGTCTCTTGGAATTGTAGGGGGATGGGCTCCTCCCTTAAAGTAAATGCAGTCCGAGACCTACTAAAATCAGAACATCCGGACATCCTCCTTCTCCAGGAGACCAAAATCACCGAGCAGGAATTCCAAAACAGTTTGAAAAAAAGCAACATATATGAGGGAACAACAGTAAGTGCAGCAGGAGCCTCAGGAGGCTTAGGGACGCTCTGGGATAAGAACAAATGGAAGCTCAAAGACTACAGGCAAATTAGATGGTGGATCAGAACAAACATACAAAACATAGCAGCAACAGAAGAATACACTATTTACAATGTGTACGCCCCCCCTCACTACAGAGAAAAAGCCATTTGTTGGGAGTCAATCTCATCTGATCTAATGGACGCCCAAAGAATAAACATCTGCCTGGGAGGAGATATGAATCTAATCAGAAATGCAGAAGAAAAGATAGGAGGGAATTTCTTGGCAGATCCCTCAAGAGATGCCCTCGAAGAAATCATTCAAGCTCATAATCTGGTGGACATACAGCCTCAGAATGGGCGTTTCACATGGACAAATAAGCGAACAGGAAGGAACAACATAAAAGAAAGGCTGGATCGTATTCTGGTTCAAGAGACAATTGTGGCTAATTTCACAAGCATCCAAAGCCTCATCATCCAAGGGTATATCTCAGATCATAAACCAGTGGCATTGAAAATGGATAAGGGGAGGAATATGGGTCCGCTCCCGTTTAAATACAACAGAGCCTGGGACAAAAGCGAGGACTTCAAACCTCTGATAAAAGCGCAGTGGGCTACTGAAATATTAGGCTCCCCTCACTTCATATGGGAAACCAAGCTCAAGCTCCTTCGGATTGCAATCAAAAATTGGGCAAGAGACAAGGCAAAAGAAGAAAGTAAAAAGAAATCTGAACTCCAAGCAAAACTAATACAGTGGAATCTAGAAAAGGAATCCAGACAAGAAACGGAGGAAGACCAAGCAAAAGAAAACGAATTGTACAAGGAAATGTACAAGCAGAATAGAAAAGAGGAAGAGGAGCAAAGGCAAAAATCAAGATGCCTTTGGCTCAAATCGGGAGACCGCAACACATCCTTTTTCCATAACAGCCTGAAACTAAGAAGAGCTGGAAACAATATCGAAAAAATAGCAGTGGAAGGTATAGAGATAAAAGATCAAGAGGAGATTAGGGAGGCAGCAACTCAGCACTTCCAAAACCTCTTAACCGCTGATCCGCATCACATGCTCAACCTGGACTTCTTCAAAAATTTGAAAAACAAAATCTCAGAAGAACAGAACGCTGAACTGGACAAAGAGCTCACGGTGGAAGAAATCGAAGGGTCAATATACAGTATGGCCTCGGACAAGGCTCCGGGGCCCGATGGCTTCACAGTGGACTTTTATAAGACTCATTGGGATATCATAAAGAAGGACTACATCAGGGTGGCAAAAAACTTCTTCGCTAAATGCAAAATGGGCAGTGGTATGAAATCCTCCCATCTGGCCCTTATTCCCAAAGACCCTAATCCCCAATCCTTTGATAGATTCCGCCCCATATCCCTTTGTAATGTCTCATACAAGATCATAACCAAGATCCTAGCAAACAGACTCAAAAATCTGCTTCCCTCCCTCATCTCAGAGAACCAAGGTGGCTTTGTTCCCAGGAGGCAAATTTCTGATAATGTCATCCTTATCCAGGAGGCTATTCAGAGCAGCATATCAAGAAACGAAAGGGGTATGATCATTAAGCTTGACATGGCAAATGCATTTGACCGGGTGAATCATGCATTCCTCCAGGCAGTTCTAAAAGAATTCGGGATATCTGAGCTCTTCATCAACAAGGTCATGGAATGCATATCAGACAATTGGACGGCCCCCCTTATAAATGGCAGGCCCAGCAAGGCTTTCAAAAGCACGAGAGGATTGAGACAGGGGTGCCCTCTTTCCCCCTTCCTCTATATTATCATGGCGGAAACTCTCAGCCTACAGCTGGAGAATATGCGAAGGACAAAGGAAATAACAGGGGTTGAAATAGCAAGAGGTGTCAAAGGGATCAATCACTCCCTGTTTGCAGATGACACTTTATTAATAGGAGGTGCCTCAAGTCTCATGGCCCGGAGATTCAAAAAAGCTCTAGATCTTTTTTTGCAAGCCTCTGGAGGCAAGCTAAACAACCACAAATGCATGATTTATACTTGGAACGTCCCCAGGCATATAATTCAGAGAATTTCCACAATAATGGAAATCCCGGCTCAAAGGAATTGGACCTACTTTATGTACCTAGGGCTACCTTTAGCAAAAGAAACTTTAAAATCAGAGATCTGGGTCAAGCTGATCGAAAAATTGAGAGGCAAACTTCAAAGCTGGGGAGTATACTGGCTAAACTTGGCGGGCAGAACAATACTAATCAAAGCCATTCTCACAGCTCTCCCAATATACCAATTTGCAACCACTTTAGCCCCGGCTAGCATCCACAAACACATGGAGCTGATAATCAGAGGTTTCCTGTGGCAAGGAGGAAAGCAAAATTCAAAAAAGTTTAGTCTGGTTAAGTGGGACAAGGTCACTCTTCCCCTAGAGAAGGGTGGACTCGGAATCAGAATCCCAAGACTAGCAAACATGGCCATGGGCTTCAAGCTAATTTGGCGAATTCTCAATGAAAGAGGAACCTGGTGGACAGAAGCCATTAAGAAGAAGTACCTGAGCGGGGTCAATAGCAACATCCTCACTGAAACCATCATTGATAGGCAGGGTACGCCTATGTGGAAACTGATCAAAAAAATGCTCCCTCAATTTAAATCCTATATATCCAGGGTACCGGGTAATGGCAAGGAGATTAATATTTGGAAGGACAGGATAATGGGGTCAAATGAAAGGGAATCCCTCCTCAAATTCAGGCCCCTCCAGAGGTGGATGACTGAGGCAAAACTCAAAACCCTCTTTGATATCTCTCTTTGGGAGAACAACTCTTGGATAGGGTGGAGATCCTTTAACCTCCCCTTGGATCTTGCAAACCTATGGGCCGAGCTCAAGACCTCCCTTACAGGCGCAGCTCCCACCAACAAACAGATTGAGGATAATTTTGTCTGGGATCCTAATGGTGGAAGATACACGGTGAAAGAAGGCTACAAAGCTCTTCAAAATACCTCAGCAGTCAATACATGGCCCCTACACAAAGTTGCATGGAGAATTGAAAGTCTACCAAAGGTGAAACTGTTCAACTGGACCCTACTCCATGGCAAAATCCTCACTGCGGAGAACCTCAAGAAGAAAGGCATCCAAGGTCCCTCTATTTGTTGCATGTGCAAGGCAGCGGAGGAAAGCAGCATACACATTTTCATAGAGTGCCCGTTCGCCAAAACTTGTTGGAAGCTCCTCACCAGCCCCTTAGACACAGGTGAGTTGCCAAACCAAATCACTCTTCTTCAGAAAAACTGGGGGAAACTCCTACCTCAGAGCAAAAAAGGCAAGACCCTAGCAGCAAGGCTCTGGAACAGTATTCCTCCAAATCTTTGCTGGCAGATTTGGATCTCCCGGAATAAGTGTATATTCAACAACGAAAAACCAAGCATAGTTAGCACCATTGCAAAAACAACTGCACTAATCTCAGAAACTATCGAGGCTAATGGTATAACTCAGGTGGACATGGATTCGTCTGATGCAAAAATAAAAGAGTGGATGGGCAAATTTAAGTATGGGACAACTCCTTCGAAAAACCCAAGCATCTGGAAAGGCAATCCGGATTGGAAACTTCGTGGGACAAAAGAAGAAGTCACCCAGTGGATTCAGAATCAAAGGAGACCTGTCCTCCAGTTCGATGGAGCTTCCAAGAATAATCCTGGTCAGGCTGGAGCGGGTGGGATCATTAAAGATCCTCAAGGGAAAGTTATAGTATCTTATGAATGGGGTTTAGGCACCATGACCAATAACAAGGCAGAGGCTTATAGCCTTCTGCTGGGAACCTCTATCTCTCGGAAATTAGGCCTTCAGAACCTTCTTATTTTGGGCGATTCTGCAATCATCATCGCGGCCATGACATCAGGGAGAGACTTCAAGCAGATGGCATTGAATAACATCAAAACTAGGATAAAGGAAAACATTAGGCAGCTGGGAGAGGTCTCGTTCAAGCATATTCTGAGAGAGAACAACAGGGAGGCGGATGAGCAAGCAAACAAAGCCACAGGTAGGCAGCCAGGTCAGATAAGAGAGAATGACAATGTATATGGAAAGGATATCCCATAAAAAGATCCCACACATCGCCTCAATACAGGACAGCAGTCAACTCAGACAGGAGGATCATCATCTCAGATCTCCCTCGAACTCTTCATTCCGCCTCCCAACCCATCTCGACTGCATAACTCGGTACCAAGGATCCATTTTCTGTCAACAAAATATGATCCATATCAGCAAGCTAAGTTTAATCATGTATTTTATCCTGACTCGCGCAGCCAATCTCTGGAGGGGAGACCGAGCCCATCTCTCTCACATGATTCTGGGCGGCAGAGAAATCATTTCAAAGAGCAGCCCTCTTCACATGTCTGGATTCATGCATCGGACCGATAACAGGAGGAGCCTCCCGCTCTCTTTAAATGGCACCTCAGATCTCAGAAACCACAACGCCCGCAATTTTGCAAGGCATAATACTGTTGTTCTCTTTAAAAGTTGGCTTCGTGTGACCTCCAACAGCTCGCAGCGGGATCAAGCCTACATCCGGATCTTGGTAAACTCTGTCTCTTGCTCTGTGGGTTTTATTATAACTAACTCTCTGTGTTCCATTCTCTGCAGAGCTTTTAGAAATCTTCCCCAGCTCTCTCATCTCAGCTCCCTGAGCCCTTTGATCTTATATTCTCCAACCCAGAACCTCTGCGCCATTGCTTATCCTCCTCCAATACCCTCGCCCTCAGCTCTTATCGGGCCCTCTCTTATCTCAAACACTGGTCCTTTAATCACTAAAATGGCTGAGCAGCATAACAATCCTCCCGCTCAGGCCCAACCCGGCATCGTTCTGGACAGAATCTTCAATAACAGGGACTGCACCATGTGCAAGGCCCATACGATTATGATAAACAGCCTCACAAAGCAACTCAAGGAGCTGACGGATGACTACCATGCAGACAGGAATTCTAAGCGAAAAAAGCTAGACAAAAGGAAGAATGAGATCGAAGCTCTTCAAGATAGATGCAGCCACTTGGAGGCAGCCATTCAACACATTCGCTCTCTCACTCAGAGTTACCAGGCCGAAACATCAACCAAGGCAAGCGCAAGGCACCAGGATGACTCAGTCACTCAACACCTTCCTTAATAGATATGCAATGTAAATTTAAATGGATAGGCGGTTCCTTCGTTAGACAGTACAGTCGTCTTCATTTTGTTTTCTGTTTAACCAAAAGAAGCAATGAGGAATACGGGTCTGCGAACCCGCTTTTGACCCTCAGCTTCCAGATCCTTTTCCCCTATGTAATCGAATTCAGTATTGCTGGCTTTTTATAATATATAAGTAACCGACTTTGTTAAAAAAAAAAAATAATTTCGACGGATGAGATTAAGAGATGTCTTGATCCTCATCGACGGTCGAGATCATTTCACCATGGATCACTCGAACTAGCCGTTGGGATCATTTCTTTTAAATAGGGTGCTAGGGGTCATTCAGATCATTGGATCTGTGAGTCTGATACTGAAGAAGCTCTCTTGTAATCTGTTTTCTGGTTAATAAAAGAAGACTTTGGGGTCCAAATCTTGCTGGTGTTACTCTTTGGAAGTGCTGTGAGCTAATTTAGTTTCTGCATATTTTATGTTTCAACCATTAATAATAGCTTATTGTAGAGTATTGTGAGCACAGGGATCTTGTTCACTTGCTAGGGTTTGAGTGGTGTTAGGGTTTCTGAAGTAATGGCAGGTATCTCCATTACTTTTGGGATCTAGCAGCATTTTTGCCCTCTTTACTGATGGTTGTCTTGAGCTGTGCAGAAAACCCTTACTGAAGAAGATTGGTGGGCGTTTGGGGAAGTTCTCGGCTGAACCAGCCAACTCCCGCAAGCATTTTTTGCTGAGCCCAGTTGGATTTGATCCTGGGTCTATCATTCAGTTTATTTTTCCTAATTTGCATGAGAGATTTTATGAAGTTCTTCATAGTGAAAATCTGAAATTTTTGTTCTTTAAAATATTTATGTTCTTATTGCTGAATCTGGCTGTTAAGGGGCCAAAATCTGTAAATTAATCAAGCTGATCTAGGGTTTCAAATTTTTGCTTTATACAGTTTTCATTAGGGTTTTGTTTTCTTGTACAGGGTTTTCATCAAGATCAAATTTTCAGAAGGAGTTCGCGGCTGCCTAGATTATAGCGATCCTCTGCTTAAAATCGTTGCCATCTTTCACTGCTTTCACACCATTGTACTCTGCGAACAAGGATCAAAATTCTACTCTATCTACGTTCAGAATAAAAGGAAAAGCAGTAAAAAATTGCTTGCTGGCCGGTTAAGAAGAAAGTCTCAGACTCAGGTCTCGGTTTCCATTTTTTCTGAGGGCATGACAGCGTATGATCAATCAGATCGATTTTCAGTTTGCATCAGTCTATTAAGCTTGTGGTCCTGGATCATATGCGGCGGGTCATCATTGTGTTCTCTGTGGTTTCAGCTTCAAAAAAAATCGACTCAAATCCGCTGACCTGAGGACGTAAATACACACATCAAAAAACTGTTACGGTTTGTATGAACTGATATTGGGTCATCAACCTCAAACTCGTCCACGCAGATCGCCGCCGTCAGCGTTTCAAACAGTTCACGCGGAGTCTCACTGGTTTCGCGTAAGGTGATCCCTGAATGTGTGCGTGGATATCAGGCCTCACACGTCAAACAACGGCATGAGGTAGGCTTGGATATGTACGCAGAAAACGTCAGGAAAGAGACGCATTTTTGGGCAGCCTTCGACGTGATCTGATCAAGCAGCAAATCTGATCCAAACCGAAATCGCTCAACGCAGAATTGCTCAGATTGTTTGGCACACCCTAAATCGACTTGAAAGCCAGTTGTTGGATCGGTGTAGTTGCCGACTTTAGCATTCATTCGTCTGGCGTCTTCATCATCTGGCCACGTGATTTCTTGAATCCACTGCGTATTATCGGTAAGCATCAATCGATTTTTCGTTTTCCCTGTCACCTTCTATCGCACTGAAATTTTTTTACGTATTCAGTCATCGATTACGATTTTGCCTTCTCAGTCGCCTTGGTGTATCGTGTTACGCACAGTGGACTGTTTTATATGTGGTTGCGTTTTGGTTACGTTTAGGGTTTCCGTAGGTTAGCAATAGTTTTTAGTTAAAATTCGATTTCATTTTAGTTTAGATTTGTTTTATAATTTTTTTTTGATTTTGTTTTTTTTTTTTAAATATAAAAAAAAAGGGTTTTTTGTTGTGATTTAGATTTTTAATTTTAGAAATAATATTTTATATATATAGTTTAAATCTTTTTTTTTAGGATAGCTTAAATTTATTTAAAAAAAAAAATAATAATAATAATTTAGAATAGATTAGATAGGACTTTTAGGTTTTGCATTTAGTTGGAATTTTTGTTTTAATTTTTTGCTTGAAAATCATAAAAAATATTGTGGGAAATTTAGCCAGTTTTCAGTTTTTCTCGGGAATTCATCACGTCATATTTTTTCACGCTGAGATTTAAATTTCTTTGGGATGAAATGTTTATTTCAGACAAATCTGCACATGAATGACCATCTTAAAGGTTAGCTGCATATGGTTAATGATTCATAATTACGTGGTTGTTTAAAGCTTTTATCTTTCGAAATTTTAATTCCTAAAATATCGTTGTTGAGCTTTTGTCATTATAAGAGCGTTGTCGTTTTAACTAATATCTTGCGATGACAAATGATTGTTGTTCATGGTTTATGTTTCTATATCATCTAACAAGTAATCGTTTTAACAACAATCTCTTAAGGCACTGGTCTGCTAAATTAATCAAATCCATTTAGTGCTTATCATATCGTGTCTCCCAACCAACTGGTCGACAGTTGGTCTTCGTCATATCATAGGGTCTACCCCCCTTAGCCGCGGGAGACAAGCTTAAACGGAGGGATCGGGGATTAGAGTGACAGCCCCCGGTCTGAGCGTTGTCGTGTCAATCTGCGCGACAATAGTGGCTACATGCCTCTGAACTCTGTTACAATGAGGCTCGAAGGCCTATTTATTGTTGAGAAACAATGGAAAACCCTTAACATTCCAAAACCTAACCCTAGAAGATGAAACACCAAACTGTGGGCCCCGTTTGGGTAAATTGTACATCAATTTCCCGGGGTTGTAACTTTGGCATACGATCTCCGTTTGATGCGTATAATAGCTCGTTAGAAAGATCTATCCGAGCACTACCACTTTGGGAAAGGCAACATCGGTCCATGGACCCATGTTGCCCCCAGATTTCCCAAAAAGTGTTGTTTAGGGCCTCAAAACGGCTCCGGAAGTTCAGGACCCGAAAAATTGCTAAAAATAGTAAACTGTGCTACAATTTAGGAAACTGAAAAAGCTGAAAGAGACAGTTGTTGGGGTCCAAATGGGATAGGTGGGTGGCCACCAACATCCACCTGGATCATTCCTCCCCCCCTTAGGAAGCAATGGTCCCCATTGCATTGAGTTCCTCTCTGAGATGAGGAAGCTTTTGCTGAGCTGGGTCTCTAGTGAGCTGTTCTGCAATCTCTAATGTGTCCAGAAATGGTAGGAAGCATGGTCGACGATGGTCCACATTGAACACTCGGTGCAAGCGAAGGAATGGAGGAATGTTGTGCTTTAAAGCATTGTTTCCCGTAGCCTTGGTACTGGTGTAAGGACCATGTCGAAGTGGTCTGAGTTTCTGATGGGTTCTGGTAAGGTGTTCTCTCTGCAGATGTAACCAAAATTTGTCACCCACCTGAAACTTGTGTGGTACCCCTGTGGGTGAAGAGAAGTTGTTCCTGTGTTTTGTCATGACCGTATCCCTTTGCTACTGCTGCTGCATGGAGGAACCCTTTGTGGGGGTCATGGATGTAGCAAAGATCTTCCCCTTACATTGGGAGCGAACCAGACAAAAAATGAATTTCCTAGTCTGGGAGATGAGCTTGCTACCTTTCTTGGCAGTGATCAAAGAGGTGGCGGTAGGTGGAGCTACCTCCGGTATCCTGTATAATGAATCATCCAAGAAATAATGACAGCACGAGGCCTTGACTCATACACAGCATGTCTCCTCCACAAGTATGGCTGGCCTAATAATACATCGCAAACACCAGAGGTGTAACATCACACAATACCTCGTCTGTGAAGGGCTTGATGCTATAGGGAAGGCGGCACTGTTGGCGAACTTTGAGATCTCGTCCTTCATGAAGCCACCCGATACTATACGGCTGCGGGTGTGGTGTAGTCAGTAGGCCCAACCGCTTCACGACCTCTGCTGAAATGAGGTTCTTTTGGCTGCCACTATCGATAATGAATTGCAACGGTGAACCCTTCACCCACATCTATGAGTGGAAAAGACGCTCCCCCTGCTCTGGGTCTTCGGGCTCATTCTTCTGGATCTTGGCGGTGGCAATAGTGGCACTGGGATCCGTATCAATGATCTGCTTCCCTTTGCCATTTCCCTTGTCAGGTTCTAGCTCAGGGTCGGAACATGCATCTGATTCGGAAGCCTTCAACTTGGCCACCAACGGCTGCTTGGTCCGACACTCACTTGTGTTATGAGTGGGACTCTTGTGGAACTCACACCACTTTCCTGTGTCCTTCTTCGGCTTCGTGGTGTTGTTCTTTTCTTGTGGCTTCGACGGGTTGTCTTGGGTCACCCCACCTTGGCTTTATTCTTTGGGCTTCGGATTTACAGATCCAAAGTCTCGCTTCTTCTATTTGAACTTTTGCTCGATTTTGATAGCGTATCAGTATGCTGTGCCGAGTGAGGAGATGTTCAAGAACTCCATCTCTTCCTGGATGTATCTGTGTAGGCGTCGCGGTATTTGAGTACCAGATGCAACTCAGAATCTTTGATACCCAACTGTGTGTGAAGGGTATGAAAAATGTTTGTGAACTCTGGCACATTTGGTCTCGTCCCTCCCGCAGTGTGGTCCATTTGATGTATTTGTCCTCATTGCTTTTGACAGGGTAGTACTGCTCCTTGATGGCATCCCGGAAGTCATTCCAAGTGGGTGTGGCTGAAAATAATGAGCCTGTACTTTCATCCTTTTGCTCGCAGTAGGTTTCCCACCAATCCTTGACGTGGGGGGCTACTTTGAGAAGAGCGAAAACAATATTTTCCCGACTTGAAAATTCATGAACAGAAAAATACCCATCTAGCAGATTTAACCATTTATCTACGGCATCTGCGTCTATTTGACCCTCAAAGATGGGGATTTCAAAATTAACTTGTACCTTAGATGGTGTGGCATTTCCAAAGTAGCTGTTGGAAGCCGATGTGTCGCCTCTGGGTAGCCGCTGAAGGATCTGCGCAGAGTTATCCATCATCCCCTTCCTTTGCCGCTCGAGCACTTTTTCGAGCAAGATTTTGATAGGATTTCTTGCCCCCTCGTCTTTCTTCTCATCCGCCATTGGAGGCCGTCAGGATTTGCGAGGTTGGTCTTGCAAAGATTCGACCAGTTCAAACCCTAACTCCTTATATCCCGACCTCGTTGGGGACATGCAAAGAAAAACAGAGAAAAAGCAGACTGCTTTAATACCACTGATCCGGATTTAAAGAGGAATGCAACAAAATACAAAGATAACCATATACACAAAGATGCAGCGGAAATAATACTTAATTTCATTAATGGAAAATACTGAAATATGCTTACAACCATAAATGGAAATAAACCAGTTAGGGCGATGGTAGCTTATCTCTGAGAAGAGATGTGGTGGCTACATGCCTCTGAACTCTGTTACAATGAGGCTCGAAGGCCTATTTATTGTTGAGAAACAATGGAAAACCCTTAACATTCCAAAACCTAACCCTAGAAGATGAAACACCAAACTGTGGGCCCCGTTTGGGTAAATTGGTACATCAATTTCCCGGGGTCGTAACTTTGGCATACGATCTCCGTTTGATGCGTATAATAGCTCGTTAGAAAGATCTATCCGAGCACTACCACTTTGGGAAGGGCAACGTCGGTCCATGGACCCATGTTGCCCCTAGATTTCCCAAAAAGCGTCGTTTAGGGCCTCAAAACGGCTCCGAAAGTTCAGGACCCAAAAAATTGCTAAAAATAGTAAGCTGTGCTACAATTTAGGAAACTGAAAAAGTTGAAAGAGACAGTTGTGGGGGTCCAAATGGGATAGGTGGGTGGCCACCAACATCCACCTGGATCAAGGGGTATGCACAGAAAAAAGGAATAGACTATGAAGAGACCTTCGACCTAGTTGCGAGACATACTTCTATCAAATCCGTCATATCCCTAGCAGCACAGATGGGATGGGAAATTCACCAAATGCACGTCAAGGTAACATTCTTGAATGGGTTGATAGAAGAAGAGGTGTACATAGAGCAGCCTGAAAGCTTTGAAACTCATGAGAAGCGCACTCATGTATGCAGATTGAACAAAGACCTGTATGGGCTCAAGCAGGCACCCAGGGCATGGTATGATTGGATTGACAGTTACTTGCAGTAGTTGGGATTCATCAAGAGTGATGCAGATCCCAATCTCTACTATCTGATGGTGGAAAATGAGCCTCTAATTCTAGTTTTATATGTAGATGATCTGTTTTTGACAGGATCATCGGGGCTCATAAAGTACGGCAAAAGGAACCTTGCAGCAGAATTCGACATGAAGGATATGGGGTTGATGCACTATTTTCTAGGGTTGGAAGTTGGAAGTATGGCAAAAGAATGGGGAGATCTTCCTTGGGCAAGGGAGATATGCTACAAATTTTTTGAAGAGATTCAGAATGCAAGATTGCAGACCCATGGCAACACCAACGATTACCGACTAGAAAAACATAGATGCATTAGGGGATAAGGAAGTCGACCCCACCTTGTAAAGATAACTAATTGGGTCACTCATGTATCTGGTCAACACCACGCCAGACATTTGTTTCGCTGTCAATACCTTTAGTCAATTCATGGTGGAACCGAAAAAGGTACATTGGGAAATAACTAGGCACATTCTCAGATATGTGCCTGGAAGGACTCGGGTTGAAATATACTCAAGGAAATGACGTTAGATTGAGCGGATTCACAAATGCAGGTTGGGCAAGTAGTTCAGAGGACAAGAAAAGTACCTTCAGGTACTGCTTCAGTGTTGGATTTGGAAAGGTTTCTTGGTGCAACAGGAAGCAAAAGTCGTAACACTGAGCTCAGCAGAAGCTGGAAAATATGGCAGCCAACACTGTTACATGCGAAGCCATATGGCTAAGGACACTGCTAGTGAGCTTGTTCAGGATGAAATGAGTGCGACCAATGTTTACTTTTATAATCAGAGTTGTATAAAACTCTCTGAGAATCCAGTATTCCATGACAGGTTGAAGCACATTGATATCATATGTCATTTCATCAGAGATTTGTTCAATGTGGTGTAGTCCAACAACAGTATGTCCCCACAGGAAATCAAGTAGCTGACATACTCACTAGGGAGATCTAAGTTCCTCCAGTTCATAGAATAGATGGGTATGGTGGAGAACTTGTTTCAGTAGCAGAAACTGATGGATTCTCAGTAGCAGTAGTTGAGAGGGAGTTGCAGTGCAGATGCAGTAGTTGGCAGCAGTTTAGCAGGGCTAGTAGCAACGTGGATGCAACGTTTAGCAGAGTTGTGCAGTAGGTGGTGGGAAATAGTAGCTAGACATCAGCAGTGTGACAGGAGATGGTGCAAAGACAAAGTGTTGCTTTAGTGGGTTGCAGCGCTAGTCTACTAGAACACTTTCCTCGCTAAGAGCTAGTGTTAGTTTTTGTAGCTTCAGATGTGTTCTATCCACGAAATTTGGTGGAGAGGCTAGAATGCATGTATTATCCAAACCCAGGAATCATTTATGGAAATTTCACATAGAAGTGTCTTAATTAGATTATTAACCAATTTTTTAATTATTTCCTAAGTCTAAACTTAGGGAATATGGTTAATTAATCAATATTAAATAAGATGTGGTGAGAATCATCTAGAAACTCACACAAATCGACAAGGAATTAATCTGAGTCATCAATTATGATTTAATCTTGGTTGTTGGTACTCCAACAAAAGATTATAAGAAGAAGTCGATGGGTAAATGGAAAGATACACCAGGGCAGATACTGTGAAAATTCTATCACTGCAACAACTGATTTATTTTACCTACTTATTTCTGGATAAGTTATCTACAAAGAAACCCTTTAATAAACTTATCTACAAAGAAACCCTTTAGTAAACTTTAAAATAAATTATGCTGCAAATATCATATCATAATACAAAAAAAAGCACATGCACAAGAATCAACACCTTGACACAGTTATTTTGGACAACAGTACCCAGAAAAAAATAATGTGGGAAAACTGGTGCAGCAAGGGAGGATTTTATTATTCAACAAATTTTCAGTACAACCTAGGGGCCAAACTGGCTTACCCAACGGAGAGAAAAATTCTCCAACACTTCTCCTAGTCCCAACGTCAGCCTAGCTGACCTCTGCGTAGCTTCCAGACATGCTGTGTTAGCCCCTTCTTGTCTACGTCAACCTAGGACCTCTCTACGTCACCCACACTAACCCTTTAGTGACTGCACAGCCTCTTGTTGGCTCAGCGTTTGCCTGTCCTGCTCTACATCTGCCTATCCTGCCTCTGCGTTGGTCTTCTGTAGCTGATCATGACTCTCTGCTCTACACTTGTAGCCTCCTCCTACTCTCTAGACCACTAGTTCAAATTTCTCAGCTAACCCCGCTCCAGAAATCGAACTGACTGGTCTCCTTCAGTGTGTTCTCCAAGTGACCCTCAAGCCTCCTCTTATACTTTTCTCATTGGTAATTCAACAGTCGAGATTAAGTCCCTAATCAATGTCTAAGATTAACTATGGCTTGATCCATGACTTTTGGACCCTTCTAACATAGTTTTATATTAATTCACATTAATATTTTATTTTCCCTAAGTTTAGACTTAGGGACTCCATTAAAAATATTAATTATTTTAATATCTCTCAAATTGTTTAGAATCTACCCAAACCATTTATGGGTATTGGAGATCTCATATGCTTTAGCCTTTCCACCAATTTTTGAGGCTAGAGCACATCCGATGCTACCCCAAATCAACACTCCCTCTTAGCGAGGACTGTGCTCTAGTAATACTCCCCACTGAGTATCACACTAATCATCTGGCATTGGTACCTGTGTTGATGTTAGGCCTTCCTGCCCAACATCCTCTGCATTGTTGCATCCTGTACTGCAACTCCCTCTGCATTTGTGCTGTTGTTGGTCCTTTCTCCCAACATTGCATCTGCACTGCAACATCCCCTCCATTTCTACTACTGAAATGGATTCTTTATCATCCCCATCTTTCCTCTGAAGTAATCAAACTTTGTTCTTCCAAGGGCCTTGGTAAGGATCTCTGTCACTTGTTCTCCTGTAGGAGTGTAGCTCAACTGTATAGCGCCTCGTTGGACACAGTCTCTGACAAAATGACACCGGATATCAATATGCTTTGACCGATCATGAAACACTGGATTCTTAGAGAGCTTGATTCAACTCTGATTATCACACATGATCCTGGTCGCCTCCATATTTCTTATGAATAGGTTCACCAACAATTTTCTAAGCCACATGGCCTCACACGAAGCTGTGCTTGCTACCATATATTTTGCCTCAGACGAGCTCAGAGCCATAGACTTTTGTTTCCTACTACACCAAGAGGCCATTCCTGATCCAATGTTGAAACAACACCTAGAGGTACTTTTCTGATCCACTGAACTTCCAGCCCAATCCACATCAGTAATCCCACTCAATCGGATATCCTTACTCCTGGTGTACAAGAGTACATAATCGATTGTTCCCTGTAAGTAACTGAGAATATGTTTGGCTGCTACTTAGTGCGCCCTCTTCGACTCCACCATGAACGGACTGAGGGTGTAGCAAATATCTAGCCTGGTATTGACTAGATACATCAGGGACCTTATGAGCTACCTGTATAAGGTGGGATCAACATCCTTGTCTTCTGATGCATCAATCTTCTTCCAGTTGGTGATCATTGGAGTCACCATGGGTCTACAGTCCTCCATCCTGAATCTCTTTAAGATTTCTATAGCATATCTCCCTTTCCCAAGGAAGATCTCCCCATTTTGCTGCCAAACTTCCAACCCTAGGAAATAATGCATTTGTCCCAAATCCTTCATATTGAATTTTGTGGCTAGATTCTTCTTGCAGTCCCCGATGAGTCTGGATGATCCTGTCAGAAAGAGATCATCCACATACAATATTAAGGTAAGTGGCTTGTTCTCTACAACCAAATAATAGAGATTTGGCTCTGCGTCACTCTTGACAAATCCCATCTTCTACAAGTGGCCATCAATTCGACCATACCATGCTCTAGGTGCCTATTTCAGCCTATACAAGGCTTTCTTCAATCTGCATACATGAGACTTCTTCTCATGTGTCTCAAAGCCCTTTGGTTGTTCAATGTATACCTCTTCTTCTATCACCCCATTCAGAAATTTCGTTTTGACATCCATCTGATGAATCTCCCACCCTATTTGTGCTGCAAGAGATATCACAGTTCTAATAGATGTATACCTGGCTACCAGGGCGAAGGTCTCTTTGTAGTCGATTCCTTCCTTTTGAGCATACCCCTTAGCCACAAACTTGGCTTTGTATTTCTCAACATTGTCGTCTGCAACGTATTTGATCTTGTAGATCCATCTCGAGCCTACCACTGATCTGTCTTGAGGTCTTGGCACCATCTCTGAGACATCGTTCACCATTATGGAGTTGTACTCCTCTACCATCGCATCTAGCCAAACCTGATGTTGAGCTACTTCCTGGAAACTGGCAGGCTCCCCATCTTGAGCTACTAATGCCTAATATCTATCTGGCTATTTTTGCTCCCTCTTGTTGTTTCTAGGTGCACCTATGAAGTCCTCTACATCTCGCAGAATTTGACGAAGTTCCTTGCTAGTTCTTCCTCTACCAGCAGGTGCTTCTGTTAGATCCTCCTCATCCTGTGAATCTTCCTGACCTAAGGAATAATTCTTTACTTCCGTTGGTTGAAGAGGTTTGACCAACGGTTCCTCTTTAGACTGCTCCTCGGAAGGCATTTCTCAAGATTTTCTGAAAGCCCTATCCTCCATTAACTTCACATCTCGTCGAACCACTAACTTCCTACTCCCAGGAAGATAGATTCTGTATGCCTTAGCGTTCTCGCTATATCCCGCTAGATATCCTTTTTCCGCAGTTTGATCCAGCTTTCTCCTCTTTTCCTCGGGTATGCGGCAATATGCTAAACTCCCAAATATCTTGAAGTGACTGACTTCAGGCATCTTCCTTGTGAAAACCTTTCCTGGAGTAATCTTGCCCAATGCCCGATGAGGAGTTCTATTCTGAACATAGACTACTGTGTTGCATGCTCTTTCCCATAGGAATTTTGGCATATCCCGATCATACAACATGGCCCTAGATGCTTCTACAATAGTCCTTTTCTTCCTTTCTACTACTCCATTATGCTCTAGATTGTATGGAGTTTTCCACTCTCTTTTGATGCCCTCCTTAGCACAAAAATCCATGAAGTCCTTATCGACATATTCTCCTCAATTACCTGAGCGCAAAAATTTTATTTTCTTCCCAGCTAGATTCTCCACCAGAGCCTTGAACTCTTTGAATCGACAAAAAACCTTGTCCTTGGTTTTTAGAAAATAAATCCAAGTTTTCCTTGAGTGGTCATCAAGGAAGGTGTTATAGGTCTAACCCAAAAATATAAGATAATAGAAATAAACCCAAGAAATAACAAGATATGAATATAGATAGAAATGCTTATTTATTGATCAAACCCTTAAGGTAGGGCAACACCATACATTCACTCTTTAAGGAAGGAGAACACTCCACAAGCCATATGCCTGTTCATACAATAATCCTTGACATCTCTCAATGGGGAGTCTCTAGCCTCTATATGGGCCTCATACATACAATACCATGGGTCATTATCATGGTTCCCTCAATACCATCTATCTAATCCATGGGCTTATTACATTATTGCTAACTACTTGTGGTCCCTTACATGATACGGGTTAACCACCTTATTTATTACTATGGCCCATCCCATTATTACATTATTCCCTTGGGTACCTCCCTTTGCACCCCATATTATCTCTCCTAGGTATACTACATTCCACCACCCTTAACATGTTTCGTCCCCGAACATGGAAAGAACACAAATAATAAGATCTACTCAAAAGAGTAGTCCACTGGTACCATGCACGTGCATCTAGCGATCCAAGAGAAAGGTGAACTCTCGATCTAGTTGGTGCCTCGCTCACTTGAGATGGAAGGTGATCCTCGTAGCTCTTCTGTGTTGATGTATAGTAGGTGGATCGTCGCCCCTTTCTATATTCCATGTGAGGGTTGTTGTCCTTGTAGCTAATTTGTTGCCATCTTGTTGGTTGTTTTCTTGCTGGGTGATGTGGGTGGTGATATGCTGAAGTTTTAACCAACATTGTATCTTTCTTTAATTTACCACTTAATGGAGCCTGATTGGTAGTTGGTACATGTTGTGGTGCCTACTGTTGTTTCTTATCTTCCAATATTCTTCAACCACTAAGTCCTCATCTGATGTATCAATACCTGTAATATTTTTTGTTTCAGCGTCCTTGGATTCGACCATTAAGGGCTCATCATCTGATGTGTCAGTCCTTGGAACATCTTCTGCTTCAACCTCCTTGGACTCTACCTGTTTATTGATGGAAATATCCTGTAATGTAATTTTCTTCTTTTTATACTAGAGCTTCAGGAATTTCTTCTGCACATTAATATTGATAGTACCCACCAATTCCATCCAAGGGTATCCCAAAACAACATCCACATTAGCCATATCTGAAACATACAAATCAGAATGAAATACATACTTGTCCATAGAAATCTTCAAATCTTTATAAACTTGCACCTCCTCATTATTAACCTGTGTGTGCTCCATTTGTTTTGCTGGGACTTGCAATTTTTTTGCCAAATTGACATTTATAAGATTCTGCTTGCAACTAGGATTTATAGACACAATGATCTTCTCCTTCTGAAGCAATCCATGAACCTGCAATAAGGAGATACTAGTAGGAAATAACCCCACATGTTTCTCATTATCTTGTTTTCTGGCATGAGACCATCTGTCTAAAAGTAATTTTTCAAATTCTTCATCTGAAAGGGTGTACAACTTCTTTTTGTTCTGTAATTCCCACCATGTGGCCACCTCATCTGAAAAATGAGCCACTACCAAAAATCTCCAATGTTGTGCCAATACTGACTTTTTTGCTTTTATGTATTCTTCAATAGTAGGACCATTATCTTTTCCTGTAAAATATAGAATCGCCATGAAGAGGGTTTGGGAAAAATTCACTTACTTGGCGAAAATTTGGAATTGTCACAATTCCGTCAATATTGCTCAGAATCCCTATTATGACTTGTTTTCAGAAATGGAACAACCATTTTGCATCTTCTCAGGTGGTATAAATTTCGATCTAGGCACTAAATTTCAGATCCGCGCTGCAACTGTCCCACCATCACAAAAAAAATTTGAAAAAAAAGAGCTGATTTTAAATCAGTGATCTCCCTCATCCAGACTCTGATTCGACTGATTTTTTTTTTGAACATGGGTATTTTTTCACAAACAATCCTGATCTGCAATTAGATTCTGCAAATTTTGCACCAGAATGTACAGATCTACTCCGCAAACTTGCCGCCCTGAAAAATGTCTGCCACCCAACTAATTTTTAAATCAGCAATATCTCCCTCATCCAGACTCCGATTTAGTCGATTTTTTTTTGAACTTGGGTATTTTTTTTACAAACAATCCAGATCTGCAATTAGATTTTGCACCAAAACGTACAGATCTGATCTGCAAACTTGCTGCCCCAAAACATTCTTGCAAAAATAAAAATAAAATATTCTCCACTTTTCCCAAGAAAGTGCTCTGATACCACTTGTTATAGATTTAATCCAAAAATATAAGATAATAGAAATAAACCCAAGAAATAACAAGATATGAATATAGATAGAAATGCTTATTTATTGATCAAACCCTTAAGGTAGGGCAACACCATACATTCACTCCTTAAGGAAGGAGAACACTCCATAAGCCTTATGCCTATTCATACAATAATCCTTGACATCTTTCAATGGGGAGTCTCTAGCCTCTATATAGGCCTCATACATACAATACCATGGGTCATTACCATGGTTCCCTCAATACCATCTATCTAATACCATGGACTTATTACATTATTGCTAACTACTTGTGGTCCCTTACATGGTACGGGTTAACCACTTCATTTATTACTATGGTCCATCCCATTATTACATTATTCCCTTGGGTACCTCCTTTTGTACCCCATATTATCCTCCCTAGGTATATTACAAGGAAGGTAAGAAAATACTTGGCACCACTAAGAGCTTTGGTGGACATAGGTCCGCAAATATCTGAGTGTATCAATCCCAGTACACTCTTGGCCCTGTGTTTACTCCTAGGAAATGTTGCCTTCGCATACTTTCCTAGAGCACATCCTCTGCATACATCATTGTGAAAATTCTATCACTACAACTGCTTTACTTTTCCTACTTATTTCACCATAAGTTATTCATGAAATTACTTTAACAAACATTAAAATAAATATTGCTGCAGATATCACAACGTAATACAGAAACAAACATATGCATACGAATCAACATATTGACATAGTTATTTTGGACTAATGTCCCCGGAAAAACCCAATGTGGGAAAACCGGTGCAGCAAGGTAGGATTTTATTATTCAGCAATTTTCTAGTACAACAGGGTGCCAAATTGCATTAACCACAGATAGACAAATTTTCCAGCACTTCTTCTAAACCCAGCGTAGGCCCTACTGACCTCTGTGTTAGCCTGAAACCCTCTGCGTCAACATGAAACCCTCTGCATTAGCCTATTGAGGTTCTGCGCAACATCTCTAGCCTCTTGCGTCACTCCTACAGCCTTTGTGTGGATGACGCAGGCCTTGCTGGCTCTGCGCAGTCTTTGCTACCTCTGCATGGCTTCCACTGGCCTTGTGTCTACCTCTTCTGTCTCTGTGCTGATCTCTCGTCTCTTTGTTCCGTACTTGTTGCCTCCTGACTGCTCTCCAGACCACTGGTTCAATTTCTCAGCTAACCCCACTCCAGAAATTTAACTGACTGGTCTCCCTCAGTATGTTCTCCAAGTGACCCTCAAGCCTCCTCTTATACTTTTCTCGTTGATAAATCAACGGCAGATATTAAGTCCCTAATCAACAGCTAAGATTAGATCTGGCTTGATCCATGACTTTTGGACCATTCTAACACAGTTTTATATTAATACACATTAATATTTTATTTTCCCTAAGTTTAGACTTAGGGACTCCATTACAAATATTAATTATTTTAATATCTCCCAAACTGTTTAGAATCTGCCCAAACCATTTCTGGGTATTGGATATCCCATGTTCTTTAACCTCTCCACCAATTTTCGTGGCTAGAGCCCATTCGATGCTACCCCAAATCAACACTCCCTCTTAGCAAGGACTGTGCTCTAGTAATACTCCTCACTAAGTATCACCCCGATCATCTGGCATCGGTCCCTGTGCTGATGTTAAACCTTCCTGCCCAACATCCTCTACACTGCTGCATCTTGTATTGTTGCCCATGACTCTGGTTCTGCCACTACTGCATTTGTACGACAACTACCTCTGCATCCGTGCTGCTGCTGGTCCTTTCTCCCAGCACTACATCCGCACTGAAACTCCCTCTGCATCTGTGTTGTTGTTGGTCCTTTCTCCCAACACTGCATCTGCACTACAACTCCCTCTTCATTCGTGTTGCTAACACACTACTTCTGAAAGGGGTTCTTTACCATCCCCATCTTTTCCCTAAAGTAGTCAAATTTTGATTTTCCAAAGGCCTTGGTGAGGATATCTGCCACTTGTTCTCCTGTAGGAGTGTAGCTCAACTGTACAGCTGCTCATTGTACACAGTCTCTGACAAAGTGACACCGAATATCAATATGCTTTTACCTATCATGAAATACTGGATTCTTAGAGAGTTTGATGCAACTCTGATTATCACACATGATCTTGGTCGCCTCCATATTTCTTATGAATAGGTTCACCAATAGCTTTCTAAGCCATATGGCCTCACACAAAGTTGTGCTTGCTTTCATATATTCTGCCTCAGACGAGCTCAAAGCCACGAACTTATGTTTCATACTGCACCAAGAGGTCATTCTTGATCCAATGTTGAAACAGTACCTAGAGGTACTTTTCCATTCCACTGAACTTCCTGCCCAATCTGCATCAGTAAACCCACTCAATCGGATATCCTTACTCCTGGTGTACAAGAGTCCATAATCGATTGTTCCCTGTAAGTACCTGAGAATATGTTTGGCTGCTGCCCAGTGCGCCCTCTTCGGCTCCACCATGAACTGATTGAGGTGTTGACATCGTAGCAAATGTCTAGCCTGGTATTGACTAGATACATCAGGGACCTTATGAGTTGCTTGTATAAGGTGGGATCAACATCCTTGTCTTCTGATGCATCAATCTTCTTCCAATTGGTGATCATTGGAGTCGCCATGGGCCTAGACTCTACAGTCCTCCATCTTGAATCTCTTCAGGATTTCTATAGCATATCTCCCTTGCCCAAGGAAGATCTCCCCATTTTGCTGCCAAACTTCCAACCCTAGGAAATAATGCATTCATCTCAAATCCTTCATATCGAATTTTGTGGCTATATTCTTCTTGCAGTCACCGATGAGCTTGGATGATCCTGTCGAAAAGAGATCATATACATACAATACTAAGATAAGCAGCTCGTTCTCTACAACCAGATAATAGAGATTTGGCTCTGCGTCACTCTTGACAAATCCCATCTTCTTTAAGTAGCCATTGATTTGACCATACCATGCTCTAGGTGCCTATTTCAGCCTATACAAGGCTTTCTTCAATCTGCATACATGAGACTTCTTCTCATGTGTCTCAAAGCTCTCTGGTTGTTCAATGTATACCTCTTCTTCTATCACCCCATTCAGAAACGTCGTTTTGACATCCATCTGATGAATCTCCCACCCCAACTGTGCTGGAAGAGATATCACGGTTCTAAAAGATGTATACCTGTCTACTGGGGCGAAGGTCTCTTTGTAGTCGATTCCTTCCTTCTGAGCATACCCCTTAGCCACAAACCTGGCTTTGTATTTCTCAACATTGTCGTCTGCAGCGTATTTGATCTTGTAGATCCATCTTGAACCTACCACTGATATGTCTTGAGGTCTTGGCACCACCTCTGAGACATTGTTCACCATTATGGAGTTGTACTCCTCTACCATCGCATCTAGCCAAACCTGATGTTGAGCTGCTTCCTGGAAACTGGCAGGCTCCCCATCTTGAGCTACTAATGCCTGATATCTATCTGGCTGTTTTCACTCCCTCTTGTTGTTTCTAGGTGCACCTATGAATTCCTCTACATCTCACAGAATCTGACGAAGTTCCCTGCTAGTTCTTCCTCTGCCAGTAGGTGCTTCTGTTAGATCCTCCTCGTCCTGTGAATCTTCCTGACCTAAGGAAGAATTCTTTACTTCCATTGGTTGAAGAGGTTTGACCAACGGTTCCTCTTTAGATTGCTCCTAGGAAGGCATTTCTTGAGATTTTCTGAAATCCCTATCCTCCATGAACTTCACATCTCGTCGAACCACTACCTTCCTTCTCATGGGAAGATAGATTCTATATGCCTTAGCGTTCTCGCTATATCCCACTAGATATCCTTTTTCTACAGTTTGATCTAGCTTTCTCCTCTTTTCCTCAGGCATGCGACAATATGCTAAACTCCCAAATATCTTGAAGTGACTGACTTCAGGCGTCTTCCTTGTGAAAGCCTTTTCTGGAGTAATCTTGCCCAATGCCCGATGAGGAGTCCTATTCTGAACATAGACTACTGCGTTGCATGCTCTTTCCCACATGAATTTTGGCATATCCTAATCATACAACATAGCCCTAGCTGCTTCTACAATAGTCCTTTTCTTCCTTTCTGCTACTTCATTTTGCTCTAGATTGTATGGAGTTGTCCACTCTCTTCTGATGCCCTCCTTAGCGCAAAAATCCATGAAGTCCTTATCAACATATTCTCCTCAATTACCTGAGTGCAAAAATTTTATTTTCTTCCCAGCTAGATTCTCCACCAGAGCCTTGAACTCTTTGAATCGACAAAAAACCTTGTCCTTGGTTTTCAGAAAATAAATCCAAGTTTTCCTTGAGTGGTCATCAAGGAAGGTAAGAAAATACTTGGCACCACTAAGAGCTTTGGTGAACATAGGTCTGCAAATATCTGAGTGTATCAATCCCAGTACACTCTTGGCCTTGTGTTTACTCTTAGGAAATGTTGCCTTCGCATACTTTCCTAGTGCACTTCCTCGGCATACATCATTGTGAAAATTCTATCACTGCAGCAACTGCTTTACTTTTCCTACTTATTTCACCATAAGTTATTCATGAAATTATTTCAACAAACATTAAAATAAATACTGCTACAGATATCACACTGTAATATAGAAACAAACATATGCACAAGAATCAACACATTGACACAGTTATTTTGGACTAATGTCCCCGGAATAACCCAATGTGGGAAAACCGGTGCAGCAAGGTAGAATTTTATTATTTAGCAATTTTCTAGTACAATAGGGTGCCAAACTAGCTTACCCACAGATAGACAAATTTTCCAGCACTTCTTCTAAATCCAGCGTAGGCCCTACTGACCTCTGCATTAGCCGGAAACCCTCTGCGTCAACCTAAAACCCTCTGCATCAGCCTACTGAGGCTCTGTGCAACATCTCTAGCCTCCGCGTCACTCCTGCAGCCTTTGCGTGGATGATGCAGGCCTTGCTGGCTCTGCATAGTCTCTGCTGCCTTTGCATGGCTTCCACTGGCCTTGTGTCTGCCTCTTCTGTCTCTGTGCTGATCTCTCGTCTCTCTGTTCTATACTTGTTTCCTCCTAACTGCTCTCCAGACCACTGGTTCAATTTCTCAGCTAACCCCGCTCCAGAAATTGAGCTGACTGGTCTCCCTCAGTATTTTCTCCAAGTAATCCTAAAGCCTCCTCTTATACTTTTCTCATTGATAAATCAACGGCCAAGATTAAGTCCCTAATCAATGGCTAAGATTAGATCTAGCTTGATCTATGACTTTTGGACCGTTGTAACACAGTTTTATATTAATACACATTAATATTTTATTTTCCCTAAGTTTAGACTTAGGACTCCATTACAAATATTAATTATTTTAATATCTCCCAAACTGTTTAGAATCTGCCCAAACCATTTCTAGGTATTGGATATCTCATGTGCTTTAGCCTCTCCACCAATTTTCGTGGCTAGAGCACATTCGATGCTACACGAAATCAACACTCCCTCTTAGCGAGCACTGTGCTCTAGTAATACTCCTCACTGAGTATCACCCTGATCATTTGGCATCGGTCCCTGTGTTGATGCTAAGCCTTCCTGCCCAACATCCTCTACACTACTGCATCTTGTATTGCTGCCCATGACTCTGCTTCTGCCACTGCTGCATATGTACGACAACTCCCTCTACATCCGTGCTGCTGTTGGTCCTTTCTCCCAGCACTACATCCGCACTGAAACTCCCTCTGCATTTGTGCTACTACTGGTCCTTTCTCCCGACAATGCATCTGCACTGCAACACCCTCTTCATTCGTGTTGCTAACACACTACTTCTGAAAGGGGTTCTTTACCATCCCCATATTTTCCCTAAAGTAGTCAAATTTTGATTTTCCAAGGGCTTTGGTGAGGATATCTGCCACCTGTTCTCCTGTAGGAGTGTAGCTCAACTGTACAGCTCCTCGTTGGACACAGTCTCTGACAAAATGACACCGAATATCAATATGCTTTTACTTATCATGAAACACTTGATTCTTAGAGAGTTTGATGCAACTCTGATTATCACACATGATCCTGGTTGCCTCCATATTTCTTATGAATAGGTTCACCAATAGTTTTCTAAGCCATATGGCCTCACACGAAGCTGTGCTTGCTGCCATATATTCTGCCTTAGACGAGCTTAGAGCCATGGACTTTTGTTTCCTACTGCACCAAGAGGTCATTCCTAATCCAATGTTGAAACAGTACCTAGAGGTACTTTTCCGATCCACTGAACTTCTTTCCCAATCTGCATCAGTAAATCCACTCAACCTGATATCCTTCCCCTTGGTGTATAAGAGCCCATAATCAACTGTTCCCTGTAAATACCTAAGAACGTGTTTGACTGTTGCCCAGTGTGCTCACTTTGGTTCCACCATGAAGTGACTGAGGGTGTTAACAACGTAGCAAATGTCTACCCTGGTATTGACCAGATACATTGGGGACCCTATGAGCTGCTGGTATAGAGTGGGATCAACATCCTTGTCTTCTAATGCATCAATATTCTTCCAATTGGTGATCATTGGCATAGCCATAGGTCTACAGTTTCCCATCCCGAACCTTTTCAGGATTTCTATAGCATGTCTCCCTTGCCCAAGGAAGATTTCTCCTTTCTGCGGCCAAACTTCCAACCCTAGGAAGTAGTGCATTCGTCCTAGATCCTTCATATTGAATTTTGTGGCTAGATTCTTCTTGTAGTCCTCAATGAGTCTGGATGATCTTGTCAGAAAGAGATCATCCACATATAATACTAAGATAAGGGGTTCGTCCTCTACAACTAGATAGTAGAGATTTGGATTCGCGTCACTCATGACAAACCCCATCTTCTGCAAGTAGCCATCTATTCGACCATACCATTCTCTCGGTGCCTGCTTCAGCCCATACAAGGCTTTCTTTAGTTTGCATACATGAGACTTCTTCACATGAGTTTCAAAGCCCTCGTGTTGCTTAATATATACTTCTTTTATTACCCCATTCAGAAATGTCGTCTTGACATCCATCTGATAGATCTCCCATCCCATCTAGGCTGCAAGAGATATCACAGTCCTAATAGATGTATTCCTGGCTACCAGGGCGAAGGTCTCCTCATATTCAATCCCTTCCTTTTGAGCATACCCCTTAGCCAGAAACCTGGCCTTGTATTTCTCAACACTATCGTCCGCAGCATATTCGATTTTGTAGATCCATCTTGAACCTACCACAGATATGTCTTAAGGCCTTGACACCACCTCCTAGACATTGTTCACCATTATGGAGTTATACTCCTCCACCATCGCATCTAGCCAGACCTGATGCTGAGCTGCCTCCTTGAAAATGGCAGGCTCCCCATCTTGAGCTACTAATGCTTGATATCTGCCTGGCTGTTTTCGCTCCCTCTTGCTGTTCCTTGGTTCAACGATGAAGTTCTTTGCATCACGCAGAATCTGACGAAGTTCCCTGCTAGTTCTTCCTATGCCAGTAGGTGCTTCTGTTCGCTCCTTCTCCTAATCCTGAGAATCTTCCTGACCTAAGGAAGAATTCTTCTCTTCTGTTGGTTGAAGAGGCATGACCAACGAATCCTCTTTCGACTGCTCCTTGGAAGGCATTTCGCGAGATCTTCTGAAAGCTTTATCCTCCATGAACTTTACATCTCGTCGTACTACTACCTTCCTACTCCCTGGAAGATAGATTCTGTATGCCTTAGCATTCTTGCTATATCCCACCAGATATCCTTTTTCTGCAGCCTGATCCAGTTTCTTCCTCTTTTCTTTGGGTATGCGACAATATGCTAAACTCCCAAATATCCTGAAATGAATGACTTCAGGCGTCTTCCCAGTGAAGACTTTCTCTGGAGTAATCTTGCTCAATGTTCGATGAGGAGTCCTGTTCTAAACATAGAGAGTTGTGTTGCATGCTTCCGCCCATAAGAATTTTGGCATATCCTGATCATACAACACGGCCCTAGCTACTTCTGCAATAGTCCTGTTTTCCTTTCTGCCACCCCATTCTGCTCCGGATTGTAGGGAGCTATCCACTCTCGTATGATGCCCTCCTTAGCACAATAATCAGTGAAATCCTTATCGACATACTCTCCACCATTATTTGAGCGCAAGACTTTTATTTTCTTGCCAGTCAGATTCTCCACCAGAGCCTTGAACTCCTTGAATTGACAGAAAACCTCATCCTTGGTTTTCAGAAAATAAATCCAAGTTTTCCTCGAGTGGTCATCAATTAAAGTAAGGAAATACTGGGCACCGTTGAGAGCTTTGACGATCATAGGTCTGCAAATATCTGAGTGTATCAATCCTAGTACACTCTTCGCCCTGTGTCTGCTCCTAGGAAATGTTGCCTTGGCATACTTTCCTAGAGCGCATCCCCTGCATACATCAGCTCGTTCCGTACTCAGATCCGAAACTCCTGTTATAGTGCTCCTGAGAATTGTCAGAACTCCATGGTGCAAGTGACCCATCCTATTGTGCCATAGTTCATTCAAGTCCTTGTCCCCATGACTGCCTATTAGTGCCATTGGTGATTCTAGTTGTAATCTATACAACCGATTACTTTTGGTCCCGATCTGCACTTTCTTTTTCCAGCTCGAGTGTTTGACGTATACCTTTTCCTTGATGAAGTAGACGTCATAGCCCTTCCCTTGTAGTTGTGACACGGAAAGTAAGTTCATCCCCAATCCTGGTACATGCAATACATTTGTGGCACAGATTTGCTCTCCTGATTCTGTCTGAAAAACAATGGTACCCTCTCCTACTGGAGTACATTTGCCTTGTTCCCCATGGTGATCTAAAAATTCATCTTCTCTTCTCGATATTCTGAGAAACACTCCCTGATTCCCATCATATGCCATGAGGCTCCACTGTCTATATACCATACTTATAATGATGCAACACTAGTCATGCATGCCACTTCTTCTTCCAGCCTGGAAGCCAACATAGAGAAATCGAAATCTCTTTCTCTTGTGCAATCTCCTGAAAATCTACATGAGTCCCCTAAGCTGGATGTCTCTGCATCGTGGTCTCGACTCATAATTGATTTTCCATTTCTGTCTCTAATTACTTGCTTTGATACCATGTGAAAATTCTATTACTGCAGCAACTGATTTACTTTTCCTACTTATTTCACCATAAGTTATTCATGAAATTACTTCAACAAACATTAAAATAAATATTGCTGTAGATATCACACCGTAATACGAAAACAAACATATGCACAAGAATCAACACAGTGACACAGTTATTTTGGACTAATGTCCGTGGAAAAACCCAATGTGGGAAAACTGGTGCAACAAGGGAGGATTTTATTATTCAACAATTTTCTAGTACAACAGGGTGCCAAACTGGCTTACCCACAGATAGACAAATTTTCCAGCATTTCTTCTAAACCCAACGTAGGCCCTACTGACCTCTACATCAGCCTAAAACCCTCTGTGTCAACCTGAAACCCTCTGCATCAGCCTATTGAGGCTCTGTGCAACATCTCTGGCCTCCTGCAGCCTCTGCGTGGATGACGCAGGCCTTGCTGGCTCTGCGCAGCCTCTGCTGCCTCTGTGTGGCTCTTGATTGCTCTCCAGACCACATGTTCAATTTCTCAGCTAACCCCGCTCCAGGAATTGAACTGACTGGTCTTCCTCAGTATGTTCTCCAAGTGACCCTCAAGCCTCATCTTATACTTTTCTCGTTGATAAATCAACGGCCGAGATTAAGTCCCTAATCAACGACTAAGATTAGATCTGGCTTGATCCATGACTTTTGGACCATTCTAACACAGTTTTATATTAATACACATTAATATTTTATTTTCCCTAAGTTTAGACTTAGGGACTCCATTAAAAATATTAATTATTTTAATATCTCCCAAACTGTTTAGAATCTGCCCAAACCCTTTCTGGGTATTGGAGATCTCATGTGCTTTAGCCTCTCCACCAATTTTCGTGGCTAGAGCACATCCGATGCTACCCCAAATCAACAATCATCACGTTCCATACAAAGATCCGGAACTCTCTTGTGCAATCCTCTGAAAATCTCGTGCAATCCTCTGAAAATCTGTGCGATTCCCATGACATAGATGCCTCTGCATCATGGTCTTGACCCATGACTGATTTTCCCTTCCTATCTCTAATTACTCCCTCTGATACCATGTGAAAATTCTATCACTACAACAACTGATTTATTTTACCTACTTATTTCTGGATAAGTTATTCACGAAGAAACTCTTCAGTAAACTTTAAAATAAATTCTGCTGCAGATATCACATCATAATACAGATCCAAACACATGCATAAGAATCAATACATTGACACAGTTATTTTGGACAACAGTCCACAGAAAAACCCAATGTGGGAAAACTGGTGCAACAAGGGAGGATTTTATTATTCAACAAATTTTCAATACAACCTGGGGGCCAAACTGGCTTACCCAACAAAGGGAAAAATTCTCCAGCACTTATCCTAGTCCCAGCGTCAGCCTGGCTGACCTCTGCCTATCTTCGAGACACACTGCGTCAGCCCCTTCTTGTCTGCATCAGCCTAGGGCCTCTTTGCGTCACCCACGCTGACCCTTTAGTGACTGCACAGTTTCTTGCTAGCTCAGCGTCTGCCTATCCTGCCTCTGCGCCGATCTTCTGTAGCTATACTTGTTGCCTCCTCCTGCTCTCCAGACCACTAGTTCGAATTTCTCAGCTAACCCCGCTCCAGAAATCGAACTGTCTGGTCTCCCTCAGTGTGTTCTCCAAGTGACCCTGAAGCCTTCTCTTATACTTTTCTCTTTGACATATCAACGACCGAGATTAAGTCCCTAATCAGCAGCTAAGATTAGATTTGGCTTGATCCATGTCTTTTGAACCATTCTAACATAGTTTTATATTAATTCACATTAATCTTTAAATTTCTCCCAAACTGTTTAGAAAATGCCCAAACCCTTTCTGGATATTGGAGATCTCATGTGCCCTAACCTCTCCACCAAATTTCATGGCTAGAGCACATCCGATGCTACCCCAATTCAACAGATACTCAGTTGCTCAAGTAGATCGATCTTCTCGGTGGTTGAAGTTCGGCATGAGAAAATCGAATCAGAGAGTGAGTTGCAAGTGGGAGAGAGAGGGCATCAGCAATAGTCTGAGTGTGTAGGACAAATTTGGAAGGGGCAGCATAGAGGAGGCATTCAGTTCATCAGCGTAGAGGAGTGACGCAGGCACTACGCAAAGGGTGACTTAGTAAGGCCAACGAAAGGGCAGAAAGTCCTCTTCAGGGTCAGAAAAACACTGTGGAGTGTGAGAAATTCATCAATAAATTTCTCTCTGTGATTCTTCCTCTATTTTGGCTATCCATATCTTGTTCATAAATTATTGTTGAAGATTAATAAAAGAAACCCTCATCTGTTACAACGGTTTTCCCACATTGGGTTTTTCCGGGGACGACTGTCCAAAAATAACTATGTCATTGTGGTTATATATGTGCTAGCATTTTTCCTTGCATTTATTTTTTGTGAAATTTTATTTGTGTAGGATGCAGTGTATATGTTTCGATATTTGCCGTAGATAACTGCAAATAATTTGTTTAATCAATTTAACAAATAGAAGAAATAATATTAGTCGCTGCAGTAAAATTCGAGACGACAAATTTTCACAGACCCTCAAATTACATACCCAATTTTGCGACACAATATGATCTAGTAGACCGACTGATTTGTAATAAAATATTTTAGCCAATTAACTTAAATTAATCCCGAATAAATTTTACATAAAACTTGACAAGAACACGGAGAGGTTCGAGGTAAAGGATATATGAGACTTAATAGAATAAGTCTTTGACTTCTGTGGGGAAAGTGATTTGTTTGTGAGGAGCGAGATGGAGAACGCTAAATTTTTTATGTGCTCTGCAGCGGAAGGGATAGTTGACAATGGGACTACGCCCCATGTTCAATATGTCGGAGGATAGATTTGGAGCCCTTGCATCGTGACAGATGGATTAGAGCACTTTGGGATCTCTCCCCACCCTCGTTCGCTCAGTAGATCTGAAATGTCTATGGTCAATGACAGAGAGGTGAAGTTTTTTCTTTTTATTGTTTTTTTTATTCGGGCTAGATCTGCACCTGCTGAGTCATGCCATGGCTCACACGGATCTCTCTCCTGCAAGGCAAGTGGTTGGATCTATGCATCCACAACTACACGTGACGGGAGTTCCGAACAAATTGTTGGTGTATCTCTTTCAGCCGTCGCAGACGCTCGAGTGGCCCAGGCATTAACGGCAAAGCAGAAATCCTGTTCATTGATAAGCCGATGCACAATAAATCTACCCTTACAATGAAAGTCTGGCATAGATCTGAAGATCCTTTCGCCTCTGTATCCTCAAGATATGCCATATCACGACTTCTTTTGCATGATCTTGCATTCTGCTTCAAAATATGAGGGTTACAGAAGCCCCAAAACAACAATGGCATTCATGGATGTGATCTTTCATAACCCCATTACCTTAGAAAAGAAATTCGTATATAATTTACAGTAGAGATATCGAAAGGATGGCTCCACTCTCAATAAGAATCCCTCTCTTAAATAGATCGCAATACGAAGTGCAGGTCCGGTGAAGCAAAGGCCACACACGATCTATTCGAATTGGGGACGTTCGGATCTGAGTTGTTACCAGAGGGATCCGACGACACCAATGCAGTAGAATAGCGGATCGACAGATCTAGTACAACACCTCCAGAATGGATCATAGTTAACAGAAAGCAACTCATGCATGCACTGAGAAATGACAAATGTGAACCTCACTGGTATAAGCCCAGATTTGTCAGTAAGGAATCACCACACAACAGATCTGGTAGCAAAGAATGATCCTCAATCCTTTACAAAATCATCTGAAGACAAACTAGTGGTGTTTTTACAAAAGAAGGCTAGTGAAGCACGTGAAGGAGTTCTGATCCAAATCTTTATCAGAACATTGCAAGGGAAGACTATCTACAAGAGGATCTGGAATGGGATGCGGATACAATATCTAAAGTGTGAGATTCAAAAACATCTAGGTATATCAATTAGTATGCAAAATTTGATCCATGTAGGCCAGATACTACAGGAGAACCTCATGCTACAGGACTATGGCATTGCTATTGATTCGACCATCATCCTCAATTTGAGATTGCGAGGAGGATGCTCTAGGACTAGCTCAAAGGGTACAGGCTCTTTCAAGGACGCAATCAAAGGGAAGGTGGAATCCCAAACCAAACCAGCACCGTCTCCAAATCTACCTGGGCCCTATATCATGGAACATAAATCCCAGATACCAGCCTTGACAATCACTTTGTCTGAGGTAAATGAGCTTTATGCAGATCTCTATACCCACACAGTCATATGTAGATTTAATGAATTTTGGCCTAAATCAGACGCCCTACATCAATGGATATTTTCTACATGGACACCAAACTATGATATTCATCTATGCTCCAAGGGGTTTTTTATTGTCAGATTTAAAACAATAAAAGATAAAGACTATGTCCTAAATGAGGGACCATGGTTCTGGGGCAATGTAGGGCTCTTCATGACACCTTGGTTCCCAAATTTTGATGCTACCACCATGGTGGTATCCAAAATGCCTGTATGGGTCAGGATACATAATCTTCCACTGCATTTTTGGCACCACAAAGTATTAGAAGGAATTGGGAATTCCTTGGGGAAATTTCTTAAGATCGATGATAATAGACTTTCAAAAGGCATTTTTACCTTTGCCAAAATCTGCATTGAAGTAGATCTGAGCCAAGGTTTACCTGATCGCATTATGTTGGTTCACAACAATATTCAATGGATACAACCACTAGATTATGAAAATACGACATTCCACTGTCGTGGATGTCTACAAACAGGCCACCTTCAAAGTGCATTCCCATTAGCTAAAAAAGATCCCAAAAGAATGAAGAAACAATCAAGGCAGTAGATGAAACAGAACTTACAGAAAATACCACTAACAACAATGAACAAATCATCACACAACAGAACAAGAATGAGCATAGCTCCGCATTAATTCTGAAGTCAACCATCCCACAGCAGCAGAGTGAGCAGCACACCCTTGGGAAAGAGGTAAGTGGCAACAAACGAATACATGGATCAAAAGGCTCTGATTCTGACAAAGAAATCCCAGCAACTACAAAAGAGAATCAAATGTCCATTGTAACATCCACACCCAACACTGGTGGTTGGAAAAAAGTGGAAAAAAAGAAAGGTAGAAAAGAATAGAATAGTTTTCTAGATGTTTTTTTCTATAGATCCTGACAAATCAGGATCTGGTTATTAATTATATGCTCTTTATCATCTACAACATGTAATTTTTCTCATTATGAATAAAATTATGATTTTTCCTTGGGAAAAAGAAGACTTGACTAGAACACTAGGACTCACCCAAGACTTTGACAAAGAATTCCACCCTAGCTTTGGGGTGAGGTTGGAAGGAAAAACTATGTTGACCATCGGTGTTTATAAACACGAATGAGTTAGTGAGACGAAAAACCTCCTAGGATGAAATTTTCACCAAAATAATAGGCTTACCTAGGTTGTTACATACATACACGGTCTTACTAGCATCATTTTCACTATAAATTTGCAGAATGGGTTTACAATGTCTCAATAAACTGATTGGTTGATGATCTGATCCTTTGAAAAAAAACTGGCATATTTGCGTGGAACTTTGAAAAAAAGTGTGCAACAGGACATTGAGGGGCTATTTTCACAGTTGATGGAGGTTTTCCCACTTCTTTCCGTGGATATTGGGGTTCTTGAGGACATAGAGCTCTTGTATTGAGGGTGTGGACCTTTTTGAGGAGATGTTGCAGGTTTTGGAAATGATTTAACACCTTTTGGATGAAACATTGCACCCTTTGAAGGGAATGCTTCACTTTGAAGTCCACATACATGACATTTGAGTGAGTTGTCCACCTTTTGGAGACCAGACATACTACACATGTGAGTTTGTCATGCATCTATGAAGGACAACTTGGAATTTGAACATTATTACCTCACTTTGGGAACATGGTTGGGCATCATTTGGCTCATCAACTCATGTATCATGGATATTTTATGTATTATGACCTTATCTCTAGGGCTTGTAAAAGAGACAGGCATTTTTGTATTTTCTTAGGGATTTTTCTAGTAAAATATTGTTTGCTTTTCTATGAGAAGGGTTTTAGATCTCTTTTATAAATAATAAAATCACTTCTCATGTGAAATAATCGTTAGAACTTGTAGAGAACAACTACTTGTCTACTTCTATTTCTTTTCTTCTACATTTTCTATAGATGGATAATTAGAGCAAATTCTTGAGATGTATTGTGGATTGCTTTACAAATTTTATGGATTCTCATGACTAGGGTTTTGAAGAATGAAACAAACTACTTAAGTAGTCTCACTTGATCTTGAGGATATTTTTGTGGGTGATTATAAGTGTAATTGTACTTCTCTGGTGATGGTGGTGCATTCTCTTCATATTTTTCTTGAACAAGTCCCTTCTTGAAAGGTTTTGGAAGCTTAGTAGTGGAGTATATTCCCTTCAAATATCTTAAACTTTGAAAGGTACTAGGTGGATTTTCTAGGGTTGTAGTGGAAAACCCTAGATATCAACATAGATTTACATACATTTTCTCAAGGGAGTCCTTAGTTTGCCCCATATGCCGAAAATAATATTAAGCACTAGTCTTCTCCCATTTGGTCAACCAAAATTATTTTGTTTTGTTTTAGGGTAAGTTTAGGGTTTTATAATACCTTATACACATTTTCAACCATAGTTATCCCTTGACATCTTGATATTTGTGCATGTTCTTGACCAAAAAATTCATTTTGTTATGATAATTAGACTTACTGATTTATATTACAGCCAGGTTGGACATCTTGGTATTATTGGCTGTTATATGGCTCTTAATTTTCAGAATTTACAAGTTACATGAACCCTATATTTATCTAGTGTTTTTAGCCCTAATTTTTACTCATTTACAAATTATTCAAAGGGGTAAATTGTATTGCTGTTATAACTTGTTTACTATTGTCAATTTTCCTATTTTACACAAGTTTCATAAACAACCCTTGGTAATTTTCAGATTTGTATTTTTTAGGGATTGTTTTGTGTGAAAGTAGCATTTGATAAAACCCTTAGAATAGCCTTACGACAAATCAAAACAAATCTGGAATTTACTTTGTGTGATCACCTTATCCCTAACTTGTTTGATATATCTAATTGTTGGTGAATTGGGCAGATTCTTAGGGAAAGACTTGATTGTGTCTTGCCCTTAAAGTCCTAAACTCTACTAGGGAAGACTCCCTTATGTTGAATCCATCCTTCAATAAAACAAGGGAAGTTTTTGTCGAAACACTTGTAATGTTCCACTAGTCTTGCCACCTTGTGAAGGCTTTGCACTAAGGTGCAATATTTTGTGATAACAAGAAGAAAACCTGTCATTCAAAGAAAAGCTTTGGTTGAGGTGTTTCCGAGCTTTTTCTGTAGCTGATTTTTGTTTTCAAACTGGTTAATTTGTTGCTATCGTTTCAATGAAAGGTAGGGCAGATTTCTGGTTGTTAGGAATATCACCTCTTTGTTATCATGCATACGCATTTGAGGAGTAGGAGCACCTTTGGAAGGGCCCTTTCCAGATAATTTTTTGCAAACCTGAAGTAGCATTCATAGATAGACCCCAGCATGTCATAACCATATTATCTATCATCCCCATTCACATATATTTGAACCCTCAAAATGTCCCTTCGACTTCAATCACCCTGAGTTGATGTTTGACACTAGGTTTCCTCCCAGCTACCCCAAAATATAAACTGGGATAATTTCAAATTCCTGTTTTACTAGAGCTAATTCCCCATTTAAGCTTGAGTCTCCATTGCATAGCTTTAGTATTCCTCACCTTAAGGATACTCCCCTTGTGACAGAGGAAATCCAAACTAAAGTGGGAGAGGGTCTTGTTGTGGTGACAGTTGACAGCCTCCATTAGTTCATTCATGGTTGTGCTTGAGTTTTAGGGATTTAACACTTAAAGTGCAGATTTGGGAGGTAACAACTCCTATTTATTTTTGTTTCATCTCTTTTTATACTTTGCATGCTCGGAAATTGTTCAGCAATTATTATCTATTTGTTTCTCATCTAAAAAAAATTCTAACCTATCGACCAGGAGTTGGAAGCATAATGAATGCTGCAATGGATCCCATTTTTATGTTCACCCTTGGCTTTGGCGTGAGTGGTGCAGCTGTTACTACTGTCGTATCTGAGTAAGCATCTAATTCAAATAATCATGACTATCCATATTTCATATAGTTTTCCTTAACTGTACAATATTTATCTACATGGCAGAAGGCTGAGTTAGTAGGTGACAAAGTGATTTTTTGTTAGGACAAAATTGAGGTGAAGTTGTTATGGCCAGAATATGTGCTATGCATGTTCTCTTGTACAATCAGAGCGAATTTAGTTAAATTTTTCCACTGTAATTTGTCTTTTTTCTTAAATGAAGTAAGAGGAATCTTTTACTTTAGTGTTCAGAAATACTTTCTAAGGATATGAAATTTATGGTTTGGGGAAAAAACTTGCAGATATTTCATTGCTTTTGTGCTTCTTTGGAACTTGAACAAGAAAGTGATTCTTCTACCACCAAAGATGGAAGAACTACGGTTTGGTCGCTACTTGAAATCTGGTAAATTCCTTTCCTGATTTAAGTAGGCTATTCGTCCTTGCTACTTTTTCATTGGGCTAGTTATATCTGTATAAATTTCATGGCTATGTTAAGAGTTACAACTATTTATTATATTTCCACTACCCTTTAGGTGCGTTCAGGATATCTTTTATTTTGCAAGTTTTCTATGCCCTATATCCTGATTTTAGTTTAACATGATAGTTGCATTTCTTCCTTTATTGATATCACTGGATAGAAAATATATAATTGTGCTTGCTATTTTACATTCAGATTGTTAGCTTTGATTCTTGAAGATTGCATTTTTACTTTAAAATATACCTCCCTTATGACATTGCGTTATTTTCGTTGGAAAATCAGGAGACTTATTAATTATAGATGATTTCCTTTAACTTGATAATTACTTGTGATTTGTGTTGGCCTTTTATTACTTTATTATATCTTTGTTCATCAAGCAATTACAAAAACCAAGAAGATCACAACAAGACGTAGCACACAAGATATAGGCTCCAAGCCAGGGCAAAAGCTCTCCAAGGGGAAAACCTAGAAAAATGCTTCTCTTCTTCTTTATAATCTACTTACTAAGAGACGTCCAAGATCCAAAGACCAATGCCAACAACCCTACCAAGCACCAAGTCAGCCCCCTGCAAGATCTTCTCCAAGGTAACTTTCAAACTTCGAACTATTACAACTTCGTCCCAGAGTTTTGGCCCTACAATTTCGGGCTCATGCAAATGCAACTTCACAAAAACCCTAGCTTCAAGCGTGAGAGAGAGAGAGAGAGATCTAGCCCAAAAAAATTTGCTTTTTCCTTCCCTTCTTCGTCCTTCAATCTCTTCTTCACCTTCGCTATTGCAGATTGAACTTGACTTGAGTGAATGATCCAAATGAGGTCGAGCTCCTTGTATTTATAGCCTTCTTGAGGGGTCGAATAACCCTTCCTTACGCCGACATGATTTGCTCCTTGGCCGAATTGGTCTTGGGATACAAAAATGGCATTTTCTTGATAACATAAATATATTTATTTATTACAATGAGTCCAAATGGGACTATGACGCATGACCAATATTATTCTTTATCTTATAAAGATCCCAAAAGACCTAGAAAACCTAAAAGCACAAAGAACATGCTTTTGACTCAAACTTGAGTATGAAACCCATACTCCAAAAGTAGAATATAATTTCTTTCTTTCTTTATAAAAAACATACAATGTCATGACTACAATTAAGTCATTATGAAAACCAAACATAGTTAAAATTTTCAACACTCCCTCTTGACTAGGGAGGTTTTCATAATCCCATTATATGGTACAAGGAATCTCAATCTTGAAGCATTCTCATAAGAAGAGTCAGATTGATAAGCCATCTTTTTCAAGTATCTATATCATAACCAAGATTGTCCTTGAAGGCCTTAACAGTTAACTAGACAGGCTCATCCTTATTTGAGAGCATTATATTGGGAGGCTTTACGTGAGCTGCCAAACTACCTCTAAGGCACATATTCCATCCGGATGTCCACAAGGTATGTCCTTTTAAGACTATTCTTATCTTGGATTCCCAATCTTGGATCCTCAAAGAATACTGGTCCTCTTCGACCACTCTTATCTTGAATGCCCTACCTCATCCTCAAATAGCATCGGTCAATCAACTTCTTTCCCTAGATTCTACAATCTGCAAGAAGTTTCAATCTAAGATGCTTATCTAATCCCCCAGACTCCATTCTTTCTTTATGGCCTTCACTAAGACTTATGATTGTTAGTCCTAGTTCAGTGCCGACCCATAAAGACAATAACTATCCAATATCACATCCTCTCAATTAGGGAAGAGATATCCACAAAACCAAGCTTACCTCTCGGGTACTCATCTTCTTGTTTGGTAGCGCTTTAGTCAAAATATCGGCTACCTGTTCATTTGTAGGTAGATAATGCAACTTCACGACCCCATCTCATACTAAGCTTCTGAGATAGTGGTACTTTTTGTTTATATGCTTCATCCCAGCATGACCTTCCGTCAATCTTATGCAACTTTCATTATCACAATGTATCCATGTAGGGATAAGCGACCCTTTAAACAAGTCTGATAACAACTTCTTGAGCCAAACTGCTTCTCGACAAACATTGCTTGCAACAACATATTCAACTTTAGCACTACTCAAAGCAATTATATCCTGCTTTCTGCTCATCCATGAGACCATGGAAGACCCTAGGATGAAGCATCCACCTGTTGTGCTTCTTCTGTCTGTATCACTTCCACTTGTTGATTTGTGGTAGCATCGGATGTGCTTTAGCCACGAAATTTGGTGGAGAGGTTGGGGCACATGTGATCTCCAATACCCAGAAAGGGTTTGGGCAGATTCTAAAAAGTTCAGGAAATATTAAAATAATTAATATTTTTAATGGAGTCCCTAAGTCTAAACTTAGGGAAATTAAAATATTAATGTGAATTAATATGAAACTGTGTTAGAATGGTCCAAAAGACATGGATCAAGCCAGATCTAATCTTAGCCGTCGATTAGGGAATTAATCTTGTCTGTTGAATCGTCAAAAGGAAAAGTATAAGAGGAGGTTTGAGGGTCACTTGGAGAACACACCAGATGATCAATCATTCTATTCTCTAGAGCGGGGTTTTCTAAGAGAGATAGAATCCGTGATCGAAGAGCAGCTGAGGGGCATTGAGTACAGAGAGACAGAGAGGCAGAGATAGTGTTGGAAGAGCAGCAGAGCAGCCAGAGATAGTGACGCAAGAGTAGCCAGTGCTCATGCAGGGCCACGCAGAGCACTAGAGAGGCCAACATAGCTGATGCAGAGGGCCAGAGAGATGATGCAGGGCCTCCTGAGGCTGACACAGGGCCAATGTTGGGCAAGGAGAGGCTGATGCAGTCCAGACAGGCAGACGTTGGGGTTTTTGGGGAAGATTTGAGTTGAGGAGTTGCCACAAGGATTATCTGGGGTTTTAGACAGGAGATTTGTTTCATATTGAGAGGTATTATTGCTAAGGAAATTCTCTGTTGGGTAGGCCAGCTTAGGCACCCAGATTGTACTCTGATATTGCTTAATAAGAAAACCCTCAGATAGCTGCACCAGTTTTCCCACATTGGGTTTTTGTGGGAACATTGGTCCAAAAATAATGGTGTCATATGGTGTGATTGTTTCTGTTTCCTTTAGTTGGTAATATGTAATATGTTGAGCATGCACTAGTGTTTAAATTCAATATTTACATTGTAAATAACTTGTTAAGTAAAATAACAAGCTGGTAGGAATAAATCAGATAAAGTGCATGGAGGGTTTCTAACTAAGTAGACTTAGAAACTTCAACATGGTATCAGAGGGTGATTACAGATCACAGGAGGACTAAGAACATCAGTCGAGCAGAGCAATAGCAGCAGGACATAGCTGTCCCGAGGTGACAAAAGTTGTTTCTAGTGGAGCAGCAGCAAGGAAGGGTGATGCAGTGCCTGCATCATCAAGGGTGTGCCGGGAAGAGGCAGCACAGAGGCTAGGGAAGGCAAAGGGAGCCTCACGCAAAGCCATGTAGAAGATGGGAGGGCTAATGCAGTTGGCTAAGGAGGTCGGGTTGCTGGTGCGAAGATTGTGCAGAGCCTAGGAGCTCTCACCTTCAGGTTGCTGGGGTTTAGAAGGCTATGGGAATATTGCAGAGTGGAGCTGGTGTGGTACTGTAGTCAGAACAATACCTGACAGAGAAAGGCCAAGAGGAGGGAGTTGTTGCCGAGGGTTTTTGGCTGAGGAACCCGGATCAGTGGTGCAGTTGCACAAGACAATCAGAGTAGGGGGCATCTCGACAGCGACAGAAGGATTTCTAGGAGGGAAATCAGGACTCAGAGGGAGTCCAGAAGAGAACTTACAGACGGGAAGTAGAGACTCAGAGGAGTCAAACCAATGTTGCACGAAGCGGGAGCGAAGCGGAAGCGCGGAGCGCGGAAGCGTCATTTTCCAAAAATCTAGGGAGCGAAGCGTCCGCGGAAGCGTCTGCTATATATATATATTTTTATATATTTTTTTGCATTTATACTCAAAAAAAACATCCCAAATACCAAATTAATTGTAGAAGACATGAAAACATGCATATTTTTGCATAAATCAAGATAGATATGGCATCCATGATTCCATTGTAGTTACTAGTATGTACAACAATCATCTATATTCTAGCTATTACAAACATACATCAAATTTTTAAGCATATTATAAAACATAAAACATTTAAGCATATTATAAAACATAAAACATAGAGCATATTATGATTTATCTAGCAAGTGAGCAACTGTCAACATTTGTCATGTCCAAAATTCAAATAATAATGTTTACAAAATATGTCACTTGGTCACCGCCAAGCCAAAAAGGTTCAAAATTCAAATTCACAAGTCTACAAGTCTAATGAGTAATCTATGACAAAAAGAAGTAGATTGTGAATATATCTACTAATCTCTCCTCCTTCCACCACGAATAGAACGTGATGGCGGGCCTCCACGTGGTGGCAATGAAGAAGATGGTCCCTGTGTAAGTCGTGACTCTGGAACTGATGAAGAAGAACCCCCTGCCGTTGGTGTTGAACCATGGAACCTAGAAACCAAGGGACCAGATGGGGGTGGGGTGGTGGCATATCAACACCCGTGTCATCATCCTAGAATCGCTCAAAAAATTCATGCAAAAAAAAAAACACTAGTTAACAAAAAAATTAAAAACATGAATTAGAGAAATGCTTTATAAGGGAAAATTGGAAAATTCATACCACAATGGACATACCTGGATAAGAGAATCCTCTAATTGCTCTAGTCGCAACACTCCATCCTCCAAATTGGGCTCCTCTGGATTCTTGTCCCAAGTCAACAAGTCTTTATTAGACTTTGCATCTTCACAGTAATGGGACAACAATCGCAAGTTGTAATGAACATAAACCAAGCTCTCTGCCCGGTCTAAATTCAACCTGTTCCTTTTAACACTGTGGATGAAAGAATAAGAGCTCCAACACCTCTCTGCAGAAGAAGTGTTTACCACCTGTGATAGCACCCGCAATGCCAAACTCTGTAGAACTGGAGTAGGCCCTCCATGCATGTTCCACCACTCAAGAGCAGAAAAATGCTCTCGATCTTGAATTGCATGCATGCTCGAAAATGGACCAGTGTTGCTCGTATAGTTGCTCACCTGTCTCCGTACCAATGCAGCCTCCTCCTCATCAGGGATTAATCTACTCAATGCAGCCATATATTTTTCGTGAACCTCTTTATCTTGGTGTGGTTTTCTCCTGACTCCCCCCCCAGGTGCTGGTTTTGAAAGCCATGATGGATGATAGTATTTAGGTGTCAAAACATATGCTAATGCATGCAATGGAACATTTAGCATATCCCATCGGTTTTCCACCTCTTCACGAATATAATTGTACAAGGTGGTATCTCTAGGCTCAACAATGTCTTTAATCTGCCCCAACATGCTATCCATTTGCTCATACACCTCCCCAATTACTGGTCGATCTGAATCTGCAAACTTGATCATGTAATAAATTGGTTTGGTGAATTGCAAAACATATTTAACCTGTGACCAAAAGTAACTGTCAAGAACAGTGTCCTTGACTTCATTAGCACCATCTGTATTGACGTTAATTTCATCCCATGTTTCAGCACACACCAGATTAGTTAAAGCTTGTCTCACCCTCACTAGCCGCCTAAAGGTGAGGTAATAACTAGCAAATCTTGTCTTTGCAATTTTAAGCAATTGCAACTTGGAGTAAGTGCCATAGAAGTAGTTTACCCTTGTATGCCCTGTGATGAATTTAATGAGCTGCTTCCCTTTCCTGTAAACCTCAGCAATCCACCCACAATCTTTGTGTTTCACAATATCATGCATCAAAAGGTTCAATGTGTGAACCAGGCACCCAGACCAAAAGATGTGTGGATGAGTACGCTCAATAATTTTTCCTGCTAACTTACAATTTGCTGCATTATCTGTGATCACTTGAACCACATTATTCGGACCAACATCTTTGATTGATTTCAATAGGAGATCTGCAATGTTTGGTGCAGTTGCACTGATGGAGGAGGAGTCATGAGATGCAATAAATACTGCACCACTAGAAGAAACACCAAGAACATTTATCAAATGTTGGTTTCTAATATTTGTCCACCCATCTGATACAATGGATACCCCAGAATCCACCCACTCATGTGTAAAACGTGTCAAAGCTCTTTGAACCTTAGCTTTTTCTCTTTCTAATAACACTGTTCTAGCTTTCTCATAGTTGGGGGCCTTGTATCCTTTTGGGGCTTCATTGATGGCCTTTACCATTTCATGCCAATAGGGAGAGCGAAGCACATTGAATGGTACACCGCAAGCACAAAGAAAACGGACTATCTTTCCATCTACATCATCCCTCCCAGAAACATTAAGGAAATCCCCTATTGTTTTTCTACCTCCAGAGGTTGCAAAAGTACCATGAGGAGATGGGCAACTACCAAATTTAGAGGTTGCACTTGATTCAGAATGAGTTTTTTGTTTCTTGTTTTTTCGTTGTGCAGCCATCTCTATTTTGATGTATTTTTGTCTTTGTTCACTTGAAATGTTTGGGCAAATGGTTACCCCCACAGAACCCTTTTTTTCATCACTGTCTAGCACCCCACAAAGATGCCTCCTCAGACGGGTATATGAACCCGTATATGGTTTTCCTCCACGACAACCATGAGGGCACATCCATTTGTAAGATCCACCACCCTTTCCCCCTTCAAGTTTGGTCACATAGTTCCACAAGGGATTTGATGTACCTTTCCCATCTTGTGCTTCAGTGTCCTCTTCAAGTTCATCCCCTTCCTCTTCAAACCCTTCCTCCTCATCATACATTGGGTCACTACTATTAGGACCAAGTTCATCCCCTTCCTCTTCCCCTCTATTCCTCACCCTTGCCATCATTAAAACCAAGAGTGGAATGATACATAGAAGCCAAAAGAACACCATCTTGGAATATGGATATAGGTGGTGGACAACCTGTAAATAAAGGAGCAAGTAGAAACAATGGGAAAGAGTAGGAGAGAGAGGAGAAAAATACAATTTTTTTTTTCAAAAAAACAAGGGAGTTTGGGGTTTGAACTTACCTCTTTAGCTCTTGTAGATGAAGTCCTCCAAGCTCTTGCTCCAAGCTCCTCCTCCTTCTCCTAGCTCCTCCTTCTTCACTCCTCCAAGCTCTCCTCTCTTCTCCTCTCCTTTCCTCTCTTCTCTTCTCCTCTCCTCTCTTCTCTTCTCCAACTCTCATAAACTCAAAGTGAGCAAATGAGAAGAGAATGGGGGCTTTATTCTTTTCTAAAGTCACCCTAAACTCACCTAACCCACCCCCTCATGCTAGTTAAGTTTAACTTTAAAAGAAATTAAAAAAAAAATTCGCTGCCGCGGGGTTGCGTCCGGGTTGCGCCTGGGTGGCGTGCGGGTGGCGTGCGCTTCCGGGCAGGTTGCGTGGCGCCACCCCGTGCCCGAACCGTCCTCCGAACCGCGCTTCCGGGTGGCCGCAACCTGGATTGGCAGGAATCGCCGTTTTTGACCGGAATCGCGCCACCTCCAAAACGGATCCGCGCTTCCACTGGGGATTCCGGATCGATTCGCTCCGATCCGCGATTCTGCCTTTGGATCCGGGGGGGGGGGGCGATTCCTGCAACACTGAGTCGAACAGAGAACTTCCAGGAGGGAAGTAGAAGAGCATCATGGCACTACATGGAGTAAGAGACCAGGATAGACTGGACGGAGCATCGAACTTCGCAGTCTGGAAGGCCAGAATCTTATCTGTACTTGACAGAAATCATGTCAAGGACTTCGCCTTGAGGGTAATAGCTATCCCAGTTGACCCAGTTGACAACGACACGTACGAGGAGGCAATGGCAAGGGCCAAGAGCATTATCCTTGACGGGGTCAAGGACCATGTAGTACCACACATAGCCGAGAAGGACACGGCATATGAGATGTGGGAGGCCCTAAAAAGATTGTACCAGCATACTTCTGTGCAAAGAAGAATGTTACTAGAGAATTAGATGAGGTCATAACAGATGAAGAAGGGAAACTAGTCGACACCTTCCTCGGCGGACTGAATGAGATCCGAGATTAGTTGACTTCCATAGGAGCCACGTCGGATCAGGAGCTGATGGTGAGGAAAACCTTGAATGCAGTCTCAGAAGACTGGGAGGTATTTGTCCAGAGTATATTGGGTAGAGGGACCCTTCCACCTTGGGATGAGATGTGGGTGGCTCTTCACCAAAAAGAGATCAGACGACAATCAAAGGCAGGAAGAAGCGGTAAGGGGACTCGAGTCAAGAAGGAGGAGGAGGATGTGGCCCTAGCATCTGAGGGAAAGCAGGTAAAACGGAAGAAGAAGGATCTCTCCAAGATCAAGTGCTTCCATTGTGGGGAGCTGGGTCATTATGCGACCCGGTGTCCAAGGAAGAAGAGTAAGGGAGAGTCTTCTGAGACTAAGGCAGCGTCAACAATGGTAGAGAAGGAAGTGGAGACAGACGATGATTGTGCCATGAGTGCACACACACCACTTGAGCGGGAGTGGGGAGACATCGAGCTATAGTCAGTTGGACTACAGGCGATGAGGAGCAGGATCCTCGAGGTACCCAGACTCTTGGATTAGACCTTGCTACAGGAGCCCTGAAGAGGAGTAGCAAGATTGGCTGATGTGGGTAGAGATGGATGCGGATGGAGCAGCAGAGAGAGCTACAATGCAGGATTCCTGAGACAACGTGAGGCTAGCAGGCTGCAGCAGTGCGAGAGGCACAGGAGTGTTGCACCAGTGCAGGATGGCATAGAGAGGTGTGCAACAGTGCGAGATGCAGGGAGTTGTTGCAGCGGTGCAAAGGTCAGAGAGGGAGCACTTGTTAGCGACAAAGGGAGCTTCAGCATCAGGACGGTCACTAGCCCAATAAGGAGGTCAGAGTTGGGAGATCAGTTACTTACTTCTCAGTAACTGAGTTGCAGTGCAGCAGTGGGCAGCACGATGCAACATGATGAGAGGAGGTGCAGTGTGGATGCAGTGCTGGGAGAAATGACCAGCAGCAGCACGGACGCTGAGGGAGCTGTCATACGGATGCAGCAGTGGCAGTCGCAGAACCATGGGTAGCAGTACAAGATACAACAGTGCAGAGGATGGTGGGCATCAGGCCTAGCATTAGCACAAGGACCGATGTTAGATGATCAGAGTAATACTTAGTGAGGAGTATTGCTAGAGCACAGTCCTCGCTAAGAGGGACTGTTGATTTGGGGTAGCATCGGATGTTCTCTAGCCACAAAATTTAGTGGAGAGGTTGGGGAACATGAGATCTCCAATACCCAGAAAGGGTTTGGTCAGATTCTAAACAGTTCAGGAAATATTAAAATAATTAATATTTTTAGTGGAGTCCATAAGTCTAAACTTAGGGAAATTAAAATATTAATGTGAATTAATATGAAACTGTGTTAGAATGTTCCAAAAGACATGGATCAAGCCAGATCTAATCTTAGCCGTCGATTAGGGAATTAATCTCGGCCGTTGAATCGTCAACAGGAAAAGTATAAGAGGAGGCTTGAGGGTCACTTGGAAAACACACCAGATGATCAATCATTCTATTCTCTAGAGCGGGGTTTGCTAAGAGAGATAGAATTAGTGATTGGAGAGAATCTAAGAGGCATTGAGTATAGAGAGACAGAGAGGCGTAGATAGTGTCGGGAGAGCAACAGAGAAGCTAGAGATAGTGATGCAGGAGCAGTCAATGCTCACGCAGGGCCACGCAGAGGCAGCTAAGTGTTGCGTAGAGCACCAAAGAGGCCAGCGTAGCTGACGTAGAGGGCCAGAGAGATGATGGAGGGCCTCCTGGGCTTGACGTAGGCCTATATATGCTGACGACGGGCCAACGCTAGGCAAGGAGGGGCTGACGTAGTCCAGACAGGCAGATGTTGGGGTTTTTGGGGCAGATTTGAGCTGGGGAGATGCCGGAAGGATTATCCGGGGTTTCAACCAGGAGATTTGTCTCAGACTGAGAGGTATTACTGCTAAGGAAGTTCTATGTAGGGTAGGCCAGCTTCGACACCCCGATTGTACTCTAATATTGCTTGATAAGAAAACCCTCAGGTAGCTGCACCAGTTTTCCCACATTGGGTTTTTCCGGGGACATTGGTACATAAATAATGGTGTCGTATGGTGTGATTGTTTCTGTTTCCTTTAGTTGGTAATCTGTAATATGTTGAGCATGCACTAGTGTTTATTTTCAGTATTTACATTGTAAATAACTTGTTAAGTAAAATAACAAGTAGGTAGGAATAAATCAGATAAAGTGCATGGAGGGTTTCTAACTAAGTAGACTTAGAAAATTCAACACCACCCTGATCTGAATCTATATATCCCATGAGTTGGATTTCATTACGAGTGTTCCAGAGACAGTCATATATTGTTCCATGCAAATATCTTAGGATATGCTTAGCTGCAATCCAATGATCATGTTTTGTCTCTATCTAAAACTAACTGAGGACATTCATTGCAAAACAAATGTCTGGTCTTGTATTTACCAGATACATCAAGGACCCAATCAATTGTTTATAGCAAGTAGGATCCACTGGACTAGACTCTAAACTCCTCAACTTCTTCAAATTGGTAATCATAGGAGTCATCATAGGTTTTCTATCCATCATGCCAAACTTTTGAAGTATCTTGATCACATATTTACCTTGACCAAGATATATCTCACCTGGCTTCTACCATACTTCTAGTCCCAAGTAATAATGCATAATCCCAAGATCCTTCATATCGAATTCGGATGCTAATTGCTCCTTGCATTCTTGAAACCGATGCTCTACACCTATGACTAGTAGATCATCCACATAAAAGAGTATGATAACTGGTTCATCCCGGACCACCCGTATATATAGGTTAGGGTATGTAGTACTCTTGGTAAAACCAAGTCTCAATAGATATGCATCCATTCTTGCATACCAAGCTCTAGGTGCTTGTTTTTAGCCATATAGAGCTTTCTTTAACTTGCATACATGAGTCTCCCTCTGATTTATTTCAAATCCTTGAGGATGCTCAATGTAAACTTCCTCATCAATGGTCCCATTTAGGAAATTTGTCTTGACATCCACTTGATGGATATTCCAAACATCATTCTTCATTATGGATTGGTATTCTTCCTGCATTGCATTCCTCCACTCTTGATGTCTATTGCATCTTCATAAGAGGAAGGTTCTACTTCAATAAGCTTTGTCATATATGCAACATACTCGAAATACCTCTTTGGTCTTTTACTTTCCCTGATAGTCTCAAATGTTGTATGTCCTTTTGCTTATTGTAGAGTAGTCCTTAATCAAGCAGATCTCTTTCAATTTTTTGGAACAATCACTTGTTGTATAGGATCAGTAGGACCTTCAACATCTTGAGTAGATGCGAGATCTTAACCATCATTGTCCCTAGAGATATCCTCAAAGATAGGTATCTATTCTTCATCAGAGTCAACTAGAACATCCTTTGATTTCTTGTAAGCTATGCTTTGATCAAAGATGACATCTTTGCTTACCTCAATTTGGGGACCCTCCTTAATATAGATTCTATAGGCTTTAGATGAAGCATTGTACCCAACAAATATGCCCTTCAAACTAGTAGGATATAACTTCTTTATCTTGTCCTTGGGTATATGAATATACATAGAACACCCAAATATTTGAAGATGATCCACACTTGGCTTCTTTCCTGTAAATGCTTCTTCTTGAGTCATGTTATTGAGAATCCCGTGAGGACTTCGGTTCTACAATTAAACAACAGTCATACATGCCTCTCCCCATAGAAATTGAGGGAGATCTTGATCATGTAGCATAGCCCTTACACATTCCTTAATATTTCTATTCTTCCTTTCCGCCACGACATTTTGTTTAAGATTATAAGGAACTATGAGCTCTCTCTTGATTTTGGCTTCCTTGCAGAAAGCCATCAATTCTTTGAGGTGTATTCTCCACCATTGCTTGATATTATAGTTTTGATCCTTCCCTCTGTTAGGTTTTCCACTTCATTCTTGAACTCTTGAAACTTTTCAAATACCTCGTCCTTGTTCTTGAGAAGGTATATCCAAGTTTTCCTTGAGAAATCATCAATGAAGGTTACATAATAATGATGCTCACCAAGAGACTCAACTGCCATAGATCCACATACATCTAAATGTATGAGCTCTAAAATTTCCTTAGATCTGGTGTCACTTCTTGAAAATGGCTTCTTTACGTTCTTGCATAGAGCACATCCCTAACAGTTCCCTTCATGTTCCTTCTATAATTCGGGGATGTCACTGACCATTTGACCTAGAGATGGAAAAATATTATAATGAAGGTGTCCACACCTTCTATGCTATAGTTCGAAAGTCTCACATCCAAGTGGACTGGGGCATGAGATAGAGGTGTTAGTTTTTGTAGCATTGGATGTGTTCTAGCCACAAAATTTTGCAGAGAGGCTAGAATATATGAGATCTCCGAAACCTAGAAATTGTTTTTGGAAATTCTACCTAGAAATGGCTTAATTAGATTATTAACTAGTTTTTAAATATTTCCTGAGTCTAAACTTAGGGAATATGGTTAATTAATTAGTATTAATTAAGTCAAGGGGTGAATCATCTAAAAATTCACATGGATCGATCCAGAGATGATCCTATCCATTGATTAAGTTTTAATCTTGGCCGTTGGTGCTCCAACAAAGGATTATAAAAGGAGCTCAATGTGGTGATGGAGAATACACTTGAGCAATTCAATTTCATGAGCAGATTGATTTCCTGAGTAGCAGCAGTCAGTTGTCGGAGAGAGACAGTGAGATCGAAGCAGTGAGAGAGGGGTAGAGATGGTGAATACGAAGGAAAGATTTCAAATCTGGTGAGTGCATTTGCAAAGAGGAAAGTGAGCCATAATGAGGTTGATGTAGAAAAGCATAGTAGCCTCTAGAGGAAATTTTGAATCTATTGGGGAAAGATGAGTTTCAGTGCTAGAAGTTGGGTAGAGGTTCCTGTTGATTTGGGGTAGCATCGGATGTTCTCTAGCCATGAAATTTGGTGGAGAGGTTAGGGCACATGAAATATCCAATACCCAGAAAGGGTTTGGGCAGATTCTAAACAGTTCGGGAGATATTAAAATAATTAATATTTTTAATGGAGTCCCTAAGTCTAAATTTAGGGAAATTAAAATATTAATGTGAATTAATACAAAACTGTGTTAGAATGGTCCAAAAGACATGGATCAAGCCAGATATAATCTTAGCCGTCGATTAGGGACTTAATTTCGGCCGTTGATATGTCAACGAGAAAAGTATAAGAGGAGGCTTGAGGGTCACTTGGAGAACACACCAAGAAATCAAGATTTCGACTTTTTGGGGTTGGGTTTGCTGAGAAAGTTGAGAGAGTGATCCGAGTTGCAGCTGAGGGGCAGTGAATACAGAAGCAAAGAGGTAGAGATAGTGCTGGGAGGATCAGCGGAACAACCGGGAAAGTTGACGCAGAGGGCAGAGGCTGGAACTGTCGAGAATAACCGGAACTGTCAGGAATTGTCGGAACAACCAGGAAAGCTGACATTGAGGGCAGAAGCTCGGAGCAGCCGAAACTGCTGGAATAGCGGGAAAGCTGAAGCAGAGGACAGAAGTCAGAATTGCCGAGAACTGCCAGAACAGACGGGAAAGTTGACGCAGAGGGCAGAAGCCGGAACTGCTGGGAACTGCCAGGAAAGCTGATGCAGAGGGCAGAAGAGGCTGACGCAGTCCCTAGAGGTTGACGCTGGGGTTTTTTGTGGGGCAGATTGGAGTTGAGGAGCTGCCGGAGTGTTTATCCAGGGTTTCAGCCGGAGCATCTGTCTCTGAAGGAGAGGTACTACTACCGAGAGTTTTCTATGTTGGGTATGTTGGATTTGGCACCCAGATTGTATTTTGAAACTGCTCAATAAATCAAACCCTCAGATAGCTGCACCGATTTTCCTGCACTGCGTTTTTCCGGGGACATTAGTCCAAAAATAATGGTGTCATTTGTATGTTTTTTTTCTGTTTCCTTCAGTTGATGATCTGTAATGTGTTGAGCATGTACTTGTGTTTATTTTCAGTATTTACATGGTAAATAACTTGTTAATTAATCAAAACAAGTAGGAAGGAATAAATCAGAAATTACATGGAGGGTTTCTAACTCTTAGACTTAGAAACTTCAACATGGTATCAGAGCGTGGTTGCAAATAACAGGAGAACTGAGGACATCAGCCGAGTGGAGCAACAGTAGCAGAAAACAATTGTCCCGAGTGACAGAAGCTGCTCCTAGCAGAGTAGCAGCGAGGGAAGGGTGATGCAGGGCCTGCATCATCAAGGGTGAGCTAGGAAGATGTGAAAATTCTATCACTATAGCAACTGATTTACTTCTCCTACTTATTTCATCATAAGTTATTGATGAAATTACTTCAACAAACATTAAAATAAATATTGTTGCAGATATCACACCGTAATACAGAAACAAACATATGCACACATTGACACAGTTATTTTGGACTAATGTCCCTGGAAAAACCCAATGTGGGAAAACTGGTGCAGCAAGGGATGATTTTATTATTCAGCAATTTTCTTGTACAATAGGGTGCCAAACTGGCTTACCCACAGATAGAAAAACTTCCAGCACTTTCTAAACCCAGCGTAGGCCCTACTGACCTCTGCTACAGCCTGAAACCCTCTGTGTCAGCCTATTGAGGCTCTGCGCAGCCTCTATGGGCTTCTGCGTCACTCTTGCAACCTTTGCGTGGATGATGCAGGCCCTTTTGGCTCTGCGCAGTCTTTGTTGCCTCTGCGTGGCTTCCTCTGGCTCTACGTCTGCCTCTTTTGCGTTGATGTCTCGTCTCTCTATTCCGTACTTGCTGCCTCCTGACTGCTCTCCAGACCACTGGTTTAATTTCTCAGCAAACCCTGCTCCAGAAATTGAACTGACTGGTCTCCCTCAGTGTGTTCTCCAAGTGCCCCTCAAGCCTCCTCTTATATTTTCCCTGTTGATATCTCAACGGCCGAGCTTAAGTCCCTAATCAGCGGTTAAGATTAGATCTGGCTTGATCCATGTCTTTTGGGCCATTCTAACACAGATTCACATTAATATTTTATTTTCCCTAAGTTTAGACTTAGGGACTCCATTAAAAATATTAATTATTTAATATCTCCTGATCTGTTTAGAATCTGCCCAAACCCTTTTTGAGTATTGGGGATCTTAGGTGCCCCAACCTCTCCACCAATTTCGTGGCTAGAGCACATCTTATGCTACCCCAAATCAACACTCCCTCTTAGCGAGGATTGTGCTCTAACAATACTCCTCACTGAGTATTACTCTGATCATCTGGCATCGGTACCTGTGTTGATGCTAGGCCTTCCTGTCCAACATCCTCTGCAAGGTTGCCTCCTGTACTGCTGCCCATGACTCTGCTATTGCCACTACTGCATTTCTACGACATATCCCTCTGCATTCGTACTGTTGTTGGTCCTTTCTCCCAACACTGCATCCGCACTGCAACTTCCTCTGCATCTGTGTTGTTGTTGGTCCTTTCTCCCAACACTGCATCTGCACTGCAACTCCCTCTGCATCTGTGTTGTTGTTTATCATTCTCCCAACATTGCATCTGCACTGCAACTCCCTCTTCATTCGTGTTGCTAACACACTACTTCTGAAAGGGGTTCTTTACCATCCCCATCTTTTCCTTCAAGTAGTCAAATTTTGACTTTCCAAGGGCCCTGGTGAGGATATCTGCCACTTGTTCCCTCGTAGGAGTGTAGCTCAACTGTACAGCTCCTCGTTGGATACAACCTCTGACAAAGTGACACCGGATATCAATATGCTTTGACCTATCATGAAATACTGGATTCTCAGACAGTTTGATGCAACTTTGATTATCACACATGATCCTGGTCGCCTCCATATTTCTTCTGAATAGGTTTTCCAGCAGTTTGCTAAGCCATATGGCCTCACACGAAGCTGTGCTTGCTGCCATATATTCTGCCTCAAACGAGCTCAGAGCCAGGGACTTTTGTTTCCTACTGCACCAGGAGGTTATTCCTGATCCATTGTTGAAACAATACCCAGAGGTACTTTTCCGATCCACTGAACTTCCTGCCCAATCTGCATCAGTAAATCCACTCAACTTGATATCCTTCCCCTTGTTGTACAAGAGCCCATAATCAACTGTTCCCTGTAAATACCTAAGAACGTGATTGGCTGCAGCCCAGTGAGCCCTCTTTGGTTCCACCGTGAACTGACTAAGGGTGTTGACAGCGTAGCAAATATCTATCCTGGTATTGACTAGATACATCAGGGACCCTATAAGCTGTCGGTATAGGGTGGGATCGACGTCCTTGTCTTCTAATGCATCAATATTATTCCAGTTGGTGATCATTGGCATAGCCATAGGTCTACAGTCTCCCATCCTGAACCTTTTCAGGATTTCTGTAGCATACCCTCCTTGCCCAAGGAAGATTTCTCCTTTCTGCTGCCAAACTTCCAACCCTAGGAAATAGTGCATTCATCCCAGATCCTTAATATCGAACTTTGTGGCTAGATTCTTCTTACAGTCTTCAATGAGTCTAGATGATCCTGTCAGGAAGAGATCATCGACATATAATGCTAAGATAAGTGGCTCGCTCTCTATGACCAGATAGTAGAGATTCGGATCCGCGTCACTCTTGACAAACCCCATCTTCTGCAAGTAGCCATCTATTCGACCATACCATGCTCTTGGTGCCTGCTTCAGCCCATACAAGGCTTTCTTCAGTTTGCATACATGAGACTTCTTCTCATGAGTTTCAAAGCCCTCTAGTTGTTCAATGTATACTTTTTCTTCTATTACCCTGTTCAGAAATGCCGTCTTGACATCCATCTGATGGATCTCCCATCCCATCTGGGTTGAGAGATATCACGGTCCTAATAGATGTATAACTGGCTACCGGGGCAAAGGTTTCTTCATAGTCAATCCCTTCCTTTTGAGCATACCCCTTAGCCACAAACCTGACCTTGTATTTTTCAGTACTGTCGTCTGCAACATATTTGATCTTGTAGATCCATCTTGAACCTACCACAGATATATCTTGAGGCCTTGAAACCACCTCCTAGACATCGTTTAGCATTATGGAGTTATACTCCTCCACCATCGCATCTAGCCAGACCTGATGCTGAGCTACCTCCTTGAAGCTGGCAGGCTCTCCATCCTGAGCTACTAATGCATGATACCTGTCTGGCTGTTTTCGCTCCCTTTTACTGTTCCTTGGCTCTTCAATGAAGTTCTCTACATCACGCAAAATCTGACAAAGTTCCTTGTTGGTTCTTCCTCTGCCAACAGGTGCTTTTGTTTGCTCCTCTTCCTCATCCTGAGAATCTTCCTGATTCGAGGAAGGATTCTTCACTTCCGTTGGTTGAAGAGGCATGAACAACGGATCCTCTTTGGACTGCTCCTTGGAAGGCATTTCGTGAGATCTTTTGAAAGCTCTGTCCTCCATGAACTTTACATCTTGTCGTACTACTACCTTCCTACTCCCTAGAAGATAGATCCTGTTAAGTTATGGTATGTTCTATGCTTATAACAATTTACTTCTTTTTCTTATTATATTCCACCGATTAGCAATCACATGTACATAAAGTAAAGTGCAGATAGAACATTAAACGATCGACAGAAAACAAGCCAAGACAAGAGACACAAGATGTGGCGGCTAGCCAGGGACAAACCCCACAATGTGTGGGGAAACCCTTTGATCAAATCTTCTTTTATCTTCAATAATTCAGCAGAGAGAAATAGTACAATAAATCTGATTCATATCAGCAGTAGCAAACCCTAGATCAGTAGTATCAGCATTAGCGGCTTCATTATCAAACTAGGGCAGACCATATCTCACAAACCGACAGTCGGATTGACTTCATTCTACCACCAAAAGTTTCGGCTTCCAGAGGAGGTTCAGAAGAACCTACAGCGCAGTTCAGATGAGGAGATCTTCTAGGCCACGCAAGTCAATCTTTACTTCTGCAGTTGCAGCTTCAGTTTCAGCAGTTTCCGGCTTCAAACTAGGGCAGTCGATATCTTGCAAACCGTTCGTCGGATTGACTTCATTCCACCACCAAAAGTTGTGGCTTCAAAGGAGGTTCAGATGAACCTACAACGCAGTTCCAAAGAGGAGATCTTCTAGGCCACGCAAGTCAATCTTTACTTCTGCAGTTGCAGCTTCAAATTCAACAGCTTTCGGCTTCACATGTGTGAGAGAGAGAGACCCATTTCAGCGCAGTAGAGAAGAGACTCATATCTGCACAGTAGAGAGAGAGAGATGTGATGAGATGAGTGAGTCCAAATGAGGAAAAGTCCTTTTATATTTATACACAACGTTAGTGGGTGAATAGATGCGACTGTTGGGCTTCTGAGCCTACATGAGTTGTAGGTCGGCTTGATAATAATTCCATAATCAAAATAAATTCATATCTCCATGAATACTTATCGGAATTGGATGATCTTTATATCAATCCTACACCTCTCGACGAGAGGAATCTAATAAAAATATTATTAGCCATGAATAAGATGACCCACATGAAGTTTTGCCCTGGTTGCCAATTTTAACAGATCCTGTATGCCTTAACATTCTCGCTATATCTTGCCAGATACCCCTTTTTTGCAGTCTAGTCCATATTCTTCCTCTTTTCTTCGGGTATGCGACAATATGCCAAACCCCCAAATATCCTGAAATAACTAACTTCAGGTGTCTTCCCAGTGAAGACTTTTTCTGGATTAATCTTGCCCAATGCTCGATGAGGAGTCTTGTTCTGAACGTAGACAACTGTGTTGCATGCTTCTACCCACAAGAATTTTGGCATATCCTGATCATATAGCATGGCTCTAGTTTCTTCGACAATAGTCCTCTTTTTCCTTTCTGCCACCCCATTTTGCTCCGGATTGTAGGGAGTTGTCCACTCTCTTCTGATGCCCTCCTTAGCGCAATAATCAGTGAAGTCCTTATCGACATATTCTCCACCATTATCGGAGCACAAGACTTTTATTTTATTACCTATCAGCTTCTCCACTAGAGCCTTGAACTCCTTGAATTGACAGAAAACCTCATCCTTGGTTTTCAGAAAATAGATCTAACTTTTCCTCGAGTGGTCATCAATGAACGTAAGGAAATACTTGGCACCGCTAAGAGCTTTTGATGGACATAGGTCCGCAGATATTTGAGTGTATCAATCCTAGTACACTCTTGGCCCGGTGGTTGCTCCTAGGAAATGTCGCCTTGGCATACTTTCCTAGAGCGCATCCCCTGCATACATCATCTCGTTCTGTACTCAGATCCGGAACTCCTGTTACAGTGCTCCTGAGAATTCTCAGATCTCCATGGTGCAAGTGACCCATCCTTCTGTGCCATAGTTCATTCAAGTCTTTGTCCCCATGACTACCTATTAGTGCCATTGGAGATTCTAGTTGTAATTTGTACAATAGATTACTTTTGATCCCGATCTGCACTTTCTTTTTCCAGCTCGGGTGTTTGACATATACCTTTTCCTTGATGAAGTAGACACCATAGCCCTTGCTTTGTAGTTGTGACATGGAAAGTAAGTTCATCCCTAATCTTGGCACATGCAGCACATTTTTGGCACAGAACCGCTCTCCTGATTCTATCTCAAAAACTATGGTACCCTTTCCTACAGGAATACACTTTGCCTTGTTCCCCATGGTGATCTGAAAGTTCATCTTCTCTTCTTGATATTCTGAGAAACACTCCTTGATTCCTGTCATATGCCATGAGGCTCCACTGTCTATATACCATACTTCTGATGATGCAGCACTAGTCATGCATGCCACTTCTTCTTCCAACCTGGAAGCCAACATAGAGAAATCAAAATCTCTCTCTTGTGCAATCTTCTAAAAATCTGGGTGAGTCCCCTGAGGTGGATGCCTTTTCATCGTGGTCTCGAGTCTCGACCCATAATTGATTTTCCCTTTCTATCTCTGATTACTTGCTCTGATACCATGTGAAAATTCTATAACTGTAGCAACTGATTTACTTCTCCTACTTATTTCATTATAAATTATTCATGAAATTACTTCAACAAACATTAAAATAAATATTGCTGCAGATATCACATCGTAATGCAGAAACAAACATATGCGCACATTGACAGTTATTTTGGACTAACGTCCCCGGTAAAACCCAATGTGGGAAAATTGGTGCAGCAAGGGAGGATTTTATTATTCAACAATTTTCTTCTACAACAGGGTGCCAAATTGGCTTACCCACAGATAGACAAACTTCTAGCACTTTTCTAAACCCAGCGTAGGCCCTACTGACCTCTACTACAACCTAAAACCCTCTGTGTTAGCCTAAAACCCTCTGCATCAGCCTACTGAGGCTCTGGCAGCCTCTCTGGGCTTCTACATCACTCCTGCAGCCTCTGCGTGTATGATGCAAACCATTCTGGCTCTGCGCAGTCTCTGGCATCTGCTGCCTCTGCATGGCTTGCTCTGGCTCTACGTCTGCCTCTTCTGCGCTGGTGTCCCATCTCTTTGTTCCGTACTTGTTGCCTCCTTATTGCTCTCTAGACCACTGGTTCAATTTCTTAGCAAACCCCGCTCCAGAAATTGAACTGACTGGTCTCTCTCATTGTGTTCTCAAGTGCCCCTCAGGCCTCCTCTTATACTTTTCCTGTTGACATCTCAACGGTCGAGTTTAAGTCCCTAATCAACAGCTAAGATTAGATCCGACTTGATCCATGTTTTTTGGACCATTCTAACATAGATTCATATTAATACACATTAATATTTTATTTTCCCCAAGTTTAGACTTAGGGACTCCATTAAAAATATTAATTATTTTAATATCTCCTGATTTTTTTAGAATCTGCCCAAACCCTTTTTGGGTATTGGAGATATTATGTGCCCCAACCTCTCCACCAAATTTCGTGGCTAGAGCACATCCAATGCTACCCCAAATCAACAGAAGAGACATCGCAAAGGCTAGGCTCATGCAGAGCCACGCAGAGGCTAGGAGGGCTAACGCAGTTGGCTAAGGAGGTTGATTTGCTAGTGCCGGATTGCGTAGAGCCTAGGATCTCTCACCTTCAGGTTGCTAGGGTTTAGGATGCTGTGAGGAAGTTGCAGAGTGGAGCTGGTGGGGTAATGTAGTCAGAAAAATACCTAACAAGGCAAGGCCAAGGAGGAGGGAGTTGTTGCAGAGGGTTTCTAGCCGAGAAATCCAAATCAGTGGTGTAGTTGCACGAACGATCAGAGTAGGGGGCATCTCAACATCGATAGAAGGGTTTCTAGGAGGGAAGTAGAAGAGCATCATGGCACTACACAGAGTGAGAGACCAGGTTAGACTGGACGGACCCTCAAACTTCACAGTCTGGAAGGCCAAAATCTTATCCGTACTTGAAAAAAATCGTGTCAAGCACTTCACCTTGAGGATGATAGCAATCCCAGTTAACCCAACGGATAGCGACAAGTACGAGGAGGCAATGGCGAGGGCCAAGAGCATCATCCTTGATGGGGTCAAGGACCATGTAGAACCACACATTGCCGAGAAGGAAATGGTATATGAGATGTGGGAGACTCTAAAGAAATTGTACCAGCATACTTTTGTGCAGAGAAGGATGTTACTAGAAAATCAGATGAGGTCATACCAGATGAAGAAGGGAGAAATGATTGACACCTTCCTCGGTTGACTGAATGAGATTCGAGATCAGTTGACTTCCATAGGGGCCACGTCGGATCAAGAATTGATGGTGAGGACAACCCTAAATGCAGTCTCAGAAGAATGGGAAGTATTTGTCCAGAGTATACTGGGCAAAGCGACCCTTCCACCTTGGGAGGAGATGTGGGCAGCTCTTCTCCAGGAAGATATCAGGAGGCTGACCAAGACGGGAAGCAGCAGTAAGGGGATCAGAGTCAAGGAGGAGGAAGATGTTGCCCTAGCATCTGAAGGAAAGCAAGAAAAGCAGAAGAAGAAGGACCTCTCTAAGGTCAAATGCTTCCACTGTGGGGAGCTGGGTCATTATGCGACCCAGTGTCCAAGGAAGAAGAGTAAGGGAGAGGCTTTCGAGACTAAGGCAGCGCCAGCAAGGGCAGAGAAGGAAGTGGAGGCAGACGATGACTGTGCCATGAGTGCACACATGCCACTTGAGCGCAAGTGGGGAGACATCGAGTTGTAGTCAGTGAAGTACAGACAATGAGGGCTAGGATCCTCGAGATACCCAACCTCTTGGATTAGACCTTGCTACGAGAGCCCCGAAGAGGAGTAGCAGGACTGACGGATGTGCGTAGAGACAGATGCGGATGAAGCAACAGAGAAAGCTACAGTGCAGAATTCTCAAGACCGCGCGAGGCTAGCAGGTTGCAGTAGTGCGAGAGGCACGGGATTGTTGCACCAGTGCAGGATGGCACAGAGAGGTGTGCAACGGTGCGATATATAGGGAGTTGTTGCAGTAGAGTAGAGGTCAGAGAGGGAGCACTTGTCAGTGGCAGAGGGAGCTTCAACATCAGGAGTGTCTCTAGCCTGACAAAGAGGTCATAGTTGGGAAATCAGTTACTTACTTGTCAGTAACTGGGTTGCAGTGCAACAGTTAGCAGTGGTAGTGCTATGGGCAACACGATGCAGCATGATGAGCGGAGTTGCAGTGCAGATGTAGCAGTGGCAGTGGCAGAACCATGGACAGCAGCACGGATGTAGAAGTGGCAGCGACGGGGCCATGGGCAGCAGTACAGGATGTAGTAGTGCAGAGGATGACAGGCAGTAGGCCTAACATCAACACAGGGACCGATTCCAGATGATTAGAGTGATGCTCAGTGAGGAGTATTACTAGAGCACAATCCTCACTAAGAGGGAGTGTTGATTTGGGATAGCATCAGATGTGCTCTAGCCATGAAATTCGGTGAAGAGGTTAGGGCACATGAGATCTCCAATACCCAGAAACGGTTTTGGCAGATTCTAAACAGTTTGGGAGATATTAAAAAAAATAATATTTTTAATGGAATCCCTAAGTCTAAACTTAGGGAAATTAAAATATTAATGTGAATTAATATAAAACTGTGTTAGAATGGTCCAAAAGACATGGAATAAGCCAGATCTAATCTTAGCCATCGATTAGGACTTAATCTCAGCAAAGTATAAGAGGAGGCTTTAGGGTCACTTGGAGAACACACCAAGAGATCAAGGTTTCGACTTTCTGGGGATGGGTTTGCTGAGAAAGTTGAGAGAGTGATCAGAGTTGCAGATGAGGGGCAATGAATACAGAAGCAAAGAGGCAAAGATAGTGCCAGAAGGATCAGCGGAATAGGCGAGAAAGCTGATGTAGAGGGCAAAAGCCGGAACTGCCAAAATAGCTGGGAAAGTTGATGCAGAGGGTAGAAGTTGGAACTGTCGGGAGCAGTTGGAACTGCCGAAACAACCGTGAAAGGTGATGCAGAGGGCAGAAGCCAAAACTACCGGAATAGCCGGGAAAGCTGACGCAGAGGGTAGAAGCTAGAACTGCCGGGAACAATCGGAATTGCGAGAACTGTCGGGAAGGTTGACACAGAGGGCAGAAGAGGCTGACGCAATCCCTAGAGGTTGACGCTGGGGTTTTTCATGGGGTTGATTGGAGCTGAGGAGCTACCGGAGTGTTTATCCGGGGTTTGAGCTAGAGCATTTGTCTCCGAAGGAGAGGTACTACTGCCGAGAGTTTTCTTTGTTAGGTATACTGGATTTGGCACCCAAATTGTATTTTGAAACTGCTTAATAAATCAAACCCTCAGATAGCTGCACTGGTTTTCCCGCATTGGGTTTTTCTGGGGACATTAGTCCAAAAATAACGGTGTCATTTGTGTGCTTGTTTATGTTTCCTTCAGTTGATGATCTGTAATGTGTTGAGCATGTACTTGTGTTTATTTTTAGTATTTACATGGTAAATAAATTGTTACTTAATCAAAATAGGTAGGAAGGAATATATCAGAAAGTACATGGAGGGTTTCTAACTGTTAGACTTAGAAACTTCAACAATTCCGAAGGCTAGGAGAGATATTTTCCTAGACAGCAACAAACCAGATGGCTTGAGGAGAAGATGGTTCGAACTGAGTGCAGAAGGGACTGCGCTAGGGTGACGCGGTAGCTGCGTAGAGCCAGTTTGGACGGCTCAATTTGAGCTGAGGTCAAAGCCTAAATTTTCGTGTGTAGTGAGAAAATTTCCTCACTAGATTTATCTTGCCAGTATTTCTCTCTAGGATTGCCAGTTTCGGCATCCAGTTGTACTCAGATTATTTCACTGCTGCTTAATATTAAAACCTTCAACTACTGCACCGATTTTCCCAAGTTGGGTTTTTCTGAGGACATTGGTCCAAAAATCACTGTGTTATTATGTGTGTGTGTGCTAGCATTTCTTCCATCATTTATTCTTCCGCAATTTTATTTATGTAGGTTGCAGTGTGAGTTATTTATTATTTGCTATAGGAAACAGTAAATAAATTGTTAAATTAAAATAACAATTAGGAGAATAATTTCCAGTTGCTGCAATAGGATTCTGGTTGTGGAATTTTCACATGGTATCAGAGCACAACTGATCACTCGAAGAGCTCAGTAGCGAGGACAAAAGGATTTTTGTTGTTCAGTGTGGGTAGTAGATCAAAACCCTAGAGGCAGCACAGTCACTTTGCCGAGAGGTTGAGTTTCTTGAGGAGATTCGATTTTTCTGAGTGAGGGATAGAAAAATTTGATATCTCTAGATCGAGGGATTCCAGAGGCAGAGGGAGAAACTGTAGGAATTTACAGGGTAAGTTCCTCAGACAGAACACCAAAAGGACACCGCTCACAACCAGATCGCAGATCAATACACCAGTATTTTGACGTGGTTAAAACCCTCAAAGAGGGAAACAGTCCACGGCCTGAGCCAACGCAGCCACTTTAGGCAATTTATTAATAAAAGAATGAAAATTTACATATGTTTCTCTCATGCACGGATTACCCTACAAATGACCCTCCATGCGCTTTAAATAGAAATCATGGACCAATCGGGTGTCAAGCCACGGATCAAGTGTCGGTAATACCGAGGAGAGAATGAACCGTCGGATCACTACATATCGTGACCGTCGGATTGTAAGTTACAAAATGTACAACGGTAAAGAAACACACTTTACCTAACTCTATACTAGACCAAGTTGTACTTAACTATTTCCTATGTGTCGGAATATCCTAACATCCCCCCTTAAGAACAACTTGGGATAGGATTGAAGGATGACACAATAGGAGAAGGAAGGAGGCACTAGAGCCTATCCCCCCTTAGTGACAACTTCCTGAACTCCAACCATAAATCGAAGTTTAGTGAACTTCGCCTCTGTGAGAGCCTTTGTGAAGATGTCTGCAACTTGATCATCTGTTGAACAATATTGCGCTTCAAGAACATGGTCGTGAATGAGCTTTCTGATGAAGTGCATGTGCAGTTCTGTTATGCTTCTTAACCTGCAAAGCGAGACCCAGACATAGAAATAGCGAAGAAAAGATACCGAGACACAAAATATGCGAAGAAAATATACCCAGAGCACAGAATAGCAAAGATTTTATTATCTAGAGAGAAATGTTCACAGGCCTCTTCGAGGGGGCAACCTCCAATAGAGCAGAGCTCGATTACAAAACAAGACACAATGCTCCTCGCAGGGAGTCTCTATCCTTTATATATGACTCATACATGCAATATCTATCTAATACTACCGCCCATTTGCAACTAACTGTGGTCCTGTCATTAACTGCGGGTTAACCACTTACAATTATTAATATGGGCTTTATTGACTCTAACTAATACTACCGCCCATTTGCAACTAACTGTGGTCCCGACATTAACTGCGGGTTAACCACTTACAATTATTAATATGGGCTTTATTGACTCTTGACTATGACGTGATCCCATGACATAAATAAGGGGGTTAGGGTGGGACCCTAACATGCCCTCCCCCTTAAGACTAGCCTTGTCCTCAAGGCTGAAGCTGCGGAAACTGCTGAAGAATAGCAGCTGGTTCCCAAGTTGCATCTTCCGGCGAGGTGTCTTTCCATTTGACTAGGACTTCCTTAATCACGCGGCCACGCAGGTGCTTGTCTCGTGTGTCTAGAACCTGTTCAGGTTGAAGCCATATTGATCCTTCTTCATCCAATTCGGGTAGACTGGTTTGAATTCGGCAATTGTTCCCAATCACTTTCTTGAGGCACGATACATGGAAAACTGGATGGATTTTTGCTGTAGGTGGCAAAGCCAGCTTGTAAGCCACTTCTCCAATGCGCTGAAGTACTTGATATGGTCCGTAGAATTTTGGAGAGAGCTTTTGACAGCCCTTTTCTTTGAGTGAGGTCTGCTTATATGGTTGCAGCTTCAAGAAGACCTGATCCCCTTCTTGAAATTGGCGCTCTGAGCGATGTTGGTCAGCCTGTTGCTTCATACGGTTCTGAGCTTGATGAAGATTCTCGCGCAAATGTGCCAACATGGTTGCACGGTGTTGTAAGAGTTGATCCACTGCTTGTACTTTGGAGCACCCCGTTAGGTAAGAAGTAGGGGACGGCGGAAGTTGTCCATAGACTGCTTCATAGGGAGTCATTTTGGTGGTGGCATGATAGTTGGTGTTGTACCACCATTCCGCCAGAGGTAGCCACTGTGCCCAAAGGTGTTGTTTTTCTGAAGTGAAACACCTAAGGTAGGTTTCTAGACATTTGTTGACTGCTTCGGTTTGACCATCTGTTTGTGGATGATATGAGGTACTGAGTTTGAGTTGAGTGCCTTGTATTCTGAAGAGCTCCTGCCAAAAATTACTGGTGAAGATTGGGTCACGGTCGGACACAATCGAAGTGGGCATGCCGTGCAATTTGAAGATTTGATCCATGAAAGTTTGAGCAACCAAAGTAGGTGTGAATGGTTGGGGTAGAGCGCAGAAATGAGCATACTTCGATAGTCGGTCTACGACCACCATGATGACTGATTTGTTCCCCGACTTTGGAAGACCTGTAATGAAATCCATGGAGACCTCCATCCAAATTGATGCCGGAATGGGCAATGGTTGTAATGTGCCTGGTGTGTTGACTGTTTCCCCCTTGTGGCGTTGACAGACGTCACATTCTGCTACAAAAGTAAGGATGTCCTGTTTCATGCCAGTCCAAAAAAATGATCGTCTGGTGCGAGCGTATGTCTTCTGAAAGCCCGAATGTCCTGCAATGGGGGAGGAGTGCAATTCTGCCAAAATGCGACTTTTGAGGGTGGAGGTTGGTGATATGACGACTCTGTCCTTGTAGCGAAGAATATCATTCTGCCACGAGTAGCCTTTGCTGGAATTAGGATCTGCCTGTAATTGAGAAATGAGTTGGGAGAGCTCAGGATGCGAAAACCATTCCCCGCGAGCCTCTTCAATCCAGTCTGGAATGGGGAGGGATATTGCGAGCAGAGTACTTTCCTCCTCAAATTGGCGTGACAATGCATCTGCTACCTTGTTGTCTTTCCCTTTCTTGTAAATGATCTCATAATCATAACCCAGCATTTTGGCTAACCATTTATTTTGTTGGGGGGAAGATAGGCGTTGCTCCAAAAAATATTTGAGACTGTGATGATCTGTGCGGATTTGGAAACGTCGCCCCAACAAGTAAGGTCGCCAGGTCTCCACTGCATGTAAGATGGCCATCATTTCCTTCTCATAGGTAGATTGGCCCAAGTTCTTCCCACTTAGTTGTTGGCTGGTGAAGGCCAATGGTCGCCCTTCCTGCATTAATACTGCTCCAATACCTGTTCCCGAAGCATTAGATTCGATGACAAATGTTTTGGTGAAGTCCGGTAGTGCTAAGACCGGAGTGGAACACATAGCGGTTTTGAGAGCGGTAAATGCCTGTTGTGCCTCGTCGTTCCAGAAGAAAGAATTTTTCTTGAGAAGTTGCGTCAGGGGCTTTGCTATGCGGCCATAGTTGCGGACAAATTTACGATAATAGCCTGTGAGACCCAAAAATCCTCTCAAGCTTTTCAAGGTCTTAGGTTGAGGCCATTCTTGCATTGCCTGAATCTTTTTGGGATCAACCTTGACACCTTCACGGCCCACAATGTGGCCTAAATACTCAACTTCTTCCCTGCCAAACGCACACTTAGACATTTTGACAAATAATTTATGCTTGCGGAGCAGTTGCAAGAGGATATCTACATGCTTAAGATGTGCCGCCCACGTGCCACTATAGATGAGGATGTCATCGAAGAAGACCAGGACAAATTTTCTGAGATATGGTTTGAGGAGGTGATTCATAAGGCTCTGAAAAGTGGAGGGGGCATTACAGAGACCAAATGGCATGACTAAGAACTCATAATGGCCTTCATGAGTTCTGAAAGCTGTCTTGGGAATGTCCACTTCCTTCATGCGAATTTGGTGGTAGCCTGAGCGAAGATCCAATTTAGTGAAGAATTGAGCCCCATTGAGTTCGTCCAGCAAATCGTCAACCACTGGGATGGGAAATTTATCTTTGACTGTTAACTTATTGAGGGCCCTGAAGTCTGGACACATCCGCCACTCCCCATCTTTCTTGAGGACCATGACGACTGGAGATGAGTAAGGACTAATACTGGGACGAATGACACCTGCTTCCAACAATTCCTTGATGATTTTTTCTATTTCATTCTTTTGGGTGAACGGATGTCTGTATGGCCGTACATTTGGGGGTTGGGCCCCTGGGACCAATGTGATGCTATGATCGTGTTCCCCTCGCGAAGGTGGAAGTTCATGAGGTTTGTCAAAGACCGTCCGATGTTTATTCAAAATTTGTTGCATCTCAGGATGAATTGGCGCAGACATGGTATCTACTACCTGGATGGCATTAAATTGAGCTACTACTCCATGATGGCCCTTTTTTAACAATTTCTCCATACGATGCGAGCTTATGATAGAAGGGGCTCCTGCTTGTAGCCCACGGAGGGTATGTGTGTAGTCGTTCTGCTTAAAACTCATATATAACTCCTGGAAATCCATTGTGATTGGCCCAAGAGTGCGGAGCCATTCCGCCCCTAGGACAATGTCGCAGCCCCCCATGTTTATTGCAAACATGTGGGTTTTCAATTGATAATCCCCCATTTGAATTTTGACATTTTCACAGCGACCTTCACATTTCATTGTGCCTCCATCTGCAATCTGGACTTGGAAGTTAGAAACTGCTCGTACATAACAATGCGCTGCTTCAGCGATCTTTTGGTGGATGAAATTATGGGTACTTCCACTATCAATCAACACTATTACTGGCCGATGTTTAATAAAACCCCTGATTTTAAGAGTTTGAGGGGAAGAGATTCCAGCTAATGCATGCAGCGAAATCATTGGTTCATCAGATACCATCTCCTGTTGGTTATCTTCTTCGGTTGCCTCTGGTTCCTCAAGTGGTGGATCTTCCTCGGTGGAGCTGTATTCAGTGGCATCGATTTGAAAAAACTTGTGCTCTTTGCATTTATGACCCGGGGAGTATTTTTCATCACAGTAGTAACATAGTCCTTGCCTCCTTCTTTCGGCCATTTCTGCAGGTGACACCTTTTGAATTTTGAGTGTTTGGGTCATATTGGGAGCCTGTGAGGGACGACCTTTAGCGGCAAAGTTGAGGCGGCTGGATTGAGCTGTTAATGCCCGTTCCACCTTACGGGCTACCTGGCAAGCCTCGTTCCATGTGGGGGGGTGGTGGAGTATAACCTGAGCTTTGATGGCTTCTTTAAGACCGCTGATAAAGCATTCCATGTAGAATTCATCTGTGAGAGCCTTAGTGCGGAATGCTAAGGCTTCAAAAGCGGTAATATATTCCTCCACTGTACCCGTCTGTCGGAGCTTAGTCAGACGCCCCAAGAAAGAGTCTTCCTGTTCAAAGCGATTTCGTAGAGCTTTGGTAAATTGGCCCCAATTCCGAAATTGTCCATTGCATCGCTGATACCATTCCTTCCATTCCCATCGTTCACTGTCCAAGTACATGGTGCCCACCATAAGCTTAGACCCCTCATCTACGATATGATTCAATTGAAAATACTGCTCCATTTGTGCTAGCCATGCTGACGTGTGAGACCCGTCAAACTTATGCATATCCAACTTGGGAGGTCTCTGATTGGGTGGTGGGTGGGTGTGCCATATGTGAGGAGAGTGGCTAGATTCCCCCTCAGGGTATTCATGGCCCTTATACTCCTCCTCGTGGGCTGGCATCTTGCCCTTGTCTGTTAGGAGGCCCTCTAATCCTTTGAGAAGAGTTTGCATCTGTGCCATTGTAGAGTTGATGAGGTGCACCTCTTCTTCTAGTTTGTCCATCCTTTCAGCGGCCATTGCTTGAGCGCGAGTTTCTACCATACACTCGGCTGACGAAAATTTGGGACCGCCGAAATTTTTTTTACTAAGAATTGAATGGTACGACCTTGCTCAGCTCGTCGTCCTGATTCTGATGGGCTAGGTCACCAATAAACACCCCGGCAGATCCCAGACTCGTTTTTTTTTTTTTTTTTTTTGGAAAACTCCTAACGGAGTTTTACTCCTTTCTGATCAATACTGCAGTCACCAAATCCTCAAAATGTCAATGCCACCAAAAGTCCTGCGAAAATCATATGCAGGTACAGGAACCCTTCGCAACTACTCCGATCTGATGGATCTGAGATATCTGAATGGTGGAACACTGCTGCTGCTGATCTGAAATATCCGATCTGGTGGATCTAAGAGATCTGAATGGTTGAACAACTGCCGCTCCTGACTGGAATAGATGATGTGTGATCCCCCAATAGAAAAGGGAACTATGGTCTTGGGGAGTGTCAGGTGCTACAGATCGCAATATACATAAGGGTCTGACAGTAGTACTCGGCCCAATGTTTCAGGGCTCTAACTAAGGAGGATCGACCGTACCCTTAGCCGTACAACCCGACTACCCTATCGTACGGGCGAGTAATCTCTCCGAGTGCTGTTCTCGGTGTACTGTAGCAACAAGACGGCCGAAGTTTTATCTATGGCGAGGTTTCAAGGGAGCTAGGGGGCTTCCTATATACCCAGAGGGTACGTGGAAGACAGTCCGTGCGCGGTTCTGTCTAATGCGCTACTACTCGAAGGGGTACCCACAGGGGTTACAAGGGAGTCCAACAGACGTGACCACCTCTTGTATTTCCTGTGTGCATGCCTCCCCAAATCCGCAGGTTTATGCGCTTAACGACAGATCCCGTGGTTTAAAGACGCCGGAACACGTCTCTAGCCTAAAAAAAAATTTCGCTAAAATTTGGAGATCCCACCGAGCCCTGGAAAGTGCTCTGATACCACTTGTTATGCTTCTTAACCTGCAAAGCGAGACCCAGACATAGAAATAGCGAAGAAAAGATACCGAGACACAAAATATGCGAAGAAAATATACCCAGAGCACAGAATAGCAAAGATTTTATTATCCAGAGAGAAATGTTCACAGGCCTCTTCGAGGGGGCAACCTCCAATAGAGCAGAGCTCGATTACAAAACAAGACACAATGCTCCTCGCAGGGAGTCTCTATCCTTTATATATGACTCATACATGCAATATCTATCTAATACTACCGCCCATTTGCAACTAACTGTGGTCCCGTCATTAACTGCGGGTTAACCACTTACAATTATTAATATGGGCTTTATTGACTCTAACTAATACTACCGCCCATTTGCAACTAACTGTGGTCCCGACATTAATTGCGGGTTAACCACTTACAATTATTAATATGGGCTTTATTGACTCTTGACTATGACGTGATCCCATGACATAAATAAGGGGGTTAGGGTGGGACCCTAACAAGTTCAATGTGTTTGCTGCGCTGATGTTGGACTGGATCTTTGCATAGCTGAATGGCACTTTGATTATCACACCAAAGTGTAGTTGGATGCTGCTGCTCAAAGCCAAACTCTGATAGGATCTGACGAAGCCACAAGGCTTCCTTACTAGCTTCTACGGCACTACGATACTCTGCTTCTGCTGATGAAAGAGAAATGTCACCTTGTTTCTTGCAAGCCCATGTAATAGGTCCTGAACCAAGAGTGAACACATAACCGGCAGTAGACTTCCGATCATCAGGGTCACCAGCCCAATCGGAATCAGTGAAACCAACCAATAGAGGAGATGGTTCGGCATTGTAATGAATCCCAAACTGAACTGTACCTCGAACATAACGAAGTATTCTTTTAGCTGCTTTCCAATGACTTTCACAGGGGTTTTTCATGAACCGAGCAACAAGGCCAACAACAAAGGAAAGGTCAGGACGAGTATGGGTTAGATACAAAAGTTTTCCTACAAGTTGACTGTATAAGGTAGCATCAACTTCAGGAGAAGTACAAGTGACTGAAAGTTTGACTCCAGACTGAAAGGGAGAAGGGGTTGGCTTAGAGTCTTCCATGTGAAAATGGCGTAGAATATCACAGGCATACTTGGACTGGGAAAGAGAAATACCCTCCTTGGATTGCAAGACTTGAAGACCGAGAAAATAATGTAAGTGTCCTAAGTCTGTCATTTCAAATTTCCTTTTAAGGCTAGACTTCACATGGTTTATAAGGTTGGGATCACTACCAGTAAGGATAAGATCATCAACATAAAGAACAAGGATGATAAGAGAGTTGCCCACTTTCTTGGTGTGGACAGTATTGTCAGAATGACACCTAGAAAAGCCAGATTCTAAAAGAAAGCTATCCATTTTGGCATACCAAGCCCGAGGAGCTTGCTTGAGACCATAAAGGGATTTCTTAAGTCGACATACAAGGCTGGAGTCTGTTTGTATGAAGCCAATGGGTTGTTCCATATAGATTTCTTCATGCAAGTCCCCATGCAAGAAGGCAGATTTAACATCCATCTGATGGACTTCCCATTTGAAAGAGGCAGCAAGGGAAAGAACAAGGCGGATAGAGTTCATTTTGGCAACAGGGGAGAAGGTTTCAGTGTAGTCAATGCCTTCAACCTGTGAAAAACCTTTAGCAACAAGACGAGCTTTATGTTTATCAACTTTCCCATCTGGTCCATACTTGGTTCTGTAAACCCATTTGCATCTAACAAGTTTTCGTCCCTTTGGTAGAGGAACAAGATCCCATGTATCATTTGCCAATAATGAATGATATTCTTCATTCATAGCTGCTTCCCAATCTGGATGGCCTGAAGCTTCTGCAAAGGTGTCAGGATCATAATTTACTGGAGCTTGAGCCAGTAAAGAAGAGGCTCTCTCGAATTGAGAACGTGTGCGTCGCTGATCTGTAGGATCACCGGCAAGATCACCTGCTGCATCTCGAGTAGCACGAACCCATTTTGGAAGCTCAGGAGCTGAAGGAGGATCCTAAGATGGTGGGGGAGGATTGTCATCCTCACTTTCATCATCTGAAGAAGAAATGTCTTCAAAGGTAGAAGAGATAGGGAGAGGTGGCACATCCGCCGGACTAGGCTCGCAGGCCGATATATTTTCATCAAATTTTACATCTCTTCTAATGATAACATTTTTGGACTTAAATGGAATAAGTCTATAGCCTTTGACATCTTCAGAATATCCAACAAAAGTACATTTTTCACTCTTATGTTATAAAGCTTTATGCTTTTCATCTGGAATATGGGCCCACGCTTCACTTCCAAAAACACGAAAGTGACTTACATCTGGTTTGATTGAGCTCCAGGCTTCTTCTGGAGTGATATTCTTTAAAGCCTTAGTAGGAGTGCGATTTATTATGTAATTTGCATAGTTAATTGCTTCTGCCCAAAAACTAAGACCAAGTCCTTTAGATTGTAGCATACAATTAGCCATTTCCTTTAAGGTGCGATTCTTCCTTTTAGCTACACCATTTTGTTGTGGAGTATATGGAACAGTATGTTGCATTTGAATTCCATTCTCAGTGCAATAGTTGATGAATGTGTTTTTAACATATTCTCCGCCATTATCAGATCTTAACTTAAGAATTTGATGTCCAGATTGTTTTTCAACAAAGGCCTTGAAGGCCAAAAAAGTGTTAAATACTTCACTCTTGAGTTTTAAGAAGTATACCCAAGTGCGTTTGGAGAAATCATCAATGAAAGTTAAGAAATACTTGCAGCCAGAGAATGACACAACTGGAAGTGGACCACATAAATCACTATGCACAAGCTGTAAAGGGGCTGAGGCGTGCCAAGAGGCATGTTTTTCAAAACTGTCCCGATGATGTTTTCCGAGTACACATCCAGAACAAACACCATCTCTGCAAGATACCATAGGAAGACCTGTCACCATATTTTCTTTACATAGATGCTGAAGGGAGCGATAGTTTAAGTGACCAAATCGCTCATGCCAAAGTTTGCTCACTTCATCGTTATGAGCAACAAATACTGAGGGAAGATTTGATGACCCAAAGTTGTGAAACTTATACAACCTTGTAGAATCATCAGCAATGCCAGTAGCCAAAATCTGTTTAGGATCTCTTAAGTCCTTGATTACAACATCATGAGGTGAAAATTCAACGATTTTACCTTCACCTGAATGAGTTATCTGATATACAGATAGAAGGTTGCAGGATAAGGTTGGAACACATAATACATCATTAAACTGACCATTGTCTAGATGAACAGTTCCAGTCCCTACAACATTAAGAGATCTATCATCACCAACATATATATTTTTGGTGTTACAATCATTTAAAGAAGAAAACATGGCTTTGTTTTTGGCCAAGTGATAAGAAGCTCCAGAATCAATGAGCCACTCATGAGAATGAGAAGAAGAAGATACGTTTAATGCATAGCCAGACCGAGATGCTTGACAACCACATGCAGAAAGTTCCATTCCTGAAGATGAAGTTGAAGTTGAAGATTTCCCCAAATGGATGTTATGCTTCTTCATTGCTGTTTCCAAGGCTTCCATCTTCTTAAAGCATTTTGATTCTAAGTGGCCATCTCGATTACAAAAATTGCAATGTCTATCAGTCTTCTTCCCTTTGTTTTTATTTGTCTTATCATTTTGTTGAAATGATTTTTCATTTTGGGGCTGAAATTGCTTAGGACCCTTGTTTGGTTTAAGACCATTCTTTTTAGGATATGACTTCTTAGGATTCTTTGAATTTGGTTGCTGCTGGGTGGCTAACGCTTTCTTGGAAGAGTTTCCAAGATCAAGAAGACCAAGGTGTAAGAGTTTTTCTTGTTCTCTTATTAAAGAATCACAAAAAGAGTCAAAGGAAGGGGGCTTGTACTCTGTTCCTTGAGAAATGAAGGCTTCTCTTGTAGAATGGAAGGTGGAAACAAACACAGAGTAGACTGGTCCCAACTTTGTAAGAATGGAATAGATAAGGTTACTATCTTCTTTCTTAACTTTAACACCTTCCAAGAGATATCTAAGGGTCTTGAACTTGGACAAGAAATCTTCAATGCAAGAAAAATTATTAGGGTCCAATGTAAGCAACTCATTTTCAAGTTGATGGGCTCTAATTTCATTTTTAATCCCAAAAACTTTATTGATTTGTTTCATTGCTTCATCAGGAGTATCAATTTCTGCCATATGGAATCTAAGATCTGGAGAAATAGACATCCCTATCAATCCACGTGCTTGATCTTTCCTATTTTCCCATTTAGCAGCCTTATCTTCATCCTTCGGTTTCTTTTCTTGGCCTGAGGCTATTCTGTAGAGACCTTTACTTCTAAGTAAATCCTCAATGTAAGCCAACCATTGGAAGTAGTTGGTGCTGTCAAGGGTAACTTGGTATTGACTTTTCATTTCAATGGAAACTGAAGCTAAAGATGCTGAAAATAAGTGTTCCAATGGATAGATTTCGAAAAATTAGGCTGGTTTAAAAAAAACGGCTCTGAAAACGGCTTCCGGATGAAGAAGTTATGGTTTTTTGAAAAAAAGTTGTTGAAGTTGCCGACGAAGTGCGGGAATGTGCGGAAATGAAAAAGTCCGCCCCCACAAAATGGAGACTTGAACCCAGACCTCTACTCTCTTAAAATAGCTTTGAACCAATTGATCTATACAAAAAATTTGAGAGAGAGAGAGAGAGGGGGTGCTTTGGGTTGCGTGCTTGCTTTGAGAAAGCTCTTTTTCCCTACAAAACAAAAAACACAAAACCCAACACGGACATGCAAAAAAAACGAACCTTATGGCTAGAAGTTAGCTTTAGCCGAAAAACTAAATATTTTCAAAAATGAACCTTGCAGTTCAAAGTTAGCTTTAGCCGGAAACTAAATATTTTCCTCAATGTTTCTGATTTTCCGAGATCACCCTAAGGCGCAGGGAAAAGAGCATACGCATGAGAAAAATCCTTCCTTTCTGTTTCTGATTTGCCCAGATCGCACAGAGACGCAGGGCAAAGAGCATACACAGAAATGAAAGGTAGAGATCCGGTAATAAAAAGGCTAAATAAACTGAAACCGAAATAAACAGAGAGAAAATAACAGTAAACTGCAAATAAACACTGTATACTTCCAGATCTTAAAAATGACGCAGCTAGGGCTACCGGAAACCTTTTCGCTTGAAACGAAAGGGGTTCCTCACTGGAACAGATGCTCCCAACACAACAGAGCAGTCCTCTCGACCCGAAAGCAGTCAGAAACAGCAGATCTAGAAAACCGCAGTCGGATGCAGTTCTACCGGCTTCAGATTTGGATCACCAACGGACACGGCCCTCAAATAGCTCTGATACCATGTAGGAATTTACAGGGTAAGTTCCTCAGACAGAACACCAAAAGGACACCGCTCACAACCAGATCGCAGATCAATACACCAGTATTTTGACGTGGTTAAAACCCTCATAGAGGGAAACAGTCCACGGCCTGAGCCAACGCGGCCACTTCAGGCAATTTATTAATAAAAGAATGAAAAATTACATATGTTTCTCTCATGCACAGATTACCCTACAAATGACCCTCCATGCACTTTAAATAGAAATCATGGACCAATCGGGTGTCAAGCCACGGATCAAGTGTCGGTAATACCGAGGAGAGAATGAACCGTCGGATCACTACATATCGTAACCGTCGGATTGTAAGTTACAAAATGTACAACGGTAAAGAAACACACTTTACCTAACTCTATACCTAACTCTATACTAGACCAAGTTGTACTTAACTATTTCCTATGTGTCGGAATATCCTAACAGAAACCCTATATTTTCGTAGAGTAGATCTCTAGCTAGACGTAGTAGTTTTGCAGCAGTTTGCTAGAGCAGAGCTAGTATCGAGTGGAAGGAAGAAGAGCCCACATTGAGGGAAAATTTTCCTTAAGGAACTTCTAGTCTCAAGAAGTTCGATTTTCTTTGCAGATCAACAGTCGTTGTGAGCAGATTTTCTCACTCCATAAGGGAATGCAAATAGCCTAGCAACAGCTAAGTAGAAGGGAAGAGGCAGTTTTCGACATTCGTTTAGATGGCCATTGCTGAACTTCATGATCAGGACAGGTTGGATGGAGCTTCCAACTATGTCATCTGGAAGGCAAAGATGTCCTTCCTTTCGGATGTGTTGACCACTACGTGTCAACGACCCATAGCAGTACACCCACTTTTTTTCAAAAGGGATAGCGCCTGATCGATGTGTTCGCGCCATCTAGCTATCATCATTAGCTTGATCATCACCTTATAATGTAAACCCATTCTGCACTTTCAAATTGTAAATAATCTCTACAAATCCATGTCGTGTATGTAATTGCCTACGTAAACCTACTTTTCTGCTGACGATCTACATTCCGGAGGGTTTTTGTCTCATCGATCCATTCTCGGATGGTCGGCAGAGTTTTCCTTCAGCCTTACCCCAAAGCCGTAATGGATTTTGTCACTGAGATCTTAGGGGAGTTCTAGTGTTCTAGATCAAGTCTATGTAAAAGTGATTTGGGAATAATCCTAACTATTTGGTTAGGTTATTTTATTATAAATTGTTTGGTCTGCTAGATTATATTTTTGTCGTAGAATTGGGTAGTCTCTGAGGGTCTTTTGCAAATGGGTTTTTCCCCTTGAGATGTAAAAAATGTAAAAATCACGATGTAAAGTTTCTTGAGGGTTGGAAAAATAATTTATCCCCTCATAGGTTAATTAATTAAATTTCTGGCCAAAATTAATTAAAATCCTAAGTTAGATATTTAATTAATTCTAGGTCCTAGGTAAATTTAAATTCTCCGAAAGCAAAATTCATCGGTCCTAAAAAAATTAAATTTTAAGACATCCAGGGACTAAGGTAAATTAATTATTTTGCTAAATTTTAAGCCTTTGGTCCCCGGGGTTAAGTCAAAGTCAAAATTTTGAGGAAATTAATTAAAAATTTTAATTTTTGAATTAATTAAAATGCATTTAATTGAAAAATTCGAATTTCCTCAATATTTTAAAATTTTGATGGATGAGATTAAAAGAAATTTTGATCCTCATCAACGGTCAAGATTGCTTTGGTGAGGATCACTTGAACTAGCCATCGGAGGATTTATCTTTAAATAGGAGGTCATTTGTCAGTCGGTTCATCCGATCTCTAAATCGTGTACTAAGCGAAAAGCTCTCTTGTAATCTTTTTATGAGCAATAAAGAAAGACTTTGGGGTTAAATTTCTACCGGTGTTACTCTTCGTGGAAATATTGTAAGATGTGTCGTTTTCATGCATAGATTTCTTTTTAGCCATTGATGATAGCTTTCTGAAGAATGATTTGAGTATAGGTATCTTGCTCGCTGGGGTTTGAATGATAATTTAAGTTTTGAATATAATAGCAGGTATCTCTATTTATCTGAATTTTATTATCGTTTTCTCGCTCTATGTTGATGGTTAAATTGAGTTTTGCAGGAAATCCTTGATTATTAGATCATCGGGCGTTCGGGGAAGTTCTTAGTTGAACCAGCCAACTCCTGATCCGTGCTTTCTGAAGAGCCCAACTTGATTTGATCTCGGGCTTATCATAAGACCTTTTTTCTATGGGTGATGCATGAAGGGTTTTGAGCTCAGTACCTCCTTTAAAATTTGAAAAATTTATTTTTTTTTGTGCTAAATCGATAGATCTGGTTGTTTAGAGCTTCAGATTATCAGATTTGGGAGTGGAGTTGGACTCACACTTCCTAGATATGATAGATCTGCCATTCATGTACATAGATCTATAAAAATATTTTCGGTTTTCTAACTTGGGTTTTCTGGGTTTTAGTTTCTTTTTTTTTGTCATTGTATATATCGTTTGGGTGTTTCTTGTTGTCTTGCAACTATAGATCTGAAGGAGAAATCTATGCAGAATCCAGATCTAGGCCCTGGAGGGTAAGATCTAGATCTCTAGTTCATCAACATCATTTTTGCAGGGATTCTATCCAGATTTTGCAGTCTAGGGATTTAAAATTTCAAATTCTTTGATTTGGAAATTTCGTGAGGGTTTCACTGAAAAATTTGAAGTAGAAAATTTTAACATTTTAATTAAGATTTCAGGGAAAATTTTAAGAGATTTATGGGCCATTAGTTTGCTGGTTGTTTTCTTTGATTTGCAGCCTGATTTGTGGGGTTCACTGTGCATTTTGATTTTTTTTTACAGGGCTCACAGTCATTTTGCTGCCGCTGCAAATCTGCAAGCCTCGTTTTTTGTTGCCTGGGTTTTTTAATAGAAAATTTCAAATTTGTTTTTGCTGCCTTGGGTTTTACTCTTATTGGGTTTTTTTTTTAAGGGTCTATGGGAGATTTCGAATTGTTTACTTGTCCTTGCTGCATTGCCATCACATTCCATATGCTGCCATCACTGACCTGCGTGTTGCCTCTGCATGCCTCTTCCACCCCTTGTTCCTTAACTCGCTACTCTTTAAAACCCTCTCCCTTCATGAGCTGCAACATGCAGCCATACAACCGCAACCTCCATCTCGTCATCTGTTGCCAATCCCTCCGCGCAGTTATATCCATCCCCATCGTAAACTCCATTTTTCTGCTGTCGTCGTCGAGCCACAACAAATGCTGCCATAACCTTTCCATCGACCTGCAAAAAGCTCCAAGCCATCACACAGCACCTTTCTCTCACTTGCACGTCGCTTCCATCGAACCCTTCCTTCAGCCGCATTTCCTCCATCCCCTGACTCCAAGGAATCTGCTATCCAAGCCTCCTCCCTGTCCATCGAGCTCTTTTTTGCTGCCTTTCTTCCTCAAGGCGTAGCTCAAACTCTCCACGTTGTCTATCTACCTTCAGCTCCTCATTGCTCTATCCGCCAAACCTACACCCGCATTCTAGCCTCATGTTTTCCCTCTCCGTCGTCGAGCTTTCTCTCTCCGCAAACCTGCAAGCAACAAACAATCCAAAAGATTTCGATTTTTTTTTGTATGCTATGCGTTATGTTTACATTAGTTTTTTTGTATTTGTTTAGGGTTTAGGTTAGTCTAGATGTTAGTTTTTAATTATATACTTTGGGTTAGTTTTTTATTTCTTTTATGTTATATGTATATACGTAAAATTTAGATTCATTTTATTTTTTCGATTTGTTTTTTTTATTTATGATTTTAATTTTGATTTCAAAAAAAAATTGTAAAACATTTAAATTCATTTTAAAATATTTAAAAAATCTAAAATCCTAAAAAATATAAAATACTTAAAAAATATAAAAATCTTTAAAAAATTTAAAACATAAAAAAAAACAAACAAAAAAAAAGGATTTGGTGACTAAGGAGTTTAAAATAAATTAAAGGGATTTACGCTTTAACATTAAAAAAAATTAATGTGGCCTATGGCCCATTAAAATTTTACTTTTTAACTCTTTGATTCATTTTCCGTCGCATTAATTTTTTTTTTCTTCATTTGCTGCATTTAATTAATTTCCTAAGCAACGATTGAATTGCTAACTAAAAATCTCTTGGTGTTTCTAGTGTTAGGAGCAGAATCTAAAATTTTCATGATTTTTTATGTCAAGTGCGATAAACGTTTTAAATTATATTGTCTATTGGAGGAAGTTAAATGTTCTAGATCAGGGCAGTTAACGAAAATCATTTTAAATCTTGAATCTCTTGCATGTTAGAGTTTTGGGCATTTTACATCTAATTGTTCATGATCGTCGCTTTGCCACATAAATAAGTCTTCTCTGGATAACTTGTTTTATTTAATGGTTAATTGAGCATAAAGGCACTGGTCTATAATTGTTTCTATCTTGTGGTCTTGTTTTGATTACATTAGCGCTTAATCTATTCATCTGAGTCAATCGAGATTCATTTAAATTCATCAAGTTGTCCATCACTAAAATCTCCTAGAGCCCGTTTTTCACAGGCTATCCTCATCCATTTACTTAGGGACTACCCCCCTTGACTTGCCTAGGAAAGAGTCTAAACAGAGTGAGTAAGGATCGAGAGTGACAGCCCTTACTCTGAGCATTGTTGCGGTGCCTAGACATTTTGTGCGACAACATTTTTTGGCGCGGCTGCCGAGGATAGAGTTTTTCTGTCCCTAGTTTTCTCGACATCGTTTTAGTCATCTCATCTTTTCCACCATTGATTAGCCTATCAAGTGGCACAACGTTTCCTGGCGTCATTTGATCTTTTCATCGCCTTATCTTTCGTCGTCTCATTAATCATTTCATTTGCACTTTTAGCACCTGGACATATCAGTTCGTTTCTTATTTGGATGGTGGCTCCACTTCTTCCATTTATCATTTCTCAGACAAGAAGCCCTCCCTTATATCCAGTTGTTTTTTGCTTTCCGGATCCTAGAGTTAGATTCATGTTCAAGTGGCGACTCCACTTCTTTCATTCCTTACAAGAATTTCTACTAGAAGCTCGTTTCTTGTGGATCTCTTGATTTTCTTGAGCAAAGGTCTCTCTCTAGCATCCATTTGGTCCCTCATTATTCCTTTAGGCAAGTCATCATGGATGATTCATTTACCCTGTGTCATTTTACTGATGTTCTCCATGATATTCCGGAAGTGGCCATTCATAAATTGTCTCTGTTCTTGGGTGGTGATTCAGTCGCTGTTAGAAAGCATCTATGCAGGTTTACTCATACAATACTCAGATATTGTAGTTCTCCCCAATATGATCATGAAGATGTCAAAATGTGTCTATTTTTCTTTTCTTTAGAGGTTAATGCTTTGAATTGGTTTAATAATTGTCTTGAAGATTCTTTCGCTTCTTTACAAGACATTGTCAATGATTTTACAGATAAATATGGTTATCAAGGTATTTTGCCTTGTGCCCCTAAAATTAGGCAGCAGAATGAAAGTGATCTTGTAAAGGATCCAACTGTTAATGAAAGATTTCAAGACAATTCTCCATATCAGAATGTGCCATCCACTTGTACCGTTGCAAGACAAATCCATGATAGTGGAAAAGCAGGAACAAGTTATCAAATCAGTGTCGACAATGAAAGGGAAAATGATAAGCAAATTATAGAAGAACTAAAGCAGTTGGTTAAAGACATGCAGTTCAGTCAAACACAGCTGGTAAAAAATATGGAGCTTAATCAAGAGAAATTTGTAACTGATTACGTCAAGGATATGAGAACTTTATACACTCAACTGGAAAAACATGATGAGGAGATGGAAATCATGAAAATTAAACACTTCGATCACATAACCACCATAGTAGAAAAGTGTGCTCAGAATATGGAGGATATGAGGACCGACATGCAGAAGGAACTGGAAACCATGAAAGCTAATCATGGCAGAGAAATAAATTCTATGCAAAGAAAGTTATTAACTATGGATGAAGAAATGACCATCATGAGATTCGATTATAATAATCAGTTGGCTACCATGCAAGCAAATCATAAGAAAGAGATAAACTATATGCAAAATTGTTTCATGGGCATGAAAGCAAAGAATGAAAAAGTAATAAAAGATGTGGAAGCTGGTCAGATATGTCTTTAGAATAAGTTATTGACCATGGAGGAAAACCATGCCAAGGAAATCAGTGCTATGAAGGTTGAACACTCTAGCTAGATAGATTCCATAACAATATAGGTACAAAAACTTCAAAATCAGTCAGAGGATGAAAGAAAGAAGGAAACGTCAACAGATCATAAGCCTCCTTGTCTGCTCCAACAAGCTCTATCTTATTATGACGAAGTCATTTGTTCCATTGACAAGTGGCTTATTGAAAGTGACCCGGATAAAATGGAAATTAATAGGAATCAGATAGAAAATGAAGAAAGACATGTCACACATATCTTACATACTTCATCTGAGAGTTTTGAAGTAGAATGTTCCACGTCATCAGTGATACAGCCTGCCACAAAGAAAAAGCGCAAGAGAAAGAGAACGAGAAAGTGATTTGATGCATCTAATGGCTGCGAGAAGCTTGATTTTCGGATAGGAAAAATTCCTACTGTATGCAGAATTGGACATGGCACATCCAAGAAACAGCCGACAAATTTGCCTGAAAGCAGGCAAATGCTCAGTATGCACTATCTTGAATGCATCTGATGCCATGGGGCATCTTTGTATTGTATTTCTAACCTTATGTCCTGTTATTTCAATATTTCATTTTGTAGTTACATTTGTGCTTTTCATGTTATTATGATAGTTAATAAATGAAGAGCTTATATCTTTCCTGTGGTTAATGTTATATGATGATTTTTTGGATGGATGCTACTTAGGTTATATTGTGTGTTGTGTGTGTTGACCACTACCGGTCAACTGCCCATAGCAGTACACCCCCCTTTCTTTGCAAAAAAGGGGTAGAGCTTGATCGACATGACCATGCCATCCTCCGGTCATCAGTAGCTTGATCGATTTATGTTGTAAACCCAGTCTGCATGTATGGATTGTAAATAATCTTAGCAGATATGAGTCGTGTCTATAAATTTGCCTAGGTGGACCTAATTTTCTAAGTGATAATCTACGTTCCGGAAGGTTTTTCGTCTCACTGATCCATGATCGGCAGAGTTTTCCTTCAGCCTAACCCCAAAGCCGGGATGGATTTTGTCACTAGAATCTTAGGAGAATCCTAGTGTGTTAATCTGCTAGATTATAGTGGTGTCGCAGAACTGGGTGGTTTATGAGGGTCTATGCTAAATGGGTTTTTCCCCTTAAGATGTAAAATTGTAAAAGTCATGATGTAAAGTGTCTTGAGGGTTGGAAAATGTTTTAAATCCCCTCATGAGTCCTAAGTCCTAGGTCCTAGGTGATTTTTCCAAAGGCTGAGTTCGAGGATCCATTTAAAAAATGAATTAAAAATTAAAAATAAATAAATAAATAACTGAAAAATAAAATAATAAATAAATAAAAAAAAAAAAAAAAATGATAAAATAAAGCAAAAACCCTAAAAAATAATAAAATAATAATATTTTGAGTAAATACATGCAAAATTTCATTTTTTTAATGAATTAACAAATTTGACGGATGAGATTAAGAGATGTCTTGATCCTCATCGACGGTTGAGATCATTTCGACATGGATCACTCGAACTAGCCGTTGGGATCATTTCCTTTAAGTAGGGTGCTAGGGGTCAGTTTTATTCATTTGATCTGTGAGTCTTGTGCTGAAGAAGCTCTCTTGTAATCTGTTTCTGGTTAATAAAAGAAGACTTTGGGGTTCAAATCTTGCTGGTGTTACTCTCTGGAAGTGCTGTGAGCTATTCTATTTTCTGCATATTTTGTTTTTCAGCCATTAATAACAGCTTATTATAGAGTATTGTGAGCACAGGTATCTTGTTCACTTGCTAGGGTTTGAATGATATTAGGGTTTCTGGAGTAATGGCAGGTATCTCCATTACTTTCTGAAAACTAGTATTATTCTCTCTCTCTTTACTGATGGTTGAAGTGAGCTGTGCAGGGAACCATTACTGAAGAAAACCAGTGGGCGTTTGGGGAAGTTCTAGGCTGAACCAGCCAACTCTCACAGGCTCTTCCTTGCAGAGCCCAACTAATTTTAATCATTTAAATTTACTTTTCTGGTTTGCACGAGAGATTTTTCTAAGTCTTTTTACAGCAAATTTGAAGTTCTAAATTATTATGATGCAACTGACAAATCTGGTTGTTCTAGAGCTGTAATTTTTGCGATTTTAGATTAGTTTTGAAGGGTTTTACTTTAAATCTTTGCATATATTTGCCGAGTTTCTGTTTTCCATTCGCAGGTTACAGGCCTGAGATAAGATCTGGAGGACAATTTATTTTTGCACGATCTCTGTCTCAGCTATCCAAGGGTTCCAAACATCAGGTGCTTTCAGATCTGGGTCCCAAATTTTGCAGATAAATCATTTGTCAACCAACGTGTATCCCTTGCCGAAACAACACTTCAGCACTGTGGCCACCATCTGTTCGAAACTTCACTCAGCAAAATCGTACCTCATTTAGTTACCATACGCACACCCTCTGATGCCCACAGTTTTCTTGGCTCGGCTCTCCCTGGATTTCGATCTCTGCAAAGGAAATCACCTTTTCTACACCCCCACACAGTGGTAACCCCCACACACAGTCATTCCGTAAACAAGCATCGAATTTCTGTAAAGCGCTTGCACCCCCTCACGTTGTCGACAGTCCCTTCAAGCCGAAGTCCTGTCACTGCATCTGCCATCGGCCTCAAACCTGAAAATACCCACGCATTTTATTCAATCACCGATGTCTGGTTGCTGGAGGCTGCGCGTTTCAAAACAGTGGCGTAAGCAAACGCCAGGTAAGAAAACCGATCTCAATCGAAATCTTTCAAATCAGCATCCTCAGGTAAGCTTTAAAACGGTTTTAAATTTTCGATCTCTGTTGAAAATACGTGTATCTCTGAGCTCGAATATCATCAGCACGCCTAAATCGATCTGCAAAGCCTGTCAACACGCCGTCGTTCGTGAAGGTCTTCTCGGCCTGCGAGGAATTGTATTTCCTTTTTTTTTGTTTTAGAGTTTATGCGTAGGTAAAGCTTCATCGTTTAGGTTTTACATTTCATATTTTGGTTAGGATATTAATTTTTTTAGATTTAATTGTTTCATGATTAGAATTATATGCGTTTCAGTTTTGGTTTGTTTTATGAGGAAATAGATATAAAAATTCGATATCGTAGTATTTTTTTTTATTTATATTAGATTTTCATTTTTTTATTTTCTTTAGACTAAGTTATATTAGATTTTAGGTTTTGTTTATTAAGTTTTAGATTTAGGTTTTATTTAATTTGTAGTTTAATATTTATCTTTTAATTTAGTGTAGTTTAAATTTCTTTTGAATCATAAAATAAAAATAAAAAAAATTTAAGTATAGATTTAGATTTTATTTAGCTTTAGCTTAAAAAAAATTTTCGTATTTGAAAAGCATAAAAAATATTGTGGGAAATTTTTGCCAGATTCAGTTTTCTTGGGAAATTATCACGTCATATTCTTCATGCTGAGATTTAAGTTTTCGATTTATGATTTAGCTGCATAAATGTGATATCTGGTTAATGATTCATGATGTGCGTGGTTGTTTAAAGCATTCATCTCTTCAAAAAAATTTAATTACTGGATATCGTTATTGAGCTTTGGTCATTATAAGAACTTAACAGATATCTTGCACCGCTCTAGTCATCTGATGATAAAGGATTGCTACACATGGTTTACATTTCTGAAATATTTACTAAGTGATCGCTTAAAAATCAAACCCATAAGGCACTGGTCTCTTAATTTAACTAAATCAATTTAGTGCTCATTTCTTTGTGTCTCCCAACCCAACTGATTCATAATTGGTCACTCATTTTCCTATACGGTCCACCCCCCTTAGCCGTGGGAGACAGGCTTAAACGGAGAGATCGGGGATCAAGGTGATAGCCCCCGGTCTGAGCGTTGTCGTGTCAATCTGTGCGACAACATTTTTTGGCGCCGTTGCCGGGGATAGAGTTTCTCTGTCCTTGGTTCTTTCATCTCAAGCTATTTCGAGTTTTACTTCTTGTTCAGGTGGCGACTCCACTTCATATATTATCTTTAAGAGTGTACACTAGAAGACATCCAAGCAGTCTGTGCAACCCTACTCCTTATCCTGAAAAGATCCTCAGGGTACGATTACACAAACTCGCTTCTCGTACACTTCTTGTAGACCTTGGACAAGAAGCCCTCTCTGATATTCATTTGCTATTTAAAGGTCAAGCTAGGCACAACATCATGGATATGTATGCCCCTTGTGATTTTTCTAACATTCCAGGATATCCCAACGATATTCGATCTATTGGGATCGATAAATTGCCTAATTTTCAAGGAAATAATGCGATTAGTGCTAACTCTCATTTGCGAGATTTTAGCATATGGATGGCTAAGTACGCAAGATCTGCTGATTTTGATCATGAGGATGTCAGAATGACTCTTTTCATCTCAACTCTAGGAGGCGATGCTTATGATTGGTTTGCAGAAAAACCTCAGAATTCATTTAACTCCTTACAGTCGATCATTAATGCATTTAAAGAAAAATATGGAGATAAGAGAAAAGGAAGACACCTCGTAAAAGCTCTTAGCCTAATAAAAAAGAGAGAGGATGAAAATGTTGAAGAATTTAATAAAAGGTTTAATGGTATTGTTAGAGAATTACCTCAAGACTATAAACCTACAGATAAAACTCTCCAAGATTTTTACATTGATGCCTTTAGTCCTGAACCATCTTATGAATTAAGGCGTGCTAAACTTAATGATTATAGAGATTGCCAATCCTTAGCTATAGAGCTTGAAAAGGACAAAGCCGCATCTGGAAAGTCTGAGATCCCAGGTTTCGATAGGGCTGCTACGAAACTAAAAGAACCTAAGGGAAAAGCAGTCCAAGAACCTGAAAGTGAGCTTGTTCTCAAATTGCTTCAAAAAATTGAAACTATGGAAATTAATCATAATAAGGAGATAACCACTTTGCAGAATAGGTTGATTCAAATGGAAAGATCGCAAACGCAGAATTTTCAACCTCGAAACAATAATAATAGAAATAACAATTGGCAAAGGAAGGGTCAAACTAGTGAGCAGAGACCTCCTAATCCGCTGACTAATTTGGTTGATAATGCTCCTCCTTACTGTCGGGTTCGTGATGCTCTTCATGAAGAGGCCACTTGTCCCATTGTTAGAAGAATTTTAGATAATGGAATGTTTGGAACAGGTGATCAAATAAATGTAGCAGGCAACAATTTTCCTTTGTCTATGGATGATTGGATAGAGGTCAAGGAAAGGAGTCGTGATGTTGTGAATCTTTCATCAGCTTTTAGTATAAATAACCTTGAAAACGAAGATGATATTTTGCCTAGGTTATATGGTGAAAAACCCTCTCCTGAGCAAATCTTGGAAATTGTTAGAGATAAGGGTTTGACCTGTCAGAGAAGGGATAAAGATCAAAGCGGGAATCAAATGCCCCTTCGAACTTTTAACCCTGGTGTAACTCTGGAATAGATGTCGATTTGGGAAGTTGGTATAACAATGCTAAAATCTGGGTTCCTGTCTCTGAGATTGCTAAAATCCCTTCCCAAAGAGACAAGTTACTAAAAGCGATTCAAGGTCCTCAAGTCAATGCTTCTCAACAGAAGACTCGGGAAGTTGACTATCATGATGCTCCCATATATCTGCAAAGCTTAGATGCTGATAACAAAGATCACCATCCTTTCTTTATCACATTATTAGTTAATGGGTATAAATTGAATAATTGCATGTTGGATTCTGGTGCATCCGCTTGTGTAATGACTAAAAGGGTCATGGAATAGCTTAACTTAAGAGTTTCTAGACCCTATTATAACATATGCGCCATGGATTCTAAGAAAATCGAAGTACATGGTTTAATCAAAGATTTGCAAGTTCATCTTTCAGTTTACCCAGACATCATGGTTGTCATGGATATTGTTGTTGTGGATGTCCCTGATGCCTGGGGTATGATGTTATCTAGAAAGTGGGCCTCTGATCTAGGAGGAAGTATTCAAATGAATTGGTCATATGCCATGATTCCTTCTCCTAGTGGTGATGGTTTTGTAAGACTAAATAGAGAGCCCGAAAGAAAATTTCATGTTGAAGATCCTAAGAGACCTCACAACGAAATAATCAAAGAGCAATCTGACATTGGGAACTATGCCATCATGTCTAATTTTATAATTCCTCCCGATGATAAGATTAGGGGTCTCAAGGATAAAGTTTGGTATATGTACTTTGATGGTGCATCATCTAGGGCTGGTAAAGGTGCGGGAATAGTGCTTAAATCTCCCCTTGGTCACATTTTCAAGTTTGCCTATCGATTAGAATTTGAGGCAACCAACAATGTCACTGAATATGAGGCTATATTGTTGGGTCTTGAATTGGCCAAGTCCTTGAAGGTTAGATTGCTTAGCATTAAAGGAGATTCTGATTTGGTTATCATGCAGCTTAAGAATAAATTCACATGCAGAAATCAAAGATTAAGAAACTATAGAAATGCTGTGTGGGATACTATGGAGCATTTTGATGCCCTTGACCTCAAAGCAATTCCAAGAGAGAAAAATAGTTTGGCGGATGAACTTGCCGTGGCTGCTACTACTTTCCAGTTGTCGGATGAACTAATTAACGATAAGATTAAAATGGAAGTAATATTCAGACCATCTGTTCCAGACAACTCAGAGCATTGGCAAGTTTTTAATGACGAAAAACAAGTCATTCGTTTCCTTAATAGTTTAGATGAGTTTGAGGATTTCCGGATAATTTCTGAGGAGGAGGGAGTTTTAAATCGTGAGCATATCATAAATCCTACTCCTAGGAATGTGGTTGCTCTAAGCAACATTTTGATTGGCATGATGCTAAGAAGCTGAAAGAAGAAAACAAGATGGACCCAAGCGAATATCTCGAGATTAACATTGGTACTTCTGAAAACCCGAAAATGGTTAAAATTGGTAGAGGTACTAGTTTGGAGGAAAGAAAGAAGTTAACTGATTTACTTCGCGAATATCGAGATGTTTTAGCTTTTTCTTATGATGAATTAAAGGGCTATAGGGAGGATGTTATGGAACATACTATTCCCCTAAAATATGAAAATGCTAAACCCTTTCGTCAGAAACTTAGGCAAATTAATCCTAAGTTAGCCCCCTTAGTCCAGAAAGAACTTGCAAAGATGCTTGCAGCAGGGATCATCGCTCAAACTAGGCATTCGACATGGTGTTCGAATTTGGTGATTGTTAGGAAGAAGAACGGTACAATAAGACTTTGTGTTGATTTCCGAAACCTTAATCTAGCATGCAAAAAGGATAATTACCCTTTGCCAAACATGGAAACTTTGTTGCAAAGAGTAACTGGGTCGGGAATGATGTCGCTGCTAGACGGTTTTTCTGGGTACAATCAAGTATGGGTTAAAAAGGAAGATCATCACAAAACCACATTCACAACGCCATGGGGTACTTTTGAATACATCAGAATGCCGTTTGGATTAACAAACGCTGGGGCTACTTTCCAAAGGGCTATGGATTATGCCTTCAAAGGGTTAATCGGGAAGTTTATTGAAATTTACCAAGATGATCTTATTGTTTTCTCTAAAGATGGTATCAGTCATATAAATCATCTTAGGCAAGTCTTCGATAGATGTAGAGAATATGGGATTTCTTTGAATCCAGCTAAGTCTGTTTTTGGGGTAACGGAAGGGAAATTACTGGGCCATATTATTTCTAAGGAAGGAATCAAGATTGATCCTGAAAGAATTGAAGCAATCCAAAATATTCCTCTCCCTCATAATCTTAAATCCCTTCAGTCTTTCCTCGGAAAGATAAATTTTATTAGAAGGTTTATTCCAAATTACGCAGAAATAGCTAAGCCTATTCAAAATCTTCTAAAGAAAGATGCGAAATTTGTTTGGCAAGAAGATGGCAAAAAGGCTTTCCAAGAAATCAAATGTGCTATCGCAAGAGCTCCTGTCTTAGTTAGTCCCGATTATTCCAAGGATTTCATGATTTTTTCTTTCGCTTCCGAAGATACCATTGCTGGTGTCCTGCTTCAAAAGAATAAAGATGGTCACGAGCAGCCTATTGCTTTCATGAGTAGAGCACTTCAAAATTCCAAATTGAAGTACAATACCATGGAAAAGCAGGCTTATGCCCTGGTCAAGTCTCTTAAGCACTTTAAAACTTATGTGGGTTATTCTAAAATCATTGCTTTCGTCCCACATTCTGCTATCAAGGATATATTAACTCAAGCTAATTGCTTAGGGACGTGTGCTAGGTGGGTTACTAAAGTACAGGAGTATGATTTAGAGATCAGACCCACCAAGCTGGTCAAAGGCCAAGGTTTAGCTCAGATGTTAACTGAAGGTAATGAAAAGACTCTTGGTTTGTTTTGTCTTAGCGATCTATCTTCGCCAGAGTTGCAAAGATTAGGAGAGCATGAGTGGTACAAGGACATAGTTTATTACTTGATGAATCTTACATGTCCTAACCATTTAGTTGCTCTTAAGAGAAGGCCTCTTAGACTAAAAGCCACTAAGTATTGCCTTATGAAGGATGGCCTTGGATGGAGAAATCCTGAGGGCATAGTGCTTAGGTGTGTTGACGATGTTGAGTCCAAGAAATTAATCTCTGAGTTTCATTCAGGATTTTGTGGTGGTCATTATGCTGCTAGAACTACCGCTCACAAAATCTTGAGAGCTGGCTATTATTGGCTTCCAATCTTTTATGATGTGCACAAGTTTGTTAGAGCCTGTCAAGCCTGTCAACTATTCACTGGGAAACAGAAGCTTGTTGCCCTGTCTCTACAACCTGTCATTGTAGAGGCACCTTTTCAGCATTGGGGTTTGGACTTCATAGGGAAGTTCCATGAAAATTCTAGCAATGGCTACTCGTGGATTTTGACTGCTACGGATTATTTTACTAAATGGATTGAAGCCATTCCTGCTAAGAATGCCACTGAAAAGGTTATTATGGATTTCATTGAAAATAACATCATTACTAGATTTGGTGTCCCCGCTAAGATCACTACTGACAATGCCAAGGCTTTTAGTTCCTTAGAGTTTTCATCTTTTTGTTTCAAGTATGGCATTGTCTTATCTCATTCGTCAAATTACTATCCTCAGGGTAATGGTTTGGCTGAATCAAGTAACAAAAATCTCATAACCATTATCAAGAAGATAGTAGGAGATAATAAGAGATCATGGGACAACAAAATCAAGTATGCTTTATGGGCAGATAGAATCACTAAGAAGAAAGCTACTGGTAAATCTCCCTTTGAATTAGTTTATGGCTTGGATGTTACTTTACCTGTGCACCTCAAGTTGCCAGCTTATCAGCTCCTCCAGAATTTTTCTACTAATAAAGATGTTGTTCAGAATAGAATAGATCAGATTGTGGAGTTAGATGAAGCTCGTAGGACAGCTTTTGATGCCATATGTAAAAATCAATCTAACATTAAGAAAAACTTTGATAAATTTTCTCGATCTAGATCTTTGCAGGTGGGAGATATGGTATTGCTTTGGGACCACAAGAATGAGAAACTAGGAAAACATAAGAAGTTTGACAGTTTGTGGCTGGGACCTTACATCATTCGAGATATAGCTGGACCAAACTCATTCCACTTGAGCAGATTGGATGGCGAACCACTCGATTTACCAGCGAATGGCCAAATGCTCAAGTTATTCTTCAGAGATGATATCTGATGCCATGGGGCATCCTTTGTATTGTATTTCTATCCCTACTCCTTGTCTTTTCAACATTTCATTTCTGTTTTAGGATTAGATTTACTTTCCATGTTACTAGATAGTTAATAAATGAAGAGCTTTTATCTTTCCTGTATATGATGATTTTTGGATGGATGCTACTTATTTTTATCTGTGTGTTGCGTGGATGCAGATTCTGGATTCTCACATTCCTACAGTGCAGCAACGTGTCCCCCAAGTAGAGCCAGATGTTGACCATTACCGGTCAACTGCCCATAGCAGTACACCCCCTTTTCTTTGCAAAAAGGGGTAGCGCTTGATCGACATGACCGTGCCATCCTCCAGTCATCAGCAGCTTGATCGATTTATGTTGTAAACCCAGTCTGCATGTATGGATTGTAAATAATCTTAGCAGATATGAGTCGTGTCTATAAATTTGCTTAGGTGGACCTAATTTTCTAAGTGATAATCTACATTCCGGAAGGTTTTTCGTCTCACCGATCCATGATCGGCAGAGTTTTCCTTTAGCCTAACCCCAAAGCCGAGATGGATTTTGTCACTAGAATCTTAGGAGAATCCTAGTGTGTTAATCTACTAGATTATAGTGGTGTCGCAGAACTGGGTGGTTTATGAGGGTCTATGCTAAATGGGTTTTTCCCCTTAAGATGTAAAATTGTAAAAGTAATGATGTAAAGTGTCTTGAGGGTTGGAAAATGTTTTAAATCCCCTCATGAGTCCTAAGTCCTAGGTCCTAGGTGATTTTTCCAAAGGCTAAGTTCGAGGATCCATTTAAAAAATGAATTAAAAATTAAAAATAAATAAATAAATAACTGAAAAATAAAATAATAAATAAAAAAATAAAAAATAAAAAATAAAAAATAAAAAATAAAAAATAAAAATAAAAAATTATAAAATAAAGCAAAAACCCTAAAAAATAATAAAATAATAATATTTTGAGTAAATACATGCAAAATTTCATTTTTTTAATGAATTAACAAATTCGACGGATGAGATTAAGAGATGTCTTGATCCTCATCGACGGTCGTGATCATTTCGACATGGATCACTCGAACTAGCTGTTGGGATCATTTCCTTTAAGTAGGGTGCTAGGGGTCAGTTTCATTCATTCGATATGTGAGTCTTGTGCTGAAGAAGCTCTCTTGTAATCTGTTTTTGGTTAATAAAAGAAGGCTTTGGGGTTCAAATCTTGCTGGTGTTACTCTCTGGAAGTGCTGTGAGCTATTCTATTTTCTGCATATTTTGTTTTTCAGCCATTAATAACAGCTTATTATAGAGTATTGTGAGCACAGGTATCTTGTTCACTTGCTAGGGTTTGAATGATATTAGGGTTTCTGGAGTAATGGCAGGTATCTCCATTACTTTCTGAAAACTAGTATTATTCTCTCTCTCTTTACTGATGGTTGAAGTGAGCTGTGCGGGGAACCATTACTGAAGAAAACCAGTGGGCGTTTGGGGAAGTTCTAGGCTGAACCAGCCAACTCCCACAGGCTCTTCCTTGCAGAGCCCAGCTAATTTTTACCCTGGGTTAATCATTTAAATTTACTTTTCTGGTTTGCACGAGAGATTTTTCTAAGTCTTTTCACAGCAAATTTGAAGTTCTAAATTATTATTGATGCAACTGACAAATCTGGCTGTTCTAGAGCTGTAATTTTTGCGATTTTAGATTAGTTTTGAAGGGTTTTACTTTAAATCTTTGCATATATCTGCCGGGTTTCTGTTTTCCATTCGCAGGTTACAGGCCTGAATTTTTGCAGGATCTCTGTCTCAGCTATCCAAGGGTTCCAAACATCAGGTGTTTTCAGATCTGGGTCCCAAATTTTGCAGATAAATCATTTGTCAACCAACGTGTATCCCTTGTCGAAACAACGCTTCAGCACTATGGCCACCATCTGTTCGAAACTTCATTCAGCAAAATCGTACCTCATTTAGTTACCATACGCACACCCTCTCATGCCCACAGTTTTCTTGGCTCGGCTCTCCCTGGAAATCACCTTTTCTACGCCCCCACACAGTGGTAACCCCCACACACAGTCATTTCGTAAGCAAGCATCGAATTTCTGTAAAGCGTCTGCACCCCCTCACGTTGTCGACAGTCCCTTCAAGCCGAAGTCCTGTCATTGCATCTGCCATCGGCCTCAAACCTGAAAATACCCACGCATTTTATTCAATCACCGATGTCTAGTTGTTGGAGGCTGCGCGTTTCAAAACAGTGGCGTAAGCAAACGCCAGGTAAGAAAACCGATCTCAATCGAAATCTTTCAAATTAGCATCCTCAGGTAAGCTTTAAAACCGTTTTAAATTTTCGATCTCCGCTGAAAATACGTGTATCTCTGAGCTCGAATATCATTAGCACGCCTAAATCGATCTGCAAAGCCTGTCAACACGCCATCGTTCGTGAATATCTTCTCGGCCTGCGAGGAATCATATTTCCTTTTTTTTGTTTTAGAGTTTATGCGTAGGTAAAGCTTCATCGTTTAGGTTTTACGTTTCATATTTTGGTTAGGATATTAATTTTTTTAGATTTAATGTTTCATGATTAGAATTATATGCGTTTCAGTTTTGGTTTGTTTTATGAGGAAATAAATATAAAATTTTGATATCGTAGTATTTTTTTTAATTTATATTAGATTTTCATTTTTTTATTTTCTTTAGACTAAGTTATATTAGATTTTAGGTTTTGTTTATTAAGTTTTAGATTTAGGTTTTATTTAATTTGTAGTTTAATATTTATCTTTTAATTTAGTTTAGTTTAATTTTCTTTTGAATCATAAAAAAAAAAAAAAAAAAAAAATTAAGTATAGATTTAGATTTTATTTAGCTTTAGCTTAAATTTTTTTGTCGTATTTGAAAAGCATAAAAAATATTGTGGGAAATTTTTGCCAGATTCAGTTTTCTTGGGAAATTATCACGTCATATTTTTCATGCTGAGATTTAAGTTTTCGATTTATGATTTAGCTGCATAAATGTGATATCTGGTTAATGATTCATGATGTGCGTGGTTGTTTAAAGCATTCATCTCTTCAAAAAAATTTAATTACTGGATATCGTTATTGAGCTTTGGTCATTATAAGAACTTCGTGGTTTTAACAGATATCTTGCACCGCTCTAGTCATTTGATGATAAAGGATTGCTACATATGGTTTACATTTCTGAAACATTTACTAAGTGATCGTTTAAAAATCAAACCCATAAGGCACTGGTCTCTTAATTTAACTAAATCAATTTAGTGCTCGTTTCTTCGTGTCTCCCAACCCAACTGATTCATAGTTGGTCACTCATTTTCCTATAGGGTCCACCCCCCTTAGCCGTGGGAGACAGGCTTAAATGGAGAGATCGGGGATCAAGGTGACAGCCCCCGGTCTGAGCATTGTCGTGTCAATCTGTGCGACAACAGTGCAGATGCAGATTCTGGATTTTCACATTCCTCCAGTGCAACAACGTGTCCCCAAGTAGAACCAAATGTTGACCACTACATGTCAATGACCCATAGCAGTACACCCCATTTTTTTCAAAAGGGATAGCGTCTGATCGATGTGTTCGTGCTGTCCAACTATCATCATCAACTTGATCATCATCTTATAATGTAAACCCATTCTGCACTTGTAAATTGTAAATAATATCAGTAGATCCATGTCGTGTATGTAATTGCCTAGGTAAACCTACTTTTCTTGTGACGATCTACATTTTGGAGGGTTTTTGTCTCATCAATCCATTCTGAGATGGTCAACAGAGTTTTCCTTCAGCCTTACCCCAAAGCCGGAATGGATTTTGTCATTGGGATCTTAGGGGAGTCCTAGTGTTCTAGATTGAGTCTATGTAAAAGTGATTTGGGAATAATCTTAACTATTTGGTTAGGTTATTTTATTACAAATTGTTTGGTCTGCTAGATTATATTTGTGTCACAGAATTGGGTAGTCTGTGAGGGTCTTTTGCAAATGGGTTTTTCCCCCTGAGATGTAAAAAAATGTAAAAATCATGATATAAAGTGTCTTGAGGGTTGGGAAAATAATTTATCCCCTCATAGGCTAATTAATTAACTTTTCTGGCCAAAATTAATTAAAATCCTAAGCCAGATATTTAATTAATTCTAGGTCCTAGGTAAATTTAAATTCTTCGAAGGAAAAATTCGTCGGTCCTTAAAAAATTAAATTTTAAGAGGTCCAGGGACTAAGGTAAATTAATTAGTTTGCTAAATTTTAAGTCTTTGGTCCCTGGGTTAAGTCAAAGACAAAAGTTTGAGGAAATTAATTCAAAAATTTAATTTTTGAATTAATTAAAATGCATTTAATTGAAAAATTCGAATTTCCTCAATATTTTAAAATTTCGACGAATGAGATTAAAAGAAATTTTGATCCTCATCAACGGTCGATATTGCTTTGACGAGGATCACTTGAACTAGCCATTGGATGATTTATCTTTAAATAGGAGGTCATTTGTTAGTCAGTTCATCCGATATCTGGATCATGTACTAAGCGAAAAGCTTTTTTGTAATTTTTTTATGAGCAATAAAGAAAGATTTTGGGGTTAAATTTCTACCATTGTTACTCTTCGTGGAAATACTATAAGATGTGTCATTTTCATGCATATATTTCTTTTTAACCATTGATGATAGCTTTCTGAAGAGCGATTTGAGTACAAGTATCTTGCTCAATCGTTGGGGTTTGAATGATAAATTAAGTTTTGAATATAATAGCAGGTATCTCTATTTATCTGAATTTTATTATCGTTTTCTCGCTCTATGTTGATGGCTAAATTGAGTTTTGCAGGAAATCCTTGATTATTAGATCATTGGGTGTTCAGGGAAGTTCTCGGTTGAACCAGCCAACTCCTGATCTGTGTTTTTTGAAGAGCCCAATTTGATTTGATCCCGGGCTTATCATAAGATCTTTTTTTATGGGTGATGCATGAAGGGTTTTGAGCTCAGTACCTCCTTTAAAATTTGAAAAATTTAATTTTTTCTGTGCTAAATCGATAGATCTGACTGTTGAGACCCTCGGATTATCAGATTTGAGAGCGGAGTTGGACTCACACTCTCTAGATATGATAGATCTACCATTCATGTACATAGATCTGTAAAAATATTTTCAGTTTTCTGACATGGGTTTTCTGGGTTTTAGTTTTTTTTTTTGTCACTGTTTATATCGTTTGGGTGTTTCTTGTTGTTTTGCAGCTACAAATTTGAAGGAGAAATCTGTGCAGAATCTAGATCTAGCCCCTAGAGGGTAAGATTTGGATCTCTGGTTCATCAACATCATTTTTGCAGGGATTATATCCAGATTTTGCAATCCAGGGATTTAAAATTTCAAATTCTTTGATCTGGAAATTTCGTGAGGGTTTCACTGAAAAATCTGAAACAGAAAATTTTAACATTTTAATTAAGATTTCTGGGAAAATTTTAAGAGATTTTTGGGCCATCAGTTTGCTAATTGTTTTCTTTGATTTGCGGCCTGATTTGTGGGGTTCACTGTGCATTTCGATATTTTTTAGAGGGCTCACAGTCATTTTGTTGCCGCTGCAAATCTGCAAGCCTCATTTTTTGCTACTTGGGGTTTTTAACATAAAAATTCAAATTTGTGTTTGCTACCTTGGGTTTTACTCTTACTGGTTTTTTTTTGTTTTTTTTAGGGTCTCTGGGAGATTTCAAAATTGTTTACTTGTCCTTGCTGCATTACCATCACATTCCATACGTTGCCATCATTGACTTATGTGTTGCCTCTGCGTGCCTCTTCCACCCCTCTTTCCTTAACTCGTTGCTCTTTGAAACCCTCTCCCTTCATGACTTGCAGCATGCAGCCATACAACGGCAGCCTCCATCTCCTCATCCGCTGCTAATCCCTCCCCACAGCTATATCCATCCCCATCATAAACTCCATTTTTCTACTGCCGCCATCGAGCCACAACAAACGCTGCCATAACCTGTCCATTGACCTGCAGAAAGCTCCAAGCCATCACACAACACCTTTCTCTCACCTGCACGTTGCTACCATTGAACCCTTCCTTCAGCCGCATTTCCTCCATCCCCTGATTGCAAGCGAATCTGTTGTCCAAGCCTCCCCCTGTCCATTGAGCTCTCTTTCAATGTCTCTCTTCCTCAATACGCAACTCAAACTCTCCACGATGTCCGTTTACCTTCAGCTCCTCATCGCTTTATCCCTCAAACCTGCATCCGCATTCCAGCCTCACGTTTTCCCTCTCCGCCGCCGAGCTTTCTCCCTCCGCAAACCTGCAAGCAGCGAACAATCCAAAAGATTTGGAATTTTTTTTGTATTCTATGTGTTATGTTTACGTTAGTTCTTTTGTATTTGGTTAGGGCTTAGGTTAGTCTAGATGTTAGTTTTTATTTGTATACTTTGGGTTAATTTTTTATTTCTTTTATGTTATATGTATATACGTAGAATTTAGATTCATTTTATTTTTTCGACTTGTTTTTTAATTTATGATTTTAATTTTGATTTCAAAAAAAAAATCTAAAACATTTAAATTCATTTTAAAATATATAAAAAATCTAATTCCTAAAAAATATAAATACTTAAAAAATTTAAAATATTTAAAAAATTTAAAAATCTTAAAAAAATTTAAAACATAAAAAAAAAAAGAAAAAAAAAAAATTGGTGACTAAGGAGTTTAAAATAAATTAAAGGGATTTACGCTTTAACATTAAAATATTAATGTGGCCTATGGCCGATTAAAATTTTATTTTTTAACCCTTCGATTCATTTTTCATCGTGTTAATTTCTTTTCTTCATTTGTTGCATTTAATTAATTTCCTAAGGAACGATTGAATTGCTAACTTAAAATATCTTGGTGTTTCTGGTGTTAGGAGCAGAATCTAAAATTTTCATGATTTTTTTATGTCAAGTGCGATAAACGTTTTAAATCATATTGATTGTTGGAGGAAGTTAAATGTTTTAGAGTTGGGCAGTTAATGAAAATGATTTTAAATCTTGAATCTCTTGCATGTTAGAGTTTTGGGCATTTTACATCTAATTGTTCATGATTGTCGCTTTGCCACATAAATAAGTCTTCTTTGGATAACTTGTTTTATTTAATGGTTAATTGAGCATAAAGGCACTGGTCTATAATTCTTTCTATCTTGTGGTCATGTTTTGGTTACATTAACACTTAATCTATTCATCTGAGTTAATTGAGATTCATTTAAATTCATCAAGTTGTCCATTATTAAAATCTCCTAGAGCCTATTTTTCACAGGCTATCCTCATCCATTTACCTAGGTACGACCCCCTTAACTTGCCTAGGAGAGTCTAAATGGAGTGAGTAAGGATCAAGAGTGACAGCCCTTACTTTGAGTGTTGTCGTGGTGCTTAGACACTTTGTGCGACAACAAGATGAATATGGCCTAAAGCCATATATTGATGTAGTGGTAGCAGTACCCCAAGATGCAGATCAGTGGATGGAGTACAGAAAGGAGATGGCGCGGGCAAAGAGATTGATCCTAGATGGTGTTCGGGATCATGTTGTATCACACAACGGCCAAGGGAAAGACAAAAGAGATGTGGGATACACTTTCCACACTATACCAAGGAACTTTCGAGCAACGAAAGATGTACTTAGAGGAGAAGATGAGACTCATCCGGATGCAAAAGGGGGTAGGCATAGACTCCTTTCTCACCAAGATTCAAGAAGTCTGGGACTAGTTGTCAGCTGTTGGGGCAGTGCCTCAATCCACTGAGCTAGTGTGATTGTCCCTAAACAGTGTCTCTGAGGAATGGCGGGTATTCGTCCAAAGTATTTTGGGCAGAGATACCTTGCCAAGATGGGACAGGATGTGGGCTGATTTGTAGTAGGAGGAGTTGAGACAAGCTCTATTGAAAAGCTCCATCAGTGGTAGCAGTGGATCAAAGTAGGTGGAGGAAGAGGAGAATGTGGCCCTCGCATCTAAGGGTCTGAGTTAGGGTTAGGGGGAGCAATGGAAGAAGAAGAAGGACTTGTCGAAGCTCAAGTGCTTCAAATGGGGTGAGTTTGGCCACTACAATACCCAATGTCCTCTCAGGAAGAAGGACATGGAGGAGAAGCAGGACCAAGCTGTAGCTCATGGAAAGATTGATAGGCTTTCCTCCAAGTTGCAGGAATACTTCACCATGTTTGCAAACATACCTCCAGGAGTGAGGTGGGGATATTTGGTGTTGTAGTCCCAGAGTGTTGTATATGGGCAGGATTCTTGAGGAATCCACCTCTTGGATAAATACCTTGCTACGGGGGCCCATAGTTTTTAGTAGCGGGATGGATCAGTGGCAGTTGATGCAGTCAGATGCCAGAGTGACAATTGCAGAGACTTGTAGCAGTGAGATGCTAGGGAGCGCAGTGCAAAGTTGGCAACAGTGCAGAGTCAGCAACAATGCAAATTCCTCAGTGACAGCGCAGATACTAGCAACAGTGAAAGACATGGGGACAGATGCATCATACTGATTACAGTTGATTCGGTATTTAGGATGCTTCTCAATTGCTTTTGTTGCAACTGCAACAACAAAATATGAGAGGGAGTTGCAGTGCAGATGCAGTGTTGGCAGCGATATGGCAGCGTCAGCAGCAGCAAAAATCCAGTGTATATTAGAGTTGCATAGTGGTTGGTGGGCAGTATGGCCAGACATCAGCAACGTAACAGGAGATGATATAGATACAGGGTGCTGCTACAGGGTGTGCAGTAGCACTAGAACACATTCTTCGCTAAGAGGGAGTGTTATTTTTTGTAGCATCGAATGTGTTCTAGCCACAAAATTTTGTGGAGAGGCTAGAATACATGAGATCTCCAAAACCCAGAAATCGTTTATGGAAATTCTTCCTAAAAATGACTTAATTATATTATTAACCAGTTTTTAAATATTTCCTAAGTCTAAACTTAGGGAATATGGTTAATTAATCAGTATTAATTAAGTCAAGGTGTGAATCATCTGGAAACTCACACGGATCAATCCATAGCATAGTTTTCAACCGAAACTGATGACCGGACCGGTCCACCTAATGAACCGGTTTACCGACCGGAACCGGTCTAACCGGGACTGGTTTGGTCTAAACGAACCGGTTTAAAAAAAAACGTTAAATAATTAATTTTTAATGAAACAAAACTATTTTTAAGATGTAAAACCATGATTCCAAGCCAATAGAGACAAAATATGCAAAGTTTGCTCATTTATATACCATGTAAAGGTGAATATATCAAAATGGCACCGAGTGCAATATATATCATCGACAAAATAGCAAAATACATAAGAAATGAGGCTCTAAATGGCCTATAAAGTCCAAAAACAATGCTACAAGCTATGAGGCCATTGGCCTACAGTCCTACTACAAGTCTACAGTGTACACATGATCAATCATCAAGTTCATCACCACTACTAGACACAGGATCATCATCAGGAGCTACATAGGCATCATCTGGTTCAGAGTCTGAGGATGCCTCAGCCTAATTTGCAACCTCAGTATCAATGCCACCAATGACAATAGAAGTGGACCTAATGGAAGCACGAGTTTGTAGACTTGCACGACTAGTGCCTTGCATTGGTTCTTTGCCTTTCCTTGATGCCACTATTGATCCTGCTTCTGATGCTGCCACATAATCTGCTTCATCCTCCGCTAAAGCCATGTCGATATCAAAATCAGCCTCAAACACAGGATCTTCAGTCTCCTCCACCCACTCTAATGTTGGATCAATATCGTCCAACACAATGGGATCTAGATCAGGTGTTTTGCTCATCATTTGGTTCCTCCTCAGTCGAAGGTTGTATTGCACGAAAACAAGATCATTTAACCGTTTTTGTTCCAAACGGTTTCTCTTCTTCGTGTGTATGCACTCAAAAACAGACCAATTGCGCTTACACCCTAAAGCACTGCAAGTTTGACTGAGGACTCTAATTGCAAACCTTTGCAATTGAGGACACTGGCCACCAAATGACTCCCACCAATTTGTTGCAAAGAAAAAAGACATTAATTAGTAACTTAGTTTATAATTTGAACTGTAAAGAACGTAAACAATTTTAACTTGAAAAGAAAAACAAAATGGAAATTGGAATTGCTTACCTGGTTGGTCCACATCTCTTGCCATCTTTGCCAAGTTTTTGCCAAAAGTACCACCTGCCATATTGAAAACAGTAAGCTGTCTATGTATTTCCAACTGGTCTGCATGGCTAGGGACCATGCGCTCCAAGCAATCAATCAATCCAGCTCTAACCTCCCCATCATGCAGATCTCCTAGCCAATTTTTATAGTGATACTTTGGGTTCAAAAAATACCCAGCTGCATGTATAGGACGATGGAGTTGATTGTTCCATATGTTATCAATGATCTCCCATATACGGCCATATTTAGCTAACTTGTCCTTGTAAGCTGCCCGTATCTGCTCCTTTGCCTGATCCATAGCCTCATAAATGTAGCCCATGGCCAATTTTTCCCCATCCACCAACCTTAGCACCTTAACAAGGGGCTCGGTAATTTTCACAACCTCTAGATACCGTTTCCAAAAATAAGTGTCTAACACTTTCTTTTTGGTGTCTTTTCCATCTGGTCTACGAGCTCACCGAGATTCAGACCATTCTTCTGAGGAAAACATTTTCTGCAAGTTTTTATGTTGACCATTGAGACATTGCAACATAAGGAAGTGAGTTGCAAATCTTGTAATTGCAGGCCCCCCAGTGTGTTTCCTCATTAGGCTCAATACCCATGAGTGGTTGTAAATGTATTTTGTAATGCACTTGGCATGCTCTATAGTGTTTTTTACCCACTCCACTTTGCCTATATCCTCAAGCATGAGGTCTATGCAATGTGCAGCACATGGAGTCCAAAATATGGTCTTATATTTGGTCTCAAGCATCTTTCCAGCAAGAACATAGTTTGAGGCATTATCAGTGATGACCTGCACAACATGCTGCTCCCCAACTTCCTGAATAATGCTATCCAAAAGCTCAAATAGAAGGGTTGCATCCTTTACCTTATCAGATGCATCAACTGATTTCAAAAACATGGTTCCTTGAGGGCAAGAAACAAGGAAATTAATGATAGTGCGGTTCTTTCCATCGGTCCATCCATCTGACATAATGGAACAACCTGTTTTGAGCCATGAATATTTAAACTCAACCAAATACTCATCAATGGAAGATATCTCTTTTTGCAAAAGAGCTCCCCTCAAGTCATGCATACTAGGGCCTTTGAAGCCCTTTCCTACAGCTATAACAGAGTCCCACATAGCTTGGTAATAAGGTGAGCGAGCAGCATTAAATGGGATATCTAAATCATACCACCATCTAGCAATGTATTGATGAGAAGTTTCTTTGCATTGTCTTTTCCAATGTTGATCCAAAGTGGGTTGAGAGCTTGGCTGGGAGGAAGTGGGATTAGAAGAGGCAATGTTGGCAGAAGATGAGAAATAACTTTGGATGTTTGTTCTCTTTGTTCCTTTTGATGGTTGGCCAACAGAAGGATGAACATAGTGAAAGGGGTCATTGGTGGAAGGGATAGAAGAGGAGTCTTGAATCTCATAACCATCATGCCCACTCTCTTTCAGGGCTTCTAATAATTCCCTATTCCTTACAATGTTATCTTGGATGACCTTCTCCCTAGCCTTATCCTCATAGAATTTTTCAAGCTTGGAAATGTATTCTGCCCTAATAGGACCTAACAGTGCATTTGGTGCATCACATGGCTTTACTTGGCCTCTTATCCGAGCCAAGTGTTGTTTCAACCTAAGAATACCCCCACCTCCAATAGATTTATGGCATAATTTGCATATCATTTTTCCATCAATTACATCACAATGAGCCCATGCATTGTCCTTTCCTTTTGGAGCCATGTTTGCTTGAAATAATAACAATTTTCAAAGAAATCTGCCATTTAGAAAAAAAATTGCAGCTAAGGAACATGGAAAACCAATGATAAATGTAGGAAAAAAATGCACATGCAAGCTAAAATTTTTTATAGCATAGAGCTAGAGAGTTCATAGCATAGATGATAGATCATTGAAGTGAGAAGTTTATAGCACATAAAAAAAAAATTCATGGACAGCAGACTCAAATGAGGAATTTTCAAGTGAAAATCCTTACCTGGAAATGCAAACTAGCTTCCTTAGCCTCCTCTTGAAGATGGAAACTCTACTGACAGCTACACACTATCTCCAAAATAGCTCCAACTCCAACTCCAAGATGACTGCGTCAGCAAAAACTCAACAATCTCCAAGCTCACAAAAAAATTCACAAATACTCACAAACACTCCAAATCAGTTGTGTGAGACAAATGAGAGTGAGAGGGGTCTCTTATAGGCTTGGAGAGGGTGTTTTTGGAGGGAAAACACCCTTAGTTTCCCCCCAAAACCCCTAAACCACAATCAGGAATACGCTTTATGCAAGTTATGGTGGGCATGCCTAAAACCGGCTGGTTCCGTCCTAAACCGGCCGGTTTTTCACCAGTTAGGGCAAAAAATGGGCGAAAGGGCCTTTCCAACCGGGTTTTTTGGCCGGTTTAGACCCGTGGCCTTGCTAACCGGCCAGTTAGACCGGTAACCGGTTTTTTAAAACGATTTTGAAAACTATGATCCATAGAAGATCCTAGCCATTTTTAAGTTTTAATCTTGGTCGTTGGTGCTCCAACAAAGGATTATAAAAGGAGATCGATGTGGTGATGGAGAATACACTTGAGCAGTTCGATTTCATGAGCAGATCGATTTCTAGAGTAGTGATAATTAGTTGCCGAGATGAGAGCCACTGAGATCGAAGCAATGAGAGAGGAGCAGAGACATGAAGCCAGAGGAAGGATTCCAAATCCGGTGAGTGCATTTGTAGAGGGGAAAGTGAGCCACAGTGAGGCTCACACAGAGCAGTGCAGTAGTCTCTATAGGAAATTTTGAATCTACTGGGGAAAGACGAGTTTCAGTGCCAGAAGCTGGGTAGAGGTTCTGGAGGCTAGGAGAGACATTTTCCCAAACAACGATAGACCAAACGGCTTGAGGAGAAGCTAGTTCGAACTGAGTGCTGAAGGGACTACGTTAGGGTGATGCAATGGCTGCGTAGAGCCAGTTTGGACGACTCAATTTGCGTTGAGGTGAGAGCTTGGATTTGCCTGTGGAATGAGGAATTTTCCTCACTACATTTCTCTTGCCAATATTTCTCTGTAGGATTTCCAGTTTTAGCATTTAGTTGTACTCAAATTATTTCACTGCTGCTTAATATTAAAACCCTCAACTGCTGCACTGATTTTCCCAAGTTGGGTTTTTCCGGGGACATTGGCCCCAAAATAGCTGTGTTATTTTATGTGTGTGTTAGCATTTCTTCCAGTGTTTATTCTTCCGCAGTTTTATTTGTGTAGGTTGCAGCGTGAGTTATTTAGTATTTTCTGTAGGAAATAGTAAATAGATTGTTAAATTAAAATAACAATTAGGAGAATAATTTCCAATTGTTGCAATAGGTTTCTAGTTGTGGAATTTTCACAAGAGGTGTAAAAAGTCTATATGATGTCCCCTCATGAGTCCCAATTACCCTAGCATCATAAACCCTAAGCCATTACCCCAAACCAAAACCTTGACATCAACAAAATCAACTCTATCACCCGTATCCTCTAGACAAGAAATAGAAAGTGAGTTTTTCTTCAAACATGAAACATATAAATTTTTGTTGAGGTGAATGCTTCCACCAAACTTGAGCTCCAATGAAGTAGATCCAATCCCTTTTGTTAGTTGGCTCTTATTTTCTCCAGGTTCGATTGAAGAGAAGAGTTTCCCTTAGATAGGGTTTGAAGTTGACTACATTTTCCTATCATATGTTTGGAGGCACCACTGTCAATAACCCATACATTCTCGTCCTTGAAAGTGCCGGATAAAGTGGAGAACAAACTTCCATCTATTACTTCCTTTGCAAGCTTGGAGATGAACTTCAATAGCCAACCCTTGATAGATGTAGCGAGATTTTAAAGAAACTTGAACCCTTCCTCATCACTCTTATCATAGTGCCAACTGAGATGTAATCTTTAGTCTCCTTATTACACCTTAGCTCTGATTCCATGTTGGAAAATTAGGAGACTTATTAATTGTAGATGATTTTCCTTTAACTTGATAATTACTAGCGATTTGTGTTGGCCTTTTATTACTTTATTATATCTTTGTTCATCAAACAATTACCAAAACAATGAAGATCACAAAAAGACAGAGTACACAATATATAGGTTCCAAGCCAGGGCAAAACCCCTCCAAGGGGAAAACCCAGAAAAATGCTCCTCTTCTTCTTTAGAATCTGCTTAGAAAGAGACTTCCAAGACCCAAAGACCAAAGCCAACAACCCTACCAAGCACCAAATCAGCCCCCTGCAAGATCTTCTCCAAGGCAGCTTCCAAACTAAGACCTACAACAACTTCATCCCATAATTTCAGCCCTGCAACTGCAGCCTCACAGAAACCTTAGCTTCGCACGTGTGAGAGAGAGAGAGAGATTTAGACCAAGAAAATTCACTTTTTCCTTCCTTTTTTGGTCCTTCTAGCCCTTCTTCACCTTCGCTATTGCAGATCTAACTTGACTTGAGTGAATGATCCAAATGAGGTCGAGCTCCTTGTATTTATAGCTTTCTTGAGGGGTCGAATAGCCCTTCCTTAGGCTGATTTGATCTGCTCTTGGGCTGACTTGGTCTTGGGATACAAAAATGACTTTTTCTTGATAACATAAATATCTTCTTTATTACAATGAGTCCAAATGGGACTATGACACATGACCAATATTATTCTTTATCCTATAAAGACCTAGAAAGACCTAGAAAACTTAAAAGTATGAAGAACATGCTTTTTGACTAAAACTTGAGTATGAAATCCATAGTCCAGAAGTAAAATATAATTTATTTTTCTTTCTTTATAAAGAACAGTGTTGATAATATCGGTATCGGGAAAATATAGGCGAGGGTCCAGAAAATAGCTTATCGGCAATATCGGCGAAAATATCGGCAAAATATCGGCAAATATCGGCAAGCATAAAAAATGCATAATATATTCATTTTTTTTTCAGATTTTTAAACATATAAAGCAATAACAACATGAAATAAACACATTGGCACATAAATATGAAGAAAACACTGATATATATGATGTCAAATAGAAATGATATATCAAAGGCGATACCAAATCCTGCTGATCCCTGATAATTGTCCATTCAAGGACTCAAATGTGGAGAACCAATACAAAATAACATCACATATATAAAAGTATCTCATCATCATGAGTTACATGTAGCATAACAAATAAAACTAGCAGCTATCTATCTACTGCCCTCTCCCCCTTTTACGGGAAAACATGATGGGTTGTTTGCCAGGCCTGCCCCTAGTAGTAGAAGGCCCTGACCCTGCCTCTGCACCTAATGTCAAATAATGAGCGCTAGGCATGGAGCTATGCTCTCCTATATCTATAGCAGATGGTGTTGATGCTGATGCTCCCGCAGTGTCCTCCTCCTCCTCCTGCTCCTACTGCTCCTCCTCTAAGTGTTGCTGCTCCTCTGACTCCGAGTCCTCCTCTTACTGCCCCTGCTCTAATGGATCATCTGCCATTGGCTCTAACCATGAAGGTGACTCCTCCAATATGGGCTGCTCAGACTCCACCCTCCACGGAGACAATACATCAATATTGTCTAAGGAAATGGCATCTGGATCCATTGGTGATTCTATTTGCCTCACTCGAAGTCGGATGTTGTAACGCACATACACCAAATCGTTGAGGCGTGCGAACTCCAACCTGTAAGAGTGTCAAAAAAAGTAATGAGTCTTGATTCTTGACTCTTGACACTTGAAGGTCATAAATTAAAAATTAAAAATTACAATAAGTGTAATTGCTCAACTGAAGGCTTGAGTTCAAAGTTATACCTGTTGCGCTTTTTGGCATGTATTTTCTCAAATACACTCTAATTGCGCTCACACCCTGAAGAGCTACATGTTTGACTCAAGATTGTATAGCCAATTTTTGCAAATTTGGTGCCCTTGCACCATAGCTTTGCCACCAAATATCTACAACAAAATAATGAAATAAAAAATTCAAAAACTTAAAAGTTAAAACATAATTAAATTCAAATTTCTAATTTCTAATGAGCGATGACTTGTCACTTACGTGGCATGAAGAGGGCCCTTTCCCTAATGGCATCATCAAAGCCAAATAGGCCAACACAATCCTGATAACACTGTATCTCGCGATTGATTTTGCTATGAAGCTGAGGATCAGGTACCATCCTCTGAATACAGGAATGGAGCCCTTCCATCACCTTGCCATCAAAATCAAAGTTGCATTTGTATGAAAATGCGGGATTGAGGAAGAGTACTGCTGCATGAATGGGTCGATGAAGCATCCCTGTCCATCGACTATCGATCACATCCCATAACATCATCTGCCTATCAAGGCCAGCAGAACCCTTGTTTGCATAATAGGAACAAATGGCCTCCTTGGCCCTATCCATGCCCTCATACAAATAAGGCATTGCAGGCTTCTCTCCATCCACCAATCTAAGAACCTTTACTATAGGTTCGCTAACTGCACATGCTTCTACTCCACGCCAAAATGTCTCATAGTACACCATTTTTGCAATGGATTTCCCATCAGGTCTCCTGTTGTATCTACAATTACGCCAATCATCAGACACAAACATTTGCTTCAACTCGAACTGACATCGAAGCAAAGACTGAAGAGTAATAAAGGTTGTGGCAAAAAGTGTGATGGCAGGACGCCGCAACTCCTTGTTTCTAGTGAACCTCCTCATAAGGCTAAGAACAAAAGCATGGTTATAAATAAACTTGGGGATGCTCCTAGCCATATCAACTGCCTCCTTGATGAAGGAGAGTTTCCCCATATCCTCAAGCAACAAATCAAGACAATGCGCTGCACATGGAGTCTAGAACAATGTGGGATGCCTCTCCATAAGCATTCTGCCGGCAGACACATAATTAGCTGCATTGTCTGTTATGACTTGCACCACATTTTGCACACCAATCTCCCGAATGAACCCATCTAACAACTCACATATCGTTGCTGCATCTTTGATATGTTCTGAGGCATCCAACGATTTAATAAACATGGTACCTTTAGGACAATGTACCAAGAAATTTAGAAGGGTCCTACCCTTCCTATCTGTCCAACCATCAGACATCACTGTGCATCCAGTGACTTCCCATGTCTTTTTCAACTCCGCCAATCTAGAGTTGATGTCCTGTTTTTCTGCTTGAAGAATTGGCCCCCGCAACTCCTCATATGTGGCACTTTTGTACCCTGGGCCCACAACAGCAATAGCATCACACATTGGCTGCCAAAATGGATTGGTTTTTGTGATGCTGAGAGGTAAGTCGCTCCAAAAAATACACCTCCCCATGACTCTATCTGCTTCTTGCTTCTCCTTTTTTTTAACAAGCGATTTTATGCCAGGTTGTGCTCCAGCTCCTGTTCGTGGAACAAAAAATGATGACCTCGCATACACACTAGCAGTAGCATGTGATGGTGTGCCAATTGTGGAGCCCCTCCCACTAGGGCCACTACCCTCAACACCAAAATCAGGAGAAGATATCCCGAAAGATCTACCTGCACGTTCAGCTTTGTTTCTTTCCGCCTCTTCCTTCTTTTTGTCCTTTTCTTCAATTGCCTCAAGAGCTTTTTGTATAAGCTCCGGACTAGAAACTGTACAAACCCCAACATCATGTCCACTGAGTCTAGCAAGATGGTATTTCAGTCGTGTAATCCCACCTGTCATCTTGTCCCCACACAATTTGCATGTAAGATATGCATGATTTGTCCCACCATCAGGGCTCCCATACTCCCAAAATGGGTCCAAGGCTTTTGGCATATTTGTATTTTGTAGTGGGCTAACTCAAAAGGAAACCTAGAGCACCAAAAAAAATTGGAATTAGTAACTTAATAAGTAATACGAAATTTTCAAATTACAAATAACCACATCATTTTACAAAACAGTTTTAACTTTTTTTGCTACATTATTTGCAAATTTGCAATTTTGCAATGGGCATGAAAAAAGAGCAGACTTAAAAGTTAAGAGGGCAGTGAGCTTGTATCATGCAATAATTGCCACTTTAACCAAAGATGCCAACTTCCAAGCAATGAAAGAGCCTAAGTTCTAACAATGCAAATGATATGCCAAGGAAATGAGTTGACTGTATATCACTGTTACATAATTAATAATAATTAATTATTAATTAATAATTATAGTTATAGTATAACCAGGCCTAGTCATAGAAGTGTAATACAAGTTGACTGTTGAATACTCTTGAACAAAAGAGTATGAACATGTTGTAACGTGAGGTATCCAAATGGCAAATGAAACACATAGCAAATTGGCACGGAATGAGAACAATTTCTTTCAGAATTATGCCAAGCATGGGAAAAATATATAACTGTTATACCACTGCTGTAGGTGCATAATGCATTATTAGACCTGCTGTAGGTGATACCACTGCTGTAGGTGACCACTTTTGTATTTGTAATATTGTATTACCTTGACAGTGATATCAATATGAAGTTATTTTCTATAAATATGTGTGGTATTGCTCAATGCTAATACACCATTTCTCTTGTGCAGTTCTGAGTTCGGTGAAGTTGCACCAGATTTATTGAAAGATTATAATGTGCCACATTTGTTTCAAGAAGACCTGTTTGATGTTTTGGATAATTCCAAACGGCCCCCATTTAATGTTTGGATTCTGGGAATATATGTTTGTTCTGAGAATCACTATGTTTTGCAAACCCTTGCAATTTGAAATGCAAAACAAAAACCAAGCAAAATGATTGTAGGGAACCGGAAGAATGAGAATCGAGATTGTCTTACTGTTCTTGGCACTTGCAGCTTAGAGAAATCTTCGTTGTTGGTGGCAAATTGGCAATAATGGCTTCAAACCCTCCTTGGCAGCAACCACATTCCTTTTCCAGCGCTCAGAAAAACAAAATGACTTGAAAAAAACCAAAAATCGATTTATATAGGCCGCGCGGAATGATTTCAGTGTCACCGGCGATATTTTCGGTTGTCACGCGATATTTTCCGAGATATCGGCGTTATATTGTAAATCTCGCGATATTTTCAAAACCCTAAAATATCGCGATATTTGGTCGGCGATATTTCGGCTCGCTGAAAATATCGCGATATATTATCAACACTGATAAAGAATATACAATGTCATGATTACAATTAGGTCATTATGAAGACCAAACCTAGTTACAATTTTCAACAATTTTAATGTGTATTTGTCAAAAGAGTTTCATTGTATCATGAAATATTCTCTACTATGCCTTGTTTTGTTGGCTATCGGGACATGGAGGATGTAGAAGTTATCTATTCTGTAGTATTGGCTTGCTAGCTATGAATTTCTACTGTCATAACTCACCATGGGAGCATTTTCATTCTAAGGTATTGATGTCAAAGTAGCAAAGGATATTGGCGGTCATAACAGGTGTGACTATTTTACTGTACTACTCCTGGAGGCATATGCATAATACAGTGTCATTTACTAGTATACTGCTGGAGTATACCTGATATTTTCCAAGTATTTGTATAGGTTATCTCACTGATTATTGTTGAATATCAAAGCGATCTGGAATCTGGAATTAATAAACAATGATAAGAAAAATTATCCATGGCTCTTTAAAAATTGTCTTCTGCTCTCCCTTGGTAGATACTTTTCATATATATGGATCATGCTAGTCTTCTTCTCATTTAAGTTTCCTGTCCTATTTGTTCTTTGATTCAGTAGGCGACAATTGCTGTCTTAACATGAAGTGCTTCAGTAAGATTGCTGTTAATTCATTTTATCCTCACTGTATCCTGTTCCATTATTATTTGATTTTTCATAATGTTGGATAACTTCAGGAAGTGAAAAGTCGTTTCTATAGTTTTAAAAGTTGTTAAGAGATTTCTTCACAATAGATTAACTGTTTACTATCCAATGACCTCGAATATTAAACTGCATTCATACTCAATGTTGTACTATAGGGTATTTTGAATTTTCTAGTATATGGGTTTCTGCTTACTATGCTTATAATAGGTTAAGTGAAGTCTTTGTTCTGAAAAGTTAGAAAATGAGGTACTATGCACTTATCTTCTTAGTTCCTAGCAGGTGGTCTTTTAATTGGAAGGACTGTAGCTGTGCTTGTTACCTTTACTCTGGGCACATCAATGGCTGCTCGACAGGGTGCCATTCCTATGGCTGCTCATCAGATTTGCCTTCAAGTTTGGCTGGCTGTATCTCTGCTCACAGATTCTTTAGCACTTTCTGGCCAGGTGAGAATGAACATTTTGCTTGTGTTTGTAATTTATAGATACCATTTTGTTGAGAATTACTTATCAAGAAATTCTGTACTGTACCTTTGTACCCTGCCTAGGTCCTGCTGGTCCAACTCTGGTCATGTTTTGGACTATTTATAGCGGTGTCACAAACATCATGATATATTTCTTTGTGTCAATCGACTGTGCCATTTTCAAGGCACTAGTAATATCACTAGGAAAATCACTATTTTCTCTTCTGGTGATATTATTACAATAGATTCCAAAAAATTATGATTTTTTCACAAAGTATCATGAGTTGATACAAAAAATCACTTCTCCCACACATCGGTCAGTTGTAAAGCCAAAAATTCATTTTTTTTAAAACTTATTTTCAGAACAGATTGAAAGGGTTTGAGAGAAAAGGAGGTATCCACCATTTTCCATGGATCCAATTCTTATCGTGCCACTGGACCTGGAGGCCAATTGAGGGTGCATACCTGCATGTTGGGCAGTCAATTGAAAAATTGCTATGTTGTGAATTACCCGTGGTTGGATGTAATGCGATTGGAAGTCAATACATACACCTGTACATGAGATCTGTGTGATGGCCAAAGTGGTAGAGTGGCTATGCGAGTTATGGTCTATGATTGTGATATGGCTATTGATGGATCGATCTGGCTGTTCGTTAAAACAGAGAGCACTGGTGTAGAGTGCAATCGATTTGGTGGAGCGATCAAGTTGAAGAAATGGATGTTGTAGCATTGGTACCTGATTACATCCAAGCTCGAGTACAGTGGTTTATATGGAGCATGGCATCAATGCATAAGGATTTATTCTGAGTTGTTCTTGAAGTGCAATACAATGGAAGATTTATCTTGTGCAATGACATGTGCTACGTGAAAGGTAATCAATCTCAAGTCAAAGTGAGGGTGCACATGGTTTGAGTATGGATAGAACGAGATCATCATTCCTAGACCAAGTATCAATTTCCCGCGTCCTTTGGTTGTTGGAGCCATAAATTAGAAAGCGTCGAGTTCATTGGCGAGCCAGTGGGCTCCATTGATTTTTTTCATTTTCCACAACAAATGTCCATTGTGAGAAGGGCTGAAGTGAAATTTTCTGGTGGCTGTAAATGATCTAGACTTATGCAGGAATGCAACAAAATACATATATAAACATAAACACAGAGATACAATAGAAATAAAACTCCACTTCATTAACATCAGAGAACTACAATATGCTTACATGCAGAATGGAAATAAACTAGCTCGGGCGACAGTAGCTTATCTCTGAGAAGAGATGTGGCGGATACTTGCCTTTGAACTATGTTACAATGAGGCTCAAGGGCCTTTTTAATATTGAACAACAAGGGGAAACCCTAAAAAACCAAAGACCTAACCCTAGGAGATGGAACACCAAGAGTTTGTGGGTTCCATTGGGGTTAGTTGGGCAACCAACTTCCCATGGTCGTCACTTGGTCATATGATCTTTGTTTGGCGCGTACGATACCTTGTTAGAAATATCTCTTTGAGTACTATATAGTATAGGGTTTGCAGCAAGTCCCTACTTGTCGATATGGGCCTGTGGTGGACCTCAAAAAAACGTCGTTTAGGGGGTCAAAACTGCCCTAAAAGTTCAGGACCCGAAAAACTGCTAAAAATAGTAAATGCTGCTATAATTAAGGCAACTGATGAAACCAACTGAGGTCTAGGTGGAATAGGTGGGTGGCCACCAATATCCACCTGGATCAATCCTCCCCCCTTAGGAAGCAGTGGTCCCCATTGCACGTAGAACCTCCATGAGGTGAGGAAATTTCTATTGAACCTGGTCCCTGGTAAGCCACTTGCCCTGGTGAAAGAGTTGGTGTGCTTTGACAACTCGATATAGTTGGATCCTCTGCTGGTGAGTGTTCTTGATCTGTGTGTACATGCTCCTATCAGTCGTGGCATGTTCGATACAAATTGGGTTGAGCTTTGTTGGTGTCATCATGCCCCTATGTTAGTTCTATAATGCCCCTATGTTGGTTCTATAATGCCCTAAGGAATCTAAAGAAAATAAGACTTGGGTTTTATTCCTCTTCATCTATAAACTATTTTTTATATGTAACACATGCCCAAAACTACTTTTTGACCACTATGTGTCAACGACCCATAGAAGTACACCCCTTTTTTCGCAAAAGGCATAGTGCCTGATCAATGTGTTCCTGCCATCTAGTTACCATCATCAACTTGATCATAATCTTATAATGTAAACCCAGTCTGCATGTGTATAATGTAAATAATCTTAGCAGATACGTGTCATGTATGTAATCACGTAGGTAAACCTACTTTTCTGGTGACAATCTACATTCCGGGAGGTTTTTTGTCTCACCGATCCATTCTTGGATGGTCGGCAGAGTTTTCCTTCAGCCTTATCCCAAAGCCGGAATGGATTTTGTCATTGGGATCTTAGGGGAGTCCTAGTGTTCTAGATCGAGTTTATGTAAAAGTGATTTTGGAATAATCCTAACTATTTGGTTAAGTTATTTTATTACAAATTGTTTGATCTGCTAGATTATATTTGTGTCGCAAAACTGGGTAGTCTGTGAGGGTCTTTTGCAAATGGGTTTTCCCCCTTGGGATGTAAAAAATGTAAAAATCATGATGTAAAGTGTGTTGAGGGTTAGAAAAATAATTTATCCCCTCATAGGTTAATTAATTAAATTTTCTGGCCAAAATTAATTAAAATCCTAAGCCAAGAATTTAATTTAATTAATCCTAAGCCTAGAATTTAATTAATTCTAGGCAAAATTCGTTGGTCCTTAGAAAATTAAAGTTTAAGAGGTCTAGGGACTAAGTTAAATTAATTATTTTGCTAAATTTTAAGCCTTTGGTCCTTGGGGTTAGGTCAAGGTCAAAATTTTGAGAAAATTAATTCAAAAATTTAATTTTTGAATTAATTAAAATGCATTAAATTGAAAAATTCGAATTTCCTCAATAATTTAAAATTTCGACGGATGAGATTAAAAGAAATTTTGATGCTCATCAACGGTCAAGATTGCTTTGACGAGGATCACTTGATCTAGTCATTGGAGGATTTATCTTTAAATAGGAGGTCATTTATCAGTTAGTTCATCCGATCTTTTGATTGTGTACTAAGCGAAAAGCTCTCTTGTAATCTTTTTTATGAGCAATAAAGAAAGACTTTGGGGTTAATTTCTGCTGGTGTTACTCTTCGTGAAAATACTATAAGATGTGTCATTTTCATGCATAGATTTCTTTTTGGCCCTTGATGATAGCTTTCTGAAGAGTGATTTGAGTACAGGTATCTTGCTCAATCGCTGGGGTTTGAATGATAATTTAAGTTTTGAATATAATAGCAGGTATCTCTATTAAATCTGAATTTTATTATCGTTTTCTCGCTCTATGTTGACAGCGGAATTGGGTTTTTCATGAACATCCTTGATTATTAGATCATCAGGCATTCGGAGAAGTTATCAGCTGAACCAACCAAATCTCGATCCATGTTTTCTAAAGAGCCCAGCTTAAATTTGATCCCGGGCTTATCATAAGATATTTTTTATGGGTGATGCATGAAGGGTTTTGAGCTTAGTACCTCCTCTAAAACTCAAAATATTTAATTTTTCTGTGCTAAATTAATAGATCTAACTGTTGAGAGCCTCAGATCATCAGATCTGGGAGTGGAGTCGGACTCACACTCCCTATATCTCACAGATCTGGCATTCATGTATAGAGATTTGTATTTATTTTCAGTTTTCTAACTTGGGTTTTTCGGGGTTTTAGTTTTTTGGGTCATTGTATATATCGTTTGGGTGTTTCTTGTCATCCTGTAGCTGCAGATCTAAAGCTGCAAGCTGTGTAGAGTCTAGATCTAGGCCCTAGAGGGTAAGATCTGGATCTCTGAGGATCCATCAACATCATTTTGGTAGGGATCATATCCAGATTTCACAGTCCAAGGGTTTAAATTTATTTATTTTCAGAATTGGAAATTTTCGTGAGGGTTTCATTAAGAAATCTGAAGCGGAAGGATTTAAAATTTTAAATTAAGAATGCTGAATTTTCTTTTTAGAGGTTCTGGTGATTTTAAAGGGTTTCTGAGTTTGCTGTAAATTTTTTTTTTTTTTTTAGAAACCCTCTATTTTTGGTTCTATCCAGATCCTCAAACCCTCGTTGGCAGCCATATCTACATTTCGTTCTTCTCCTCATCCAGATCCGTGCAAACCCTCATGCAGTCCCATTTGCTAACACTCGCTCATTCCCTGAACTCCTCACTGCAGCAAACCCTTCCTCCTCTTGCTGCTTCTGTCCCCTGCATGCTAGCCCTCTATCCTCTGCGCGTTCTGCTCTCACCCTAAACCTGCAAACAAAATAAAAATAAAAAAATAAATATGTTGTCCTCTTTCCGTAAACCAGCCATCATCTGCTAATCCGCTGCTCATTCTCCCTCTGCCGTCGGACCTCACTTCCTGCCCTCTGCAGCCATACTTGCTCGCTATTTTCTGCTATATCCTTCATTCCCCATCGTGGCTCCTTCAACGCTTCATAACCTTGCTCGCAGTCCCTTATTCCTCTCTATTGCATAATCTGCCAACCCATTTATCCATCTGCTCTTCCCGCGTCCTTCATCTCGCTATCATCATCCCTCAACGTTGTCGTTAACCTGCTCCAAGTCCATCCATCCCTCAACTTCATCCAGCTCATCCCTCATACTTGCGCCTTCCTCTCACGTTCCTTTTCCCTTCTGTCCATAACCCTCCGTAACCCACAGCCTTGCCTTGCCACAGAAATCCGCAGTGCTCCCTCGCAGTCCTCCTCTGCTCCTCACGCAAACCTGCACCTAACCCTCTCTTCGCTACTACTCCTCCCTATCCAGATCTGCAAGCCTCCCTTCCGCTGCTGCCCTCACCTGCACACACTAAACGCAAACAACATTTCGATATATTTTTATTCTTATTTTGTATAGCGTATGGTCATTTGATTTAAGTAGGTGTTTGTATATAGTTAGTGCTTAGGGTTAGTGCGTATATCCTTTAGTTTCATATAAAATTCTATTTTGGTTTCATATCGTTTTTTTTTTTTGACTTTGATTTAAAAAAAAAATCTAAAAACTTAAAAATCTAAAAATCTTGAACAATAAAAAATTCTAAAAATTAAAAAAGTTTTTTGTTTTGTTTTGTTTGTATAGTTTGATTCTTTATTTTTCACAACATTAAAAATATAAAGACATAGAATCTATAAATCTATAAATCCTAAACAATAAAAATTTCTAAAAATTTAAAAAGTTTTTTTTGTTTGTTTGTGTAGTTTGATTCTTTATTTTTTACAAAATTAAAAATATAAAAACATATAAAATCTATAAATCTATAAATCCTAAAAATTAAAAAATTCGAAAACAATTTAAAAAATCTAAACTCTTGGTGACGTGAGAAATAAGGAGTTAAAATAAATAAAGGGATTTGTGCTTAAAACATAATCAAATTTTTAATGTGGCCTATGACCCATTAAAAATTCGATTTATTAACCCCTTGATTTGTTTTTCTTCTTTATTTTTGCCTAAGGATAATTGAAAATTTAAACCTAAAGTTCCTTAGTGTTATAGTGTTATTATATGCATGTTTTTCTATGGTCAAGGTGCAAATAAATGTTTTAAATCATATTGACTGTTGGAGGAAGTTAGATGTTTTGGATTTGGGCTATTAAGTGAAAATCATATTTTTTTTTTGGGAATCTCTTGCATGTTACATTTTTGGGCATTCACATCTAATTGTTTATAATCGTCACTTTGCCGCATAAATAAGTCTTCTATGGATAGCTTGTCTTAGTCTATGGTTAATTCAAATATTAAAGGCACTGGTCTATAATTATTTATATCTTGTGGTCGTGTTTTGGTTACATTAGCGTTTAATCTATTCATCTGAGTTAATCAAGATTCATTTACATTCGTCAAGTTTTCCATCACTAAAATCTCCTAGAGTCTGTTTTTCACAGGTTATTTCATCCATTTACCTAGGGACTACCCCCCTTGACTTGTCTAAGAGAGTCTAAACGGAGCAAGGATTTAAGAGTGACAACCCTTACTCTGAGCGTTGTTGCAGTGCCTAAACACTTTGTGCGACAACACTACCCAACGTTGACCCTATTCTACCACCTGGAAACCTATAATATTTGTTGACCCACTTTGACCAACTGTAATTTTCATAGCCTTCATGTTAATTTTTCAATTCAGTGATAAATTCCAACCATGGGATGAGATTCATCTTTTCAAGAGGACCAATATTGATTATTGAAGAGCTCAATTTGGACAAGGGAAAGTGTATTTTTGAATAAAAGCCCACATATGCACATTTGATTAGGTCAGCGTTGTTACCCACCATTTTTTGGGTGATATCCCTAGGAGAAAATTTTCTCCAAGATGATCCTCAATCAGTAGCCAACAGCCCCATGCAACCACCAACTAGCTCGTTGTTCCATTTCTTCGCCACCTGAGCCAGCCATGTGGTGTCTCACCCATCTATCATGATCGTATGTTTCAAGGTGGGCCTCCCGAACCTAAAGGCATGCCTTGTTATTTGGTAATTGAGTATTGTAGTTTTCTTATCATGGACACTTATGGGCATGGATTAATGGGGGCATTCGGTGGAAAGAATGGGCTAGGTCTGTGCTCTTGTCCCCTAGACCCCTTTTGGGTATTAACCTTGGATTCTAGTCCCGTGGGATCTCTTTTACTGACCATTTGGCTTTAGGGATGGTATTTCATGGGAAACCCTGATTTTGGTTGTGTGGTCTTGCTCCCTCATCCGCATATATTACCCCCTTTCCACTCATTATTACCCCATTCATCATTTCTCCCACCTGGGTCCACATTCCTCCACTAGGTCCACATAGGGCTAGTTCTCCCCTTCCCCTTGCCCACACCTTCGGTCAGGCCTGGAAGGATGCCCTGGAGGTTGATGCGGCTAAAAAGAAAAGTAAAAGAATAATTGGCCACATTCAATAGAAAAATGTACCACAAAATGCAAAAGATGGCCTAGACAAACACATTTAGCACGTGGGCAAAAGCCAATACATGAGCTCTACCCCATCATCATGGCCATCACCCTGGTTCCTACAAGTTCTCTGAGCCTCCTTCATCATATAGGAATCCATGATTGTTCCAACCCCTGGTGGGGAATGAACCACCTTACCTTGAAAGGGAGTATCCACTGCTATATCTCACACATAATGCTCTTACCCCTTGAGCCCCGAGCAATTAATTAAAGAAAATTCATAAAAAGGCAAAAAACAAATAAAGAAGGGTAGAAAAATCAAGGTCGGGGCACCTCATGACCACACTTTCTCCCTCCTATACATTATATACCCAAGTGTGGGCTTCCCTTCTACAAGCTACCCTTGTACCCCAACATGTGGCCCAGGGATGCCCCTTCTCATCCCCTATTCCATTCACCTCTTCATCACATACCACCACCTTTTAAAAGATGTAACTTGGACATATTATCCCCTTTAGAATTAGAAACCACCTAATAGGATACTTGGTTAACCCCATTTGGAGTTTGGAAACATTAACACATGCCAAAGCCCATTATGGAAGGGGAGGCCATTATGAAGTCCCCACTTGTGGTCCATGATTTGTAAGCTCTTTTACTTGATTTCTTTGATGACTTGTTGTATTGGAAGGCTAGGGGACGCATTGGATCTTATGCAGCATTGCAGATGTTCCCCATCTTGGGTTTGGTATCCGTATACGGGTCCTAACCCTCTAGTGGGCTACATTGGCACATGTAGGGTGTGTGTTGAGAGCCATGGGCTTCCACAGCAGTAGACAACACTCCATGGATCCCCAGAGATGTTCAGAGATTGCTCGAGATTCACCTATTGGACGAGGAAGATGCACCTGGTTCACCTTTGCCCAGCCAACCCCACAGATGTACCATGCACTTAGCAGCTGACCCAGGACTTGTAGGATGATGTGGCGTCATCTACACCATCATCTGAGCCCTTATAGATGGTCTATAGGCATCTTCGATTTACTTGGAGACCCATGAGGTCACTTGTGTACCCTCACAGCCATTGGGAACACCATAGGTTTATTAAGTGGACAAGGGGCCATCCCCTTGTCCATTACTTTTGGAAGTCCAACTCATAATTTTGGCACTTATGGAATTCATCGGGCCTCTTAGAGAGCCCAACGACATGCATTATTGATCATTTGACCTCTTGGGAGGCTTATTATTTTATTTGTGAGCTAGTTTGGTGGGCTTCTCACTGATAGATAGTTATTTGCACATTATTTTTATTGATGGGCTAATGTAGGTTCAAATTAGGTAATTCAAACTCCTAATGAGTATATAAATAGGAGAGACATGAATTCATTTGTATCATCACTGGGATTGATCATTAGCTCTTGTGAGAATTTCACATTCTTTGGAGGAGGAGATTTTTTGGATGAATGGATGAATTTTGATGTTTGGTTAAATCTTCTTTGTCTTGGAGCTTCTCTTGTTGGAAAATTTCATGATTGGATATATTCTTCTTGCATGTAACTACCTTTTAAATGCTATTTTTGTTATGTAATTTTACTACATCATAATGCTGGGAATTTCGCTATTCTAGGGCTTATTTACTGCATCAATTTATGCGAAGTTGTGGAAATTAAGTTTCTAAATGGTGTTGTATCATGATTGGGCCATGCAATGAATGAATGAATGTTCCTAGGGATAACTATTTCTCCTGATAAGTCATCGAATGATGATAAACAAAGTATAAATACCTTGAAGTTGCTTCAAACTAGCCCTATGCCTAGCAAAATGTTTTCTAGGCCTCCTTGATAAGTGGAAATGGAGTCAAACCCTAATTTATCAAGGACTCCATCTTCCAAAAAAGCAAGGCACTAGTCTTCCACTAGTGATCACTTTAAAGAATATTTTTTCACCTTCTCTCTTTCTTTCTAGGCTTAGCCTACATAGGTCACCTAGCGAATCACTTATCTCACAATCTATCCATCCAAATACTTTGATTTTGGGTCCAAAAATGCGTTGGAGTTTTCTCTAGAGGCCCTCCAAATTTTAGGCAAATCCGATGGTGGGATCTCGATATATTGCAAGCCCTAGCTCAAGGACCATTTCTTGCCCTAGGTTTCCTTTGGCTAGTGACCTCATTGGGATTATTGCATCAAATTCAAAGAAAATTTCTCCTTTAATCCCTTTCTACCCCTCAATTAGGTTAAGCACACCCTTGGTTGATAAATTCCATCACCTTGACCAAATTCTGGGTCCACTTGGTCCTGTTTGGTCCCACAACTTTTGAAGCCAATTTCACAAAGACCACTTGGAATCCAAGTTTCCACAAGGATTTTAGGAGCTAAGGTTCTTCTTGACAAGTCATATACTCAAACCCTAGTTCTTAGAATTCCCCTAAGCCCTTCTTAGAGAGCCTTTCATCTTTCTTTCAAAGCAACCAATCCATATATTTGAGCCTCTCTTGTGAATGGGCTTCTAGGATCTTCTGCCGTTCTATCATTGATCCATTTATTTTCTGGATCATTATTATAACAGGTCTCCTCCCATTGGTGAAAGTCCATAAAGAGTAGGGAGCTTTAGCCGAGGTGACAGTGGGCTATTGTTCCATTGTTGCCCTTGAGTCTTGACCTAGTAGTAGCCGTTCAAGGATCCGCTTTTTGGATCCCTACTAGTTTGAGCAGTAACAGACCTTAAAGAAAAGTGGACACCCTTGGAAGCCTATAAATACAAGTGACCTCAACCCCATTTGGATTTGCCTTATTATCTGATGAGGTGGGGTGGTGCTTATTACACACATAGCTGCTTATAGAATATACATTCTTATACCGTTCTACCTCTTGATTTGACTGCAGGCTTGATCTATTTATTGGATTACTTATCACTATACATCTTCTCTTTATTGGTTTGTACAAATTGCGATAATTTGCGTGCTATTACAGGAGTTCGCATGCTATTATAGGTATTTGTTAAAAACACTGAGAGGGGGGTGATTCAGTGTTTCTTTTCAATTGTTACTTTTACCAGTTAGATCACTTATATTTAGAACACAAAAATGAACAATAGATGTAAACGATTTTATTAATATAATCTTTATAATGAATCAAGTACAATATGGGTAGGGCTCCAACCCTTGATGAAGATACCTAGGCTCCAACCTAGGATGTCCCAAGCACCTACTTGGACTTTAGTGAGGCTCTGACCTCTAGGGGTTCGACCCTATCTTATCCAAGGCACCAACCTTGAGTTTAGGAGCACCAACTCTAAGGACACTAATCCTATAGCTTCGCTTTGTCAAGATATGTTTGGTTTCACGACTCCCAAAGTCTTCTTCACGAGCCCTGTCAACCTTCTGCTATCCCTTCACTTAGTCTCCACGTCACTTCATCAATGACAACCTTGTCATACAGAAAGTGTCACCATTGTTCTTCATAATACCCAATCAATCTCTTCAAGTTACCTCATCATGACATCAACACTGCATTATGATCTAAAATACAACATTTCAATGTGTCTTCAATGAAATGCACCAAGTTCTGCACCAACTCTATGTTTATTTGGGGTAGAATTGGATGTGCTCTAGCCATGAAATTGGGTGGAGAGGCTAAAACACATGATATATCCAAGACCCAGAAATGATTTGGGCAGATTCTACCCGATTAAGGAGATATTAAAATAATTAATATTTTTAATGGAGTTCCTAAGTCTAAACTTAGGAAAAATAAAACATTAATGGGTATTAATATAAAACTGGGTTAGAAAGTTCTAAATGACATGGATCAAGCCAAATATAATCTTAGCCATTGATTAGAGATGTAATCTTGGCCGTTGAAGACTCAACAGAAAAAGTATAAGAGGAGGCTTGAGGATTAGTTGGAGATACACCAGAGTGATTCTTCATTCAATTTTATAGAGTGGGGTTTGCTAAGAACAATCAAATCAGTGATCAGAGTTGAAGCGAGGGGCAGTGAGTACGAGGCAGAGAGGCAGAGATAGTGTCGGAATACCAACGCAGAGGCAGAGAGGTAGACACAGAAGCTAGAGGGAGCCACATAGAGGCCAGCAGTGACTGCATAGAGGCCAGAAGGTCCTGCATCATCCACACATAGGCTGCAGAAGTGATGCAGAGGGTCAGAGAAGTTGCGCAGAGCCTCAGAGAGCTGACGCAGAGGCCAGGAGGGCAGACACAGTGCTTCAGATTATGATGGAGAGGGTTTCATGTGGCAGACTTTCAGAATATCTACTTCTAAAGAGAGGTATTACTGCCAGATTTTTTTTATCTCTGTCGGGTGAGCTAGTTTGGCACACCGTGTACTCAGAAAAGTTGCTTAATAATAAAACCCTCAGAACTGCTGCACTGGTTTTCCCAAGTTGTGTTTTTTCGGGGACGATTGTCCAAAAATAACGGTGTCACTTGTGTGTTTGTCTATTTCTTTCAGTTGTTGATCTGTAGATGGTTGAGACTGTATTGTGTTTATTTCAGTATTTATATGGTTCAATAACTTGTTAGTAATTAAACAAGTAGGCGAAATAAACTAGAGAATACAGATAAAATTTCTAACGGGTAATACATAGAAATTTCAACATGGTATCAGAGGGTTGCAGATCACAGGAGAGATGAAGGCACCAACTGAATCAGAAAATTTGAAGCTGAAACCACTGCCTTGAGTGACAAAATTTGTTCCTAGGAAGAAAGCAACAGAGAAAGGTTGACGCAGAGGGCCTGCATCATCAATTCGAGCCAGAGATAGGCTAGCGTAGAGGCAGAAGAGGCTCACGAAGAGCCACGCAGAGACCAGGAGGGCTGACGCAGTTGTCCAAGGGAGCAAATCAACCTTCCTGAGATTGCGCAGAGCTTAAAGGCTTAGTTCACAAGTTGCTGGGGCATAGGAAGTTGTGGGCAGATTGTAGAGAGTGAAGCTGGTGGGGTGTTGTTGCTGTCGAGACAGAACAGTACCTAATGGGGCAAAACCAAGGTAGAGGGAGTCGCTACCTAGGCGAATTTCTAGCAAAGAAATCTAGATCAGTGTTGCAGGTGCATAGGAGATCGAAGAGGTGCGATTCGACGGTTGGTAGGAGGATTTCCAGACGGGAAATCGAGAATCAGAGGGAGTCTAGCAAAGAACTTCTAGGAGGGAAGTAGCGACTCAGAGGGAGTCGAAGAGAGAACTTCCAGGAGGGAAGTAGAGACTCAGAGGAGTCGAAAAGAAGAGCAGAGAGATGGCCATGAATGGACTGAGGGATCAGGACAGGCTAGATGGGGCATCCAACTTTGTCATCTGGAAGGCCAGGATACTGTCCGTTCTAAATAGACATCGCATCAAGGCCTTCGCCTTGAGAATCGTGGCTATCCTAGTCGCTCCAGCTGACAATGAAAGGTATGAGGATGCGATGGCCAAGGCGAAATGCATAATCCTTGATGGGGTCAAGGATCATGTGGTCCAGCATATTGCCAAGAAGGAGACAGTAAAGGAAATGTGGGATACATTTAAGAGATTGTATCAAGGCACTTCCGTGCAGAGGAAGATGCTACTGGAGAATCAGCTACGGTCATACCAGATGTAGAAGGGGGAGCAGGTAGATCACTTCCTCAGCAGGTTGCAGGAGATCCGGGACCAACTGACTTCCATAGGGGCCACACCGGATCAAGAGTTGATGGTGAGGACTGCCCTAAATGCAATCTTCGAGGAGTGGGAGACATTCGTCTAGAGCATTCTGGGCAGAGCGAATCTTCCAGATTGGGAAGAATTGTGGGAAGCTTTTCGCCAAGAAGAGATTAGACGGCTAACCAAGACGGGAAGTAGCAACAAAGGAGCCCATGTCAATAAAGAGGAGGAAGAGGATTCAACTCTGGCATCTGTGGGGGAGAAGGGGAAGAGCAAGAAAAAGGACCTCTCCAAGATAAAGTGCTTCAACTGTGGGGAACTGGGGCATTATGCAAACCAGTGCCTGAGGAAGAAGAATAAGGGAGAGGCGTCTGACTCCAAGGCAGCGCCAGCGAAGGCGGAAAAGGAGGTAAAGGATGATGACGATTGTGCCATGAGTGCTCATGTACCTCTAGAAAAGAGGTGGGGAGACATCGCGCTGTAGTCTGGAGGACTACAGGTGATGAGGGGCAGGATCCTTGAGGTACCCAAACTCATGGATCATACCTGGCTACGGGAGCCTCAAAGTGGCAGTAGCAGGATGGCGGATGTCGGTAGAAGAAGATGCAAATGAAGCGGCAGAGAGTGCTACAGTGCAATAGTCCCAGGCAGCGCAGAGAGGTTGCAGCAGTGTGAGAGGCACAAAGGAGGTTGCAGCAGTGCAGGATGGCACAAAGAGGTTTGCAGCAGTGTGAGAGGCACAAAGTTGCTGCAACAACGCAGAGGCAATAGAGGGAGCATATTATAGCGGTAGAGAGCTTCAGCATCGGAAGGGTTTCTAGCCTGACAAGGATGTCAGTAGTTGGGTGGATCAGTTACTTATTTCTTAGTAACTGAGTTGCAGTGCGGTAGCAGTAGCAGTAGCATGATGCATCATGATGAGAGAGAATTACAGTGCAGATGCAGTGTTGGGAGAAAGGACCAGCAGCAGCATGGATGCAGAGGGAGCTACTGTACAATGTAGTAGTGGCAGTGGCAAAGGCATGGGTAGCAGTACATGATGCAATAGTGCAGAGGATGTTGGGTAGGAAGACCTAGCATCAGCACAGGTACCGATGTCGTATAATCAGGGTGATGCTCAGTGGTGGAGTATTACTAGAGCACATTCCTCGCCAAGAGGGAGTGTTGATTTGGGGTAGCATCGGATGTGCTCTAGCCATGAAAATTGTTGGATAGGCTAAAGCACATGAGATTTCCAAGACCCAGAAATGGTTTGGGCAGATTCTACCTAGTTAAGGAGATATTAAAATAAATAATATTTTTAATGAAGTTCCTAAGTCTAAACTTAGGAAAAATAAAATATTAATGGGTATTAATATAAAACTAGGTTAGAAGGTTCTAAATGACATGGATGACATGGATCAAGCCAAATCTAATCTTAGCTGTTGATTAGAGATGTAATCTCGGTCGTTGAAGACTCAACAGAAAAAGTATAAGAGGAGGCTTGAGGGTTAGTTGGAGATACACCAGAGTGATTAGTCATTCAATTTTCTAGAGCGGGATTTGCTAAGAGAAATCGAATCAGTGATCGGAGTTGCAGTGAGGGGCAGTGAGTACGAGACAAAGACGCAGAGATAGTGCCGGAAGACCAGCACAGAGGCAGAGAGGTAGACACAGAAACCAGAGGGAGCCACGCAGAGGCCAACAGGGATTGCGCAGAGGCCAGAAGGGCCTGCATCATCCACGCAGAGGCTGCAGAAGTGACAGAGAGGGTCAGAGAGGCTACACAGAGCCTCAGAGGGCTGACGCAGAGGGTTTCAGGCTGAAGCAATGCTTCAAATCAGTGATGCGGGGGAGCGCCCCCCCCCCTTTGAACCCGCTCCCGAAGCGCGCTCCGGGCGGGAGCGGCTCGGGAGCGGGTCGGGAGCGCGCTCCCCAAATCGCTCCCGGACGGGAGCGATTTTCGGGAGCGCGCTCCCGTAAAAAAATTTGCGCTCCCTGGTCTGTGAGGGAGCGCTTCAGGGAGCGATCGCTCCCGAGCTATCGGAGCGCTTTTTAATGCCGGGAGCGATCGGGGAGCGATCGCTCCCTGATCGCTCCTGGGCATTAAAAAACGCTCCGGGAGCGAATTTTAGTGAACCGGGAGCGGTTCGGCGGAAAAAAATTCCGCGGACCCGAAAAAAAAACAAAAAATTTAACTAATTTTTTTGGGTTTATAAGCCCAATGGGCCAAAACAAAATCATTTCAATGAGATTGAGCTTGAGTTTGAGAGCAAAGGAGCAAGGAGCAAGAGCTGAGGAGCAAGGAGCCAGAGCTGAGGAGCGAGGAGCAAGTGCCAAGGAGCGAGGAGCAAGCTTGCAGAGGTAAGTAACTTAATCATTTAGTTAGTTTAGCTGGTTAGGTGGTTAGTTTGGTTAGTTTAATTTACCTGTTTGAGTTTAAAGATCATTAATTTAAATTAAATTAATAAATTAAATGAATTAATCCCAATAAACTAAATTAATTTGCAGATTCAAGACTCAAACCCTACAAACATCAAACACGATGGACCTGGGGATTTTTATTGGCATTTTCCTCTTCCTGGTCCCTTTTCTGGTTATTATGGTGGTGGAGAGTAGGAAACGGAGGGGGCCTGAAACTGAAGAGGTGGATGAAGAAGCAGGAGGAAGTCAAATAGGTGAAAACCCCAGTGAGGAGGATGTGGAGGAGGGTGAACATGAGGGTCAAAAAACTAAACAAGACCAAACTCCATTGTGGAAATATGTTCAGAGGCCTGAAACAGGGAGAGGGGGTGGAACCACTAAATTTCATTGCCCCCATTGCAACACTGATTTCACAGGCTCATACACCCGTTTGAGAAGACACCTTTGCGGAAAAGGGCATGGGATGGAGAGAAACAAATAGGAATCAGAACTTGCGACGCGGTGTCAACAGCAGATAGAGCCAAATACATAAAGGAAGAGGAGGACGCCCAATACAAAGCAAAAAGATCAAGGGGTTTCTTTGAAAGCTCACAAAGAACTCCTTCAGCATCCTCCCAAGGCAGTGGATATGGACATGGAGGCTCAGGGTCATCATCTTTACGCCGTAGAACCATATCAGATTTCCTTGATGAGGGGTGTAGGAATGATGTGGATTCAAAAATTTATAGGTTCCTCTATGCAAATGGGATACCATTCAATGTTCTACGCTCACCTTATTGGCACGAAATGGTTTCTGCCATAAATGATGCCCCTAAAGGATACAAGAGCCCTGGGTATGACAAGGCAAGAACAGTTGGCCTTGATCATGAAAAAGCAAAAATATCACATTCTTTGAATAAAATGACAAGTTCTTGGACTGACAATGGGGTGTCCATTGTATCTGATGGATGGACAAATGTAAAAGGCAAGCCATTGATAAGTGTTCTCGCTGTGTCCCGAAGTGGTCCCATTTTTCTAGCTGCACATGATTACTCAGACAAGTTCAAGACCGCTATCAACATTGCAGAAGCATTGCTTGAAACAATTGAGCGTATTGGCCCATACAATGTCATCCAAGTCATCACTGATAATGCTCCTAATTGTAAGGCAGCGGGAGCAATTATTGAGGATAGATACCCGAACATATTTTGGTCTGGATGTTTGGTTCACACATTGAACCTTCAGTTGCATGATATTGTCAAAAACAAAAATGAACAATACCAATGGATTGGTGATTTGTACAAGAGAGGAAAAAAAATGATAAAATTTATTACAAATCGTAGCAATACCCATGGCCTTTTCCGCAGTCACTCGAGATTGGAGTTGCTGAAGATTGCGAGGACTAGATTTGGTAGCTATTACCTCACCTTCAGGCGCCTTTTGAAGGTAAGAGAGGGTTTAGCTAGCATGGTATCAAGTCCAAATTGGCAGGTGTTAAAGGAAAGGGCTACAAATGTAGCTGACATTGCAGGTTTTGAAACGGTGGAGGAGGCCGCTCTTGATGGGCAGTTTTGGACAACTTTGAGACAGGTATTGGATTTCACCAAGCCAATTTATAACATGATTCGGTTTGCAGATACAGACAAACCAGTGATTGGCGAGGTGTATGAGCAAATGGATACCATGTTGGGGGAAATAAAAGACATTGTTAATAACAGAGATCCCGACTTGTACAATCTGATTCACGATTGTGTGTGTGAACGGTGGAAAAGGCTTAACCTTCCACTACATTGCTTGGCGTATATCCTTACGCCAAAATACTACTCAGATTCTTGGTTGGGCAAACCTGCAGCAGGGGGTGGTGTTAGGACCAAACCCCATTTAGATCGAGAGGTAACTAAAGGATATCTGGATGCATTAGAAAAGTTGGTGCCTGACAGGGAGGAATGTGCAGCTGTGCGCCTTGAAATAGGCAGATACTTCACTGGCAGTGGTTTGTATGGTAACTTCCATGCAATGGACGACAAAGATAAATTTGATTCTCTCACATGGTGGGAAACATATGGCGGCGACGGACTTTTGCGAAAATTGGCATTGAAAGTTCTTGCACAGGTTGTAAATTCTTCTTCTGCAGAGAGGTGTTGGAGCACCTACAGTTATATACATAATGTGAAAAGAAACAGGCTCAACGAAAACCGAGCAGAAAGCTTGGTTTATGTGCACTACAATTTGAGGTTGTTGAGCCATTACTGTGATCGGGCTAATGAAGATCCCACATATAAAATTTGGGACAATCACCCTGAGGACGACAATTTGGAAGATGGCATTGTACATATGGAAGAACAAGAAGATGAGCTTGTACGGGATGAAGCTGAAGCAGCTGCAGCAGCCATGCCACCTCCACCTCCACCATCCAGTAGCAGTTCTCGGGGCCCGAGTCTTGTTCCATTGCTGTTGCCACCTCCATCGACACCCTCGCGTGGAGGCTCTAGTTCTGGTCGTCGGTCTGGGCGGGAGACTCCTAGAAGACCGCCAAGACCTACTTATACTCCTGGAGACTCTCGTGGCAAGGGCCACTTGTAGATTTACAGTTTACTTGTCTTTTTTAGTTTCTATTAGACTTGTCACTTTAGTTTTCATAACTGTTCAGTGTTGAGTTTTGAGTCCTTGACTCTTGACTCTTGACTCTTTCATATCATTATGACATTATGATATTTTTTGTAAACATTATATCACTGTGAGTCTGTGACAATGAAAATTTGAAGTTTGAAGTTGGGCCTTGGCAATTAGAACTCATTGGTAATGATTGTGAATTATGAATATGATGCTTTGTGAAAGACTAAAGTTGTTTCATTTCATCTCATTATTCATGTTTCATTTTATAAATTTTTAACATTTCATATCATGTTAAGTTGTTAACAGTTAGAAGTTAGGACTTAGAAATATCTTCGATATTACTTCTTGTAATGGTTAAACTTGGCTTACAAGTACAACTTGTTACTTTGGTGATCAATGATGATAAATGTTATTGAATTGAATGTTATTTTAATTTATTATTTTACTAAGGTTGATGACGATTATAATTTCTAGATGATTGATGTGATATGGTTCAATGATCAATTTATGTTTTTTTATGTTTTTTATGTCTATTTCATCATTCTACATGTTTTTGTTGACATATATGTATCAAAAATTAAAAAATATAAAAAATATATATATTTTTAAAAAATCGCTCCGGGATTCGCTCCCAAACCGGGAGCTTCTGAAAATGGTCGCTCCCGCTCCCGCTTCCGCTCCCGCTCCCCGCTCCCGCTCCCGCTCCCGCTTCCGCTCCCGCTCCCCGCTCCCGCTCCCGCTCCCAAGTAACACTTGTTGTGGGGAAAAGTATCCGACTCGGATGACCCTATCCCTACTCTAAGGGTGACAGTCCTTAGCAACAACTGAAAGTAAAGCTTTGATATTTTCCTTTATGAAAGTACAGAGAAGGAAGAAAAGATTAACCAACCGGTGTCTTTCGCTTTTGTCGATCCTTATTCTCTCTCTTTGTCTCTCGTTCCCGGCTCCTTGCTCCCTTTGCCGGTCCAGCTACACACAGATCCTGCACAAACAAGAGAGGAAAACTACAAGAGACATGTACTCATAACTGATGCATGGATTAGAGTGAATCAAATATACAAGTAAATACAATACATCAATGCAATACAAGTATATAGGAGAACATTCAAAGCTTTATTGATAAAAGTAACAGGGTTCTGAGAAGGTTACAACCATCAATGGCTCCAATCCAGCAGCACCTCCCCAGCAGCAAGAAGTCTCCTCTTCACCTCTATAAAAGCAATCACCCAATAGCTCTAACTGTAAACCAACAGCACCTCCTTGCTTTGCACAAAATTCCAGCCTCCTTAGACCTCATAGAAGAGCTCTATATACAGGATAGAAGAAGAGAGGATGAGTCAGCTTGAGACTGACATAAAGCTGCCTTGTGTCCTCTCCCTCTTCAGTTAATCTTCAGTTCTTGAGTCCACTTGGAGATCCTTGCTTACACATGGAGATCAAGTACCTCTTACTCATCACAGGGCGAATCTCATGAACCAAGTGTCAGTTTGGAAGCTTCCTGGGCAATTGACACCTTGCAGAATGACTGTGCCACTTGGCCAATCTCGCCCAGCGCAGGTAGCCTTCATTGGAGTTGACTTTCAGCGCAGGTACAAGGAGGAGCAGTTGCATTCCAGCGCAGATGCTCAGTGGAGCAGCTGACATGATCCAAAAATAGCCTGTTTTTGAGTGTTTTCAGGTGGAGAACTGATGGGAAGTGCTGTGCTTTGCTGACCTTGTTCTTCTAGGGTTAAGAACAACATGTTTAGGGACTGAGGATCCCTGTAATTATTGACATTTCATGCTCCATGTCGCGAGGCACAAAAATGTCTATAACAGTTGCCCCCTAAAGTATGAGGCCGTTTATCGGGTGAAATGCTTTATCTAGAGGGTCCGAAGTTCATTCCAGTGCTGAGGAGGCGCCCTGTAATACAATACAATACAATACATTATTTTTCATTCTGTTTTCATGATCTAGCTGAGGCGGGCATTCCCATGCTCAGCTTTATAAATACATTTTGGTACATATGATAGACGATCGTCTGATGGTAGACTGATAATTTTCTGCTAAAATTATCATCCTTTGAATAGGATGATCATCTGCTGTAAGGATGTACATGACAAATGCTTTTATATCTCCTGAATATACATCGCAGCCCGGATGGATGAAACTAGATCCGGGGTCTTCAAACTCGTTCGATCTTCACTCTAAGTACAAGTCGATCCATGTGAGAATTGCGCTGAAGTCGAACATGGAAAGACATCGCTTGATTACCGGTCAATAATGAAAACCGTTAACAAGCGCGAGAGGAATCACCGATAATGATAATGACCCTCAAGGTACTGCAGTACAATTCACGTGGCGTGAATAAAGGACTTGGCGTCGAACGCCACGCAAAATCTTCTGGTCGAAGGTCATTGATGTATACCTGTCGCCGGAAGTGAGAAACTTGCCATTGAGGCATGCAAGCTTCAAAGTACTGATGGGGGTTGTTCCTAGATCAACTTCTTGGATAATGAGCTGAAGTCGACAAGAAGCGATCCGTCAAAGGAGGGCCTTAATGAATCCCACATCAATGACACGGAACGGAGCTAATGATTTTAGTGGAGGTGAAAACAAACTGTGACATATGATTCAGGGTGGCGATCATGAATGGATGAAGGATAATGTATGGCAGTGGATGGGACACGGTTGACACTTTCAGAATGACCCCTCTTGAACATATAACGACACTGATGCGATGGATCGGTAGCATTACCCCAAATGTGGATGGTTTGGCGAGGACCATGGTGATGAGACCGGTGAATGAAACAACCCAACCCGATGTGGTACGGAGGAAAAGTGTCATGTTCAAGAGTGACTTGCTACCATTAAACTTTGATGTTCTCCCAATTTTTCCCCAGTCATTTCTGACCAGTACCTCTTTATTTTTGTCAAGCTTGAGGAGGATAACATATGCTTGTTCTATAACCTGCCCTTCGGGCAAGCCCATCGCTATGATTTAACGAGCCTAGCGATAGGGAAACTCGTTCTCGTCTAAAGACAAGTTTGTCGCTATTTAATCATTTTAACGAGTCTAACGACAAGGAAAACTCGGTCCTTTTCATTTTTAGAGAGTCTGAAAAAGGTACAAAAAGTTAACTCCATAATTCCTTTTTCGTTATCTAATCCCTTAAGTCCGAAAAAGTATAAAACAATACAGAAGGGATGGCTGTTCGGTACTTTTAACGAGCCGAACAAGACAAGCGCTCGATCTTTTTGTGCAATAATCCCTCAGGTCCAAAAAGATTAAAATCTAGAGGAGGGATAGCGTTCCGGTCGTTTAACGAGCTGGAAGGCCAAAACTCGGCAAACTTTTCATATTTTACGAGTCAGTGAAAAGAGCTCAAAGAAGACTCGTCTTTTGAGGAACGAGTGATAAACAGGGGTAGCAGCTGATTCCAGGTACAAATTGGAATTTTCCAATCACGGTAGTGTCACAAGGATGGCTAGGTGAAATCACTCTTCGCAGATGTTCCTCAAAATGGGTAAACACACATATGGGGGTGAACGACCGGCCAAATGACAGTGGAGGTGATGGATGAAAACACGACCAAGGTTTTTAAGGCTGATAAATTTACGATCGCAATGGTTATTTACCGGGATAGGTTCATTTTTTAATGAGCTTGAACTCTGGTGGAAACTTTTGCTCACACTTTTCTATTTTTTAACGAGCATAAATTCCGTGGTAAAACTGCTCGATTTATGGTCAAATTTGATTTTTTACTTTTACTAGCTTTTCTCTTTTCAAATATAGTACTTCACCTTCAATTGCTGCAGCAAACTTTGTTAGAAATGGACAATATTTGCATGAAAATGAGATTATAACCTTAATATTTAACTTTAAACTGTGTAAAAAGTCATAAAAAAGGGGTTTTTACCTCTCATTTACCATTTCATTTGCATTTTGCTTGTTGGAGCTCTGGAGGTGCCTCTTCTTCCTTGATTTTCACCAGCTGATTTCGGGAGATTCTGTGGACGATTTTCGGCGCCGTTTGGACCAGGTAGGAGCTAAACCTTAGCCCTTCACTTTCATGGTTTCCTTTTTCAGTTTCATGCATATTTTTCAGGGTTTCTGAGCCTCAGGGGTTTCATCAAGGCGCCCTGGCATCAGCGCAGGTTCTCCTTTCGAAACTTGCGCTGTATTTCAGGTAGTCTTAAGGCAGACTGCGCCTCAGCGCAAGGGAGAGACTCTCTGCCTGCGCTGGGCCTAGAAAAACTGATCCTGCATGAGTTTTTTGATGATTTTTCGCCAGATTTTCATCAAAATTAGGAACTTACTCCTTCTCTTGTTTGATTGCAGGGAACTTTGAACAAAATGTCCCTTACATGGCGAGAACGAGAACATGAAGCAGAGGACATGGTTGCACTCCATGACCCGGTCACGGTGAACGCGCTTCGGAACTGTGGCCTACTGAAGTTCTTCCGTATCTCTAGCATGAGAGCACAGATTTCTTTACTGCAGTATATGCTTGATGCTTGGGATCCTGTTAACCAAGTATTCCAGATTAGGGGGAAAACCATCCCCTTGACCATAGAGGACATGTACTTCTTGACTGGGTTGTCAAGGCGGGGTGCCCCCATTTCTTTGTCAGGTACGGCTCGAGGGACTACTTCCACCAGAGACTATATTCGTCAGTATTGTCGGGAAGGTTCACAGCCGAGCAAAGACGGCAAGATCAATATCCGTGACATCACTGACAAGTCTCTCAGGTCCATTCTGTTTACTGTTGGTAGGATGGCCGGTAGCGCAGCTTTACATGTTGCCAACAGATCTTACATGCAGCACGCTTTGGAGTGTCTCCAACCGAAAGTGTTTAACTGGTGTGATGCAGTACTTGTTCAGATGAAAAGTCAATTGACCAAGGTAAAGGACGGGAGGCTCAAGAACTTTGGATTTGGTTCTATTCTGACTGCCTTTGCCTTGGAGAAAATCCCATTGATGCAGCTTCAGTACATCATACTTGACTTGCCTTCTCCGACCGAGCCACGCATGCAGAGGTGGGTTGACCACATGTCCCGACATGCTGGTCAACCTCAGATTACTTTCACTGAGGCCTTCTTTAGGTGGTTCGAGCGTCAGGAGATGGCGTTTTCTGAGTATCCATACGTGGGTATGGACTACCGAGGTGATCCGGACTTGGTGCTACCGGATGGCGAGCAATGGGGCGCTATTGGTAAAATCTCTGACCATATCACTGTTTATTGTTTTTACTTATGATGTTACTGTGCAAAACTGATCAAACTCTTGGGTGCATGCAGATGTTGGTCCTGTTCGTCCAGCAGCTCGTCCACGATCGCCAGCTGCTGCCCCAGCAGCAGAGCCTGCTAGGAGAGTTGTTATTCGCGACCTTGGTGATACTGAGATACTTGCAGCTGTGCAGGAGCAGGTCGAGAGCCTTACTCGTGGTCTTCCGGATGTACAGATTGACGAGTTACCTTTACAGTTGCAGCGGCACACTATTGGTGTGCCTAGACGATGGACTCGTCTCTTGCGCATGATAGCACAGACCGTGACGTACTTTCATGAGCACCACTAGGCTAGGGTGCCCCCTAGCATCTTTTTGAGTTCTAGGTCATACGACCAATTTTGTTTTGATTACAGCACATTATGTACAAACTATAAACAGCTTTATATATTTTGATTTTCGGGGGTTATTTCGGTTTATTTGTGATCCACTTGCATAGCACCGATGCATCTCTTTTTATATATGTCGTAAATGTCTATCTAACACATAGTTTGCTAATGAATCTGTTAATGTGTTCAAGTTTCTGGAAATATGTTGGTATTGAATTGAATCAAACTCTCTTTCCAAAATCTTAACCCTTAGAAACATTCGATAAATAGTTGGATTGCGGACTGAATATATACCAGTGAGTTGTAGTATCACAAGTTGTGAGTCTAGCCTAACAATTAGTCGGCGTATACCATGAGCGATGGTATCAGAGAGGAGTTCAATCAACGCGCTATACTCAGCGATGTTGTTCGTTGACCGTCCAATACACACACCTCTGAAACTCACTAACTCGCCGCTTGGATCAAAAATGGCCCAGGCTGCGGAGGACAAATTCCGCGTACTACGACTCGCTCTGTCGGCATATCCCACATATGTCTCAGAATAATTCGACATCTGCAACAAATGAGAAGGGTGGATTACTAAACCGAAACAAACACTTTAGCGAAAACAAAATACAACAAAAGCACTCAGGTTACTATTCAGGCATAGTAACGCTTGAGGTACAACCCGTTGCGGGGTTGTGCCAGTGGTATCCCGTCATAATCCATTAACTCGTAGGCTCCTTTTGCTAACACCCTTTTAACAATATAGGGACCCATCCATAAGGACTTAAATTTTCCTGCTCCTAATTTGTCGGATTCTTGGTCGTAAAGCAAAACCAAGTCACCCTCAGAGAAGATACGAGGTTTGACATTCTTGTCGAACTGTGCTTTGACTCGTTTCTTATGGGCTTCGTTCGCCAAAGCGGCGTCACGACGGTTTTCATCCAATTGGATCAATTCCAAGAAACGAGCCTCTTCTTCTGAGGTTCCGGGGAGGAGGTCAATTGCGAGTTTAAGAGACGAAATTTCGCACTGGATCGGTAAGACTGCCTCCAGGCCATACACCAATTGGAATGGTGTGAACCCAGTGGCGTTCTTTACCGAGGTTCGGTAAGCCCACAATGCTGAGTACAGGATTAGGTGCCATCTTCTTTTGTGAACCCCGATCATCCTTTGCAACATACGCTTCAGGACCTTGTTGATTGCCTCAACTTGTCCGTTGGCTTGTGGATAATATGGGGTAGAGCTGTCGTGAGATAGCCCTAGTTTGGCAGCTAATTCAACCATCATGTGATTGCGAAAATGCGATCCATGATCTGTCACTATAGCTTGCGGAACGCCGAACCTGGCGACTACATGATTAAAAAAGAAAAGGGCAGCTGTTTCACCAGTGTTATCCAATGTAGGCATCGCCTCGGCCCATTTGGTAAAATAGTCAACAGTGACTATAATATACCCATGCCCCCCGGTCGAGGTGGGGTTACATTGCATGAAATCGATGCCCCACTTAGCGAAGGGCCCAACAGCAACTATAGGCTGCAAGGGTGCGGGCGGTCTCCTGGTTTTGCTATCAAAGATCTGACATGCATGGCAACTTCTGACAGCTATTATGCAATCTTTAAACATAGTTGGCCAGAAATATCCTGCTCGTAAGATTCTTTGTGCTGTTGCATATCCAGATTGATGCCCCCCGCACGCGCCTGAATGACAATCATTCAGGGCTTTTTCGGCCTCCTCATGGGTAAGGCACCTCCTCAGAACCGTATCGACACCACGACGGTAAAGTGTATCACCGACGATCATGTAGTCTTTAGATTGGTATCGTATACGTTTCCGTTCCGAGTGTGAGGTATTAGGCCTAAATTTTTGGGTTTGGAGATAAACAATGATGTCTCCATACCACTCATCGCTTACTGATATCAGAAACAAATTTTATCCACGATTGACTCTTCTGATGTTTCATCGTTGGACGATGATGGGAGATCGCATAATAATTCCGCGAAAACTAGAGCTTTCTTCGATTTGGATTTTTCAAAATCTAAATCAAACTCTTGAAGGATCGCTATCCATTTTGAATATTTGCCCCCAAGCAACTGTCGCGACAGTATATACGTCATGGGGTTGCAATCTGACAGAATGGTAGTTTTCCTAAAGAGGACATAATGTCGAAACCTTTGAATCGCTTGAACAGCAGCAAGTGCTAGTTTTTCAACATAGGAATATTTACTTTCTGTGTCATTTAAGTTTTTACTTAAATAATAAATAGGATGTTCGATTCCATCGACTTCTTGCACTAAGACCATCGCAATGGTCGTATCTGCTGCAGCTAGATACAGGTTAAAATCTCTTTGATAGTCCGGGGCGTACATTAATGATGCTCTTACTAGAGAATCTTTCAGAGCGTCAAAGGAAGCTTGCGCAACCTGGTCCCAGACAAAAGGTACATCCTTTTTCAAAAGACGAGTATAACCTTTGGCAAGTTCTGCGTAATTTGGAATGAACCTCCTCAGAAAGTTTGCTTTCCCTTGGAGTTTCTGAATCTGAAGCAAATTTGAAGGTGGAGGCAAATTAATGATTGCCTGAACCTTACAGGGGTCGAGACGAATCCCATCCTTAGAGACTACAAAGCCAAGTAAACGACCAGAACCGACGCAAAACACACACTTGTGCGGATTGAGTCTTATCTTGTAGTGTCGGCAACGTAGAAATATTGCTCTCAAATGCCGCGGATGATCAGTCCGCTTCCGCGAATGAGCCGGAAGATCGTCGAGGTAAGGTTGAACGATGTTCTTGATGTCATGGAAGGCATAATTCATTGCCCTCTGAAACGTCGCCCTTGCGTTCTTTAAACCAAAGGGTAATTTTCGATAAGCGAATGTGCCCCACGGACAAATAAATGCAGTCTTAGACTGGTCCTGCGGGCGGATATTTATTTGATTATACCCGGAAAATCCATCCATAAAGGAAAAGATTTCACATCCGGCGCATTCATCAATTATCTGGTCGATGAAGGGTGTAGGGTAGTTGTCCTTTGGACAAGCTTGGTTTACATCCCTATAGTCGACGCACACTCTTATCGTCCCTTGTTTTTTCATAACAGGGACGATATTCGATACCCAATCGGTTAGAGGAACCGGGTAGATGAATCCAGCATGGAGAAGTTTTTCAACTTCTGCCTTAATGGCAGCGGCTTTCTTGGGGTGTACCTGTCGAAGCCGTTGTCTTACTGGTTTGACATCAGGATACATTTTAATCTCATGTTCAACTATGCTCGAGTCAATGCCTGGCATTTCATCATATGACCATGCAAAGACATCTCTAAATTCGCGAAAGAGAGCACTATATATTTCCAGTTCTGAAGGGGAACAACTTTTGCCGACATGAATATTCTCTACAACATCAGATTTTGTCGAGATGTTTAAGGCTACGGTCTCTTCAATATTGCATAGGTTTCTTTCTGAATCCACCGTATTTACAGTATTTGTTAGGAATTCAAACACTGAAGGGTGATATAGGTCGTGTTGAGTTTCTTCCTCACACTCTGGAAGAAGGGAACGATGGTGGTGATCATTCCATGGTGCCCTCTCAATCATCATTGATTGTAAGATTCCTTCGTCAGTCCCATGAACTTTTGACCATGGATCTAATGGGGTACCATATTCTTCGGACCTATCTACCCAAACGCTTGACGAGCGTTGATTTGGGCTCGCCTCCCATGCCTGAAACATTGATTGCTACAATATTTCTATAGGGCTAGGTGGCAACACCACTTGATAATCCATGACGACTTTGTCTCCTGCGACCTTCAAAGAAGATACCATGTTGCATGTTGCTACAAACGGGATATCCCCTACATGGAAAGGAGGTGGCAACGCGAAAGTTCCCATCATTGTGGGATCTTTTAGCAAGCCTACTCCGATATCTTGTATTGAATGGTCGCTCCCATGGATCAGGGGAATGCTTCCAGTAACTTGTGAACCATTAGGGAGGAAATTCTGCTGGTCGACGACTGTAATCCCTCCTTCAAATGGGAATGCGATCTTCCTAAAATATGTCGACACTACAGCTGCCATGGCATATATCCATGGTCTTCCCAGTAGGATGTTATAGTCAAGATTGCCATCAATGACTTCAACATCAATTTCCACTGTTTTTCCTCCTAGTTCAACCTTAAAGTTATTTAGGATACCGTACGGAGTGTACGTCCTACCGTCAAATGCTTTCAATGTCGTCGAAGATCGCGACAAGGTTGGAGATCCAAGAGTTTTCCAGCAACTCATCGACATGATACATGTCGATGCTCCCTCATCAATAATCGTTCTATGAACAGTTTTGTTGAGTGCTTTCACTTGAATAAGGAAAGCTAGTTGCGCTGGTAACTGAGGATCATATCCTTTGTGATCAAAGGATACAAGATTGGGATCTTTAGGATCCACTCCACCAATTGCATATAACAATGCCTGCCTTTGGGATGGACAATTTTGCAGTACCTCAAGAGTCGACATAGCAGATGGCGATTGGGCCAAATCCTCCACTATATTATAATGCTGCGCCGCTCTGGCGCGAGGATTAAATGTCGACTTGTGTACTACTCCCTTAGGTGGCTTTATTGTTAATTCATGCGTGAGGGGGGGTACAACTTCTGCCGAAGTTGTTGTCGAACTACTGGGTTGATCTTTCCCTTTGTCGTTCGACACCGGCGGATTCCCGTAATCTTTATTCCTGGTCGAGATCAAAGCATCATTTTGCTTAGAAACCGACAACATAAGCACTTGAGACGGGGAAGCATTTCCACTATCAACCATATTTTGACCTGGGGTGGGAAATGGATCAGTGAACACAGCTGAAGTTTGGGAACTTTTAAAGAATCTCTTTAACTCAGCTTTGAACGGACAGTTCTTGGTCGAATGATTTTCATCGCATATCTGACATGGATAAAATTGTTTCCCTTGCCCAGGAGGGTTTGAAGAAGTTTTTTGAGGGGATGACTCACCCTGTTTCTTCTTCTTCCCTTTGTTTTGTTTCTTCTTGCTTCCTGGTTGATTGGAGTTTTTGCCTTTATCTGTAGATACAACATTTACCTCCGAAGCAAGAATCTCTTGATTTGCTTTTTGATTCGAAATCTTACGGGCTTTCTTATTTGAATCCCTTGTCGACTTAGCGTTTGCAGTTCCAATCACGCCATCGCCGGCATGAGAGTCACTATTCGATCCGGGAGGAGGAGGGATTGAAAATTCCGGTCTGGGGGCGTCAGGTATCTTATCATAGAGCGTGCCCGACTGAGTATATACTAAGTCCAAATATTGAGCACGAGCAATAACCTGCTCCTCTGTTACGACGCCTCCCTTGGCCACATCTTTTGTTATAGCAGGAAGAAGCGACTTTATAAACCACTCAGCTAATAGCTGATCTGGAACATAGGTCTTTACCATTCTGCGACGACGACGCCACTCATGTATATGATCTGATATATGTGTGGCCGTTGTCTGCTTGAAATTGGTCAAGATTTCTGTTCCGGTTTCGTACCTTATAGGTAACTGAAAGTGTGTTAAGAAAGTCGTGGCTAGGGAACTAAAATTGTCGAAAGAGGCTCTAGGTAATTCAATATACCATTTAGCCGCCGGACCAGTCAATGTCCTCTGGAAAAGACGAAGCCTTATCGAATCATCATTCAAGGTATTCGACGAACACCATAGATGGAATGTCATCACATGATTCGACGGGTCTTCGCCAGGATTTCCATTGAATTTAGGAATGTCCGAAGGAAGTTTGTGAGGAATCCCTGGCCACCAATGGGCATAGGCGATTGGATCGTTCGTCAATCGATGTAAATCTGGTAATTCTAGGGTCGCCACGAATGGCAACTGCTGATTCAGGTTTGGCGAGGCGTACCCAGGATACGATGGAATCGCCTGAGCAGTAGGCCTTTGCATACCAGCATAATGCAACTGATGTTGATATGACTGATACGGCTGGTGGGCTTGGCCACTGTAAAGTGGTTGATTTAACCCGTTCTGAATATAGGGTTGCCCACTATTCGCAAAGATCTGTTGTTCAGATCCCTGGTACACCTGTTGAAACTGAGGTTGTTGGTATTGCACCATCCATGGTTGTGAAGCCATGTTTTGCTGTGCGACACTAACCGACGGACCAAGATGCGGGGTTATGGTTCCCGTTTGTATCTGTGTCGTCCCGGCAGTCGGCGATTGTGGTTGTGTTGCAGGGTCAATGGGCTGTTGCATTACAACTTGGGGTTGACATACAACAGGCATCGATTGAACTTGCGACACGGTTACAATTGCTGGCGTCGTCGGGATACTAGACATAGGTACACATTGTTGCATGGAATATACAACTCTTGGTTGTTGGGGTAACATAGGTACCCAACCACTCGTCGTTACTTCAGTCAAACCTGAATGTGGTTGAAAACTGCCGTATGGGTATCCCCCCGGAAGGGGAAGTGAAAGGGCATATTGCCCCCCATACGGTAACAATCCGGAGCTCAAGGGTATAGATTGCCTTTGAGGACTGGATGGCCCAAACTGATTTCCAAAGGGATCAATTTGTCTAGTTTCAACATAAGAATTACCGGGTATTATACTGGAAGAACAAACTGGAACAGACCAAGTTGTCGTAATAGTCCCTGGGTGGACTCCTTCTAGTTGATGAGAACTAGTTGGGACAACTGGTATGCCGGCAAACATCGTTGGAGTGACAGTAGGAGCTTCTGCTGTCGCTGTGTCATTTGGCACAGTCCTAGATGTCGACGGTTGCTCAGACATTTTAAGTCTATCCAATAAACTGCCTAACGATTCTTCAGGAACTTCCTGTGGCGATGGACAAACTTCTGATGCAGAAGGAAAAAGAGTGGTGCCTACTCCAAAATGAGTTGGAGTATTTGCTTGCTGGTCCTCTACGATTTCCTCTATTGCAATCAGACCAGGAGGAAGAGGAAGACCGTCAGGTCCGTAAAAGATTTTTGGTGCCGAAGAAGGGGTTGCTTCGACAGCGACAGTTGTTTGAACAACAAGACTCTGTGGACCGGTTTCAGATGGAACTGGTTCAGTTATGCAAGTACTTGTCTTCAGACTAGGATCAGTACAACTGTCCTTCTGTTGCTGTTGAACTTCTTCAATAGAGGCAGGGATTCCAGAAATATCAGGAGTGACCAGAATCTCAGATGTTGTCGGAACTGTTGTTCTAACTTTAATGGGAGATTTTGACCCGGTCCAGCGAGTTCGCTTCGTCCGTACTACTCTCGGTTCCGGAGACAAAGACGGTTGACTCGCGAGTCTCCCCGAACGACGGAGTTTTAATTGACTTTCCTCCACGGTTGCGGATTACTTGATCAACTAAAATACAAAAGGGGGAATTATGTTTCCGTATTGAATGAATTTTATTAGACGCTTTTAGACACAACTTTGCTTTTTCATGTTTTAAGAGTCGAGAAAAAGCTAAAGATGACTCTAGTCGCCTTCGATGTATTAACGAGCCCGAAGTGACAAATGCTCGGTTGGACCTTTTCAGTTATAGAGTTTGAAAAGGGCCAAAAGAAACTGCTCTGGAGATCTAGGCAGAGGGTGTGCCAAACCTTTCGCGAAACCACAGAATACGTTTTACGGTACGGGTGATCGATCTTCGTGAATGCTGTGTTCACTGCATCGCGATTAGTAGGGCGGCCGACACGGCTTCCTAAGGATAAAGGATAAATGCCTATAGGGGTCTCCCAATATACGCGACGGTACGCGGGAGCACAAGTCCGTATTAGTGCTATCGTCCCTCAGGAGGAATCACCCACCTTCGTAGAGATCGACAGTCACTACGTTTAACGACGCCGGAACACGTCTCTACCTAGACCTCTATTGTGAGCGTTATGTTACAATGCGTTTTTAGATTCATTCAATATATTTTAAGTTGATCTTGTTTAGCAGTTTGTCTTTCAGGATCACCACGAGATGTATTGGTACAAATTCCTAAATGCAGCTAAAATGATAAGCAAGCTTTTACAATCTTTTTAGCTTTGAAAATCCTAACTACTGAGGGGAGAGAAAAACACTATCTTTCCACACAGAGCATAAAGCACAAACTAATGCACTTTCTCCTAGATCAATCACGCAAACTTATCAAAAAATGCAAATGCAAGATGCGTGTATTTCTTTTCTTTTCCCTTAATGTTGATGTAGACAAAAGGAAACTGTTGTATAATTTTCGAATTCAATTTGAAGCGTAAACAAACAAGTTTTGTCTAAAATGAAAAGACACCTTACAGGTACTTGTTTTGACACTAAAAATATATGAATTCAAACCATAAGATGAAAAACAAACAAACTCAAACAGCCATGAACAGTAATAAAACTAGCTCTTAAGATCACACAGACACTTTTACAGTTCAGGATCTAAGAGGCCACAGCTATACTGGTTCGCTTTTCACAATGGGAAACTGTAACTGAAGCAAGAAATACTGAAAGAACATTCACAGTTTCATCACACAACTGAGGTGGAATAATGTCAAGGAAAGTTGATTTACAGCAAGTACAATGACAAGCAATCAGCAGCAAAAAATCAGTGAAAACAGGGCTAAGACACAGTGGGAAACCTCAGCAAGACACTGGCTAACTGGTCCAGCGCAGGCTCTGGTCTGTCAAACTGACTTTCAGCGCAGTTCCCGAAGGGAGTACCTGCGCTGAAATGCAGACTGCCTGTGGACAGCCTGCTCTGAGACACGAGAGTTGCGTTTACAAGGAATTCCGGGTCATAAAAAGCTCAAAAATGCACTGTTTTTGCTGAAATAAAAAGCTATAGGTCAAGTACAGGCTAAGGGATGATCAAGAGGATGAAAAGCTATCACAAAGAGTACAAGAGTCTTTTGTAGATCAGCTCTTCAAATCATGAATCTGCTCAGTAAATGAGCAAGAGTAGCAGTCCCTCTACTTCGCTTTTGATATAGTCAAAAGCTTTTCGATTTGGTACTCTTTTCTTCAAGAAATGAATAGCAAAGATACTACAAACACCAACAAGATACTAAGATCCCCAGCGGAGTCGCCAGTTTGTTGTGGGGAAAAGTATCCGACTCGGATGACCCTATCCCTACTCTAAGGGTGACAGTCCTTAGCAACAACTGAAAGTAAAGCTTTGATATTTTCCTTTATGAAAGTACAGAGAAAGAAGAAAAGATTAACCAACCGGTGTCTTTCGCTTTTGTCGATCCTTATCCTCTCTCTTTGTCTCTCGTTCCCGGCTCCTTGCTCCCTTTGCCGGTCCAGCTACACACAGATCCTGCACAAACAAGAGAGGAAAACTACAAGAGACATGTACTCATAACTGATGCATGGATTAGAGTGAATCAAATATACAAGTAAATACAATACATCAATGCAATACAAGTATATAGGAGAACATTCAAAGCTTTATTGATAAAAGTAACAGGGTTCTGAGAAGGTTACAACCATCAATGGCTCCAATCCAGCAGCACCTCCCCAGCAGCAAGAAGTCTCCTCTTCACCTCTATAAAAGCAATCACCCAATAGCTCTAACTGTAAACCAACAGCACCTCCTTGCTTTGCACAAAATTCCAGCCTCCTTAGACCTCATAGAAGAGCTCTATATATAGGATAGAAGAAGAGAGGATGAGTCAGCTTGAGACTGACATAAAGCTGCCTTGTGTCCTCTCCCTCTTCAGTTAATCTTCAGTTCTTGAGTCCACTTGGAGATCCTTGCTTACACATGGAGATCAAGTACCTCTTACTCATCACAGGGCGAATCTCATGAACCAAGTGTCAGTTTGGAAGCTTCCTGGGCAATTGACACCTTGCAGAATGACTGTGCCACTTGGCCAATCTCGCCCAGCACAGGTAGCCTTCATTGGAGTTGACTTTCAGCGCAGGTACAAGGAGGAGCAGTTGCATTCCAGCGCAGATGCTCAGTGGAGCAGCTGACATGATCCAAAAATAGCCTGTTTTTGAGTGTTTTCAGGTGGAGAACTGATGGGAAGTGCTGTGGTTTGCTGGCCTTGTTCTTCTAGGGGTAAGAACAACATGTTTAGGGACTGAGGATCCCTGTAATTATTGACATTTCATGCTCCATGTCGCGAGGCACAAAAATGTCTATAACAACACTGCTTCAATTGTGCTGGAGAGGGTTTCGTGTGGAAGACTTTCAGAATATCTGCTTTCGAAGAGAGGTATTACTGCCAGACTACCAGATTTTTTATCTCTTTCGTGTGAGCCAGTTTGGCACCCAATGTACTCAGAAAAGCTGCTTAATAAAAAAAACTCAGAACCGCTGCACCGGTTTTCCCAAGTTGGGTTTTTTTGGGGACGATTGTCCAAAAATAACGGTGTCACTTGTGTGTTTGTCTATTTTTTTCAGTTGTTGATTTATAAATGGTTGAGACTATATTGTGTTTATTTCAGTATATATATGGTTAAATAACTTGTTAGTAATTAGACAAGTAGGCGAAATAAACCAGAGAATACAGATAAAATTTCTAACGGGTAATACTTAGAAATTTCAACACTCTAATAATAGTTCTGCACCTTCTTCAAATCTTGTCGAAGGTTAGTCCCAAATATTACTTCAAGTTACCTCCAAAGGTCTGCTCCAAAGTTTGCACCATGACTTCTACACTGCACCAATATTTCAACACTAGATTATCTCAAGACTACTGGACCACTGCGGCATCAAGACTTCAGCACTATATTGTGACAATTCTTCTTTAAAATTGTCCTTGCACCACATTGCACCAGATCACTATTCAAACTATCACACTACCCAATGCACCATGCCGCACCAAGACTTCAACAATGATAATCCTTGAACCACACTACAACACTGTCCAACGCACCATGTTGCACCAAGACTTCAACAATGACAATCCTTGCACCACACTACACCACTGTCCAATGCACCATGCCACACCAAGACTTCAGCGATGACAATCTTTGCACCACACTACACCACTGTCCAACGTACCATGTTTCACCAAGCTGTTGTGACTGCCAAGGATGCCACAGGTTCTTTGTTATAGGTTCCAGCCTTCAAAGGCTAACCCTTCCACAAGTTCAGATCTAACCCTTCTTTCCTCAAGCTTGAAATAACACAGATCTGAAATATAGCACTGAGGCTCCACCGGTGATTGTAGCACATATCGTCACATATATGAGCTATCAATTCAAGCCAAGACAAATATGACTGTTCCCTGTCCGAGATATTATTCTTCTATGAGTTGTAGTGATAATTGTCCAAGAATGTTACTGAACTGAGGTAAGGCCTTTAGTATTTATACTGTTCCAAGCTCCAAAACTATGCCCAAAGTTGAATGTAGTCAAATCACTGAGCCACTGAAACAAAACCTTAGTGTGAGCTATTTCATATCACAGTCAAGTATCTTACACCATAGTCAAATAACCGAGCTTCTGTGCTTATAGGATCTGTGTCTTTTTGTTGTACAAAACTCTGATCTTTCTTCTCTACAGTCCGAGGTATTGTGTATCTCTGTTCCCTGCCTAGTCTGAGAGACCAACACGCTGTATAGTCCGAATAATACAGAGCCACAGTCAACTGAAATCACAGCAATCTGAGCTAAAAACTGAGCTTTTGTCCGAAGTATCAAGAAGTTTCCACAGCTGGTCCGAGGTATTAATCTTTAAGTGCACCGATATGTATCACTTCTGTTCACCATCCAAATCAGGCTTTAAAGATATTCCCTGCTTTGTTTTCGTGCCTCCTTTTCTTCAAAGTTTATGTTCTTCCTTAGAGTTCATGAGTTGTGAACTTATCCCTTTCTCTACTGTACTTGATGACCAAGTAAGTGCTGGAAGAATGTACTTGATGACCAAGTAAGTGCTGGAAGAATGAAATCATATGCCTAATATATATTGTTTTTCAATGCTAAACGAAGAGACATGACCCTTCAAGCAGGCCGACATGAGTAGGCTAGGATACATGTCGGCTTACTGGCAGAAAGTTAATTTTAGCTTGAAAAATTAATAACTTTCAAACCACTTGGAAATTTGGGCTGAATAATAGCTCGTTGGAAAGCTAAAATTATGCTCTTCAAGATGGTGTAGGTCTCATGGTGAGGTTCTGCCTCTAAGGTGGAGCAAATTAATTTTCTTTGTGACTGTCCTTAAATTTCTGTGCATAAAATATTTGGAACAGTGTGAGGGATGTTTTGGGACAGCATGGCTTCTCCATTGTTTTGCACCCACAATGTCATCATGATAGTATTCAACATCATGATGAAGGTATAACATCATGTATTCAATGATAGTGCAGTAATATATCATGATGCAGCCTTCATTAATTTGTCAAAGACACCAAAGTAGTCTTCCAGTTATGTCATAGTGTGGTCATTCTTGAGTATGACATCATCAAAAGTATGGCTTCATCAAGTATAATCCTTCACATCACGACGTTGTATATTGGCACTTAGGATCTAGATCATCAATCAAGGAACATGATTGGCACTTGGCAACATCATAGTTAATTCAAGTACTTCTTAGAGCTTCCTTCATTAGTGGTTTGACTTCTTCGTGACTTGACATCTTCATTGATGTTATCTTAGTCAACCAACCACCAAGAGTCATGGCATCATCGTCTAGAACCAAGCATCTCAAGAATATTGACATCTTAGTGAATGCCATATTGATATCAATGACAACCTTGATTAACAATCTCCCCCTTTGTCATTGATGGCAATATTTTTGTCCTTCCAACATTCTCTCCCCCTTTGACATCAATGGAAAATGGGGTGCCTAAGTACTCCCCTTGTCAAGCTGCTTATTTTCTTCATGAATAGTAGTTCTTCATAGGTGTCTTACTCCCCCTGTCATGTTACTCTTTTATCTGGCAATGTGGTCCATGATAGAAGTCTTTGCATTTCTTCATGTGATGAAACAACTCCCCCTGTCTGCACAACCTTCTCTAGCTCAAGAAAGATTACCTGCTTCAGTGATCAAGTGGAAGACATCTTAACAATAGTCCATCGGATGAATAAGGGTTATGTTCTTCAATGGAGTGTTCCTGAGAGATTATCTATCAAAGAATGAATGTCCAAGGATTACATAGGATCCATCCACGAATAGCTTCTTGCAAGAATGCTTAATCATCATAGGCTCCCCCTAACTGTATACATGGTCTTCCTTTTGGCAGAGTCTCCTCATCAAATACTTAGATTATCAAGGATCAGGTCAACAACTTGTGTTGTTTGCTGGAGAGTTCAAGAGACTTTGGGATTGTATTTGCGTCCTTCTCCATACTCGTGTAACTTTCTTCTCTGGAATGGTTCTAGCTTGTGTAGGGCCCCAAGTCAAGTTACAATCATGTTCCATATGTCCAATGTTATGACACTTGAAGCACTCTATGTTGTGTGAAAATTCTATCACTGCAACAACTAATTTATTTTACCTACTTATTTCCCAATAAGTTATTTACGAAAAACCCTTCAGTAAACATTAAAATAAATTTTGTTACAGATATCACACCATAATACAGAAACAAACACATGCACAAGAATCAACACATCAACACAGGTATTTTGGGCAAATGTCCTCGGAAAAACCCAATGTGGGAAAACTGGTGTAATAGAGGAGGATTTTATTATTCAGCAATTCTTCAATACAATGGGTGCCAAATTGGCTTACCCAACAAAGAAAAAACTCTCCAGCACTTCTCCCAGTCTCAGCGTCAACCTTGTTGGCCTTTGCGCAGCTCCCAGACTCTCTTTGTCATCTCCTGCCTCTCTGCATCAGCACTAGGCCTCTCTTCGTCACCCATGCAGGCCCTCTAGTGACTGCATAGTTTGTTACTTCTGCATCTGCCTGAGAGGCTTTGCGTCTACCTCTCCACCCTCTGTGCTGGTCTTCGGGTGTTGTTCCCGACTCTCTGTTCCGTACCCGCTGCCTCTTGCTGCTCTCCAGACCACTAGTTCAAATCTCTTAGCTAACCCCGCTCTAGAAATCGAATTGACTGGTCTCCCTCAGTGTGTTCTCCAATTGACCCTCAAGCCTCTTCCTACACTTTTCCTATTGGTCCTTCAATGTTGAAGTTTCTAAGTGTAATAGTTAGAAACCCTCCATGAACTTTACTGATTTATTCCTACCTACTTGTTTTGTTACTTAACAAGTTATTTACCATGTAAATACTGAAAATAAACACTAGTGCATTCTCAACATATTACAGATCATCAATTGAAAGAAACAGAAACAAGCACACAAATGACATTGTTATTTTTGGACCGATGTCCCCAAAAAACCCAATGCGGGAAAACCGGTGCAACTATCTGAGGGTTTTCTTATTAAGCAGTTTCAGAATACAATCTGGGTGCCAAATCCGGCTCAACCAACAGAGAATGCCCTCGGTAGTAGTACCTCTCAGTTTGAGGCAGATGTCCTGATTGAATCCTCGGATAAGCACTTCGACAGCTCCTCAGCTCCAATCTGCTCCAGAAAACCAAGCGTCAATCTCTCTAGACTATGTCAGCCTCTCTCTACCCAACGTTAACCTTGTGTCACCCTGAATAGGCTTGTGTCAGCCTCAGGAGGCCCTGCGTCAGCGTTCTGGCCCTATGCGTCAGCTACGCTGGCCTCTCTAAAGCACTGTGTAGCTCCTGGCTACCTCTGCGTGGCTCTGCATGAGCCCTGGATGTCTCTGCGTCCCTCTCTCTGGCTACTGCGCTGATCTCCCGACACTATCTTTGCCTCTTGCTTTTGTATTCATTGCCCCTCAGCTACAACTCCGATCATTGATTCTATCTCTCTTATCAAACTCCGCTCTAGAGAATAGAATGACTGATCACTCTGGTGTATTCTCCAGTGACCCTCAAGTCTCTTATTATACTTTTCTCATTGACAAATCAACGGCCAAGATTAAGTCCCTAATCAACGGCTAAGATTAGATCTGGATTGATCCATGACTTTTGGACCATTCTAACACAGTTTTATATTAATTCACATTAATATTTTAATTTCCCTAAGTCCCGGACTCCATTAAAAATATTAATTATTTTAATATCTCTCGAACTGTTTAGAATCTTCCCAAACACTTTTTGGGTATTGGATATCTCATGTGCCCTAAGCTCTCCACCAAATTTTGTGGCTAGAGCACATCAGATGCTACCCCAAATCAACGCTCCCTCTTATCAAGGACTGTGCTCTAGCAATACTCCTCACTAAGTATCATCTTGATCATCTAGCATCGGTCCCCGTGTTGATGCTAGGCCTGTTGCCCATCATCCTCTGCACTGCTGCATCTTGTACTGCTGCCCATAGCTCTGCCACTACCATTGCTGCATTTGTACGACCGCTCCCTCTACATCTGTGTTGCTGCCCATGGCCCTACCACTGCCACTGTTGCGTTTGCACTGCATCTCCTCTCCTCATGATGCATCGTGTTGCCCATAGCACTACCAGTGCTAACTGTTGCACTGCAACTCAGTTACTGAGAAATAAGTAACTGATCTCCCAACTCTGACCTCTCTGTTAGGCTAGAGTACTCCTGATGCTAAATCTCCATCTGTTGTTGACAAGTGCTCCCTCTTTGACCTCTGCACTGTTGCAACAACTCCCTGCATCTCATGCTGTTGCACACCTCTTTGTGCCATCCTGCACTGGTGCAACACTCTCGTGCCTCTCGCACTGTTGCAGCCTGCTAGCCTTGCGCTGTCCTCGGAATTCTGCACTGTAGCTCTCTCTGTCGCTTCATCCGCATCTATCTCTACCCACATCTGCCAGTCCTGCTACTCCTCTTCGGGGCGCCCGTAGCAAGGTATCATCCAAGAGGCTAGGTACCTCGAGGATCTTGCCCATCATCACCTGCAGTCCATCTGACTACAGCTCGATGTCTCCCCACTTCTGCTCAAGTGGCGTGTGTGCACTCATGGCATAGCCATTGTTTGTCTCCACTTCCTTCTCTGTCCTTGCTAGCGCTACCTTGGTCTCGGAGGCGTCTCCCTTGTTCTTCTTCCTCGGACACTGGGTTGCATAATGACACAGCTCCCCACAGTTGAAGCATTTGACCTTGGAGAGGCCCTTCTTCTTCCGCTTTTCTTGCTTTCCCTCAGATGCTAGGGTAACATCTTCCTCCTCCTTGACTCTGATCCCCTTACTGCTGCTTCCCGTCTTGGTCAGCCTCCTGATCTCTTCTTGACGAAGAGCTGCCCACATCTCCTCCCAAGGTGGAAGGGTCGCTCTACCCAGTATACTCTAGAAAAACACCTCCCAGTCTTTTGAGATTGTATTCAGGGTTGTCCTCACCTAAGTCACTAGGTTCGTGTTCGTGTTCGAGTTCGGCGACCTTGAGATTCGAATAAAGTTCTGCACCTGAAATTTTGCCGAAAAAGTTCGACATAAAATTCGACATATAGAAATTTGAAAAAAAAATGTATATATATATATAATCAATTTAAAGTCAAATTCAAAGTCCATAATGCACATTGCACTGTCAGCCTTCAGGATGCTACCACAAGCTTGAAGCCACAGCCTGAGATGAGGTCGGCGCTAAGACTCTGTGTCAAACGGTGTCTTACAATTCATGGATTCGAGCTCGAATTCAAACACTAATCCGAGCGGTGCAACTTTGAATTGGAATGTTAGCAAAGGGATTGGTAGCTTTCATGTTACAGCCAAAAGTTTGGAATCCGCTGAGACTAAGCTGAGAGTCGAGACGTGTGTATGAGCTGTCAAGCCTCATGCTGTTGTGGACTAGTCAGTGGTCGCCGGTCACTACAAAGTTTAATGAAACCTAACTTCTAACCCACAGGCCGTGGCAAACAATGAAACCAAAACAAAACCACGGGGCCCGCAAAATTCATGTTTCATTTAAAAAAAATTAAAATAGAAAAATCAAATTTTAACGAATTTCAAAACGAATTTCAACGATTAAATTGACCGTGAAATTTGAATTCGTTTCAAGTTCGAGTTCGCTATTTTGTTTAGCAAACTTGAACGAATAAATTCGAATTCGTTTGAAGTTCGGTGAATTTCGAATTTTTTTGTTCAAATTCGCCGAACTTGGTGACTAAGGTCCTCACCATCAATTCCTAATCCGGCGTGGCCCCTATGGAAGTCAACTAATCGCGGAAGAAAGGTGTCGATCAGTTCTCCCTTCTTCATCTTGTATGACCTCAACTGATTTTCTAGTAACGTCCTTCTCTGCACAGAAGTATGCTGGTACAATTTCTTTAGGGCCTCCCACATCTCATATGTTGTTTCCTTCTCGGTAATGTGTTGTAGTACATGGTCCTTGATCCCATCAAGGATGATGCTCTTGGCCCTTGCCATTACCTCCTCGTACTTGTCATTATCAGCTGGGTCAACTGGGATCACTATCGTCCTTAAGGCGAAGTGCTTGACATGATTTCTGTCAAGTACAGATAAGATTCTGACCTTCCAGACTATGAAGTTTGAAGCTCCATCTAGCCTGTCCTGGTCTCTTACTCCGTGTAGTGCCATGTTGCTCTTCTACTTCCCTCCTAGAAGTTCTCGATGTGACTCCTCCTGAGTCTCTCTACTTCCTGTCTGGAAGTTCTCTTCTGGACTCCCTCTGAGTCCCGATTTCCCTCCTAGAAACCCTTCTGCCGATGTCAAGATGCCCCCTACTCTGATCGTCTGTGCAACTGCACCACTGATCTAGATTTCTCGACTAGAAACCCTCGGCAGCAACTCCCTCCTCTTTGGCCTTTCCTTGTTAGGTTTTTTCCTGACTACAGTACCCCACCAGCTCTACTCTGCAACTTATCCACAGCCTCCTAAACCCCAACAACCTGAAGGTGAGAGCTCCTAGGCTCTGTGTAATCCCGACACTAGCAAATCAGCCTCCTCAGCCAACTGTGTCAACCCTCCTAGCCTCTGCGTGACTCTGCGTGAGCCTGCATTTGCCTCTCTTAGCCTCTACTCTGCCTCTTCCTGGCTCACCCTTGATGACGCAGGCACTACATCACCCTTCCCTTGCTACTACTATGCTAGGAACAACTTCTGTCACTCGGGACAGTTGTTTTCTGCTGCTATTGCTCCGCTCGACTGATGTCCTCAGTTCTTCCATGATCTGCAACCACCCTCTGGTACCATGTTGAAGTTTCTAAGTCTAACAGTTAGAAACCCTCGATGCATTTTACTGATTTATTCCTACCTACTTGTTCAGTTACTTAACAAGTTATTTACCATGTAAATATTGAAAATAAACACTAGTGCATACTCAAATTATTACAGATCATCAACTGAAAGAAACAGAAACAAGCATACAAATGACACTGTTATTTTTGGACCAATGTCCCCAGAAAAACCCAATGCAGGAAAACCGGTGCAGCTATCTAAAGGTTTTCTTATTAAGCAGTTTCAGAATACAATCTGGGTGCCAAATCTGGCTCACCCAACAGAGAATGCCCTCAGCAGTAGTACCTATCAATTTGAGACAGATGTCCCGGCTGAAACCCCAGATAAGCACTCCGACAGCTCCTTAGCTCCAATCTGCCCCAGAAACCCCAGCGTCAGCCTCTTTGGACTGCGTTAGCTTCTCTCTGCCCAACGTTAGCCCTACGTCACCCTGAATAGGCTTGTGTCAACCTCAGGAGGCCCTGCGTCAACCTTCTGTCCCTCTACGCCAGCTACGCTGGCCTCTCTGAAGCACTGCACAGCTCCTGGCTGCCTCTGTGTGAATCTGAGTGAGCCCTGGATGTCTCTGCGTCCCTCTCTCTGGCTACTGCGATGATCTCCCGACACTATCTCTGCCTCTCTACTTCTGTATTCACTGCCCCTCAGCTGCAACTCTGATCATTGATTCTATCTCTATTAGCAAACCCCGCTCTAGAGAATAGAATGACTGATAACTCTGGTGTATTCTCCAAGTGACCCTCAAGTCTCCTCTTATACTTTTCTCATTGACAAATCAACGGCTGAGATTAAGTTCCTAATCAACAGCTAAGATTAGATCTG